>CM059584.1:141730000-142980000 GCA_030407085.1 Trichopria drosophilae | reverse complement strand
AAATCTAGTAGCCCTATTCTGGTAGAAGAAACTAGTGATCATTCAAGTTCAACCAATAGTTCCTTCGAAGGTAAACCAGCCGGTACTAGTCGATCTGACCTTTCAAGTCCGTCACGGTCTAGTGCTGCCGACTTGAGCTTTTCACCAAAGCAATCCAACTCAACTACAGAAACTTCAACCTCAGATACAGAAACTTCTGAAAGTTCAACGGAAGCAGAATCATCCGAAACTCCAACGGGAATAAAATCTTCTCCAACTTTAAAGGAAAACGCAAAGATTGACACTTCAGGAAGGTCAACATCGGATATACCAGTCGAAATTGAGGCAGACGAAAAAACTGGACAAGCAAAAATTGATACTTCTTTGGAAACCGATACTTCTTCGGAAACATCAGTTGATGCGGAAGTTGCAAAAATAACAGCTGCCGAAATAAGTCCAAAACAAAAAATGCAACTCAAAGTTTCAATTCCACTGTCGCGGATTTCGAAGTCCAATTTGTCGCTAATTCTGAAATCCGAGAATCCACGTGATTCTACAAATGAAGTAGGACAAAATTCTGAATCCCTATCGACGGATACTACAGCTTCAACAAGTTCTGACGCGAAAGAAGATACTCCAGTAGAACCTATTCCTTCTGATGTGCACGAAAAAGAACAAACTCAGGATACTGAAACAGAATCCAAAATGCAAAATAGTAATTCACCGCGACGTTCAATTGAAAATTGTGCTGGTTCTACAACAGAAAATGAAATAATAAAGACGAATAACGAGTCAGTGCAAACTTCATGCACATCACGTACATTTTTTACAGAGCCATCAGTTTCCCCAATTCCCGTTTGTCGAGATGATACGCAACCGGATCGATCGACCATTTCTGAAACTGACCATTCATCAATGTATGATGCTTCTGCAGAATCCGAGGCTGGACCAAGTGTATCTAAAATCCATACACCAAAAATGCCTATTTTAGCAACTTCAACTCCAGAGGACTCAACTGCAAGCGCTAGGACCCCACGTACACCAAATCATGATAGTCTCATAGCATCCACCGAAAGTTCAATTTCTGTATCATTGTCTACTGAAATACAAGCAGATAATTTGAGGATAGCAAATGGTCATAACGACGTACAGGCAAATTCAGAGAATGTTGAACAAATGTCTGGCAGAAATCAAGAACCTTCTGACGAAGATTCGTTAAACGCAAATTGCGACGAACTGAGGGCTGTTAATCAATTAACAGAATCGCTTAATGAATTACATGAAATGAGTAGTGGATGCCGTGACCGAAATGATAGTGGAATGTGCAGTAGTGTCGAACAAACCACCCCAAGTACATTATTTTCGGTAGCTGAAGTTATAAAAAATCAGGAAAATACGCTTTCACTTGCAATATTGAATACAATCAGTAACATTTTGGCTGTTACCGAAGCACCATCAAGTGATGAAGATGAGAATAAAGAGAATGAATATAACGGCACTAAACATGCAAACATTGAAAACGAAAATAATGAAAACGAGAACAATGAAAATGAACGCAATGAAAATGAAAATGAAGAAAAGGGTGACGATAAACGCGGGTCGGAAACGGTAACGCAACCTCCAGAAGAAGTTGTCAATTTAGCGGATGATCTATATTTATCATCAAGTGCAGCAGGATCCAATAGTTTGGCTACTTCTGGCAATGAATTTAACGATATAGACGATGATAGCTATATCCAATCCAACAGTGACCCAGGAATCCCTAATTCCGAAACAGACGGAAGTTTATAATCTCTGGCGATTGTTTTAAGTCTTTTCCAGGATTACTCTATTTACCACTAGCGGACATCAGCATAAATATTAAATAAATGTTAAACAATTTCGTACGTAGAATGTAATTAATACTGTGATGTAAAGTGGTAAATGTAAATAGTGCGACTTACCGTATTTTACTATTAATAATATTTAATAACATTTTTCGTACAAAGTATTTTGTATGAACTAATATTAGGTAACGTGTATATGAATTGTATATATAAACAACGGATATGCATTGTAATGACTAGATAATTTAGAATTGAACACGTTGAATGATGCGTTGTTTTATATGAGTTTCGAGTGTGTGCGATTGTGTATAAAACACCATAATCCGCAATTCTAGTCGTGATAACGTTCGCGCTGTTTCAATTGTATATTACATATAACAGATGTATAGTGGCGTTTTATATCCCTTGTATGATGGCAAGTGGATACCGAAGTATTTAAGGTAATAAATGTAGCCATACAAAATTAATACTAAAAAAGTTCAGCAAGACAATATTTGAATTTCGTATAAATGTGCATGCTTAATGGTACTGCATATTGATGTCAACACTAGAATCTGCAGGAAAAGCTATGAGTAACGAATTTGAATAAGTCTTCATAGTATGTTGCGCGCAGAATGAAAATGAATTCATTTTTTAATAATATCAGAATTTCTTCCCAACCGATTATAGAAATATATGATAACTAGAATTATTGAAAATATGCGGTCTTTTTATAGATTATGTTAAATAAAATAAACAACGTTAATCTAGAAGCTGGATTTCAATATTTGATTTTGTTAACTTTATCAGATATTAAGGGCTAGTAAATATGTAAACCAGCAGAAAATAATTTTCCTCAAGTTTTAAGGTATTTTAAAAGCGTCTTATATTTTTCTTATAGCGGTATCTAAAGAATCCTTTTATTATATTATAACTTATACATTACAATTTCTAAAAACTATCATCAAAAACTAAGACACTAAAAGAATGGATTTGACACTATCAAACTTGTAGACGATTTTTAAAACATCGATTTTTGGTGCATACCTTAATTGATTATTTACTCCAAAATTAGTTCTTTTTTTGCACGTTAAAATAATTAAGCAATAATAAGGAATGAGGGGTTGTATTCATAACTACAAAATAAATCAGGGTCATTGATTTTCACGAAATTTCGTCTCATATTGTTGTGTAACACTTAATTATAAGGTAATTGTAACGATTTTCAAATGAGTAATTAGATAGTTTTGCTAGACAATTGCTGCAGAGCCTAAAACGCTTTTATTTAAAGAAAACGAAATGAACTGATAAAAAATTAAAACCGTGAAATTTCTCCTATTTAATCACCTATAAACATGAACATAATTTGTGATAATTGATCAATAAATTAAAATTATAATTTTCAATAAAGAAAATGCAAAAAGTGAAACAAAAAATTGAGCTGAAATCATCACAAATCATTCAGAAAATAGAAAGTTAATAAACAAGACTTTTTAAATTGCTTTACTTTCAAAACCAAATAAATATTTCATTAATCTATTTAGCAATTTTATAAAATTAAAATACGTTTATTGGAAGATTTAGTACCTAATAATTGGATGTTCCACTAGAAAGTATTTTACATATTTTTTGTTAAGTGCAAATGAGATTTTTCTCCTTTTCAATCGTGCGTTCAATACTGTGTTATGTACTTAACGTTGTTTGTATTAGTTAATGGCTAACTTGATTAACTTAATATATTTGTTCTTTAAATTTAATTTGACTTGTTAAGACAAAAATTTCCTCATCTTAGATCTTAACATGCAACTAACAACTTAAGATTCACAAATATAGCTTATATTATCAGAGAGAATAAGAATGAAACTTATCAAAGTTTGGTCGAATATTCAAATGTTAACTTTCTCATTACAATATTTTTCCATCTTTAATTAGAATAGAATAACACAATTAAGTATTATTGTTTTATTAGTATTATTATTGTTTTCACTAATTTAATCGGTTTTGTACGTAAAAAGTGTTTAATTTATACCACCTAACGGCTTTGCTAACCACAATTGTGCAAACATGTCGGCGTTAATATCAGTCCCTTAATTTGCGGTATACATGTTATTGTGAAGCTACAATTATTTTTGTGTAAAATTTGTGTATATTTTGCATGTCTAAAAATTTGACAAATTTTGTGAGAAATTTTCATTTAATGAATGTTTCGTCTAGTTTTAAGCAATTTTTTTTTTTAATTTTATAATTATGTTTTTTACTTTAATATTATATTAGTAACTGATATTTTGGGCGAACATATAATAAAAATATCCAGTATTTCCATCAGAATATATCTCTGTTGATAAACAACGAACATCAATATACAGGATGATCGAATATTAATTCCACAATTTGTATGTTGTATTTTTCTATTTTTATACTCAGAGCTATTTTGAATTCTTTAAAATGCATTCCTCGAATTTTTTTGTTACAAATTATCTCAAAAATTAACTTTTTATAATGCGAAATCGAATTTCGATCACGTTATTATAATTTTACTTATGTTTGTAATTTATAAAAGGTTATTTAAAATTTTGCTGGGCTTATTTATTTATCTACAAAGTTAAAAGAACCTTCATATTAGAAAACTTAAGCAGTATCAGAATATTTACATTATAGTTTATATTTATTTATTTCAGAATTACCGATAGTAACGAATATTTGTTATTCATTTGCAGTCTTTGATAGCGCATGTCAGTAATATAAGGAATGGATGTAATAATTGTAAACAACCTACTGAAAATACCCAGCAGTTCAGTGAACCGACTTTGATTTATTTTAAAGGAATGTTTTCCAAAATTGATAGTGTATTTTCGTGACTTTATAAAAATAATTAAACGAGAGTAAATATAATCGCAAAACAATGGCAGAAAAATCTCCAGTACCGGGTACAAGTAGAGGTACTCGTCATATAATGCACGATTTTTCACAAGAATCTGGACATTCTTTGCTGGACGTGAAAAAAATTAAAAAATTAATAAACAAAAAAACCGCGAATCATTCGAAAATTTCTAAAACTGGACAAACTCCGAGAAGAGCAAAGTCCGTAGTGGACAAATCAAAAACTCCTATTGTCGCAAAATTAAAAAGTGGACTTATCATTAAAATCGCTTCAACTACACACGATTTAAGTCATAATAAAAGTGGTGGGTTCCTGAAGACTACATTTTCAACTTTTTCAGACATTCATTTACAACCTAATAAAAAATTGTTTAAAACGTTTCAAATTATTGTAATACATTCATTTGGTGTTTAATTGTTTATTATCATTTTTGTTCCAAAAAGCAACTTCAATAGAAAAGGTGAATAACAATGCAGCATCGACATCAAAAAATAAGAAACAAAAGAAAGAAGAAAAAGTTCCGGTTTCACAAAATACCTCTGCCAGAGTAGCAAGTAAGTAGATGGCTATTTCTGATCAAACATTTCTATTTCTTCGCGAAGAATACTTGGGTTTAGGTAAATAAACAAAATGAGGCTAAAAACCAAGTCTCATTTCAATGTGGGCTAATTATTTTATCAGAATATTTTTCTTCTTCGTTCATTCTGCCTATTTTTCTGCCGTTTTTCTAATATACACTGATGTGCTACTTTTGTGTACATTCTCAGCAAAGTTGACATGAATCTAATTTGTGCAAAATACTCTTAATGCTTTTGAAATCAGTCATAATTTTTATTTTAATTTTATGTTTACAAATAATTGGTATATCACCTACAATTGTGTAAGACAATTATGATTTCTTGTTACAGATTTAAGAACTTTAGAAAATGTTTCCGATGAAAATTATTTCACGAAATCTTCCACAATCTTTTTTAATAATATTATAATGGCGGTCAAAAAGAATCTGTGTTATGCTGACTTAAGTTTAACATATCTTAATTCTATAGAAAAGATATTAAAGATATAAGTTTCGAATAAAAAAACTTTCTTAAATTCTTATAACACACTATCTCATAACGTGCAAATAACACTGTAAATATAAAGGAAATGGATTTAGTTCGAAAATTAGTGTTGAATGTTTTGTAATTTGGTTAAGTGCTTTCGTTTAAATAAAACATTTAAAAGCTGACAGAGGGGAGACTTCTTTTGCAAAATTTACACTTCAATTATAAATAGTCGTTTTAATAAGTTTTGATACTTATAATACTGTTTTATGGATTATATTACTTATAATTACTCTCTACCTAGTAAAATATGTATCAAATTGTTTTTTTATATATATATGATAAATTGTATCTGACTGGATATAACTCTACCAAAAAATTCTTACATTTTTACTTCGAAACTGAGTGCAGAGCTAATTGTAATGAAATAGTTCCGATTGTCTCGTTTAGAGTGTTTCGCTAACGTTTCAGCTGTAAAGAAGTCTTTGTAAAGTCTGAATCCACGCGGCACGTAGTTATACTATTTCAATTCTATGTAATACTTCTAGAAGTGATAGTCATAATTGGCATAAGATAAAATATTCGTCAAGCAAATATTAGTATAAGCAAAAAAAAAGTAGTAGGTACTATTTAAGGCACTTAAAAATTTCATTGCATATACTATTTATGTCTATTGAATTCTGGTCTCTGCCTTGGTGTGTGAATGATTAACAATCATTTTAAAATAAAGATTTCGTTTTAAGAATACTTTTCCGATTCCAGAGCTTCGTACACCCAGACTTGTAAAGAAGGTGACGATTATTGAAGAATCAAAGAAACAAAAAACTAAAGCAACCCCGAAATCTCAAACTAGTAAGATGGAGGTGAAGAGACGGGTTACACGTGCGACAAAACCAAAAGATATCAACAATAATGAAGGTAAAAAGCGGTGAAACAATCATGGGTATAGTAGTGAAATAATGTGTTTTCTGCATGCTAAAAGCAAGATGTAAAGCATTCCGATTTGGAAAATCTAGTAGAATTATAATAAATCAGTATGAAATGTAGTACTGGAAAAATTCCGGTTTATTTTAATGTAAAGTAAAAATGTTGCATGTTATAAGAACATTGTAGTCCAAAGTTACAATAAATTAATTTGCTTCTGAACCCAATTTTTGCACTTCATTACAGAAATTAAATTGCCCAAATCCAAATTGACACCATCTAAGTCACATCAGCCTAAAACCGGGCTCGACGTTATGTCTCAGATTGGAAATGCGTCGATTCTAAATTTTATTGAGAAGGAAATCGAACAACAAGCTGCGTCCAATAGTAATAATATTGCCGCTTCAGGAAATTCTTCTAATGTTCAAAACAGATATTACATTCGATCTAAAACAGTGGAAGCGAGTAACGCGGAAAATGAACCTTCAACTTCCTCTAAGTATAGTCCAAAAATATCACAAAATGTAAATAAAGTAAAAAGGGAAGTTTTAAATAAATCTAAGAGAGCTGATTCAAAGGAAACGAAAAATTTGGACAAAGTGAAAACGGGACGTGTGAACAAAACAAAAACCGTGGATTCAAATAAAATTAAAAAAAGCGATTTAGAGAAAATGGTAATAAATGATGCAAAAGAAAGAAAGGCTGATGATTTGCAAGTTCCTGTAAACGACAAACCGAAGCGCAGAGTGTTAAATAAATCAACTAATGATGTTTCCCAAACAAATGCTGAAAATGTTAAAAAAACAAAAACTGCGACTGTAAAGAATTTAAAACCAGAATCTTCGACTATCCGGAAAACTGTCAAATCCCCGAGAACGAAAGTAACCCCATCGACTACATCGACGGCTGGTCCATCGACTGAATCGAAAGTTATGTCTACTACTCCAAGAGTTTCCAAAGCAAAAGCTACAACGTCTTCCAAAACAAAGGAAGTCAATGACTTAAAGGGAACAAAATCCAAAGCTGCTTCGAATAAGTCGAAATCTAATAATTTGAGTAAATCAAAAACGAAACTTGAAAATTCCTTCAAAACTAATGATTCAATCGAAGGGACGCCCGAATTATCAATCGACCAATCAGATACTTTGCTATCTTGCGCTATGCAAGATTCAAAAGAAAGCAAAGATAATAAAACAGATTCTGTAGCCGATATATCGCATGTTATAAATGACACACCAGTTGTATCTTATGTTAACAACACATTAAATAGTTTTGTGGATGACCAGATTCCCGGACCCAGTAGAGAAAGAGAAGAGACAACAAAAAAACTAAAAAATATATATGTTGATGACGAGGTTCCAGGGCCAAGTAGGCTAACGGAAGATGTTCCCGGAAAATCCAAATGTAGGTCCAAGAACAATTCACCACAACACAAGACATCTAGTTTATCGAAGACTAGTAATAAAGAAGGTTGTATAACACATACTCGTTACGTAAAACAGCATGTCTTCGATATATGAGGAATTCTACGATACTTTTAAAATTCGGCTTCAAAAATTAAAAATTTTTATTCTTATGATACAAAAGACCATGCACAATTACCTTTCACGAATGTCATAGAGTCAAAAAAAGTGATGCCACTCGTTTTTTGCGTATTTGTAAACACGAAAAAAAAATATAAATAAATATATCTAATTTTAGGGTGTTTTTTTAAAGAGATTATACCAAGTACTTTCTCTGAAAGTTATGAAGTTATGAAGCAATTTAACATTCATATATGATTTTTACAACATTTCAAAAGTTCTAGGGCATTCCTCTATAAAAATATTATAAATTTTTATTCTTGTTTTTTATTGTTTTATGTATCATAACATTTTTAAAAAATCTATTGACCTTTTAACTCACCCATCCAGGAAACAAAAGTATTAATAAAAATGGGCATTCGAAATCTGAGATGAATCACATAACAAAATCAATGCAGGACCGATTAGTTGCTAGAGAGTTGAAGAGAACAGCTCACATGGAGGCTCGTAAAAAACAAAAAATGGCAATTGCAATCCAAAAGATGAGCTTGATTTTCGAGAAAGTTCACTATGGAACCGATAGCGGAAAAGGTGTAGTGTAGGAATTAAATTTCACTGCATGTTGTCTAATAAACGGGAGGAAAGGAATATTTCATTAAAATTTATATAATTACAAATTTCTTTACTTGAGTTTACAATTGAGTGCCAATATTAATTAATAATTATTAAATATTTTTCAGATGATAATGACATGTACAACGCATTAAAAGTCGCAGGAGGATCGTCAGATTCAGATTCCACTTCAAGTTCTATCTACTCCTGTTCGGGATGTTCTTGTTCGGAATGCGAAAACATTAATACCGAATATTCTGTAGTCACTACTACTTCTGATAGCTCAGATGATTAAAAGTGGTAACAGTTCCAATTTGAGTCAAATATTACAAGTTTGATTAAAATTAAGATTTCCAAATAATGTCCAACGGACTCTAAACATACGAGTACACGTGTAACGTTTTAGCTTTAAGCAAATGTTTTTATGCAATGACCACTAATTAAATGTATGTATATGTTCGATAATTTTCACGTAATTCAAAATTTAACGAAATGTAATGAACTGCTAAATAACTAAATAAACATTCTTTATATCTTCTTTTTTGTTTGTTTGCAGTGTTTACAATATTCAATGAAAGGCATTTTATTATATTGTGACCTAACAATTATGATGTATTATTTAGAAATTACTGATCAGATTGGTGTGATAATTTCGAAATAAGGATTTTAGCGTTGTTAATTACGAAAACTGCAAACAAGGAATAATAATAACACGGGCCGACGAAACCAGTTTCCAAATATACTTCTCTGAAAGTATTCGGTGCGCTGAATCCGAATCCGAATTAAAAATCTCTGAATTGTTAATAGATTCTAACATATTCTAACAAAAAATTGCACAAAGATCGAATTTAACATATATTTCAGGTTCTGTGATAAGGAATTTATTTCATGATCAGTTTTAAAACCGTTTGGTTTGTTCAGTGAATAACAATGAAATTTATTATTGATTAATTAATAATAACGAACAAAATTATTGGTGCATGATATTACATCTATTTTCGCAATCTATGACGCTACAACGTAAAATTTCCTGAAGGTTCACGCTGCCTATAAATTAACAGCATTGTACAAGATAATTTATGTTATGGGAATAATGTCACATAATAGCATCGTGAGGTTTTGCAGTATAATTTTGGCAGTGAAATTTATTAGTAACCGCAATAACGAACTTATTTATAACTTTCCAATATCCAACGAACACAACGCAGGTTTCTGAATACCTTTCAACATCCGGAGATATTGATCACTGGTTAAAGCCTCTCGATACGTCGATACCACAATAAATAAGAATCCGGAACTTTTGTTTAAATTGCGATAGTATATTACCCGCGGTGGAATAATTGTTTCGGGAAAATCAAAACGCGATATTGTCCGAGGCGCCGAAAATAATTCAAGAGTGGCAATAATCTACTCGCGTAGAAGTTGAAATTTATATGCGGTAAACGAGCATAAGGATTCGGTTGCACGATTTTACTGCGAAATTCACTGACGTAACAATGGAGAGAAATAATTTGACGTGTTTTCGCGCTTGTTATTTTGCGTTTTTGCGCAATTTTAACGGGCACCGACTTTTAATTCGAAGTGGCAACGAATGACCAGCGTCAAGAGGTCCTAACTCCGTTACGACGCCGATAACTTTAACAAGACAATGTTAATGGTTTTTGAAATTCTAGCAAATGGAAAAGGTGTCACGAATGGCTGGAACTGCAAAACGCGTTACGTGTATTTACGACTTATTTTCCAGGGATATTTGTCCGTTGCGATTAATTGGCGCATTCTCAAGTCATGCTCGTGACTGGTTCATGCTATTTTTCAGAGAAAGGAATTTTTTGACATTTTCGTAATAGCAAAATAACTGTTGGAAATTCAAAATTACTTATTCTGACGTAAAGCTGGATGGTAGTGTATAAATTCATTGTTATGTAGGTAAAAATTCGCTCCGACACTACGCCGTGAAGCTTTTATCAACTGTCTGAGAAAATATTATCTTCTGTCTAGAATTTCATGAAAATATGAGAAGTTTTAATTTAACTTTTGCACTAAAGTAGTTGTTAATTTCACATTTATTTCGGTAATATATAATAGTAAACTTTGCCCTTTATAAAATTAAACAGAACCCCTGGCAATTTGTTGGTACTTTTGACTTCCGAAGTAATCAGCAAATTTTACGGGACAAATCGTTGTCCATCTCGATATGACATTCGGATTCGAATATTACAGATTTTTCTGAAAAGTCATTTAAATGAGGATGGTAAGTAGTAGTATAAAAATATGTCAATACCATAATTACTCAGATTACAAAAATACTTTGTAATGAACATTTTACGATGTACATCATTACTAAATTATGAGTCCACCATTCGTACAAAATTTATATACCTATTTTATTTGTAATCTATTTTCAGTTTAAATCGTCAGGAGAAATATTTATTACGCGGAAATTTATTTTATTGATTTGAACATTTTTAAAAACTTTTGTCATTTTTTATTGCGAGTGCCCAAAATTAAAATTTGTGAAATTTAGTAGATAATATCTAAAAATTCCAAATATTCTGCACATATACTTACTAATCAGATTGTTATTGTTTTTTACATTAATTTTAACGTGGAAATGACGATAATGTAGTTAGATCTACTAAAAATAAAGTAACCTTTCTTAAAGATAAAATTCAAAGGTAAGGACTTTTCATCGTACAAGCAGTGCACCACTTTACTTTTAGAGAATAGAAAATCTTTAATTTTTCATAATGAGCTACAATCATATAGAATTAAAACGTGGCAAATATATTGAAATATACAATTAATTTAAAAAAACATTTAAATAAATTACGTATTTGAAGTTTGCTCATTAATCTTTAGTTTAATAATATATAATCGTATTGTGTGACATGTAAAGGTTACCCACTTTTGGAATGAAATTCGTGTTCTTCTTACTGAATAAGTAATAATAATATTTTTGTTTATTACTTACCAAAATTAGGAATTTATGAAAGGTTAGATATATCTAAAAAAAAACTCTTCTGACATACGGGGCTGATTGAGTTTAAATCAGCATCTGGTTTGCAATCATCTAGAAATATGGCTAATTTATGAAAATTGTTAGGTAATTGAGGTTCACGTTTGAATGATACTTTTAGATTTTTAATGATTTTATTTTGGATCTACACCCACTTTTGTTTTTTAGTGCTATAAATTAAAAAAATTTTGAAAATTGAAACAATACTTTTAAATTATTTGGAATTTTCGTTAATGTCATTTTTTTAATAGTCAATATTTATTAGTTTAACGTGATTTAAGTTTTTCATAGAATATAATAATTTTACTATTAAAGAGTAAAAATTGCCTTTAAAAAATGCAAACAAGCTAAGACACTCATTTACAAAAGAAACTGCACAATATCTACGGGCAAGATTTGGCAACATTAATAAATATAATATAGTTATACGAAACAGTTTTAGAAATTTGCATAGTGTCCAGGGTAAAGAATAAATGAGTAAATGATTAGAATACATTTTGTGTACAAATGGTTAGTTATCGATTGCGGTCTATAAAGGTATTGCAAGGTTCTCTTTAGTATAGAGATATTGAATGAAGAGATAGCTGAGGAGATGTGATTGATGACAACAGAAATTATTTTTAAATTTATTAAAATATCATAATTTCCTGCAACATTCAGTAGAATTTTTAGATTTACGTTATGGGTCTCATCTAACTAACAAATGGTTTTTAAAAATGTCATAAGTGCGGTGGAGTTATATCCTTATTACAAGAAAAAGTATTACAGTTACATTTGTCAGGAAGTAATTACATACGATTAACAAATGATAATGTATGAAGACTATGAAGCTCTTATTCTCCAGGATTAATATTGATTATTTTTAAATTATTTTAAAATAACACGCAATACACGAAAAATATTTTCAATTCAATAAAAAATTTCCTAGATAAGTTGAACTTACCATAATAATAATTCTTCCCAGCATTTCATGGAGTAGAAAAGAATTACTTTTTCATTGTTTAAGAACGAACCCCTACACTATAAAAATAAAACCATACTTTTAGTAGTGAACAATTTACTCTTGGATAGGACTGGCCCCAAGTACTGTACAAAATTAAAAGAGATTAATTTATGGCGAGATAAATATTAAGTAGTCCTGAAATTTTAAATAAAAACAAAAAATTGATTAAAACTCCAACTTGATTAAAATAACTACTTTTTTAATCTCTAGGAGGTTCCAAAGTGCTCAGTAGATAAGGTAGGAATCTTTGCCGAAAACCGAAAATAAACAATGACTGAATCGATTTTTCAAAATTCGAGCTCGGTAAAAGCAATTCTGATTACTATTGACGGTATTCTAGAAAATGCCAAAGAAATTAATGGAGAACTGACTGAGAGTTTTCGGAAATAAGTGCATTTCAGAAAATTCTCGGTCAGTACATTTTCTTTTTAACCTAACTTTTTAACCATGAATATAAAGGTTGCAAACTCGACCATTTGAATTGAAAGATTATCTCACTGATCATATATTCATAGCGTTTTTCTTCTTTGAGGTTTAATCTTAATATACACTGATATCGACACTTTTCTCTATTTAAAAACTGCACTCGACGATAGTTTACGAACAGAGTTATCTATTGTCACTGCTATACTACCTGTAAATTACGATGTTGAATAAATTGATTACTCCGATACCAAAAGTGGAATAAATTTCAAGTTATTAACTTCCAAAATTCTATAAAATCTATCAATTTTATAGAAAATTCTACTAATAAGTAATAATGTTGAATTAAATTCAATTGCGTTTATTGACGGCACGGCAACATTGTAATAATATTGTATGTCGTGCACAGAGTTGTATTTGTAAATTTTGTATAATTTTTAACATTTTTGAAGATGCTACAGAGTTGAGAATCATTTGGAATATTGTAAAATATGCAATTAGACTACTTATTGATTTTTCCAAACCATATTAGGACCAGACTCGAAATTTGGCATTAATAGAGGGTACATGACCTTATGGTATTTACTAGAAAATTCTGAACATTAATCTCTTGTATCATGTTAAATGATATCTTTATTAAACCGTATATTTGTGTATACCTTAATGCTTTCACAATTAAGTAATATTATATAATAACATACTGCAGAAAATAATATTAAATTTATATTGTACTTTTATTCGTGTGTGCCACTTTTTTCTCTAAAACACTGTGGTAATCATCAAATATGCCTTGTCTTCTATAAACACCCCACGCACGAGACGTTGATTCGCGATTTGACAGATATACAATTCTAGAAACGGTACATCTTGTGAAATATCAAGAAAGTATATAAAAAAAGAAAATACAATCATCGAAGATAGAGCTGGAGAGGTGACGCAATTCACTATTTCCGTGGCGGCGAATTTACGGAGAATCCCAACCAAGTATTCCTTATTTCGAAGCTGCGATCTGTGAAACATGGGTTTTTTATTTTCATTTTTTTTCCAAGATCGACCACGGGCGTTTTAGTTTCTTAATTATTTTAATGACACCACTTTCGGCGAAAGGGGACAATTTTTTTTATTCAGGAAACGACGTATTCAAGCTTTGCTCGTGCCCTACTTTACGAATAGAAAACGAGTCTTCATTAATCTCTTACTGTCGGAAGCGATTTCTTGTTAAAATCCAAATTTTACTTTAAATACAAGTCGTCATTTTATCTGATTTTTCGATTTCGATTTTGTCGAATGTTGATTATGGTTGTTTATTAAATTACGTTATTCAAAATGAAGAAATTCACATGACTTTAGCTAAATGTCTTCTATCAATTTTAGTTGCGTGCTGTAAAACTTGCGTGCTAAAATTGATTTTTACATTTATATTTAGAATAGTGTTTTAAAAAATGTTCATACATATTCAATATAATTGTTATAAATCTTTTAAGTACACTTTTATTATTTGCCCTGAAGGGCGGAGGGGAGGGGCGGCTTTACTCACTCAAGTTCCATGTCATAATATATAATATTTAAATTGTAAATTACTACATTTTCAATGTCAAATATTATAGCAATATTCTGACGGTGAATTTTAGGAGGCAATTCGAAAAAAGAGTTTTGAGATGATCATCGAAACTCGCAATAGAATCATCTCCACAAAAATTAATATACATTCGTTAAAAGAGACAAATCTTAAAGCAATGCTGGAAGAATTTTTTTCATTTTGTGATTTTTCGGAGCACCTGAGTCTAAGTCTAAGTGCTGATTTTTGCTAAAAATTGGGGTGATTTGTTATTGCCAAGTTATTAATTATTTTAGAAAAAAGTAGCTGATAGTAATACCTGGTGAATTTTGTGAAAAAGTGCAAAATTTCCAAACGATTGATCGATTAGATTCTGATTTATCGTGATCACGGTCGTTACCGATCTAGAAGGTGTATCATCTTGAAATTTTAGAATATTTTTCAGACTTTACGCATTTATTTAAAACTTTACCCCCCTTACCCTCAACTGCGTGTATGGTAAGTAGGAAATGGCGGCAAATCCATAACTTTTTACAGAAGTGCGTGAACATATTTTTTTTTTGTGAGCATGAGGTTATGAATTCTATACATGCCAAGCTGATGTAATCTACTTTGAAGATAAATAAATTTTAGCGATACAAATTAATCTATTGATTTTATATGGGGAAGGATAAAGGAAAGGAATTATCCCCCACTTTAATGACATTTTTAGTCTATTCGCGGGTCGGCTCGCGGATTTTATATGAAGTATATGACGTATCTCATTCGAAATATCGAAAAATTGGCGACAATCGCTTTTATGCATTCCGTACCAACTTTAAAAAGAAAAACGTAAACATAATACGGACAACTGATAACACAGAATGTCGGAAGATTTTAATAATTTAAAACTTTAAAAATATTATTTTTTTTGATCATGTTTGTGCATTTTTGTCGGAATCTTTGCAATACTTCTGAACTGGGCATACTGGAATTCAGCAATACTCCACAACATTACAAATAAAAAAATTCAATAAACACACAAAAATACATGCTATAACACGGTAACTTGGGATTCCTTTTACTTTATATACAATACAATAAATAACAACATTATTAAAATACGACAGAACATTTGTTGGATACAAACTTTTTTATTATGAAAATAATTATTTTCTATACAATAAAATTACTTTTTCAATATAAGCATTCAAATTAAAATACAATGGAACACATCCAAGGTCCTTCCAGTTTCTTAATAAAAATTATAGAACTTTTTAATGTATTATTTACATATAATAAAATCCTTCAATGTATAAAAATATAATAAAATCGCAGATCATTCAAACGAGGTTTCCGGAACTTCCGCCTGGCTATTAAGTCACTTACTATCCATGACTTTTTCATACAACCTTTACAGTCGACTTATTCTGAATATTTAAAAATACTGTTTGTTTTATATTTGTCGTTTCCGATGGATTAGAATTTTCTCTTTTATTTTAATAACTCTGATTTTTTAATCCTAGCCTACGTTAGGAAGATTACTCCTTATGCCCTAGTAATTTTGCTTCGACAAATGCGGAAGAAACTTCTGACCGACTTTGAAATATACATAAACAATTTTTGATGACTCACTCAACTGAAAAATGGTTTCAATACATCGTTAGCGCTGCTCATAAAGTGGACATATTTTAATTGTCCTAGAAAAAATATTATCTGGTATAACATAAGGAAGCAGAATATGCACTTTGCGTTATAAAGGAGCTGCTGAAATAACGAATATGTAAAATAGATAAAGTGGACAACAAAACGTAAAAATATTAACAAGGCCATGTTCTATTCCTTAAATATTGAATATTGTATGTAAAGACTATGGTAACGCAGGTAGTTTAAAAGGCTCATCGGTTTTTTAAAATAATTTATTATTCTACCAGTAACGATACACTCAATGAACCAGAAAACACAAGGTAAGTTTTCAGCTCAATAATTTCTTGATTGCTTATTAAAAAATGTGCAATTAACGTGTTTTGCATTGATTTACCTAACTATGGATATATTGTGCTCATCTAGATTCATTATAAAAAGAATATTATATAGATTTATTATTAAAATGTATTGAACGTTTTTTACGAGTTGTATCATAGTAGTGGTAAAATGAATACATAAATTTCTTATCCACTGCAATAACATGAAATTACGCAAAAAATAATGAACGAATAATTTTCGATTAAATATGATCATTTGAAACACTATTTAAAGTCATTATTTTATTTCTCTTATACATGTGAACTAATTTTAAGTAATTATCTCTCATGAAGTCTACATTTTATGTTAATATATATAATCTAGGTACGATGCAGCGTTTTTTCGTATGCGAGAACAAAATAATATCATAAATAGAATTTAGAAATGACACGATACGCTTTCAAATATTCGTAACTTACAATCAATAATCTTAAAATAGAACCAAACAACAGAATCTAAATATAAAAATCGTAACAAATTCCTAATATCAATATTGTATGCATTGGTATCGAATCCGAAATAACATTTTCGCTGATTATTAAATTATGCAATGTTTATTTTAGGTTCTTAATTCTAGCACTACAGAATTTGAAATTGAAAATAAAAAAAGGAATTCGTCGTAAAATTAAAATTTTCAGATTTCCCAACCTTTGTTCATAGTTTAGTCATGACATTTATAAGTTTTCTAATTTTCCAGTCGAAATATTGCATTGCAAACAACTATGCATTGCCAAATAAGAAGTTTTGGCGAATTTCCAAAATAATGTTTCTGAGAAAAGGTGTAATCGAAATTGGGTAATATTATTAGAACTTCATTGTTCTTGCAATTGGATTTTAATTGCTTTATAATCTGCCGTGTCTCCTTTTTCGTGCTTTCGCTTAAAGAACGGGTTATCTTTTTGAATCTCGATGCATTACTTGGAATTTTCATCAATAATATGTTTCTGAAGTAAGGGCTAGATGTAAGATTAAAAATATCGATTTTTCTATTGTGCTCAACCACTAGGATGTTACTTACTGCTTTCGTGTTTGGATTTTACTAGTTACCATTTTATTAGTGCAAAAATTTCAATAAAATAGTTTTCATCCTGGAAATAGCAGTTTTCGATACAAGTGGGAAAAAGTGTTTTCGAACGAATGCTAGGGTTGTGGCTCCAGCCGAAGGCAAGTGTCGCAAGCATGTTCGTCCAAAAAAACATTTCTTCACATGTGCGGAAATGCATTTTTTGTTACAAGTGTGGGTAAAATGCGAAAGAAAAATGTCAAAAGTTTGAAAAATAGCATTTTGCCCACGTAGTAACAAAATAGTATTTTTCGATACGAATGCTGGTGCGTAAAGTACTTTAAAAGTGTCGAGCATAAACGTAAAATGCGATTTTACTGATTGATATTGTTTACCATTTTTCACGTCGTGCAAACAAACTCTCCTTATGTTTCTGCAGCATTTGGAAAAATACCTTCTTTCTAGAAAAAAGCATCTTTATGCTTAATCCTTTTGAAATCAGATGGTACTTTTTTGGGATGGTGATTAAGCATTCATTAAATTCGATTTACTTTTTTAATACTGAATAAAATATTCGATTGCTTTTTGTTCACAATGTTAAATATCAAACTTTTATAGACACGTTTAAATCTAATCCAATCGAACCCATTTTTTAAATTGTTTTTCATAGAACGGAGCACTTTTGTATGGTGAGATTGTAGAAAATCGAAAATGACCAAAATAAGGCACACCCTAATTATTTTCATTCATTTTTGTGCGATAATCAAAATATTTTTTTGATTTCGAATCTCTATAATAAATTTCATATACGACAGTAATATATACGATGTTCTCTTGCAAGTTATACTTATCCAGTTAACAACGAAAGATCACTGATATCTGCGAAATAACATATACGAAACAAGCTACTATAATCATTGCAAACCGTGTATTGAAGTATATCGCTGTTGCGAACATTTACATGTAGGCTCAACACTGTAATGAATATTAATTATCTAATTTGTTAATAATACTGAGGAGTCAGAAGTAACATGACGTAACATGATTCGTTTTAGTAGAGGCATATGAAAGTTAGGCCTTTCTCAAACCAAAATAAAGTAAATTTAATAAAAAAATAGCCTAAGTCAAGTGTCAAATTATGATGCATAGATCAATTTCTTATTGGATAACTTTTTATTAATGATTCCTTTTTTAACTTAACAAATGTAGAAACATAAAAATTGTGTTTCATTTTAGCGTTAAAATATGTCAATTTCCAGAAAAATCTCCTGTTATATGATCTCTTATCAAAGACTCTTCCCAATTTGCCTTGAATAGTAAATACGTACATCTGCGCCAATCTCTGTCTAAAAATCAATAGCTTTACGTTCGTTTGATAAACAAGTATAAACAGCAAAACAACTGTCGAAGATATTGTTACAGTTGATGAAATCTGAAGACATGATCTCTTATATTATTATGACTTTCACCCTCTGTGTTTTGCAACTCGTGCACGTACAAACGATGCTTGTTGCAGATGAGGATGACGCGATAGGAACGTGCCTCTTCCACGCATACACCAGGGGGAATTTATATATAATTACCCATTTTCCGATAAAACCTAAGAATGACGCTGTCTGCGAAACAGTGACGTCACAACTCTCCTATCATCTATATTTATTTGTATGCACATCCAACCCCATTATATGTCACGTGCGTTTCCGTAACACACGTGCCATTCATGGATTAAACCACGCAGGACACCTTCGTTACATTTACATGCGTGTATTTGTTTATCGCTGTTACAAAATTGTTAAACGCGTATTTTTATTGCTGACGGAGTTGTATTAATCCGTTACGTAAATGGGAATCACGCCACAATTGTCATTCGTTTTACGTAGCTGAAATAAAGCCGTGATACCGATGGTAGTTAAAATTAACCTGCTTTCAATTTTTATGCTATTTTTGTTCATGTAAACTTATTTGATTGCACGAACAAAAAAGTACTATAAGGTAAAATTACACTTCCTGTGGCTTCGTTATGTAAAATGCTGTATGCACTGCAGGGGAGTAGTCTTTACTTCTACCTACTTTAAAACTTCACTATAACAAGATTAGAAAATATTTAATAATTTTCATCATATTTTTCTTTCGCTACCTGGTACAAAACATTTTTTATTCGTAGATCGTGATGTAATAAATTGAAATTATTCCCTATTTTTTATTATTTTAACATATGTAGACTTACACTTGATTAAGTATACGGATAATGTGAATAAAAATCACTTTCGTAGTACATTTTAAACTTGAAATTTAAATTATTTATGACAGCCTTGGGAGCAGTCTTCTTAATTTTGATAGTTTCGAAAGCCCTTTTACGATGGGGGAATACTTTCTACTCCCCTAGTTTCGATATTTCCGAGCAACTTTGATCTATCTTTAGTAATGTTATTTACCTAATCTTATTTCAAACTACGAATTGATTGAGGCATTGTTTTCGGCACACTTCGTCAATAACCTAACTTATTTTCGACGTCAAAATAAATAAAAAATGCCAAAACTCACAAGAAAATATTTGTATATTTGCTTGAATTTAGAAAACTGCAAATTTGACTGGCAGTACCACGTCCATAGGAATTATTAAAAGGCTAAAATAGCGCCATCATAGTTGGAATTTAAAGGAGAATCGAAAGGTTGCCTGTTGGAGTCTCGGTTTTAACCTCTCGAGTTTATGCCTTACATTTTTTTTAATGCTTAAAAAATCGCGAAAAATGCTCAGCGTGCATTATTATGAAAATTGAAATTTGTTTCATCATATTTCATCATTAGATTAAGATATATTAGCTGAATTGTTCCATCTTTTTCCATCATTAGGCGGTGCATATACCATATTGTACTATATTAGTATTTTATTCATATATGAATTTAAATCAGGGAAAAGAAAAGTATCAAAGTATTAACTTTCATCAATCGATGTCTCATAATGCTTCTATTATATTATTTTAAAGCCGATTGGTAAGTTGCGCTTGTTTTAAATATTCAAATCTGCTTTTTCTGTAACAGTCTATTTATTTCTTAAGTGGGTTTATACTATAAATAAGTATATATGGGGCATTCCATGTAAAAAGAGCCACTTTTTTTGGACGTATTTTTTCATTTTTATATTCATCCCATATTATCATTTGGGTACGTAAATGTTGACTTTCAGCCAATACAACAGATTTTTATTCCTCCATACAAAGAATATTTTTTCGTTTTTTCGAATTTGCATTATTGCTTTTTTTGGTCAATTTGTTGTTATTACGGATAGTCAGTTTAAATATAGATTTTGTCAATTCTTTCACGGACTTTGTTATGGAAATATTTATTTTTAATGATTCTCTGATTATCTTGGTGAAAAATCGTTTTAAAATATTTAATTTTTATCTTCATACTTTGGGCCAGTCCATTGGAAGTTCAAAAAATCACAGAATATTATTACAACATATGGAGAAAATGATGAAAAGGTTTAATGTATTAAAAATGGCTGTAAGAAGAGATGATCAAAAAGAAGGCTTCGGGGACCTTCTACGTGTAAAGTGTAACTGACCATGACTTCGTAAATTATTATCGTAGGGGAACAAATTTTTATTTACATTTTTTGAACAAAATTCACTGCTCTTTAACATACAAATATGTATGCAACGGTATTAGATTATTCGGTAAAGAAAACCTGAAATTATTTCGTATATAATTTTGAAGTCCCGAAAGAATCTACAAAATCTAAATTTAACAACATTTTTTTCTGACTACCAGAATTAACAAAAAATTAAACAAAAAGACAATATTGCGAATTCAAAAAAACGAAAAAATACTCTTTTTACGAATGACTGAAAGCGTTTTGTATGGGCTAAATAAGTCAACATTTACATACCCAAAATGATAATATGTTATGAATATAAAAATTAAAAAATACGTCCAAAAAAGTGGCTCTTATTAAGATAAAATCTCGTACAAAGAAAATTTGTTATTTAGAAATATTTTTCAAATGTGGGTATGTCACTAATTTTGATATGAAATTGTACGTCTGTTGCGTTATTTTAATAAATGTGAAATATTATAAACGAAAGAAAAAATTAGTAATTATACAAATTTGTCAGCACCCCCGCAATGTACGCTATCGTTTGTCTTCACTGGAATCGAGGAAAACGTACCCACGCATCATTCCAAATCTACCCTGGCTTAACCGGAAATTACAACTCTAACCTTGTTTACGTAACAGTTTTAATTAAAAAACGTAAGGAACAAAATAATTAAAGCTTTGAAATTTAACTTTCGTCATACTTAAACCATGTACATAATTATTGTTTATATTGTGAGATGTGTGTTGATAAATGTCTATAACAAATAAGTTTACAGAAGAATATATAATGTATTATGATCATTTCAAGTTATATTATCAGAAACGAAAGAGTTTAGACGTTTTCCATAGTTTTTAAATTAATTTTTATGCATATTCGATACAATATTAGATATAACGTTAGTTAAAATATGCAAATATACATTATAATCCATATTCAACAAATTTTATAAAACTTTCGAATCATTATTTTATGGTACAGAGCTAGTTTTTTCGAATTGTAATAAGCTTTTCAGTTATATTGATTGCAATAATTAATTGCACTCTACATTTAAATATATTTTTTTTCAAACCCACGCTAATTTGTTGGAATAAAAGTTTTTCTTTAATTACCATTCGAACAAAATAATGTACTTCAATAGAAAATCATATCACTTACTTATGCTCTTAAAAGACTAAAACCTATTCACTTTTAGGTTATGTTGTCATGAGACGAATCGGGTAGAGTATAATGATATGCATGATTTTTTAATAATAGTAATATATTAAAATATAATAATATTTGTATTAATCATGATGTGTATATAGTACAAGAAATTATCAAAATATTCCAATACAACCAAAAATATACCAGGAATCCCAGTTTAAAAACTGGATTACTGTTGTGCAGAGGACATTCAATGACACTAAATGGAGTGACGGGGTTAATGCGTGATATCGTCGTGTATCCTAATTGTCAAAGTCTACGAATATTTTTGGTTAATTTTTTTTCTGGAGAATCTTAATCTACCTTGAAGATCTGAGGTTCCTATTAAAAAAAATCCCACTTACCTTGATGTAACCTTTACATTCGTCGCAAGGTTACTTTTAGTTGATCATTTGTCTTCTTTCTGTTGAATCCCTTCAATTCTTGTTTGTAACGTTCTTTCAATATACGCATTATATTTCGTATGTATTCGGGTGGTCGTTTTCAAAGTGGACGCACTGTAAGTTAATGTAATGTTTCAAATAAACATTAACAAAATATTAAATATAATAATGTAATCTACATTTTCCAAATCAGTTCTGAAGATCCTGCCAGTACAAAACGTAGATTAAATAATTATTAGTCGGGTATTCTTTCTGGATCGTTCAAAGACAACATTACAATCTACAGTACAAAAAATGAGTTTCCACCATCACATACCACAAACAACGTTATTTCGTTTTCAGCGAAACATTTACGTAGTTATAAAAACAAACAATTGTAGAAATTTTAGATCTTTCCTCCACTCGACAAGAATACTCGCAGACAATGTGCACTTGTCGACACAGTTGCATGACAATAATGCCATCTTTCCACTTGATCGATATTTTTCAATTATTTTATATTGCAAGCTCCATGCAATCTCGTTTCGTTCCAAATGCGTTTCGCATTATAACGAACACTGTATTACTAAGAATATCTGAAGCAGTAGCAATTAAAAGTACGCCCACGAACATTCGTTTCGGGAAACGTTCCCAGGTGAAAATTCAGTATTTTTCTTTCAATAAGAAACTTAACCGAAGCTGCTTTATACATTACTTAAGGGGCGTTTTCCTTCTCAAACAGAAGCAAAATCGAAAAAAGAATGGAAGAAAGAAAGAAATTTGCTTATGGTGACAAATGTGACAGATTGGAGCCATTCGGGAAATAACAATTACTTCCCTGGAAAAAATCAAATTATGATGCTTCCGGGTGGTATTATCTCAAGCACTGATAAATAGTTATATTTTTTTTTATTCTGCATTTCAAATTTAAAAAGTGGAATATTCGTCAAAAACTTTTGTTTTATTTCATTTCTTTGAAGTTGTTGATTACGTATTGGAACTTACAATTTTGAAATCCAGTATATTGACCACCACGCATGGTGCGACATAATTAAATTAATTTGTAATTTATAGGAAGTTTTTAAAGTTTTTTCAAAGTTGGATGCGTTGAAAATATTTATTGTGTACATTTTTTTAGGATTAATAGTTAAATATTCGATATTTGGTGTTATAATGTAGCTTAAATGCTTCGGTAAATATCGATGTGATCAAACATTTTGATATCAAATTTATTATACTAAAAATAATCGCAATAGTCTGACATATTGCATAGAAAAGAAAAAGATTAAAACTAATAAACTTATTTTTGTATCATCTACAAGTTATTACATAATATAGAATTTGTGATTTGAAAGAATACAGCTCTGTATAAATATAAAAAACACAATGAAAACACAAATATGAAACTAAAGAATTGATACATTAAAAAAGTAATAATAAATCTTTATAGTTTTAAACTGACTTTTTTTTTAGTCAAGGATATAAGTTTTTGTAAACTTTTATACAGATATTATAAATAAAAATTACATGTTTTAGCAAAGATAATAAACAAGTTGTCCATGATGTTTAAACGGAGTTAACAAATAGTATTCAGAAATATGCAGAAAAAGTGTTTACATTTGAATTTTTTTTATTGTAATAAATTAAAAATTAATTTTTTTATATTTAACTAATTTTTCCCAATTCAAAATATTTATTTGCAATGGATCGTGTTACAAATTTTCCTTAAATGTATAGGATATAATTATTCGAAATATAGAATCTGTTAAGGAATCGACAGAATAAAGTTCTACGCTATGTAATAATAAATAACTATTGTTATATTAAAACGAAGTAGTATGTAATAGATCGACATTTTATCTCAGATATTGATATTTAACATAAAAGAATTGATGCATTCATTTTCTATACATATTGTAATGCATGTAAGAAATGTGCTGAGATAAATCAAGCTTATAATTGGCATTTCAGACGTGAAGATACCAGATAGAATATACTTTTGGTATTCTTAAACATTGTAAATACGTATTAATATGTTAAATGTTCCGTATTACAGTTTTACTCCTGAAGAGATAAACAATTAATGATAGTTATTTGGACGGGATTATGTAATTTAAAAAATTCATGGGCTAAATACATTATGTAAAGATTTCTACTGGCCAAATTTTGTTGTCTCCAAAAATTCTCTGAAATTTTATTTAAAAATTACCGAGGTTACCTTCAAATAAATTATAATTAATTCCTTCCTGCACATAAACCGATTTAGTATCGATTTTTATTTATTACATTTACAAACACAAGTTCAAAAACATATGATGTCAATTTGGGTAATTCACAGAATGTTATGATATTTTGGACTGAAACCTTCAACTACAAAAAATTAAATAGAATTTGTCTTGTTGAACATATTTCTTGTTTTTGGATCAATTAAAGACCATCTACGGTCAAATAATATTTAAGAATGGAATTAGTTTGAAATGCTGTGTAATGATTCAACGAAAATAAAATAAAATTCTATTAAAACTTCCAATATATACTTTTAATGAAGCCGAACATATCTAAAGTTAAAATGGTGCGTAAAATCAAATTTTACGCTTACGCATCTCAAAAAATTAGTAAATCAATATTGCATCATATTTTTCATTAATTAAAATAGGCAGCGTAATGTATTAAAGTAACATGGTACAATTTCTATTCGAATAGTACTATAAATAAAGTTAAAGAGTCGTGTCGTGATGACAGCTTGAGGATTAATACAGCTTCTACCATTTTCTTAATTGCAAACTATCGTATTCGTAAAAGAATCATTTGAAATGAAAAGACATCATGGAATATATTAAAGGGCATGTCACGTAAGAGGTGAAAAATGTCTGGGCCAATTAAAAGTCTACAATACAGTTTTGAATAACTGTTACTCCTCTGTGCTAAAGAACAAAACAATAATCACTCATAGAATAAATGAAATAAAATATTAATAAATAATCTACAATTGAATATACATTAAATTTATATATATTTTACATTTTCCAAAAATCCACTTATTAACTAACATATGCAGATATAAGTTTTATAGAAAATAATTTACGATTTTATCAAGACAACATTGAGCAGATATCGATTACTTTTAGTAAAAAATAAAACGCTTGACCTGGATTTTTTTACATTTAAAAATCGATATTAGAAAAATGTTTTTTCCATTTATTTTGTACATTTAACGATAGACTTAACCCATACGTTATAAACAAATTTCCATAAATTGCGAATTTATGTTGTGAATATACTTCTGCTGTTTATAATTCATAGTATAATGAGATACACTATACTCAAGCTTTAATAATGATTCCAGAAATTTTTGGTTCCTTAAAATGTACTCTCTAAGCCATGTTGTAAAATGCCTATACATTTTAGAAAAGTATCCCGGGTTTTCCGAATGCCGATTACTAAAATGATGCCTATGGCTCATTTATAAAATTTAAGTAACCAAATCTGTCATTAACCAGAAACAATTGAAATTTATAAAACTGTAGTTCACGGTTGTATATTCCGTTATATGAACATATATTATATAGAATGAACACAATGTAATGCAAAAATATATATTATCTACCTCCAAATTTTAGAATTTCTATCAATTCCCAACGATACAAACCCGACAGATTGCTTCTAAAAATTATTAAACTGTCTTTAGAACGTAGAAACAGTATCAAAATTGTGAGCAACGTAACTGCATAAAACTTCTGTTACATGTTTCACTCAGAAATGTTTCGCAGCATACTTTGTAAATTTGAATTAGCGAAAATCGCTGCGAATCAGTGCAAATCCACTAATTATCAGCATGTACGCCACAGCTGACTCAATCAGACGGGAACACGTTTCCGACAAATTAAAAGGCGAGTAGGAATCTGTATCATACTGAAAATTACATTTAAAAAAATTGTATCAATAATTGGAATCAAACAAATTTTTCGAAAATTTTGTTTGCATAAATAAAACCATGAAAATTATGTACATTTAGTCCTCAAAGGATTAAACGAAAATTTACCTGAAATTTCTATATCTTACATCGATAATTATAAATATTATATAAAACACATATTTACATTAAAATCTATCTTCAATGTTATTTTGTATCTGTTTGCAATAGTGTAATCTCTTTAAAAATTTAATATCATGTACTGATGCAGCGAATATAACAACGCAATATCAACTAAGTGAAAAAAGATAATAAATTTATTTTACATTGGATTGACTTATTCCAGAATATACGTGACCATCTACACGTGTCTATTCCTTCGACATTCTAGTTACCAGACCATATCATAATTTTTCATTTGCACCATGTGCATAAACATCCCGAGACAATTGCAAAATTATATTACAGTCTGATAAAACTGATCGATATCTTTATTTATTTCCTCTTCACATTCAATACATCGGTTTCAACATTTATTTATATGACATGTAATAGAAAAAAGATATTTTTTAAATGCTTATTCAATAATTTCCCAGATGACACGATGTATCTGTCACCAACTTTTAGGGCTCGCATTTCGCGAACGACTGGTCGTAATGTGAATCGTTTGTCCATTTGTTTAGAGGATCGTAAAAGAGAAATACGAGGAACCTAAACGATGAAATAAACATTTAGTAGTGTCAAATAAAATAAATATAAATCGACACACTAGGGGTGTTCCCGAGATTTTCGATAAAGGCTAATTACGATAGGCGAGAGTAGTGCACGGGAAAAATATGAGGAAAAGGCGTGCCAATCGCAGACGTACATTGGTTTTCCTCCCGGTTCCGGAACGACGTCTGCGCGCAAGAGCCGGGTCTCTATAAAAGCGACGCGGGGCGTCGCGACGCTCCAGACGCGACATACGCGCCCCGTTGAAAATGTGACCGAGCCACGTTTCGTTCTCTCGTCGCATTGTTGTGATATGGAACGAGTTTCGTCTCAACGGTAAAAAAGTGACATTCGAGGTTTCCTCAGCCTCTCGCCAAACCAATCCACGTTGATTTCGGTGATAAACCAGTGAACTGTCAGTGCTTTTCAAGTACTTCACGAGATAAAAGTGTAGACTTTCAGTGATTGGAAACCTCTGGACGCAGGATCAATTACCAAGTGCAAGGTGAGAAAAATCCCGGGCTACTAATTACGCGATCCGTTTTAAGTTCGGCGCTATTTCCAAATGAAAATAGAGATGACAGAACGCGTTAAATATATCGAAGTTCAAAACCGGTAGATCGCGGTCGTTTCGATCTTTATTGACATCTTCTTTGATGTCATTCTAAAGAATGGGGCTGGTAATTAGAATTGGGATTTTATTTTGAAAAACAGATGGGATTGTAGAATTTGAAGAGATTCGTTGTTTTAATAATCGGTTCGGATGAAATGATGTTCGTACCGCGCAGGACATCACGGATGTTCAACATTACCAAACAATGCGTCCATCCCCTTTCTTACTCTTTTCCTCACTGACCTCGGCAAACAGGGAAGGACGATAAATCCGAAAAATGGCTGCCTCGCGCGTCCCGCATCCGAAAGATTTGGGTTACTGCCACGCTTGTTATTGATCTGGAAAGGTCCTTTCTTCTACATCCTGACCAACCCACTAATGTGAACAAAAATTCAGTCATCGGGTTAACAAATTCGACTAAGAATAGGATCTAGATTCCGTCATAGCTGTGTTGTACCTGTTAACTTCGATCAATATCGTCCCGATACTAACTTTCAAAGCCGGCACATTGAACGAATCCTTCAGGGTACATTGAAAACTTTTGTGGCGAGGGTTAGGCTCCGTCACTGACCTTACCTTGATGAAAATTTATGTATTTTGAGTGTAAACTGCAATAAATGTTGCGAATGATCACTTATACTGTACGAGTCTAAAGCTTGACCTTGTTCGAAATAATATCGACCTACAATCATTTTTTTATTGTATGTTCTATTCTTGATTTTACGAAGTTTTCATTTTACACTTTATTAATGATTTGTTAGGGCATCTAGGTAGATGTCGATTTTACAGAAACAAAAACTAACGACTTATACTTTTATGTCTGCGAAACGTTTTTGCGAAAATGCAAACAGTTTTTTGATCTCATAAGTAACTATCAGAATGTATTCAATTAAAAGACTTTCTCCATCTTAGTCTCCATATTTTTTAATAAGTAAAGTGCACGTTTAAAATTAATCCTATCAGTATCTCGAAAAACAAATTTAGAGGATTTCTTTGATGAAAACAGATATCAGTTATCACGTTTGCGTATCAGTACAATTAAGTTTTAAAATTGCCCAAAAAATGTTTAAAATGGGGATGGAACTTTTCGTGATTGAGCAAAACCCATTGCTGTTATACTTAATGAAATTGAAAAATTCACGTATCATGTAACCAAAACGATTTTTAAAAACAAGCTTCATTTGAATAATTCTCCAAATAATTTATATAACTAGAATTGAACTTTATATAACAGTCAACGAACAAATGAACCTTACGTTTGATTTATTTGACTAAAATTTATTTGATAGCATTTACCTAATCATTGTCAAAATCTACCACTAAAGCCATATTTTTATTGAATATTTTAATACATACATTAGATATCTGTACAACAAAGTATCTAGTTAATTCCCATCCATAGTAATTTTAAAAAATGCATCAAACCTAATTGTAAAACCAATAGTGAATGACACTTTCAAGTAAAAAACAATCCACAATTTCATGTAAAAATTGCTAAAATTAATATATATATAAAGAAACGAGATGACGTGACAGCAATCACGAACAGGTGTAACTACTTCAATATTAACTCATCGTACCAACTACTCAAACTATTTCAATAACTTACTAACAAGCATCTATTAACAAAACGCTGCAGGACTTTAAATTCGATAGTTACTTTTTCCTAACCAAGATATACATTTTCACATCATATACGTCAACTTTCGATCGATAAGGCAATCGACAAGCAAACCCAACAGACCATACTTAATCTATTTAATAATTATACAAGGTGAGTTTCCTCATAAGTTTATAATATTCGTCATGGTCTCTTTATCCTTTATCATTACGCTAAGATGAATGATGGATAACGTCATAGATACGTCAGAACTATAGCACCTATTACGTAGCTAATCGGCGTTGCAGTCTAGTAATCTTGTTATAATCAGGTATCGCTTTTCCATCTTTTCTGGTATTAAATATAATTTTCAACTGATATGCCCACCTCATGTCGTGTGACCATTACAAAAAATGTTATGGCTTATTTTAGAATAAATGCTTGGATTATATAACCAAGAAAATGTATTTAACAAAACCAATAAAAATATACCACCTAACCATAGGTAATATTGTTAACGATTTCAATCTACATAATTTTAATTATGAAGGCAAAATAGAGGCGAAATTTCCTTGAGGGCCAATTAAAAATCACAAACTTCTGATACACTCAAAACTGTTTACACCAAGAAGAGGTCGCCGGCAACGTATGAGCTTGCGACAACACTTGGGTATACGTGCGGTCTGAAGCACGACTCCGTGCAGCTTGGCAGGGATCCAAGTTGGCGCCTGATTGCCAAAGAAATGATCGATCCACATTCGTCCTTTTGTACGACTCGACTCGTAAATCCCATAGATCTTAACGATCGTTGTGATTTAAGAAATCATGTTTATTGCATCGTTATTGCGCTAATGAGTGTTTAAGCATAAAATTAATACAAATATTGCTCGCACTTCTTTTATCCATTAAAATTCGCGAATATTCGTGGGGTGTTGCCTAGGGAAAGGGAGATTCACTGGGTTTAATGGGGGTAGTCGATAATCGATATTTCGTTTCTCATAGGACAATAGCGGTAAGCCGTGCTAAATCAATGAAGGCTATTTCCGTCTGGGTAGTTTTGCGAAGTTCCCATAAATCTTCGCTGCTTACGCAAAGCATTACTTACAGTACGGACTTGGTATGCCGCATTTTAGCCGGAAGTCCAAAATTGCATAGTGCCATGTAGCAAATAAATGTCCAAAGATGGATTCGTTGTATAATAATATTATCTATACTATGTTGGATGGTTAAGGGCAATGTCAAAATGATTTACACCTTACATATCGTAGAAATATTAAATACGATTGGAAATGCTGCCAAGATAATGAGCAGCCACGTGTCTGAAGCTTTCGCTCGATTGTACAAACTCTGTTTCTATTGAAATCTCGTTTAACGGAAGAGCGAACTGCGAAATCGATTCTGTCAAGATGAATTAACTACTCAATCACCAGCGATCTTTATACGAAAGATACGAGCCTCCTATAGCACTGTGACGTCACTGAAACGCGCAACTGGCGACTTTACGCTCAAATTAATTATTAATGATTTTCTGCTACGCCGATATTCCATTATGTTCGCGAAAGGTCAATAGGTCAACCTTTGGATAGGCTATTGCGTTGAGCACAACCTTCGGATTATTATTTCGAATCTCTTAATGAACATACAAAAAATAGATCTACCGGCTTTAGATTAAAAATATAGATTTTATTTACCGCGATAATAATCTTTGAATTCAATTAACCTTTTTGTTTCATTTGTGGTTTCAGATGAAGCTGCACGAGAAAAAGGAATCCGGGATTCACCGAGTGCAGGAAGTGGTCCTGGAGGAGTTGGACTTAGCTAAGGAGTACAGTGTAGAGAAAACATTGGGAGAAGGGAGTTTCGCCAAGGTTTTATTGGCAACTCACAGGCGAACGCAGACGAGGGTTGTTCTGAAAGCTGTTCATCAGGAACTTACATCGGAAAAAGATTTCTTACGAGAGTTCCATTATTCTTACCATCTCAGTCCACATCCAAACATTCTCTGCTCGTATGCTGTGACTTTCAAGGCTGAGAAATACTACTACTTCGCCCAGGAATACGCTCCATTCGGCGACCTCACCGACAATGTTAAAGCTGGCGGACTTAACGAAGATATCTGTAAGAGGATTTCTAGTCAATTGGTATCCGCTCTCGATTTTCTTCATTCGAAGGAGCTGGCTCATCGAGATATTAAACTCGAAAACATCCTCGTGTTCGCTCAAGATATGTCCAAAATCAAACTCTGTGATTTTGGCAGCACGAGGCGCGAAGGTACCCTGGTTAGCAAAATCAGATGCGCTTGGGTGCCGTTTCTACCCCCGGAAATTTATGAGGTCATTAAAAACGAAAGGTACACATGTAAAAAAAGTGCAGACTGCTGGCAGTTCGGCATCGTTCTCTTCGTTTGCCTCACCGGAACTCCACCATGGCAAAGTGCAGACCCCATCCAAGATCGGGACTATTCGGCGTTCCAACAATGGTTAAAACGACGCACCATGAAGATCCCGTCAAATTTCAAACGATTTACTCCAAGGTTACTTCGTTACTTCAGGCGTGTATTCGAACACAAACCGGACAAACGTCCAAGCATAACGGAAATTAACAAGTACTTGAAAGACCCTTGGTGCGTAAGCAAGCTGAGTCATAGCGCGACATCCACTTCCGTTGATGTTAGCGAAAATTATGGCCGGCATGCAGACAGTCTCTTTTATCTCGATACGATCGTCGATGATCGTAACAATATCGACGAGAACAAGAACAAACTTCGGAAGCTCCTCACCAGTTACGGCCTTGAAACGACAGTAGATCAGAAAATTATGACAAAGAGGGTTTGGGAATGGGTCATGCAGTGCGATTCGAACGTTGGCGAGCCGGGACTAATTGCTGGACTTGGAGCTGAGGCCATGTGAGTGATGGTCAGGTCTTCCAGCGAACCTTGTCTCAAGACGAGTACGCAGGATCGAAAGCTCAGCTGCGCGGACCTCGGCCTAACAACTATCAACAAGTGCCAGGAATACCTGTAATAAAGCAGTGCCAAAACTCGTATCGGTTGTCGGAATTCTAGTGAACCATGACAGATATATAGTGCCAAGATTGTAAAATGTGATTTTGAGTTAAAGCATCGAACCCTGTTGTAATTAAATGAGTGATCGTGCGAACTCAGGACTAGGTTGTGCGAACGACGATTCGTTATTAACACACTATTTATGTTTATACAGTCCTTTCCAAACGTCGAGAGAAGAGACTTTGACTGTGGCATTTGCCAGTGATAGCAGGGTATACATATATGTTAATTTTTATTTTTCTTAACTTAAAATTATTGTATTTATTTCGATTATGCAAAGAAGCTCCCGCACTTTATCTAAAGGTTGTCTTTCCCATATGCACGGACAATAATTCTTCCAAAAGAAGTTAAATTGTGTGTAATCACACTTCTGCAGGCATCTCTATGGCCTTCAATTTAATGAGATTGTGAGTAAAAAATCAAGTTCCCTGAGTTTTATGACTACACGAGTAATTTCTCCAAAACAATTCGAGGAACTTGTGAATACAATTTTACTCAAAGTTTCATTAATTAAACTGTAAAATTGCTGAAAGACAATGATTCGTATTATGGCTGTATATTTAAAGCATTGCATCACATTTGTACAGTAACGATTCGCGATGCTCGAGATATTTATAATTTCGTGAATTCTGGACTTTCCAAGGCGAACTCCCTTAAAGTAATAAGACTGCCAATGCCTCGTGTAGACAAGATGTTAAAATAAAAGTTGTATTGTTGTAATATTCAATTTCTTCAAGACGTGTACCATCAGTGGATACTGAGCCTCGCAAGAGTTGATTTGTAACGTCTTGAGGGAGTTGAACTATTCAATTTTTTGCGTTAAATTGGATAAGCTGAGAGATTGAAGGATGTAGCGGTTATGATTGATTGTTAGGTGGTAGAACGAGAAAAACCAACCATATAAACGCTATAAGGTATATATTCTTGTAGAAATTTATTAAGTAGATTATGTGTACGAATACGAAAGCAGATATATGCATGCAAGGGCGATGTTGCCAGCACCGAATCTCATTTACTGTTCCCTATCGTGGGCGACGATCGTGTTGAAACCCGAAACCATTTCCACCTTCAAATGGTCAAATTAAGAAAGAAAATTTAAGACCCTGGTTTCTTTCATGAGACATCATGTAAATATTTCCTTCACGACGAACCTCTGTCGAATTCCGTAGGCCCAAGGCCTCTGATCGGTAAGATATAATTTGCCATTATTAGAATTATATTGCATTAAATTCAAATTGACAAACCACCGAGTTATATGATGTGTGCTTTTCGTAATATAAAATTAACGCGATAGGGAGAATGTAAGAGGTTAAACGGGTGGAGTTGCATTAGTAGATGGGAAGACTACTTTTCTCCGATCAGTCGAAGTCTTCGGTAAAGTTCGATTTCCACAAACCTTACTTTTTATCAAAATCGATATTTCCACGCACCAGTGAAATTCGTCATGTCGAAACAAACCAATCACGACGAGCGTTAACGAGTAGATGCTCTCGGCCTTGACACGAATGCATGTTTTATCGAAAAATCCGCAGGATGCCTGGTAAAAGGTTTCCAGATTAAAATAAAAAAGAGGATCTGCATGGATTTCCACGTTATTTGCGGTAAAAAGTCTAAGGACTTTCATATGGATATTTTTATCAAATCTCTCACAATAACATTGTACCAATTTCCATGACGATTAGTGGAACTTGGATGCAAGTAAGGTCAAAGACCCATTATTTTCCTATGGAAATCCATACGGAATTTTTCCACTTTCTTATCGGCATCGTGTAACGAACGAGGCGAATGATTCGACCAATCTATCGAGTAGCCACTACAGCCTAAAATGTGTGCGTACACGCGTTTCTACATTTGTATGTTTACAGATCTCAGAGACTACGACTTTATTTTTACGTCGCGACTGTTCGTTGTATTATATAGATGTAATATACACATAGGTTAGCCAAAGGAAAGATTATCAATTGACACACGGCCCGTAATATTACAAGGGGACGTCACGTATGTTCATTGTGTCAAAACGGTGTTTTGTATATACCAGAATAAACGTTGATATTCTGTAAACATGATACTATTCTTTTTTTATTCTTATTATTCCTTTCCTCAAAATCCTAAGTTTTTCTTGGTTAATCAATGAAATTCATCAGCAGAGAACATTCAAATTTACTGTAACATCAAGTGCTTGACAATTTGATTATTTTAAAGTATAATGGAAAATAAACTACAAAATTATCTAAGAATCATATTTTCTCATCTTAATCGAAATATATTGACTGTTTAAATTGTTCTTTATATTCATATTGATGAGTATATTGAAAAAAAATAATTCATTTATTAAATCGAGTTATTTTATTGTTTTTAGATCTTATCCGACAAACGCACTTCAAGAAAGCGATCAATATTGCATTTGCATTAATTCTTCTGTGGTGAATAAGGCTTCTTTTAAAATCATGGTATATTACGTTGAAATTTCTTAGTGCTAGTATTATAATCCTTTTAGTCTGAGGTCGTTTGCTTGACCTAATGTTGTTGGATGGTGTTCATGTCTAAAGAATCAAGATCAAACTTATTGCATAACTGCGAACACGGCAATCCGTATCTCTAAGTAAGTATATAGTACAAGTATATTCACTTTTGTCTTTGACATGAGATTATTTTCATAATACCGAAAGTTAGTTTCAATATGCAGGTTTTGAAAAATTTAAACTAAATATTTGCATTTGTACTAGCAAGCAATCAGTAATCGACGAACTTTGCAGCAATCAATTTTATTATGTAATATTTAATTTTTAAGTTTTAAGGTAAAACTAATTAAAGAATAAATTATAAAACAGTATGTGAATTTTGACAAGAACCGTTTTCGCGATGTAGCGTCTATGTCCTTGGGAGTAAATAAAATACTCATAATTAGATTACTTCAAAGGATTAAAATATATTAACTACTCGTTATTAGACGGAGCAGGATATACTATATTCTTTTTGAAGTGTAAATTGGATATTAGTTTTTCTTTCACAATATGATTTTTACGATAATATTTAACATAATCATTGAAGAAATAATTTTTGTTGTCATTATAATTCTTCTTTTTTTTTGTTCCTTAGATAGCAGTAAAACTGTACAAAAAATATTAAGTCATTACTGAATGTGCTAAAAATATTAAAAACAATAGCATATCTAAAGAAATGTATAGTTTAAAAATTACACTTTGGCACTTTTAAATAATACAAAACCAACTGCAATTTCACGTGACCGACCATTTAAACATATTTACCGAAACAGCACAATCCGTCCCGGAATGTCCTGGAGAGCTCCGAAGGACGTCCAAATGTCCGCTTTTTTTAAGTTTAAATGTCCAGAAAAATTAAAAGTTTCAAAGATATTCCCATATATACTTGTATATATTTCTCCAATAAATGAATTCTTCGATAAGCGTTCCATTAAAAATTCTGAAAAAAGACGAAAAAAATATTGCATTACATTTTTGTATACGATCTTTCTTATTAATTTAAACCTTATACGTCTATCCAATTGCTTTTTCAAGACGTATATGAAATAAAAATAATTTTTTGTTGTTTATTTATTAATATTGTGTAAATATTATTTAATGTAAATAATGATAAAATTTCGACAACATTCATTTTTTTCGTGTTATGTGCTGCTTGCGAAATTATATTTCAATTGATTTTTGTAACCATGTACTGAGTACCACAAGGATCCAATCCAATAATAACCCTCAAGGGTATAACTTGTGGGAGTAAAAGCTTTCTGTTAAACTTATACGCTATGAGGGTCGGAAATAGAATCAGCACAAATCATACACAGGTAAATCCAGGTGTACATAATGGATTCGTTTAATTAAATTGAATTCTATGGCTGCTTCAATTATTGATGTTCCAAAGTATTTTAGAAATACACTACTTTATGTCGAGTACGTTTTAATTAAGCTAAGGAAGAATAGATTATAAAGTGAACGTATTATATTTTGTAATTAAAAAAAAAATTTCATCAAAATTACTTTGATAACGTACACGAAAAAAGGGAATTATTTATTATTATATTTATTAAAATATTATGCGTTTTAATGCATCGATGAAGGTATGCTAAAAAATTTTGTAGCAAGATAATATATATTTGTTTATTTGTACACGGACCAATAATTTAATTACAAAGTACTTCTAGTACATTTAAAATAAAAACAGATTACAAAATGTTGTAACCGACTAAAGAACATTTAAGTAATCGTATCTATACGTAACAGTCGCACCTGCAATAATCTTAAAAAATACGTCATTTAATTATACTGTGATCAAACTAAAAATTGTACGATACAGTTATTTCGAGGTAAAAAACACACTTTAATATTAAAAATTGTTTATTTAGCATTAATAATGAACTTTTTTTGGATTCGTACAAAAATGTCCTTGTTATAAGATAAACATTTTTTACCTATATTAGTTGCCTGATAACATTATACAATTACAAGAATAAAATAATATTTGGAAACTAGCTATATGTATGGATGATTCAACTAGACATTGCTGAATAGCTTTTTGTATATTCAAGTAATTATGTTTTTGAACTGTAGCTAGTAAACATCTACTTGATTTAGGAAATTACTTTTTTTTACAAAGAGTTGACAGACATTCCACATTTAAGCAGTTCACATTTGCAGTCCAACTACAAATATTTATTTAAATTTCAAAGAACTATTGTGAAAACTTAATTTTTTTCAGATAAACTTGAAATCTTGCTTTTAATTAATGCGTATAAATAAATAACAAACATTTGTTCGACATTTTCGAATGCTTTTTTTAGGTTATTTAAACCTCGCTAAGGAAACTTTAACATTGACAATTTTATTTAATGTGATAGAATATTCATTACAGTTTCGCTATATATTCAATTTTGTTTTGCAGTTTTATAGATTAAAGCTTATGAGATTCGTAGACCGGTAATTGTTTTTTCTTCAGACAAAACTCTTAGTTTCTCATTTGATGATATAGTAAGATACAAAAAGATAGATTTGTATTAAAATTGAATTCCACCAATATCCTTCTGAAATTTTCCCGAGTAAAAATTTAATATAGACGATAGATTCATGATGCATCTACGCAGAATCTACTGCGTGAAATGTCCGTCCTGTGAAACAAATAAGAATTTAATCTTTATCAAGATTTAATATGCACGATTGATTCATGGTGAATTCGTGGTGAATCTACTGTACAAATTAGTGCTTAGTTTTACTTTAAAATTATGTATTTTATATTTGATATAGAATATAATAGTAGAGACTTTTATTTTCGAACAAAAAATTAATTTAATATGCCAAAACCTAAATATACATTGCACATACAAAGGAAAAGACGAAGCAACGAAACTACTCAAAAACACGCGGAAACTCAAGGATATGGTGTTCCTGGACTGCTCCAAAACTACATCAAAATTATGACTTGATCCTAAAGAATACATACATAAATGCTGATAAAATACGAAAAATATTTTCCGTAAGAAATATCCTAGCAACGAAATATCATATGAACCAACTGAATAATTTCTGCTTGGAAAATATTAAAAAATTCTTACTACAGAAACAGAAACACGAGAAAACAAATACAACATGTATGCTTATTTTTATTATAATGTCCAACGGGTTATGAAGAATTCAATTTTTTACATCCGCAAACGGATTATACGCAGCTGATATTCTTTTATATAAAAACCATTTTTAAGAAATCTTAAGAAATAATAATTATTATTTGATCCACGAAAAGGAAATATTGTCTCTATTTTCACCCATGAAATGAACCTTTTTTCAGTAACCGAACTATAAACTAACAGTGCTTTAAAAAGTACCTTACAGTTGATAAATCTTTTTCTCAAAATTAATGTTATAATTTACATAAGATCGAAATACACCTCCAATAAATAGTTGCTGAAGAATAAAAAATTTCGAATGTTCCTATTAACTTCACTCTGTAAATCATGTAACTAGCTTTATTACAAAGAGACAACCGAATGGCCAGCCGACATAGTAATTTCATCTTGCATATTTTTAGCTATCAGCATAACGTAAAAATTGACGCTGTTTTATAAATATATTAAGATCCCAAAAATACTCTAGTTTTTTATTGCTGACACGCAGTTTTAGCTCGCGAAAATCTAAATTTGCAAACCTCGAGGTCTAGGTAAACTAGCATGATGCAAATATACACGTACAGAAAATGGAAGGTTATAATTTCTGAGGCGTCAAACTTAAATGCTGTTTTTCTAGTTAAGTCGACCATTAAAAATTTTGTCTGATTTCCATACCGCATATTACATAATATATTACGCTGTAAACTAACAAACTGCAATTAAATCGTTTGACATGGGTTCTACGAATCGGCATATTCATTTTAGAGATATGAAGTAAGAATTCGATATTGGCTGAAGAATGTCGATGAAATCAATACGTTTATTCATAATCGCATGAAAATGCAATTAATAGAAAAAATGATGGTTGAAATGAAATTCTTTATTTTTATAAAAGTATTTGTGGGAACGCCGAGTAGTAAATTTTGTTAACACAGTTGAAGTGTTAGAAAACAATAATTAACGGAAAGTAAAAATGAGTTTTCAACCTTATTTCAGTTATGTAATTTTTTCTTGATGCAAAATCATTCGGAAAAGTAATACATAGTAGAACAGTTTAATGGTTTCCCATGAAAATTTTATAACAGAGCATGTGTCATTTTATAACAGTTTATGCGATGTCTTACTGCCTAAAGTTTCTACTACTTTTTAGAAGAAATACTCAACAAATTGGATTATATTATTTTTAAATTTTATGAATAATTGTATATTATTGCACAATTTTTATAAATTTGTAAGATACCTGTGAGATATCTGCGTTTTTATGAGTGACGTCAAGCAAATATGATCAAAGCATATTCAAAATCCTAAGCGGAAAGGTTATGTGTCATTAAAATTAGAACATTTCTTTTTCCAAATGATGTATTTTATTTTATATAACCCTCGCAATTAGTTACCAATTACTAAACAAACTTTAAAAACACTTCCACTAATCTATAGTTAAAATTATGGAAGAGTATATTTCAAATAGGAATACGTGTAATTGAAATTTAAACGTCCTAGAATATATAGAAGTCAGTTATTATGCAAGTCTACGTTAATAAAAAAGGTACAAAATAGATGTAAATTATTCCATAAATGTATAAAAACATAAAAAATCAATGACAATTAAGTAATGATCTTGCAAAATTACATATAACTATATTATATATCCACGTGGATATACTTTATAGCTGGAAATACATTTAACAGAATTCCATAACATAATTAATAGTAACTATTACACCATAAAAAAGTTGAACAACAATGAAACAAAAATAAACAAAGTTTTAGGAACTTTTAAGACAAAATTGTGGAAACATGTCCTCTTTAAAAACGTTGCAATATTGATCAGAATATGGTAAATGACTCAATAAATTTTGCGCAGTATCTTATTTTCAAAAACTTACCCACGATGTCCTCGTAAACGTCTTTACATTATTTTCAACCCCGACGATAAAAGTAACGAAATCGACCCGAAATATTGGCAACCTTTCAACACATCGAAGTTCACAGTTCTACTAGACATTTGAAACAGTATTTTATAATGTAAAATTCGTCCGCAAATGTACTTTTACTGCGTCGAGTTATTTATTTTTTTTATATGTTTTTTAAAGACATATTAAGAATAACTTTTGAGCATGCTTTGTACGATGTTTTAAATTATTTTCTACTCCAAAGAATCATTTTTTATTTATTTCACATTATGTATCAATTCAAACATAAATATGTATTTAATGTACATGATTTTTGAAAAATATTATATCATAGTTCAGTCACATTAGATTTATTAATAAACTTCTTTCCGCGAAATTATTAGAAATAGAAATACTTCATTTGTTCACTAATCATAAATGAGGAGTATAAAAAATCCGATCTGTATTGGCAATATTTCAGAATTTATCAAAAATTAATTTTCAAAATTTACGACCATATGTTTAAATCAAAATCAAAGCGTTTGACACTTTTTTGTTAAAAAATCGAATTTTGTTCATATACTGAGTATCCAGAAAACTTTCACGTTCATAACATCAAAACTTCTAAATGGCAGAGCGTACCTTTAAAATTTTCAAGATGAAGGATGCAAAATGTCAACGAAAGAACTTTAAAAATGTTATGATATTTAATATTATGTAAAAAAAGATTCTTCTTTTGTTTCGATGTTAATAAAAAAGAAAATGAACATCAAAAATAATTAAAAAGAAGTTCCCGCCCGACGTTAAAGTGTTAATAATATCGGAATAACATTTGAGAAAATTTGCATAAAATAAATAATAAACAAAGAATTGAACATCTTCAAAACAACAAAAGTGAACTAAATTCCCGATTAGTAGTCTATATCGCGAACTGCATAAAGGTATTAAAATAACCCAGTATTTTTCACTTTTCGAACCGTTAACCATTTTCAATACTTAAATAGAACATTTCTTTTCAAAGCTTTCTTTATATAATATGTGCTATTTACCCAGTTAAATGGGATCGACCATATAGGACGCTCGATAAATGTGTATGGAAATAGCAACTAACTTCGATGTTTTTATACGTTGAGACTGGTGGTGATGAGCAAAAAGCGTAATCCAGGTTCAGAATATGCACTTAAGTAAAGCAAGCATATGTAATTGATGTGGAAATTATATATTTCATGTATTGTAAAATGACAACACTATACGCGTTAAACAGAAAAAGTTAAATGAAATTACTAAATAAGGTAATATGATCCGACAAGAAATGATGTTCATATAACCAAGATCCATAAATATCCAATAAATTACCATTAACTTCGTTACGGCGGCATAATTAAGAGCCTACTTCCCGGCAATGTATGTAAACTAATAGCACACTCAAGCTGAGGGCGAAATATGTTTTATCAAGATAATACCAAAATAAAAATCAATATAATTAAATTTGTTTTAAACAGAATTTTACTTTTTACTATATAAATATGTAAACTTATTCGAGGATATCATTTATTTCAAAACTGAGTTTGTTGATTATCTGAAAAAACCATATCTAATATTTTCATGTTTCAATTTAGAACTATAATTACGATTTTATCGTAAAATGAAAGTGAAAAGTAACTGGAATATAGTTTTTTTTTAATATTACACCTGTCAACAAAACAAAATCACAGATAAATTGTAATAACCGACTGTTTTTAGATGTGCCAACCTCATTAGTTATACTTACGTTTTTTCTTTATAACAATATTAAATTTAGGACCATAAGTGTAATAGCATAATTTTTACAGCAAACTAATATCCCAATCACAAATTTCGAACTGATAGAAATTAAGATTTCAAAACATCATGTTATACGAAAATTACGAGAATAATTTTAGTTTATTAATCAACTTATTTATTTTTAAAATATCGAGATAATGTACAGGGTATGCTTATTGTTGCTCACATTATATATTATTCATAATTTATAATGAATAAGTGAAGACCAGATTATTCCAATAAGCCTCTTAATTTCTACAATAAGAATTTGTAGTACAAAATTTAAAAAACAATCCTATTGATTACACCTTTATTAATAATTATTGTGCATTTTTGAAAATATATTTTACAATATTTCTAACAGGATAGAAAAATTCGTGATATTTCCATCTATAAATTATATGTAGTGTAATTAAAAACATTCTTTAATCTTCCCCTCCATAGTCCACACTGTATTTATATGTGATATTTTGTAATTATTATATTATATAGCTTTAAAGTTTATAGATATTTTGATATAATAATTACTTAGGAGGTGACATATCAGACCTCTTAAGTGGATTTTAAATCTACTTATTATACAACACCAAAATATCTAGAATTAAAAATTACTGAATGAGTTATATAATACGTGGTTGTTGTTATAAAATACATTTTCGTGCAAACATTCATTATACGACCGGCAAAAATAAGCAATTGAGTAAGATACATGAAAAAGTTCCAAAATTTGTTGAAAAGTGACGACTAAAATAAAGATTTTGGTGTCGTATTATATCGAATTCAAGATTGTCACGAGCGAATTTTCATCTATTTAAATCATTAAAGTTATCGTTTGATTTTATATGTTTAATGTTAATAGTCAATATTAAATCAAAATTGTTTCTACATCAATTATATATTGCTTAATTAATTAAATGCTTGGAACATGTTCTTGCATAATCTGATAATCGAAATTGAAAATATAAAATGTATTTGAAATTAGGGCCTAGAAACTCTGACCTGCTTAAAATGTATTTTGCAGTCCATGGATTTGAAATTGACTTTAAATCATAAAAGCGATACGCAGTATCTAATTAATGTAACATTTTTAGTTTGGTATTTTCAATAATTATTCATACAATGTTGACGTAATTTATTTATAATTTAATTATATTTTCCATCAACATTACTGACGACATAGAAAAGTAATCATATGTTTTGAGTTAGTATATTGAAAAATATATTATACCAGTTATTAATATTTCAAAATTAATTAACAGAATTTTACTGATTTTTGATCAAATTGCTAATTGAAATTCTAGTTCTCAATAACTAATTAATTTAATATTTGTTTTGTAATATTTCAATCAGCAATTTAATAATGGACTACAAATTGAATTAGTAAAACGCATTTTTTACTACTATATTGATTAGTAAGGTAATGTTGAACTACGAATTGAATTCGTAAAATAAAATTATTACAGAGGAGTTTCGCATTTAATGTAAATCCTTAGTTACTTTGTTTATAACTATTTACTATGAATGTAAAGCATTCCAACATGTTTATGATAATCGTTGAAAAGATGAGACCGACTTTTTGACTTATTGTTAAATATCGTTTTAAATATAAAATCTGTAAAATGTAATTTAAAGAAGTATAAAAAACAAATTAACACTATTAGCACAAAATTACATACAGAGCATACTGAATGTCGGCAAGGACTTAACATCTTTAAGAGAACCTAATAAAATACTAACGACTTTAATAAAAGACCTTGGTTTTTCTTGACCATCAGCGGATATATAGTATTGGCTTAATATTGTTTTTTATAAATACAAGGAATACAATAATTGAGTGGAGTACATAATTTTATATTGATTTTATTACTCCTTGAGAAAATGTAAGTAGTTTTTTAGGTTAGGAAAAGTAGCTGGTCGTGACGATACTTTAAACATTTCACTTTATGCTAAAAAGTTGAGGTAAAAAGTATACGACAGATTTCAAAGATAATAGCGTAAAGCGCAGAACTAATTAGAAGCTACTTAATTAAGATAACAATACTATCTTTGTATGCGTCGCAAAATTTTTCTCCAAGAAATTTAAAGACGAGATGGGGTAACATATTATGTTTCATAAAACCTTTCAATTCGAATCAGCCTTCCATTTCTTGGTTATGTTCAGCATAAACTACTATAAAACCACTTCATTTGACATAATTGTAAAACATATAGTAGCAACAGTGCTGAAATATATAATGACAACAAACCAAGAGAATTGATATTCTGATTAGTACTATGGAAACTATTACCAGTAACTAGAAAGAATAAAATAATAAGAAAAAATAAAAAAATCGGCTTTGCCCTACAATCTCAGGTATTGAAAAATTTTCCTCTACGTTTTGAACAGTTCGTTTTCCATTTAAACTCTTGAAAAAAAAAATTTCAATACCTGAGATTGTAGGACAAAGCCGACCTTTTTATTTTTTCTTATTATATACTCCTACACAACAATACTGTTTACTTAAGAATAAAATAAACTTTTTTGTTGACGTTTTTGTTGACAACATTAACAATACCTTCTTCGCATCGTTTACTAATTGACAGAGAACCTGAACTGCATATATTTTAGAAGAACGATTCTTAAAGCATTTACTAACATGAATACCTTCTAATTCAAATAGTTAAGTATCATGAAATGTTGAATTCATTTGAAAAATATCATCCTACTAATGGAATTGGTTAAAATTCGATTTAATCAAAGTTAGAGAATGTTAATTCATGTAATTTCGTGATTACAAAACAGCACATTTTCATTTGACTTTAGAGTTAGCATTTCGTCAGTCTTCTTTTCCATTCCAATTGCCGTACTCCAATTCGTATTATACGTATTAAGAAATCTCATCATAAAATACAGTATTTTAGTACTTCAATATTTATTTCATTTGTCTTTCTTTTTTCTGTTAACTGCAGCGTTTCACGCCCGCTATGTATTCCTCCAAAAAAAGATCATGGTGTAATAATTCATTTTAATAAGTTTTATTGTATCATTATGCAATAAAAGAGTTTCAGTTTAATATTGAAAATTATTCTAAAAAAATTAATTCCTCTTCTGAAAACAGCATAGATAAATTTCCTAAAAGCAATAATTACTTTTTTCTCTAGCGACCCAGTTTTCAGCGATTGTAGTACCTTAATTCCCTAATTAGGATGGAATGTGAAAACGTCGTAAGCCGGTACGTGCTTTTCACAGAAAAATTTGCACATAAAAGGGGGTTGATCGTGGGATTCGAATCCAGGGTATCTAGGCATCGTCGCTATGACGACAGCCACGACCTAGTAGGTTCGCATCGTTGTACCCAAACCCACCGTATATTCCGGTGTAACTCGCGAAATGCCACTGACGATCGTCCAATCGAGTCATGGAAACTTTCCCGACTTCATTAAACTTTGTCTTAATCAAGTTCGTCAAGTTACGTTTCCACCATTGTTGCTTCCGCTTTTTAAGTCATGTTGCAAATCGTAACATTTCAAGTAATACGAAAACTTAGTAAACTCAAATTGCAACTGCTTACGATCACGCAAATCCCGTCTTATTTTAGGACAGGAATTGTTATCTCATTTGATTGTGAGAAAGTATAAAATGATATAAATAGGTACCAAAACATCTGTCAGAGAAAAATGTCCGTAATAAGTGCAGAATGTGTTGACTTCTTAATAAATCTTCTCATCACAATAATATCGAGTGAATGATAATTTGAGATTCATTTTATTTATGAATTACAAGACAAAACTGCAATGGCGATGAAACACTTGATAAGGCTAATGTAATAAATAAATATTTTGCTTGTTACTGACTGCAATTGTACAGAACATTATTTTTCCGTAATATAGATTTTTCTTTAGGAAATAAAAACAATGTAAAAAGTATAGTGAACTGCAAAAATTTACTTTCTCTGCCTACTACTATGAGAATCGAGAAATGTTGGATATATCGAGAACTATTTCGAAATTGTTGCTAGAAATTAAATGTATTTTCATGTATAAGAGATTAAGAAAAACTTCTGATTTCAAAAAATGTCAGAGAACGTAGTATTTTTTTAAAATCGTCAATATATATGCAACCCTTTATTTCCGGTCGTGCAATTGGAATTTCATTTTCCAGTGAAAGCTTCTTTTTATTTTTTAGCAGCTTTTTGTAGAAGATTTCTCGATGCTTGTCATATTTTGTGCATTGCCATATCGCATGATTTAAATCTTCAATTCCTCCATTACAGTCGCAATTAGGGTCCATAACAATACCTTTTCGATGAAGAGGTGCCGCTAGACTGTAATGGTTTGATCTACATCTATTAATGGTGACTATGAAGTGTCCCAAGAGGTCGCTGTTAAAGAACCATGGTTTGGATGTTTTATACTGATAATACTGGAAAATATTCTTTTCCTTTATTTTGACCTTGATGTTTAAGTATTTGGAATGTCATATTCATTGAATCTCTTTTAAATTGTTCCGAAAAGTCTGCAGATCCCAAGACAAAAAGTATTGATCAATATTTTAGCAAAATTCGATCAAAATTGTATGGATTTTTTATCAAAATCGAATAGATCCAGAAGTGATTTAACTGGGTTCATAGTTTTGAGACTATCCAGGACCAAAATTGGATGACTTTTTCAGCAAGAATAAATCGTTTTTGTATTATATTAAATGTAAATAAAAAAATATAAGGTCGTCTAATTTTGGTCATGGATAGTCTCAAAATTCTGATCCCAGTTAGATCACTTCTGGATCTAATCGATTTTGATCAAATTTTGCTCAAATTATGATCAATACTTTTTGTCTCGGGATGGTACTTCGATCGATTCAAGCATGGGACCTTTTGCCATATGATTAGTAGCTTTATCTGTTGTCTCATTTCCGGCAATGCCAATGTGAGTTTCGTTAATTTCAGAAAAGAAAACACTTCAAACATGTTTTTCAGAATATATAAACATTCTAAAGTATTTTCCTTTAATTTAATGTCGAAAAACTCAATTCCATTTACTTATCAAAACCTCTTTATGTCCTAGAATCTGAGCCATAAAATGAGACCGATTAAAGTGTCTGCGTTTAAGCAATTTTGTATTATTTGAATTTGTATATCAAAACGCTGCATAACTTAAGCACATTATCAATTCGACTATGGTCAGGAATGTATAGTCGACAATTTTAGTCTTTACACATAATGTAACCTAATCTGTTCGTACTTGCAATTGTTTCAACATTCAGCTGTTTATGGATTCAGTTGTTATTCGCGTAATACATATTGTACTGAAAAAATAGTGTACTGTCATATAAACAACGGGTGTTACAAAATTAAATTCAGAAATATAAAATACAAATCGGAAGTAAAGTGCTTATTACACGAATTAAAGCAAACTATTGATATATATTACACGAATCTATTTTAATCGAAAATATTCGTATTTAATTAATATATGAAAGGAATTTTCCAATATGCAATATGATCCTCTAGAATTTGAAAAAACGGTAATTTTGTTTTATATTTTATACGAGTTTTTTTGTAGATCCACCGATTATCCGGTATTCGATATTCAAAATTATAAATGACGAAATTTCACACTCACTAAATTTCACATTATGGAAACACAAAAAAATTATTACCAAAAATATTAAAAAAACACATAAAAAGAAAGGAGATTAAAATTTATATGGTCGAGTCTCTCGTTTTGGTTGAAAGCATTTTGATTGAATCTGATAGAATTCAATCATTTGTCATCAATAAGCCGACGAACAATTAAATTTCTACTGAAACATTTTTTTTAGGTTTGCACTATCAGTTCTCCAAAATTGAAATCTAAAAATTTGACAGAAGATGCTTCAGCATGGATACTTATACTATTTATACTGTTAATTATAAATATTTAACATCAGTATTCAAATACTGATCATTCGTTTTTACCGACCGTTACTACTTAACGTGGTCGGCATGCCTCTAAATGGTCAGAACATCTATTTAATTTATTTCACAAGGCAATCACGAAATTACTTTCAATATATACATACAAATTATCAAAATAAAAAATCTTTTGTTCTATTTACTGGAGGATTTTATGGATAACATATTTTCTCGTCGGAAACCAATAATAATTCCTACTTTTCTGCGTACACACGAATAATCAGTAGCTCGTATTGGAATCTATAGAGAATACAAAAATGTGCTGTTGTAGAGGCATATAAAAGATTATTTTTTATCTAATAATATATTTCAATTAGAGAGTATAAATAAATATATATTTATAATATAGATTACCCATAAAGGAGCAGCAAAACGATTAAAAAACAAATTATATTTTCGGCATAAAATATTGATTGTTCAATGAATTTCTAGAATTATATATAAATTCGTGTTAATTCATTTTCTATATAATACTTTTTATAATGCACTACATTCAGATCCATATTATAATTCATTCGAAGACTACTCGGGAAATCAAATAAATTTAAATTCCATCATAAAGCTATATGCACATTCACTGATAATCATGAAATTTTTTCAAAAAAGTTTTAAATGAAAGATGCTGCTTTGAATACAATCATTCTTTTTATACTTACTATGAAACAATTAAATAACCTTTTATATGTCCGAATAGAATATATATCATGTTTAGGAAGAAATATATTTAGGGGAGTAAAAAAATAGTCTTCATTTTTAATATGGATATTTAATGTTCTAAAATATTTTAATAATCATAACAATTTACCATGCATCTATTGCATAAAATACAAACATTTATCTTCTATCTTCTCATTAATGGTTCCCTTAAAAGTCAATATTTATATTTTTGTTTAAGGCACTATAGTGGAAAGAGTGTTCTTTTAATTAAAAATGAATGGATTTGCCAAAATAAGATTCGACACAAATGGGATTGTTGCGTGTCTTACCCCTAGAACCATCCAATTACTTTCTCTTCTCGCAATTAAGTCGTGGATAGCCTAGAGCAAAAGTAACCTGAAATTATGGTCATTGTATAAAAAATGATTAAATTAAAGATAAATTTTATTATCCCCATAAGAGAAATAAATTGTAAAATATAAACTTAGACAATAATAATGGTTAAAAAAAAATTTTCAAAAATTCCAATCTTTGCTCTCATGCCAACTCTCATACCATGGCTGGAACGACAATCGACTGCTATTGAAGAATTAGAGTCTTGCTCGTTAGTAATTTAGAGTGAGACTATTTATGTGTGAGCATAAAAACATTTCGTACCGTCTCGAAGAAAGCACAGTTCTATTCTTAAAACGATCGTTAACAAATCATCAATCAATAAAGAATATGCCATGTTCAAAACTCATATATACATAATTTTATTAGTGTAATTGCATAAATTGTTAAATTAGCTTATAAAAATTAACCTACTAAACATCTGAAGAGTATACTTTGGTTTTTGAGGAACGTATTTTATGTTGAAATAAAAAAATCTCTAGATGCATTTCGTTTTTTATCACGTTTAAATATGGATCGTTTTAACGATGTAAAGCTCATATAAGCTTTGGACACGAAAACATCAGACATAATTAGTACAAAATAGATGTTACATGAAAGTCCGCAGTTTAATTCTCCAAAATTTTACCTCTAATTAGTCCATACTAATTACTCTGTCTCGGTGCAAAAAGCGACCTTGAAGAATGTGAAATTCAGCGATAAATGTGACCCCTAACCGAGACTTTGCCAAGTACCATCCAGAATAACGTCAAGTACTAATGTGCTTCAAGCTACCTGCCTTTCTACGTTTGTAAAAAAAAAACGTCGAAATCCATAATCTTCAAACTTGCGTCAAATAAAATTTCGAAGCGCGCATTTCTCAAAGTACTTACCTTGTTGTTGAAGTATGTCCTTCCTTTCGTAATATGCATTTTTCGGAGATATATTAGCAAAAAATTACCCGGATCGTTAATTAATTTTCTCGACCTTATAATTAAAAAAGTCAAGTCTCACAAAAGCACGGATTACTATTAAAATTTCTTTCTCGGTCGCAATTTAACTTTCAACCTTGGCTACGCGAACAACAAAATACAGGCAAATTGAAATTAAATTAAAATCGCAATTTCATGAAATTGCTCATTTCCTTGTTTTTAATTAATATTTGTACTACGCACCTGCATGATAATTGACATTCGAAAGTATTGTCTAGCGAATAAAAAATTCAATTTTGTCGAAAGGTGCAGTCTTAATTTTTCTTCAATGACAAACCTCTCGAGTGTAATTTAAACGTTCGTTCGTCCTTGCTGTGGAAGCAGGGTCGAGAAAAGTACTTTATATTATAAAGATTTCTTTTATGTCGCATTATCGAGAAGACGTCGAGTATCTGAGAGGACTTCTGTCAGTGGAAAATCCATTTACGGCAAGACGAAATTCACTTCACACTTTTTCTCCAGAAGCCGATGATGATTTTATTATCAGTCTTTATATATAAAAGAATACGAATATCGGAAAAGCGATGTGCGAACATAAACCTCTGTTCAAAGTACTTGATGAAAATTCCAATATTTCGAACGTAAAAGTTGCGTTTTATTCAATTTATTAGCTCAATTAAAGCATGGCTCTTCCTGTTTTTTAAATTAGTGATGTGGTTTTGAAGAAATCATGCAATCGAATCACGATTATATTAATTTTCAACCCAACATTGTTGCCCATTAATTATTTTAATATATGTTATAATTCCGTGACTGCGTACGCAATTTAATTAGACCGCTCCATTAAATCAATTTTATTGCATTTCTCTGGTGAATTCTGATTAATATTTCTGATATGTCATTATGATTTTAGTTCGTAGACTCATTTTTTAGCAAAGATCTAATTGGATTCATATAAATTCTGTTGATACACGTAAAAAATGTCTAATTGGTGTATGACTACCCTAAAGATACTTTTCACAACAAAGTAGTTAATATAACGTACTAGTATTGGAAAAATAGCAAATCAACTGCACACGCGCCAGATAGTTTAAATTAGCTGAATCATTTACTATAGAAAATAGTAAATAATTAATTAAGATGTGATAGTAATTGTCTGATATGCAATGAATACCATTAGTAATAAGTCGTTTAAGAATGAAAAGTTACTTCAAGCAGATGACGAAATTTATTTGTTTTAATCTGGTAAATATTTCTATTCCTTATTAAAAAACACAACCGAAAATAGTTTTATCGATCGAAATGAGCTGCAAGCCATATACTTATACTCAGTTCTCTTTACTAATTTTTTGCGAAATAATGAACAAAAAAATTCTGAATTAAATCAGAATCCAAATTATTTATGATGATTTCCGTTCTTTACCTGTTACCGTTAAAATTATTTATGATATTACAGAATCGTGCTTGTTGCAATTTTGAAGTATGTATTTGTCTTTCAATTCTGAAAATATTGATTTGTTACTATTAATAATATACCCAGAAATATGGTACGCAATTTTCCACGTTTAACATCAGTAAATATTTTGTGTAGAAACAAATTTCAGCCAAGATCAGTATTTTCACTAAGGTTGTGATTTCAACACAAATTTTGTTCATAAATATCTTTCACAGTCACTATTACAAAGAACAATTTGAAACGGTCTAATATGTGAAACGTTATGATTTATGACAATCACTGAAATATTTTTTAGGGTATTTATACATAAGAAAATATCGTGTATGTGCAAAAGTATTTGAAACCACGTTGTGTCTTCTAATTTATGCAAGGAATTCTCACTTAAATCTATAGACGTTATTATATAAGCAGGTATGTATTCGTAGTTAATATTATAATCGGTTGCCCCAATTGTGATTGCATATAACGTTATGTTTTAATTTATGTGTATTAAATGTAAAATACTATGATGTGTCAGGGATAACGAATCACTTTTTCTGCGAATTAGATGTGATATATTCGCATACATGATTACAAAATGTATTTAAAAAAATCGGTAATGCATATTCGTTAAAAATTTTAAGCCGAAATCGAATTTAAAGCTGAACGATTCTTCCAAGATAATAAAAAATAATATTATAATACTTCTAACTGAAATGTTATTAATTTATGCTGTTATTGGTTTACATAGAAACGATGTTCAAATGTTTAATATACATTAGTTTCTAAAAAATCGTTTTAAATAGTAACTGTGGTTTTGCTCATTGATGACTTTCAAAGGTTATAACACACCAATATTTAATGACAAAATCCCTACCGTGCACAAAATATTTTCAAATAAAGAACCTCAAAGATAGTAACATCACAATTTTGCTGATCACTCCTGAATTCCATTTTTCCGAAAAAAATGCAAAATAAATGGGGAAAACACGTATATTCACTGGTAGAACACTTTCAGATTTCTCCAAAATTGTGTAAATAATCCCCAAGATCAACATCCCTGAAAAACTATCCCTCAAAAAGAACCACAATTTTATTGTGAACAATAATGGACATACAAAGATTAAACTTAAACACAAACATTCCCTCTTTTATTATCACCATAAGATAAACAAAGACAATACCCTCGATATGTTTTGTCTGTTCACGGCCTGTGCATAAGACTTCAAACATCATCCGGATAGAAATCGAATTTAAAAAGTAAACTAAGCACCAAGAATAAATAACATTAAAAAATAAATATTTTTCTTCTTTTACGCCCTTCGAATACATTCATCCTATTTTTTTAATTTGTCATGATCATTTGTGAAGAGTGGTTGTATAAATAAATACAAAAAAATACATGATGTTTGTGTCTATCATCAGACTAAATTTTGATTAACATCGGGACATTTCTGAAAAATAAGTTGGTAATTTATTAAGGTCAATCTACAAAAGTGTTCATTTTCGCTGTGATTAGCCTTTTCGTCTTGATGATTATTTTTGTGTATTTATTTTGTAGGCCAATAAAGACAATTTATTATTATTATTTCTTGCTACTGAATGGGTATTGATTACATGCCTATAGTAAATTGTACAAGAATTTGCAATAAATTACTAAGTATTTTTCATCGTTTCTAACAATTTTCTAAAAAAAATAAAAATAATTGAATTAAGCTTAAATTTTCACTGTCTAGGGAACTTTTTTCCAACTAAGTTATGTAACTCAATGAAACTTTTTAGTTTTGTTTGATAGTTTGTGCTTTAATAATAGTTTTGAAAAAACTCTTAGATATATATTGAAATAGTCGCCACAGATCGTCTTCAATACTTTCGTAAATATTACGTCCAAAATTGTAATGTTGCTCAGTGGTTGAATCATTGAAGTTGTTTTCATAATCAATTATTTTTTTTAGACTGTTTGAATGATGCATTATAATACCTTAATTTATATATTACAAATTTCATTGCAGCTCGAGATTAATGCTTAAACATGAATGCACAATCATGTCCAAAAATGGTTTTCCCGTGTCAGTATAGCAAATGAAAGTTTATGTGCTATTAAATATTCACATATTTCATGGTACTACTAAACTACGAAGCGTGCAATCAAATCCGCTTTGATTAGCAACAATGGTGTTATCATTTACATTATTTGCACAACAGAATGTGACCAACTAATGCACTGAAAAAATGGTCGACAAATGCTTGTCACTACTAATAATTTAAAATTGTTACATCAACTACCGAAATTGGTAAACCCCGTACCTTACTATTTTATTTACTTAAGGTTACTATTATTGGTAGCATCGAAACACCTTTCGAAGCGCCTTTCGAATTAAAAAATGGAAGGAGATGGAGTTGCATAATAAATCATAATATACCACCGGGGTATTTTTATTTGACAAGGAAAAGTACATGTAAGTTCAAACTGTTAAAGTGAGAGACGAAATTTGGAACCATGTCTATTTGTCGTGATACGAATGTTGCCGATTTGCTAAAATAATGGGGATTGACATCGTACGTTAAACAGAAATAAATACAGTTTTAAAATAAATAATAATCGTTGCTGTAGGATATCCACTTCGTATTTAATGGTTCTATATGATTTTTAGAATTTATTTTTTAATAATTAATTATCGATAGTATAACACAAATATATAGCATATAGCATAAATCTTGATACGTATTAGGGCCATTTCAAATTAGTAAGAATAAAGTTAATTAGTAACTCCAAGTAAAAACATGCTAAGAAAAGTAGTTAGCCTTTCAAGAAAAAGTAGTGACAGTGGTAACTAATCTGAAATAGCAATGTCAACCAAATAAAGTAGCTGGCGCAATATTTACTAAATTTTTTAGTTGGAGTGACAACTTTTCTTGTTGACCTAAAAAAACTGTTTTTTTGTGCAAGCTCGCGTTATAAATATAAATGTTTCACTTGTAAAATTAAATAATTGCATTTACCGTTCATTCAACTAAGATAATATCAGTTAAATATACATAAAATTAAAACAATACCGATTCGAAGTTATAATACTAAAAATATTTTCCTATGTTTAACGGATTTTCCATTACTTGCACATGAAAATACCGTAATATCTAATAAAGTAAGAATAGAAGTGACCGAAAATATATACAATCATGACTCTTGGGACTATTTCGTACGCGGGACACTATACACGCCCACGCTATTCTTGTAGACACGAGAATAAAGAAAGATGCAAACGTGTAGATGCACGAGATGCTGTCGAATTCTTTTTGCTCTGCCGTCGAGCAACATCTCATTTCATGTTAAGACGGCCTCTTCTTCCGCTTATTCCCAGAAGCATTCTCCGCTGTGCTAATCCTAGGCACATTTCCCGAAAGAAACGAGATGCAGAGCGCGACATGATGCCAAATGCCGCAGCTTTCAAAAGCTAAAACATTGAATACGCCTCGGTTAACAACATTTATTTATAAAGACAATATTTATTTATTTCTATTTCTTTGTGAACCATTAAGAGCTGATTCTTATTTTTGTATTGTAAAAATACGTACGGGTGAACCACCTCTCATTCCTTTGTTCTTTAGTATTATAGCTATTCGGTTAATTTTACGTAATCATTTGTTAACTTTTCGACAGGTGTCATTTAAGAATGCTGTTTCTCATACTGTAGCATAATTGACTCTGAAAACTCGATACTGTATCATCCATTATGTTTCTTAATTTTCTTTACGTTTGCGAACTTCTTATGATTGATTAATGATTTCATATTATCACATTGCTTTTGACACAAATAAGACGATGCGTCCTCTTATATTGCACGGGTTTCATATCAGATAGACTTATTTCGGATACTGAGATTTATATTTAAACCGCAATCATGTAGAGAATATTGATTTAACAGCAGGTCTCGTGAACCTCGTGTAAAAAGAAATTGAATTTAGCATTATGAATTACCTAACTAAAATACTCCAAAGTTAGCAAGGGCAATGAATAGTTTGAAAAGTATGCTAACAAATTTCCCTGATTAAGGTAAAATTAGCAAAATATACTTTTTATCCTTTCGTAGCTATTAATACTTGTGTATGGCTGCTAACAATTAGCAACTGGAGTTAACTTTTTTGGACAAGTAAATTGGAATGCAATGTTCATATTTTAGCATAGCGTAAAACAGTTTAATTCTCTCATGACTATCCTATATGAAATGTAACTGCGAGAATTTTTAATTTTCAACTTACAGTATTCAGCAGCCTACATTATTGTTCACTTTTTTTAGTATTAATATAAATTCTTTATAAGGAACAGTCTATAAAATACTTTTTACCATTTTAAAGTTATATTTAGAAATTTGGGAACTAAAAAATTAAACGAATACTGTTACAAATTTTACCTTTACGATTCTCACTACCAAATGTGCAATTTATTACAATCATAAAATCTATTACAAATTTTTTTCAATGCAACATTTTAGAGATGCAAAAGTGATCCGAAGAACAAAATTTATTTATAACATCTAAAAAAATAATAAAATGTTGTTTTCCTTACTTTAAGTCTCTTTCTGTGTTTGCTTATACTTCACATATACTCCTTTGATCAAGGCGACACAAAAAACCGTGCGATAATAATAAACTAAAATAGCTTATTTTTATATCATTTTTATATTTTGCCTACCAATTTCAAGAATTGTTTGATTAAACGTATGAAACCTATCGTTACAAGTCGTTAGAAATTGACACTTCAAGTATCTTCCGACAGGAGAATAAATCAACCTTCAGCTGCTGCCACATGTCCGAATATTTATTTTGGATGAAACTGTTCTCTGCATAATCTGTGAATTCGTTACCACATTCATCTATTTCTAGATATTTGCTTAATCAAATATTACGTAATTGGCGGATAGTGCAACACTATACGTTAATTTGGATAATGAGTGACGTTTCTTTTTTTTTTTGACGGGACCTAGTATAACTTTCGTGGAACAATTTGTGCATAAAGCTTGCTTTCAAATAACTGACATTAACGCAGAATTTTACATAAATATACAAATCAATGCGGTATATGTTCTCGAAATTGCTTTTCTTCTAATATTACATAATACTAAAGAGTTTCGCTTTCAATTAACGAGAAAATGTTTTAGAAAATGACATGTCAGTAATTATTGACTTCCGAGAAATATGAACTTTTCAACGACGATTTCGGCAATGCTAAATACCACAATAGCTGAAACATTTTTAAGTCAGTTAATTATATCGTTTTGATTAAGTAGACAAATACACTATACTTCTGAATTAAGACATATATAATATTAATTGTAAACGTTGCAAAAATTCCATTTTTACATGTAACAGTTCATTAATTTTGATTGACAGTTTTGTCTACGTAATGTCAGCACCTCAAAGTAATTTGATATTTTACAGTACATTTAGTTGAATTCATTTTTATTATGCAGATTATGAATAAAAAACAGGACAAACAAACATTCTATTTAATAGGCATGTAATAAGAAATTCATTACAAAATTCATAAAAATGAGATCCTGACTGAATATTTTTCTATTCTTATAGTATAAATTTTGGTGTCTTATTCACATTGAATGGATAATAAATTTACAGCTTCTGGAGAGCAAAATATTAGATATATATGATAAAAATGGAAAATCCTTCCGGAAGAGTTTGGGTAAAGGGAATTCACTTTTTAAATTCCTTTTTTATGAGTTTCTGAATGCACTGTGGTACGTACAACTTTTTAAAGAACAGATTTAATATTGTACTGCAACATCAAACAAACAAAAAGATATGTTCATTTGGCTTCAACTAAATTGATGTTTTTTTTCAAACTTACCATACGTGTACTTAAATGAAAAGTACATCGTTGTTAATTTCATTTTTTTTTTATTTTTTATAGATTTTTTCGACCTATTACTCATAATAATTATTCATTGACAACTTTTCCATTAACGTTTCCTCTGCAAATCTAAAATTAAGCTGAATATCCGCATTGTTTGTTTTTCAATAGGTTATTGAAATTCCATACACATATTCTCCACCTGATATTATTCTATATATAATTCCAGATCCATAAAACAATTTTAAAAAGTGCAAATCAAGAAACTATAATCAAATGCAATTCTCCAGTTAAAAATGTATGACATTTTGTTTATATGTTCATTGCGCATTATTGATCAACATATTTTTATTCCTTTAAAAGAATTTGACAATCTCAAAAACATAAATCACTTTTCAATATTTGCTTAATTTGTTCATGGTAATAACGTATTTATGGTCAAATTTTCATAATTCAAAATGGCGACTTGAAGAGGTAGGTACATTTCTAAAACTTTTAACTGCACAAATGAAAAACATGCAAATATCCAAAATGATAAAAATCACTGGGATTTGGGAAAATAGTTACATTATCTTAATGACATTTAGATCACATTTTCAATCCATTATGTTTAATACTGCAGAAACTAATATTAAAATACATGTACGTTATAATCCCGTTATTGTATATCAGTGAAAACCGAGCAGTTAGTTTTTGATGTATATTTTATGAAAATATCAAAACAATTAAACGAAGATACTTTAGAGATATATTAAACCTTTTTTAAACTTGTATCCAGTTACACTATTATTTAACAGAATATATGTTTTTTAGTTTAACTGTAATCTAATGGTATTTCTCGTAAATCAGAAATTGTACTTGTTAGTTGATGCATTTTCTCGTTGAATAAAAGCTCTACACTTTCAATTCCAAGAATCGAAATTACGTCATACATTCAACAATAAATTTACATAACTGGCACAATGTTAAGAGACATTTCAAATAAAATACAATGAATTACCTACAAAAGTAAATGTTATATGAAACATTACTGTTAATTTATTTATTTTTTACCACCAGAAAAATAATAGCTAACCCGTTAAATTATAAAATTAGACATCAGCTTTCGCGATATAAAAATTAAAAGCTGAAATTAAAAATCGATAATGGTATATTCTTCTTTTGTCTCCAATGCATTAAAATTGCATACGATTGTGACCCTTATAAAAGTTTTTTAACAAATGGTGGATTAAATTTTAGGCTTCTTTCTAAACTTTAGCATTATCAGATTTAATCAATTTCTTGTAGGTCAGCGATTACTCGCAGTTTTTAATAAACATTTCAATATTCCATATGCAATGATAAACAAAAATTATGAAATAATTTTAAAATCTGCATACGAATTTCCTTTTTATTTTAAATCTGCAGTACACCCACATATTATTTCTTCGTTGTCAATTTATTTTATATTAATAGATGAAATAAGCCTCTGGATTAAACTGTTGTATATACTGTTGTATCTGATGTTTCCCGTCGCACATCCCAGGAAACAAAAGATCTTTTAAAGTGTATATATCAAAACGTGTACAAAGTGAGAAGTTGATATAACGGAAAATACTTGTCTTTCAGTCAGAAATAGATCAAAGGATTTGCGTTTACTACGTCAAACTTGTGCATAAATATACTTAGTATTCATTTCATACATTAAATTATATACAAAATAAAATAAGGAAACTGAAATTCTGTTTTATTCTTAAAATTAATTTTTTCTGTAAAAAAACTTTGTTCTGCAATTTTAATTTCATTTTTTTAAATGTTTTGATTTATTTTTATAATCATTTTCTATAAAATGCTGGATTCGACTTAACTAGAATCAATAATTATTTTGAATTACCTTTTTTATAATACACAATATTTTAAGTCCCACGTCAAACTGTTTCTATTTAAAGTTCTAATAAAATATGAATTCAGAAAAGTGAAGTTCAATATAAATTTGGCATATTATTCTCCACCTACAATTATTGCTTTATATAATTTTAAATACAAGTTCGTGGTCTAACGAGTTTTTTTTTTAGAGTTGGCGTACATTTCTTTACCCATTTCCTACCCAGCCATTGGAATAATGGTTGGCTTAACCAACAAAATCTTAACCATGAAAATAGTGAAAGTATTTTAGCATGTGTTGGATTAATTATTCAATCATATTTTGTATGTTTGTACTAGTTTCATAGCTAATAGAGTATAGTATAACATTGTTTTAATACTTTGAAGAAAGGAAAATACTACCAACTCAGTACCAAATAAAACAGGGCCTCAAGTTCAAGATTTTAATGTTTCGATACAATAATCCTAATATACATTGTGGATATAACTGTACTAATAACACCTATATTATAATGAACATCAGAAATTTTAAAACTCTCTTGATTTAAACTGTTTTAGTGCTTAATCAACGTTTACAACGTGTACCAAAGTTTGGAAACAGTGTTCTAACTTTCAAGCAGTATATGTTTTTCAGCACTTAGGGTACGAAAAAGGATCCATATCTTAATTGGCAACAAGGGGAGAGTGGCAGCTTATTTGACAGGTCTTTTTACAAAATACTACACGTCTGTTCTAATTGTCAGCTTCCTTCTTTAATTTTGAAATCAGTAGAATTTTGTTAACTCTTCCGGTTAGTATAACACTATTTGTCTCATTTATTAACAGTGTATCAGAAATATATATATATATCAATTTGGTGAAAGAAACATATGACATACCACGATTATTATATTTAGTGTAGTGATTCCTCACAGACATACTATTCGCGAGGAAACCCATTTAAATGGAAGAACTACGAAGACGTCTAACCAATGCAGCAGGTCTTATTTCAAGAGATATGAAGCTTAAAGAACTGGATGAATTCTATTTAAGACTGAGACAGTGTCAACAAGTTGCAGGTGCTCCAAATTTTCAAAATGGCATATAAATTTTCAAAATATATTTTTCATGTCAGAATGAAAAAGAAACGAAAAAAACATAAGAAATGTGAAAAACGATAAAAAGAAAAGGATAAAATGTAAACAAAAAATAACAAAACTCCTATCATTGACGACTGAAACGTATGCAGAAAATATGGATATTTCGATTTTTTTAACCACTGACAAATATTATATATATAACCCGTTTTAGTGGAGAAAATCGTAAAAAATTGTTTAAAAAAAAATTAAAAATGGCATTGTTTTTACTTCAGAAATTGAGCTAGAGTCGATCTACCTGCTCGCGACTGAGAATACTACACTTATGAAACCACAGCTTCATCTTCCTATACTAGTTTCATGTAGACTGAGCCTGGGATTGCTACTTCGAAAAGTAAAGTCATGTACTAAAATTTCTCTACAAAATTGCGTCATACCATTAGTTTCGATAGCTGCAGGAAGTTTTCTTAAAATTATATTAATATCATATTAATAACGTCTTTGATGTTTTTTTCGACATACATCTGGTAAACTACCTTCTGAAGAGTTCTTAATTGTGTCCAAAAATCGAGCTTTTACAGGATTGTTACTTACGACTCCTTACTACAACAACCATGAGATAGTGACACCCTAGCAGAAAATGAATCTAGTTTTTGGCTAGTATCTATTCAGTTTACATTTTCTCCATATTAAAGGTATAGGGAAACTGGGCAATGTAACAAAAAACAGGACAGATTTCTACCAGGGCATGCATGAGCTCTAAGATAAATAAAAAATGAGTGATTTTACAGAATCTACAGAAGAACGTGTATTTAAATTTATCATCATCGACGTGTAGTCTCTTTTACCATTTTATGTCATATTTATGTAAAAATTTAATAGAAATAAAATAGAATCTATAGTTCTAATGAATTCAAATGTTAAATTAATACTTTGTTTCATAGTGAGATGTAATAAGTACTCTCTCCTGAAAGTTATGTAAAGCTTTTAAATCATCATATAAGTCTTTAAAATATCACTACAATGGGTATATCTAAAGTAGACTTATGGTATCTTACAATTTTTAAGACATTTTAAAGAGCTCTTAAACTAATCATCATGAAAGAAACTTTCAGTATGTTCAAGAAAGAGACGTAACACCATCAATAACGTTGCGAATAATTCCATGATTTCCAGGTATTTTTAAGCAATGCCACGTAGATTTCGTAATTTGAAAGTTTCTTCAGTTGCTTCAACAGCCTTTTGAGGTGTCTTTAAAATTTTTAATATTTTCAATATTGTTTAGAAAGAGCACTTGAACTGATATTTATGAAGACTATATGCGATAATTTTAAGAGATAAGAATGAAATATAAGGTCTCAGGAATGAGCTCTGAATTAAGAACTATCACTCTCATGATAAAAAACAGTACTTTTCGGTCCTTGGCCGTAAAGTTCAATTTTATGGACCGAGTGGAGATTGTGCGTCGAGGACTGGCGAAGTCGGTCCGAGGATCGTAAAATTTTACGGCCCTGGAGCGAACACTATTTTTTGATGCACTGTTCGCAAAAATAGACACTTTACCGGCTGTTTTTAGTCCGTAAAATGCAGAGATCAGTCCGTAAAATTATACTTTATGGACTAAAAGGAGTCCGTGAAGTGTCTACTTTACGGACACGTGTATCAAAAAAATAATTTATTTGAAAATAAAATCTATTACAATCATAGATGTTATTTTAGTTTGTCTTAATTTAAAGTTTAAATTAATTTTACTTTTAACTTTAATTTTATTTGTCTTAAACCGGGTTTTTTGATGATGTACGTACCATTCATTGACTTCCAAGATGATCAACTTAATGTAGAATTTTGGATTTACAGACAGAAGTTGTATAGGAACCAACGCAGTGCAATTTTTCCAACTACCCGCATCTAAGTACTATGTTTATTAAGTAAATTGTACCCATACAATTAGAACAACCAGAATTTTAGGGCTATCTTCCGAACCAGAATGAATTTTGTAGACTTTAGCCCTATTTAGGGATATTTTTGTCGACATGAGTACAGTATTCAGTGTTATAACGTAAATCTTTAGACATTTAGTCACACTTGAATTGAAACAAATGTACAGTTCGCATAATTTGGCTTGTCAATGGTGATGTCAAGCAATATCTCGGGTCAGTCTGTAAAGCAGAAATTACCTGTGGTTCGCCCTTTTACTCGAGGAATATGAAATGCTGCTTGTTCATGGAAAAAGCGAGTTAGTTCGGAATAAAAACTGTGAATAGATTGGGAGAAGCCATTAATTGCTACGAAAACTATTTTGACAATACATTTGACAATATTGTATATTATGATTATGAAAATAACGCAGATGATGATGCACATGAAATTCTTGTCACTCCTTATTATAGTTAGTAAGTGGTTTATAATTATCATCAATCTCGTTTCTGTTTTTTTATAGTAAAATGTTGACCATAAGTGCCAAAGTGACAGGTGATGATGTCTGCGACATCATTTGTTCTCTCCCCACCAAATTTCTAATACTATGTGTGAAAAAGTGATACAGTCTAACTTCTGCCGAGTATAGCAAACTGACTATGAGTGGAGATAATAACTATAACTCAGCTGGAGATGACGACAACATACCTGCATATGATTCTCATGTATTTCCAATTGAGCATATGTTAATAATGATTATTTATCCAAGCGTTTAATGATACCGAAGAGATCCTAGTCGAACAAAAATATTCCATTATAGACAATGACCATTGTTGCTGAATGAACTTATGATAAACGAAAATGGAATGACGCGACGATCCATTAGTGGTAGATCATAACTCTCTCTGTAGTGTATGGTCAAATAGAACGATCATGAGTATCGATAACAAATCGATGGCAGATGATGATGCAGATGACATCTTTATCTCCCAGTACCATATTTCTTAACGAATAGCATACAAAAAGATGAATTCCGGCTAGAGACGTATCATCAGCAACTCATTGATGTTTGATGTAGTAAAACAATAACGTGTTAAAATAATAAATAACTGACCAATCACATATTTGTCTCGTCCTTCCATATTTCTAATTAAGAATGTGTAAATTGTGATAATTTTCTACTAGCGAAGGACATATGTTGGCTACCCGTGAGTTTGGTAAAGTAGAAGGTTGGTGAGTGATGATATAAAATAACTGACAAATGATGATGCCCATGACATTCTCGTCTCTCCCTACAACATCAAGCCAGTTTTTAAAAAAAAGTATGGATTTCCGCTATCGAACAATAAAAGTTGGATAATCGCTATTTCTCTGGTGTTTAATACAGAAATACGATAATGCGAGATGATACAAAATGGCTGACTGATGATGCCTGAGCTATTTGGAATCCTGATCTGTAATATTCTCAATTAGTATTAATTGCACAACTTCCTTCATCGGGGTGAAATTGAGGATTGACAGTTCTGTGAAAGTCTGACATTTCACGGACGAACAATCGGTTTGTCGAGTTGCAGGGCATAAATAACCCGACAATTGTTTACCCAAGTGCGTGCATCCTTATTTGTTTTGGGTGCAGTCGGGACGTCTCGTGGAAATGTCCCGGCCATGCGGAAGAGCACGTGTTTGCGAGTGTAGTCCCGTTGACATCGCGCACTGGCAGCCGGCGTGTCGGCCCACCTGACTCGGCGTCAAAGATAATAACCTCCGTGGCTTGTAAGAAAAAAGACCCTCGGCTCTAGCCACCCGCGTGTTTCATTATCTCCGACGCGTATATTTCGAGGCAATGGTTGGCTATTTTCGTCCCATCCCGAGGTATACTTAGATATGCGGCGTCGCGACGCCTTCCCACCCGGGGAGCGGCAGACCGGGCAGCGCGCGAATCTGATCGATGCAACCGCTCTTTTTCCCTCGTTTTTTAGCACCACCAAGTCACCTAGCGATCACGTGACTCTTACGAACCGCATGCAGTTAGTTCCGCGTGCGAAATCCCGCGGGAGTTTAGAATTAACGAGAGGAAACTTCCAAACGCGATAAACTGACTTTTATTAGGTTTCGTTGATTACTCCTAACGACGAGGAAAAATTTATTTGTACACGTCATCATGGACTTTCAATAAAGCATACTTTTTATAGTTGTTATAAATAAAATTTCTAGTACTCGTAGAGCATTTTTCATTCTGAGGTATTTTAACTACACAAGTTCCATGAGGTGACCTGTACTGTAAAGAACTCGATTTAAGAGGCCGATGTTGGCTAGAAATTGGGAAACTTTCCATGACGGCACATCCGTGCTCAACACTGCAATGTCTTGTATTTTCATTGTTGTAAATTTCTAAGAAGTTCAAATGACATAAATCGTTAATACGCATCTGAGTTAACACTTGCTCAGAAAAAGGGATTAGGACGGACTACAGCGGTCCCTGTCCTAATACATACTCGTGTCCTAAAGCACATTTTTTTGAGCATATGCATTAGGACTGGGACCACTGAACCTGATTTAAGACTCGAACAAGAACTTGTTTTGGAATGCTTATTGTGTTGTGAATTGTCAAACTGTCGAACTATTTGTTAATTGCTTCAATTGTCTCACTTAAGCAAATAGTTGAGGTCCCCGGCGTATTCCTTATCTTGAGGAAGGTGGCCGGACATCCTACCTATTTCAATTTGATGGTACTGATAATATCGATAACGCATGACCGATGGTTATGTTAATTATTTAAATATTGTCATTGTTGACTAGTGTATAACATGCCATTGTCGGCGCTGATGATTTGTTGATGCGTGAAAGGGCAGCTGATATCAAATTGTGTGTCTTGGTTTCTACCATGTCTTTTACGATTCGTATGAAAACTCTTTTCGATAACTGATGAATTCGGTAGTGGATTGAAGAAAATCGATTTACTTGGGAACTAGATCCCGAGTAAACAAAAATGATGTCCCGTAAGTGCCACTGACGTGTTTCTGCAGACATGGCGCACAAGTAAGCCGAGTAAGAGTAATAGACACATCTGAGACTTTTCATCCATTATTAGATGAGGGACTTGTCCAACACCATGTCAACGCTTCTAAGGCATCTCCAAAGTAACATTTCATATACTTTCGCACAGGTTTCCGGTACACTTCTGAGATGTTTCTTCCAAACCCCTCGTACACTGACGAGACACATTTAGGAGAAACTCTTAATATTTTCATAGCACTTTCGAGACCCAATAAAAGCTTCACAGAATATTTTCCTGTTCGAAGGAAGTTCATTGGCATTCCGTGTCCAGCTCAAAAAATCTGCGACACAAGAAGAACGATGGGGATGGCAAAGGCGGAGGAGACAACGACGACGATACAACCAATATTGACCAGTGAGCACTTGAAACTTCTGCAAAAAGTTCGAATAAAAAATTCAATCATGTTATTAGAACCTGTGAAAACACAAAATACGTAAATTCAGAAGTTTTATTATTTTTTGACATTTTCTTTAACTCCACTATGGAGCGATATATTTCAAAAAACAGGTTAGTTGGAAACTGTCAAAAAAAAAAAACAAAGCCTAGCAACCATGTAAATACGAGTTTGTGCTCCATTCCTATATAGTGGAGTTAAAAAAATATCCATAAAACTTCTATTTAGGTGTATTGTGTTTCTACAGGTTACAACGATTAATTGTTTATGGGTACTATTTGCAAAAGTTTCAGCTTACCGCACTCCTGTTGGTGATATCGTTATCGTTGTCTTTTCCATCTTTGTCGTCATCATTGTTGTTGGTGTGCTGTCGTTGTCGATGCCATCGTCGTTCTCCTTATGTTGTAAACCCGTTTCACCAGGGCAGGGCATACCAATGAACTTCCCTCGTACAGAAAAATATTCTGTGAAGCATTCATCGTGGTCCGAAAGTGTTCTGAAAATATTTCGGTTTTGTCCTAAATGTGTTCCAGAAGAATTCTGGATGTGTCTCGTAAGTGTCCGAGAGGTTTCCTGGAAACATCCCAGAAGTTTGAAGGAGACCTTCTGTAGGTGTCATGAAAGTATATCAAATGTCGTTTTGAAGATGGCTTAGAAGCGTTGACATGGTGTTGGACAAGCCCTCGTCTAATAATGGATGAAGTGTCTCAGATTTGTCTATTAGTCTCACTAGGCATATTAGTGCGACATGTCTGCAAGAACACTACAGAGACACTTAATGGATATCATTTTTTTAATGTCATGTCCTCCAACTACTTCATTGTCAGACTCTGAGAGAAGTGCTCAAACTTCGATTTACTCATTTCACTGTGTAATCCAATGCATTAACATACAGAATTCATTTTGAATGATTCTCTCGACTACTCGAATGTGGCAGTAATGTTTTTCACGACGGATTACAATGTTAGTTGATGTTAGGATGATCATCAGGTATATAATCAAAGAATAAAACAGGATAATATGGCATCATCTCCATCAGACGATCTTCTTATTACCTTGTTTATCCATTGGTTTACACAATAGCTATTTTAACGATAATTGTGTGATATTAAATACAAGAATACTTGGCCAGGTATGTAGGTTATTCCACACCACATCAAATTTAATCGGGAGTAGATTAAAGGAAGGGCTTGTAGACAAACTATACGTAGTTTTAAGATGTCCATAAGTTCATTTAATTAGTCCTTGAATAGTTACTTGAATGTCACGTGATGGTCACTTACATATTGTACCTGCACAGCCGTATTTTTCATTATATATTTCATTACAGTATGAAAAGTTTTCTAAAACTCTAAACCAACGAATCAAAAGTCGGCATCATCATCATGATTATCATCATTATTATCAATCGAATCTGTCAAAGAGAAAGGTGTCTAACAACTAATATTTGACGATATTTTGAAAATATCAAATAAAAAAAATAACTTAACTGCAAATTACCGAAATGCAATGTTATCACGAAATATGAACCAAACACATATACTTACATTTTTCAATAAATTACTGTAATTTGTAAAATATCATTTTTACACAAGTTATTATTTAGGTTCCGTAAACGATTTTACACGCAGTGTTCAGAGCTAATAAAACGAATTCGATTAACTTCTGCGCATCAAAAGAAAAGAAAACACGAAATAAGATCGGATTGTTTTCGGTTGAATTTGAATATTTAGCCATACTAAAAGAAATTGCGCAGCAATTTTTGAGTACACTGAGAAAAGTGTATTTTATCAGTTACTATCCCATGGCTTTTAAAACAGTGTATTATAGCCCTTAAAAGAAATATTATAACTAGTAAAATCCTCCGTCTTTCAGCGTTTGTTTTTGACAGGTTATACGAAACTGTAATAAACTCTCCTATTTTAAAAGAATGTTTTATTATGACTAAAAGAAGGCATTTTTAATATTTTAATTTGCTAGATAAATTTCCATAAACAAAAATTGCTTTTATTTAAAGAGAAAAGGCTAAAATACACTGACATATTGATTAGAATAATCTAAAATCTTCGTCTTTTAACCGGTAATAGAAATATGGCAATCCCTATGCGTAAAATACTATCTTTTACGGGGCATAAGAATTCTAATGCTGGGTAAAAAACACTTTTCTCTATGTATGTAATTTTTAACGAATCTCTTAAATTATTACAAGTCTGTTGATTTTTTCGTATTCTTATTATGAAAAATTCACGAATGTGGAAATGTGCTCAAACCGGCTGCACGCATCTTTTCTTGCTGTAAGATTGCAATAGAACATATACTTTTTGTCAAATTGTAGAACTTTTGATATTTGTCATTTAAGTTTGTTGGAATTTCACAATTACCTTTTGTAGTGTATCCATACGACATTAAAAACACATCTGACTTCCTTTTTAATATTTATCGAAGAGTAGAATGGAAAGCCGTGTAATTTTTTATGAACACAAAATAAGAGATGGGTATGGTATATGGCGACCAATGTACGTACATTATTTATAATTACTGCATTAGAGATGTTCAAAAGTTTCAAAATGTATTTATAACACACTCCGCGACTGGGATATCATATGAGTCTTTGATCTCATTCGTATTCAAAAGTGGTTTACCGATGTTTAACGAGGCAATGAGATTAGTCTGTTATGGAATTACGAGAGAGTTTAACAGTCGGTGGCGAATTACGAAACGCAATCGATGGAAGAACCAACCCGCACTAATTTCACTGGGTGTAACTGGGTGTAACTGGATAATGACTTTTCTGCAAAATATTAGTAATTTTATTTCACTAAGGTGATATATTGTTTCCTGAACCATTTTAAAATCATTTGTCGATATATACAGTGCGAACACGGAAAAATCTGTTTGGGCAATCAATTGCTTAATGCTCACACATACTTACGAGAATTTGGTTGGGGGAGTCACGACAATAGTTCCACTAATAATTAAATGAAATTGGTTAGTAACCAATTAATTGGTATAATAAAATAATCATTTGTATCTTACTTATTTTATATAAAATAATTATTTGTATATACAGTTGGTTTTGCACTCTCAGGTATATTTGTAACCTACACGAAATTAAAAACGTGAAAAAATTAATGAAGAAAAATAAGACCAGATATTACATGAAAATAGAAATCAGTAACAGTGGCTTTAATTAATATGTATGATGTACTGAGATTGTTGCTAAGTGTTAATTAATGTTGACTATACAACATTCATTTTATGTACTTATATATACTTTACACCACAGTTTACTAAAAATGATTAAATACTCTGATATTTTTTGTTCATAAATTATTTGTTACTTTTAACTTCATTCGAATAACTGTTTATTTTATTAAAATTACTACATTGATTTATACTTTCTCATATACGTTAATTCAATGTTATGTTAATTTATTTTGTATCTTTTAGGAGAGTATAGATATGTACCTATAGTAAATGGAATTATGTCTACATTTTTAAAAAAGGACCCTACTGACATTGTACAATATTCTTGAAATAAAACATGTCCTATTTAAATTTATTAAAAGTTCCATAATATTTTAAAATGTATTATTGTAACTATTGAATTAAGAAATGGTGATGACAGTAAATCTCATTTCCTGATGTAATCAAAATGAAATGTGATTACATATTTGGTAATATATCGAATAAGCCGTACCTAGTATCTAAAATTAGGATTACTATCGACGTTTACTAGACAGTTTTAACTGATGGCTGATGCCTTGAATTAGATTTTTTGAATCATAAGAATTTAAGTTATTTCAAACGTTCAGAAAAACTCGTGACACTTAAGAATGTAATGTTGTCAACGGATAATTTTCTTTAACTTTGAACTTCGCACTTTCACAGTGGTAAATAATGAAAGACATTGATACGAAAGTTTGAAATGATTAGGAACGAAGAAAGCTAATTTAACGAACGGCCGATGCACCCGAGTCAAAACAAATTACACTTGGCTACAGTAATGTGCAGAAAGTGCAAAATACGCGTCCCATAAAAAGTGTTCGTCTCATAAATTATTGATGTCGGCGTCAAAGCGTAGGTTAGGAAAGCAGCAGTTTACTACGCTATAAATCTATTTCTAAGGATCATTCCATCGAATTTCATAGGCCATAAATCATTAATGACATTCACAAACGTAAATTTTGAAATCGTATCATCCGAATCGTGTGAATTATCAAATATTTCATTTATAAAATATAATTTATTTTAAGCAGATTATATTGTAAAGTTTTAACATTTCATTTGAAGTTTTCGGAAATTTAACCATTTGCCAAGTAGTCATTAATATTTCCAATATTTCACGTATGATTATTAAACAAAAAATTTGTAAAATTGATCAAACGAAAATTTTTAACAAACATTTATATTTTATAATGTTTCATATTATTTCTAAATAAGTATATGCATATAATTAATATTTTGCGAAAATTATTAGTGTCGAGTTTATGAATTGAAATCTAACAAAAAGGAAATTCAACATTATTTTTACCTTATGAAACCTTAGCGTTTGATCTGTGACATTAATTACAATCGTGGTTGATACAGATTTAAACTTTTCCAATTTAGTGTAAATTATAATTTCTTAGAACTGGAAGTAATTTCATTTCATTGGAAAACTGCATTTTACCAGGCGTATTAAATTTTCCGAGAATTATAAATTATTTCTGTATCTCCGAAAAGATAAATATATATATAAAATATATGTTTCCATTGAACGTATCGTAATTATACGAATGTTAGTTGATGGTGCTTTTATAGTTCAGTTTTGGTACAAACTTTGAAAGTGTTGTGCTGATCAATGATATATTGTTATAATATAAAATTCCGTTAATTCATTTTAAAATATACAAAAACGAATTATTAAGATCTATAAATGAAGGTATCGCGCTAAACCCCAAAGTCTATTTTAATGTTTACATCTAAAAATCGCATTTGGATTAATGGGTCAGATTATTTTAATTTACTTTGTGATTTGTCCTGCTTGTATTTGTATTTTGTTACTATTATTTCAAAGATCATGTTTTCTGGATATAGAAGAACGTTTAATATAACCCGAGTTTCACTCTCCTCTCTCTTTCTTTGCCGCTACGTATTATCAACGCAATAACTCTATTCATGTAGTAAATTATAAACTTCAAATGTGTTGACTATTTGAATTAATTACTTTCGTTGCTTAGACTTCATAGATTTCTTAGTAATGACTGTTCTTGTACAACAGAATTACATAGAGTTCACAGAAGGTAAACGAATAAATGTTTATTTATAGTTAGGACAGAAGACCCATACGCTTTTCAAAATAAATAATAATAAATTATTTGAAATTGTATAATTCTTTGAACCTTTAAAACATATGTTTTTTACAATCATGAAATAATATAAGAAAAAACAACAATAAAAATAATAAAAATAAATTAATTATCGGTGCGACTTACAGACAGTTATGTTGATGGTGTATATAAAAAAAACTACATTTTTAAATGAGCGTAAGAACTCATTTGTTCTTAACACGATGTTGTTAACTGACAATCAATCCGAGTGACGTGCCATTGAATTCTAGTTGATTTTGTGTGTGTTTATTATATTGTGTAGTGTTAGTATATACAAGTATGAATATAAGGCGTGAATGACTATTATAATTGATGTGTTCCTGATAAATAATTTAAATCGTTATATAAAGAATTTAAGTTTTCAGCGTCAGTACGGTAATTAACTGCATTATTGTGTTTTTTTATATGTATCATCTCTTTGATCCGACGTCTATCGTAAACGTCCAAATGTCCATGTCCCATATCCCAATAACCATGTCTCATGGTTAACATGTGTTTCGTCAAGGCTGTAGGTCCATTGTTATACTTCCAAGCGTTTTTATGCTCTCCTATTCGGGTACCTATATAGCGTTTTGTTTGTCCTATATAAGTGCAATTGCATTCCATACAATCGATCTTATAAATGACATTCGTTTTTTTGTCAGCGTCTATCTTGTCTATTTTGGTGAAGTACAATCGTGTTAGACTGTTATGATTGTAGGTCATAAGGTCTGAAGATTTTTGTGATCTGCGCTGTGATGTGACCAACATGTGGTATAACTAAAAACTTAGGATGTATTGGGTCCAAGATGTTGTTATCCTTGGGAGTCTGTTTTGAATTTAAAAAATGAATTCTCTCATGAACAGTTGAATTAATGTACGAAATAGGGTAATTGTTATTGATTAAAATGTTCTTAATATAGTTTATGTTTTTATTATGGAATCTCTTATCAGACAGGGATATGGCACGGTCAACCAGACCCGTTATAACGAATTTTTACATGACAACTGGTGATTAGAAAGATAATTTATGCATCTTCCTGAGTTGGTTGGTTTTTGATACCAGTCTGTGATAAGATTCTCATTGTCTCTTACAACGAGAACATCCAGAAACGGTAGTGTACCATTTTTTTCTAATTCATGCGTAAACTAGTTTATTATTATAACTATTAAAAAACTTAAGAATGTTGTCTATCATGTCATGACGGCATATTAAAAAAATATCATCAACATAACGTTTGTAGAACGGAATGTTGGAGCGAATTAAAATGTTGAGACAATGGGATTCTAAATCAATCATAACCATGTTGGCGAACGTTGGAGACAGTGGAGAGCCCATAGATGAACCCGAGATCTGTCGATAAAAAACTCGATTAAAAACAAAAAATGTGAATTCTAAGATTAATTTTGTTGCAGGAATAATGCAATTTAAAATAAAGCAAAGTACCTTCCTTCGTCGGGATGTGCAGAGTATTCGTTGAATTTTGCTACTTACTACTGTTATTTTTCACTATTATGTTTATTATATTATACTTTGTAAATCTTTGCTACTTACTACTATTGTTTTTCACTATTATGTTTATTATATTATACTTTGTAAATCTTTATATATGTAGTGTTTGCACACGGTCAGCTGACCAGTTGCCTAATAAAGTTATCAATCAATCAATCAATCAAATTTACTGGTATGTTAGTGGAATCAGATAATAAGTATGTTCTGCGTGTAATACTGTCAAAGACCAGTTCGTTAGGAATATTTGTAGATAGTGACGTCACGTCCAACGAAATTAATTTTTCATCGGAAGCGATCGACCGCACCAATTTTGTTACGTGGAGCGACTTCGATTAATTTTTATCCTTATTATTAATAATTATCTTTAATCAGCTTATATACACTGTTCTAAATTTACCTTTATATTCCAATAGCTCACTCTTTATGGTATTAAAAGTATGAAATAAAACACTTGGATTTATTAACACTATAGAAAAATAACTTTATTGTATAAATCCTCAGTGACGAGCTCCGGCTCAAGTCGCTTCCTGGACACAAGTCCAGTAAATAATAATAAAAAAATGTACAACACAATAAAATCAATAAAAAGAATGTAGTAAATTTATAATATGCAAATAACCCATGTCTTTAAGTTAGTTCAACGTTCCCACCACATTTCCATATGTAAAATGTTTCCTTCATACAGTAATGGCATTCCATGCATGTAATTTATTAAGTAATATGGAAGTACTCATTTCACGATGCCTTTGAATTATATTACATAATTTAGTTAGCAATAATTATATTATATTAAATATCATAATTTGTATTCGTTCATATTAAAATCAATAAATCTCTCTCTCTGCTAAATATTTTTAATTCCTTCTTTTATTTTCATTCACACTCTCTAAACTCTTCATTTACATCTATGAAACCAATACCATTTCGATTCTTTTCTCCATTCCTTTTTGATTTACTCTTAACTTTCTTTATATTCTTAAAAAATCTCTTTCATCTTTCCAGTACCAATTCATTCGCTCTCTAGTTCCACGCGTCCATCTGATTATAGTTTTCATTATCGCCCTTTAATTTTTTATTTCCTTTTGTATACTTCGAATACGCTTCTATATTATACGCACTTATCTTCCTTTGTATATCTATTGCTCTATTATTATTTTCCATCAAACCATTTACTTCAAATTTTTCACAACATGACGGACGAAAAAATTAAAATCCTCGCTGGTATTACGCGGTCGATTTCGTGGTCGCGAATTTTGAACCGATGTAATATAAGACACTAAAAGAATATTCTAAATATGATCCGCCAATATGAATATTGCAAATCTGAAGTTATACGTCGCTGAGCAACAAGTTTCGAGGGAATCTTGGGTCCGCAATTATGAATTTCTAAAATCCAATATTGGTTTCATAATCAGCATCCTCTGAAACATGCGAGTAACATGTTTCCACCAAATCTGTGTTAATTTTAATTTTTCGTTGACCGTACGGAACTACCATATTGAATTTTTAATGACGCCATTTCATATTTCATAAAATTCACAAATTGTAAATTCGCACTCAGCAACCCCAAGAACCCCTTAATAACAATTTTTAAATAAATTTGTATGACTTTTAATTTTAGTGTCCGTCATATTCGATTTAACATTTTTAATTTTGAATACAGTAAACCCTTTCAATAGTTTCGGGCAACGTGGAAAATTGGCAATGTTTTTCCAAGAACGCGGGTTCCCTCACTTAAACTCGTCCGCGGAAAATTGTTCGCCCTTCTCAGTTATGCCGGTTCGCCAAACTTGACCCGGAGAGTGTTTTATTTATTTAATTGTTATGAGGTGACATGTTCGTATAATATTAGTTTCAATTTAATATTAATTAATATTACTTTGTATATTATCAGATTATATTAAATTTTGTTGTGTTTGGTATTACATTTTCTATATTGCAAGCTTAGAACAAAAAAAAACTTACTATGAAGGATACAAGACGGTTATTTTTCATTTTGCTTAGCAGAACTATTGAGAACAAGGTAAATGAAATTCGAGAGGAAAACATATTCCAGATGAGTAGAAGTAGAACTAGCTCGCTCGACAAACTGGGAAAGCGGTACTATTAAGCGCGGCTCTATTGAGAGGGTCCACCGTATTGCAGTTGAAAACATAAGTCCAAATTGCCCTTAGGTACTGACTTTTAATGAATTCTGACGGGCATTTCTATATTTTAAGCCATCTCAAAAGCTGGTAAATGTTCCCCTTTAAAGGGGTCTAAATCCATCAACCTAAATTGGTCGGCCATTAAATTAGAAATTTAAATTATAAACTATAAAGTAAAAGTTATCGAATCCATTTTTAACAAATTTCTATCCTCGTGATGATGATAATACTAATTACTATTTGTCGTCATGAAAAGTGTATTGAAGAAGTTAACTGAGAATTGACAGAAAATTTTTATTGATTTTTTTATCTTCTTTATCGGGCGGAAACTATATGTAGTTATTATAAAGTCCTGTACAGATCCATAATCTTGATAATTTTATTCACTCATCTTTAGGGTTCTGTTTATGGCGTAAATTTCTACTTTATCGACAGATCAGTACGCTTTTAATGCGTTCAGGCGGAATCTGTTTCATACAGTGTTCAAACAGTGCTTCAGAATTTGCGATTGCACATAGCGGCTATAAACTAAAATGAGTCTAGTGACTAGTGTCATACCATGTTTAAATAATCGATTCTATAGCGTCGAATATTGCAAACATTATCCCTTTAAATTTAGATCCTTGTAACCTAAAGATGACTATTGATCAAGGGTCAAAATTAACCATCTGATGGCAATTAAAGATTTATTTGAAAAGAAGCTTCTGCATTCAATCAACATGCTCGACTTAACATATTTTCTGGTATACTTTGCATATCAAATAACGATTCCACGCCTACCCCTATTCATTGAAACATATATTCTTGATTGGATAATAATCCAGAAACTGAAATTATGTCATACACCGACTGACGATCTCTGGCCAGTATTACATTTGACAGATTTATGGAGTTACGTGTAATTAGCGTAAGGGGCATTTGAACTCGTCGCTCGGTGTGAACGGCCTTTAAGTCAAACGCGGTACCGCCCGTCTTGGACTTCTTCTTTTCCTCCGTTGACGTCACACGGATAAAGTAAAGTCGTAAAACGGGAGCGGTGCGAGCGAGCTAGAAGAACTACAGAAATACACGACTGCATCACGCCAAGTGGTTGGGTTTAAATATCCCTGCAACCGTTGCGATGCAGTTCCTCCGCGATTTTACCGCGAGACTAATAGAAGTGGAACATTGTCCGTATGATGCTGTATAAATAGGAGACGCGGAACAAAAATAGCCTAGGGGCGTTGGACCGTAGAATCGATAGCCGGTTCGCTCCCACGACCTTATTGCCAGGGACGTTAGGTGATGTGTACGTCAGTGGAATTTTACATGACCTTTGTACGGAACCAAATCCTATGCCAGGATGGCACTTTCCGACTGACCGATTGCTCTGTTTGCGGCCTGATTGAAGTTTCCGGAGGCTTATGTTGCATTTCGGTACACTACGTTGCGAGAACGACTCGAATTTGCTTGAAGAGTTTGTTGGCAGTATCGTCAATCCACTTCTCCTGGCATAGGTGCAAGCAGCGCATCAGGAAAGCTCTGAACCGAAAATGACATTGACGTAACTGAATGACATGCGTTTTACGTTTTCATGGTTGCATCTACTGTTTCAGGTAGCGAGCAGTCAACAAAGTTTGGTTAAAATTCTATGCTGACTCATTTTAAGGTGTAATTATATGTAGACCATAAATAAAGGTACATAAAATGGACTCGTGAAAAATACACCAATTTTAATGGCAGTTACTATTCCTTATTAAATTAGAATAAGATCAGATTATATGGAGATTTTTCAATGATAATCAATTTAAATCAAGTTCATAGGTGATTTGATTTTTTTTTGTTTAGCATCCAGCATCAAGCCGCTCAGCTCCACTTCTTTTCATTTACATAATTTTGTATTCTAGATTAAATAGAAAATAACAGACGAATTAAATGGGATCCCCAATTTTATATATTGTTTTGCTGTCGTGTTCAATGAGTAGTATAGGTTGGGTACACCGTGATATATATATCAGTGTTTCGGTATCATTTTTATGGGCTGAACCTTCGGGGTTCACATCCTAGAGAGGGTAGACTTTTTTATGTTTTTATTTGCAATCGATATTTTCTGTTACTATAAGTCCACCTCATTGGCAATATCATAGTAGTAGAAATAGTACTAATGTAGCATAGTGGTTATTATGTATCCCATCCCAGAATTTGTACATCTAAATATCATAAACTATTAAAAAAACCCGTATTTTTTGTTTTATTTATTAAATGATTGTTAGTTTAATTACTTTTTTCAGTAATCAGTCCTTTAAATAACACTGGCCAACAAAATTTTCACACAGATACCGGACTTAACTTTTCGGAAGGTTTTCGTCACGCTGAATTCAAATCTAACCATAGAATTGTTCTAGTATGTCAAGATTTTGAGATATTCTAACGTAAATGTGGAAAATTCAAAGTTGTTTACAATTTTCGGTTAGTTTTTGTGACTGAAAAAATGGTTGTTCGCAATTTGGCAAAAATCTGATTAACGTGCCATCTTTACCATTCTTTACCATCTTTAAAATCCGTTTTTAGTCATTCCGTTGCAATTTTTTTCCATCGAGTTATCGCAGATTTTATTATGGTATGATTATAATATTCATATATTGTGTAAACGTGTATTTGTATGAAAATAACGAACAAAATGAGACCGATATTCTTGCCAAAGAATCCTAACCTAAAGTGCAAAAAACGAAAGTCCTAATTAATACCAACCACTACTTATTTAATTTTTTTTTGCATTTAAGTCATTATATACAGTAATTATCATTTCCCATACAGATCCCGAATGTTTAAAATTTATTCAAGCATTATGAATTAACGGTTTTTAGCGTAATTTGCTACTTTACCATACAATCATTTTAGAGCCCATTTAAGGCTCATATAAACACATTCTTTACTTATAATTTATTATATACTGCATTTTCAAAAATATCCATTTTGATTATGAAACCATGATATCTGACTTGATTTTTTTAACGACTATGGTGATAAATACAGTGAATTTGTATCGTTTCATATTATTAACATTTCTATTCAAATATTGAAAACCAAAGTTCTAATGGAATACAACAAGCAGAAAATGGTACACCAGTAAATACTTTCTCTAATATGATTAATTGCTACTTCGTTTCTCAAAAAAAATTGAAATATAGATGCATAATAGATTTATTGTTACAAAAATAAATACTTTAATTAAGTTTAAATGAATAAGTGAATTGAATTGATTGTGTGAAAGAATGCATTATACAATGTTTTTGTCCAAAATTAATCTTCAATAGTGTTTTATTTTGTTTTTAATAATATAAATAATAATTCAACAATAATTTAATAATGGGATAATACTTTCTAAAAACGTGTAACATCAATTTTGAATAAGTTCATTACATAAATTTATACTCTTAAAATAAAAATACTTCTAAATGTTGAAAGAAACTTAATAGCTAAATTCAATTAATCATAGAAAATATATTTAGCATTTTTGTACTTAACCTGGAAGAAATGTTGAACAATATCTGAGGCACAACGCGTGTAAATAAAACTTAACCATTTTTTAACACATCAGTGAAAAATGCTTTCTTTTTTAAAAAATCAGTAATTTGGAATGTTTCATAAGGTTGCTTTCTGAAGTAAACCGTACTGGTCATCAATTTATTTTTTATATTAAGTAATGTTCTATGAACCTTGGAATATAAAAAAATTCAACGTTTCTTTAAAACCTCATCTGTAATGTAATGTAATATAAAGAGAAAAAGCGGTAATAAATTCATAAAAGATTACTGAAATTATGAAACTTTTCTGAAAATATTTTGGTTACAAAATTGTGTATAATCGTGCCATATTAGCATCTGCTCAGCAATTATATAAATTTCTATTAAATAGTCCTATGATTACAGCAGGTAACCGCAATTTGTGTTATTATTAGCAAACAGTTTCGTTATCATTTTTTTTATTTTCCAGCAAATTAATTTAAAAACGATTGTATTCTCTTGATCACAATATAAAAATGTCATAAAGCTATGGACTTCTGCATTTGACTGGCAATTCGACATTCTTGGTGTCATTATTGTTCTATACAATCAGTCTGCTTGTGCTTTGTTGATTATGAAAACACACATGCAACAGAGGGCGAAAGAAAGAGTGCTAATTTTAAGATTGTGTTCTTAAATACAGTTTCTCGAAGCACTCTTTAGTATGTAAATGTTTATCAATGCAAAGACATTGATTCTTTGTGCCGTGTAAATTTAAAGGCATTTTATGACGTTTTTGATCTGGAACAAAGTCATAACTTTTATTCAAAAATAAAATTAAAATAAGTAATAAGCTTGATTCATTATACTTTTTGAAAAAAGTATTTTTGAAAACTGCTAGTTAGAAAACATTTTTTTAGTCAGAAAAGCTGGTTACCAAAACTACAAGAAGTCATAAATTTAGCATCCGAATGCTGATCTATTTGATTTCACTGTCATTTATTTCCTGTTTATAATGATACCAAAAACAACAACTATATTTTAATTGAAATTTTGTGGACAATTTTAGCAAATCCTCAAAGTTTAATAATTCAACACAAAATAATCAAATTCTGAAATATTTGTTATTGAAAACTGATTTATGAAGACTTAATATTGGTCGTATAAAATTAATACATTTATAGATGGCAAATTTGTAACAAGTATTACTTTTAGATATTATCCGTCGAAAATAGAGTAAACTGAAATTAGAATTAATCTCTACGGACAGACATTTTTTGCTTCCGAAAACTCTGCACTATAAAACGTAGAAACGTCATGTGTAAAAAAGGATAATTTTCTATCAATTGAATAGTTGCACCTAATTGTAATTAGTAGCAACAGTGGACTGTGGTCTGAAGATATCGCTGATATTTTCGTTCCCGCGTCCTACGTTTAGGTAGATGATGCAACCAACCATTGTTTTCCGGGTACATCAATTATTTTCAAACACTATTCTTCATTATGCCCAAAAATACCCAAACATCGTGCAATTCAAAAATGTTAAAATAGTCTATAAAACAGCTTTTAGGTCTCTGTTATGCCCAAAAATTCTAATAGTTAATTTTAAATAATTTTTCATATACGGACCTATAAATATAAAATGTATGAGATATAACCTTTTAAAAGTTTTTAACATCTACATTCACTACGAGGAAAGTTTAATGAAAATGAATATAACAATGTGTCCGTTTAATAATACTCAAAAATCGAAGAATAAATCTGAAATAATGTTTTGAATTCTTTTTTAAATCTTTACATGCTAAATTATGATTTAGTTTGCTTAAAGCTGATACCAATTTCACATTGATATTAAATCAAATTTCACATCAAAAAGCGTCGGTTCACTTTCAACTGAATTTCACTGCATTGAAATTAAAATTTTTATCTACATGATTTTTATTTTCAACAATACAATAAAGATAAATCAAGCATTGGAATATATGTATTTTTTTAAAAAATAGTAGTAGACTAATGATTCTAAATATATATAAGTAAATGATACAAATTGCGAATAGTTTTAATTTTGGGCCCCTAGTCATCATGTTTAAATACTATGAAAGCAGAACATTAAACTGTCATAGATTACATGAGTTATTAGGAAGTGGCACAATAAATTAACTTTTTCGGTTCAAAACAGATTTGTAGCTTGTATTCTGAGCAAAAGAATTAAATGACGCTAAAAAGTATTTAAAAAGGCCAGTCAGTACAGTGACGTAAGGTATAGTGTGGCGGAAATCACACAATCGTAACGGGTTGCGCGTCATTGAGAATTTTCACCAAATTTTATGTTTCCCAAAAAGCAAGCAGGATTTTTATATTTATCCTCAATGTTCCTGTTTATGGTTACCCGCTTCCGGTTTTTTTCAATGCATATAATTTTCGATTGAAACTCAAAATGACGACCAAGTTATGCACTTCTGCTGCGTAATTATCGTATTGGATTTATTCGATTCTTTTGTTTAAATAATTTAAACAATAACTTTGTACTTTGTTGTTAATTTTATGTGTTTATTTTATTATTACTGAAAAATGTGGGCAAAATATTATTCTACGCAAATGTATATTACCAGCGCATTATAATTATATAAACATTTATTATTCACGAAGCAGCGGGTTTTGTATTATTATTTATTTTTAATACACGTTTTTTGTATAACATATATAAACATTGATTCTTAAATGTTAAAAGTTAGATTCGCGAGTATACTTTTTATTTTTGGGAATGGTTTCAAGTTGAAATGTGTAAACACTTTATCATTTTTTAAATATCGTCAAACAATCTATAAAGCTTATATTCTGTCAGTCATTACTAGAATATGTTTTGAAATATTAAACACTACTTATAAGCTTACAGTAAAATAAACAATACTTAAGACTAATTAATTACTATGACGTATTGTAACTCCAAAAATGACGTGATTTATGTTTTACAACTTTGTAAATGTGTCTAAAAATGTATTTCAAGGATTTTGCACATTTTATTAAAATATATTGAACAATTTTAAAAATGTGCTTATGAATATGAGATTGAAATATCATTTTTCCATGATGATAAAGTAGTAGTCGACTGCATCGGTCTTGGTTTTCCGTGATCCTTGTGCAAATGCGATACAGAAGGGATCAGTACGACCCGTGAATAGACTAAACAGTCATTAAAGCGGGGGACGGGGGATAATTCTGATTCTTTATCCTGTCTTTTATCCTGAATTACTCTGTCCTGTACCTCTCCACCCGAGAGCCGACCCGCAAATAGACAAATCGCCATTAACGCGGGGGAAAATAACCTGTCCTTTTTTTGTCCTTTTTATCCTGTATTAATCAGAGATAAAAGCATAAAAAAATGAATTATAATTACATCTCACATATTTGATGATGTTGGATGTAAAACATATACGAATTGAAATCTAATAAAGCGTAAACTCAATTCATGTTGACTCCTTCATTTGTTATTGAAGTTTAGATATGTATATATGTAGATGAGTTCTGTAAAATATTTTGAAAATATTTAAACATGTCATTATCAGGGAATACCCCCTTATATAACAATAAGTATTTGTAAATTTCTCGACGGCTTTAATTAATAATTATGTAAACAAGTTTATGATTATTTACATTTCACACTTTGTATCTTATGAGTAAGAAAACCGCACCACCAAAGTAAAGAAATTAACATTTGATTACACAAATTTTCAAAATTCTTAAAACGCGGTCAGAGATACGAGAAACATGTGCGCGTGAAAAAGTTATATATACGATCTTAATACACAAGTTCTAGAATTTTATTTCGTAACATAGATCGTAGAATAATGATTATGTTGCTTGGCGATGTTAGGTTAGTTCAAGTCCCATCTTTTTTAAGTTTTTTTTTTATATTTTATAAATAGATTTCAAATTGAAGTTACGACAAAAATTTGTTTTTGTATCAATATCTATGTTTTTATGTATGCAAGTATGGTACTTGAATTCTACACTACAGTTTACATTACTATATTAATAAATTTTATTTGAAAACAATATGTACTTAAAATGTTTTAATACAAAGCTATTTATCCATTTTGGTTTTAAATGCCTTAATGGAATTAAGCATATACGGGTATTAGCAAGTACAATTTTAGCGCAGAGATAATATTTACTAAATTTCGTTATTTAAATAATTCCCACAGTTAATTTCTAAATTTAGCCCCTCGCTGTTCCTACGCTGGTATAGATATTCGCTAGTATACTGAAGTTAATTCAATTGAATACATTGGAAGTATCCTCTATACTTGCATCGAATACGTGTATCGATTTCAAATAATTCCTCTTCTGTAAATGACCAGACGCAGATTTTTTTAAAACATGTAGTAGTATACAATTGAACTGCATTCGCCTTCATAAATAGAGAGAGAGAGAGAGAAAGAGAGAGCGAGAGAGAGAGAGAGAAAGCTATAATGTGCCTCTATTCGAATTTGGATTTCCAAACGTCAACCTGTTTTGGCTGTTTTCCGATAAAAAAACGCAGATCCACTATATAGGCAATAGTTCCAGTTGATGCATAACTTGTTTGATTGCGCAATTTACCATTGTTGACCTTTTTGTCCACTGGGGTGGTCACTTGGTGAGTGAAAACGTCCTGTTCTCAATTCCCATTTTATCTGGAAACGGTGTGGAAAACGAATGTTTCGACTATGGGTAAAATTAATCGTATTTTACAGCGAATCCATCCAGTGTCACCTGCGGATTCATCTGTCGGAATTTCAGTAGTCAAACCCCAGTAAATCTCAAAAGTGTTTGGCACCGGCATGTAAACCCGTGTGCAATGAATCTGTCGTTTTTGACAGAGCTGTTGTCTTTTTTTAACGTACTACTTTTACTTTTACTGGGTGTACATCGGTGAAATCGACGGGGAATGACGTCACGACGAAAGGCCATTCCAACCTATAACGAGCTTCCTGCATCTTCCGCGGGATTACCGCACGTGGTCTACGTTCTTGATGAGTGCCCATAAAAACAATATTTATCACTCCTCTCTTTTTCTTTCGCGAGTGCTAAATTTGTCTGTGTTAACTATACTGGTGGAATGACTCAAAATAAAATGAGCCAATATGATCGACCACAAACTTATAATCAAATTTATTTCGATCAAGCGGTGACGACTCTAGCGCGACGCGACTCCCCGACCCCAGGACGTCCTGAAACGAACTGAAAAACCCGATCATCACCTTTTTACACATTGCTTCGACTTTTCAATTTCTCGAGCACTTAAATGTACTAAATCATGATATTGTATGCCAAAATTATAATATTCGAATTATAAACATTTTTATCGTGATCGTCACCATTTGGTAGGTCCTTCACGTAATTTACCTAAACAGGATCCACGGAAAAAATAGTTACATTGATTCCATACGTGTCTCTGGCAATTTCTGCCAAAGTTCCTCAAGTAAAGGTTAGGATACAGAAACTACAATGAACCAATGCAGTTTTTTCCGGACTAATTGTAAGCATACGTCAGAGTTTGTAAGGTGTAAGTAATGTTGAATGTACATATATTTTTGCTAAACTGATAAGAATGTTTGAATAAATAACAAAATGTTTGTGCAGTATTAGAGAATCGTTTAATTCGCGTAAATGATAAAGCTCGTACTTTACTAATAAATGCCAACAGGTTATGTATGTTTTATGAATAATTTATATTAAATTTTATGTTGAATAATATGTAATAAAATAGTTATAAATAGTATTTTTCAATACTTTTATAGGGAAGCCTTTTTTGCAAATGCATGGATTGTTACAGGAAGAGCCGAAAGAGAGATCCCTATACATATTGATTCAAAAAATATGTTCGTAAATACGTCTAAATATAGTCTGTTTCCAATGGTAACCCGTCAATTGATTGAAAAACAATTGGTTGAATGCACAATTGGTCGAAAAAACAATTGATCGAAAGGTACAATTGGTCGAATAACAATTGATCGAAAAACAATTGATCGCAAAATAACTGACATGGTGTCAAATAACAATGTAATTTTCTCCACAGGTTATATTTTTTCTTCGGTCATTTCGGAAAAAATTTTCCTCGGTCATTTTTCATCGGTAATTTTTTCGTAGATCCATCTGATACGTTCCAACAATTGTTTTTCGAACAATTGTGCGTTCAACCAATTGTGTGTTCGAGCAATTGTTTTTCGACCAATTGTGCTTTCGACCAATTGTGCATTCGACAAATTGTTTTTCAATCAATTTTCGTGCAATCATTTCCAATATATGAAGACAAAGTTGTAAAATTAAATTATTATTCATAAACAACACACGTTGACTTTACACTATTAAAAAACTGCTTTGTTCTAAGAGAGAGGCAACCACATACCGCTAGGGTCAAATTTAGGGGAGTCAGGCAATTGATTGTTACCAAACTTTTTTTTCTGTGCACCTTCCTTTTGAGAGGTACCCCCATTCGGGTGTGCAATGGCGTAGGGAAAACCACATTAGTGGGAAAAACCTACGCCGAATACCGCAGTCGATAAAACGTCGATTCTGTTCTCAACAGTCCCCTTTTAAACATATTATAACAAACGCGTATTATCATCACGGTATGTTTAATTATCAAATTAGATATGTAAATTTGTGTGGGCGATCGAGATATTTCCGTCCTACTGAATTTAGCGTTTCTATTATTGAATTGCGATTTTCGACCTAAATATCTTGTTATCAGTTTTGCGTCGCGCTATGAGGTGGGCAATTCCCAGTCGGTGAACTTTCATGAGTTGGCGAATAATAAACAAAATTACTACGCAATCACGCCGTATAAGTGACACCCAACAATAGGGCAAAATGGCGTCGTGAATACCGATATCGATTAGAGGGAAGTTACATAATTTGTTGCAGTAAATGGGGAATAAATAAAATTTAAAGCTATGAATTATAAGATAATGTATAAATTGGGGAAACTTTCAGTTTAATTTGTAAGGTAAAAACAATTAAGAAAATTTTAAATCAGGAATTAAAATAGATTTAATTAAAAGTCGAAAAATAAATATATCGAAAATGGATTATTTAGATTATAGATGCAACAATATGTTGTAGCTGAAATTTCTCGGTTAGTTGCAGAATTCCGAAAATTGCCACGCTTTTGTAAAGTGCACTTCTGGTAATTCGACAGTTTTGAGTTCTGAAAATTTTCTGTTCTCTGAAATAAAATTCAAAATATTTTTAACAAAATTTAAAAATAAACGAATGATAGTGGTATCTGGCCATTATTTATATTGGAATCACCATGAACAGTGTTATAGAAAAATAAAGGCATTATAAGTTATATTTGTATTTATTTGTATTAGTTTTCGTATTACTCTTGTACGCACTGATGATTACTATTATACAATTTTAATTGATATCTTATTCTTCCATTATTTAAAGTAACAATTTTAAAGCAATTTAAATACCGGATAAAAATAATATTCAAGATTTAGAAACGGCAATGGATTGTCAAATATCGAACGATAGTCGCGAAATTAAGGGACTTCGGAAAGAAATTAACGCTTTATATGTTGAGATTGAATATTTACGTTTCATCGCACTCGAAGACGAAAAAGTAGTTGGCAAACGGAAAGGAATTTTAAAGCTCAGATTGAAATAAAGTTGCCGATTTTTCGCGACGAAAGTCGATAATTCTTCAGAATTCATGCGAAATTTCGATCAATATTTGACTATTAACTCAGTTTCTCCTGATTACATTCTCATTTTGTTGCAATCAGCATTAAAAGAACCCGCAAATTTGTGATTTCAAGTGATCAAGGATGAAACGGGTATTTTGATGAATTTAAAATCGTGTTTGTAGACGAATTTTTTCATTGGATATCCCAACTCAGTCAAAGGACGCTTGGCGTGAGCATCGTTATAATGTTCAAATAAATCTACCTTTGATGTCATTTTTTTAGAAACAACATAACACAATTAATAATGTCGATCCTAAAATAGCAGAGATTTAACATTTTAAAACAATTACCGTCTGAAGTACAAATGGTCTTATCCTCTATCACTTTGAATAACAAAAAAACTTTTACACAATCGCGCGGCAAGCAAGACAATGTTCGGAGATCCGACAGAGAAAATAGAAGTAAGTATTCGATTCATAAATCCAATAATTCATGGGTTAACACATAGTACGAGCCCATAGGTGAATTTAAGAGGGCTGTACGAGTCAAAGTGTAAAAATACTGGAACGAAATATGGAAAGCTGACACATCGAAGCTACATAACGTCAGAAACAACATTTATGAAAAACCCCCCGATCCTGTAAATCGTAGAAAACAGTGCATTCTGACTAGATTACGAATAGGACATACGAGGCTAACTCATGAATATCTTTTCACAAAAACGCCTCAAACAAAATGTGAATTGTGAGATGACTCTCTGACTGTAGAATATCTTCTAATGTCATGTCGTAAATATCAACAGCTGCGCCTTTAAGTAAATCTTCCAAACAACCTACGTGACTGCTTAAATGAAGAAAATTGCTTCACTACATTAGAACAATATTTAAAAAAGACAAATATAATAAATAAAATATAGAAGTGATATTTTAATAGCACCAAATTGTTACCTTTCTATAGCATATTTAAATATTTGTAAATAATTGCAAATAGTCGCTAATGACCAAGATGCGACTATAAATAAATATAACAAATAAAAAAAAAACATAGTACCAGCAAACGGAAACCGAAACTCTTTTGAGAACAGAATTTAGCTGAGATGGATTTACACGCGGAGATTCCTTTTAATGATAACTTACTAGTGTCAAAATAATAAAACGGAGATGAAGAACTAAAACTCATTCGAGAGTTGGAGTACAGCTAATAGGTGCGAACATAACGATATAAGCAGTGATTTAAACGGTTTGACAACTCGATGCGTCCCGTTCTTCTACTATTGATAATGCTAAGTAAATGCAATCATATGCTATACTAATATTAGTAAATTTAATATTAAGCCTATAATTACCGATATACAAGAATATGATTTAATTTTGTTTGGAAAAAAGTAGCACACCCAGCCCTCTTTCTTCTATTTCAAATAATTGTGGGCAAGATTTTATTATTAGGAATGATGATCATGTGAGTAAGAAAACATTAGTTCAGAAAAGGTGCTCGACCTATTAAGCAAGTTCTGCAATATTATGCATTTTGATCGAAGACTTGTAATAAAGTTATTACTGAAATTTCGTCCCGTATTTTCCAATAATCCGGGTATATGTCGAATTTATTATAAAACAAAAAACGAAGGTAGATTCGACGATGTGAAGCTATCTGGTACCATTCATGTAACGTATTCACATTCGTGAGGAGTTACAAAATCTGTAAAAATCAAAATGACATCAAAATAATTTAAAGAAACCGTAGTCGTTACATAAATCCCATAAACGTCATAAAAAAGAAAATGAGGTTGAATTAGATTGTATCTAAATATGTGTCAGGTAAATAAGAAATTCATCGCGAATGAGAAAAGTCCACCTACGATCGACACTCTTATAGAAATCTGGATCGAAAAATTGATATCTATGTTCACGATATGATGTGAGCGACAGATATTCTTCTACGTCACCTCTCGGTACTTCATACATTCTTTTTCAAAACTACATACTACAAGGATTGACATTAAACATTGATAAAGCAGCAGTTTGTCAGAAGCGGCTGTTGATTCTGAGGGTGATCATTACATCATCAGGCATAGCCCATGATCTAAATTAAAGCCGATCTTGCGGGGATTGTTTCCAATTGCTGGTTCCGTTGAGAGCTCCCTTGAATTCTAAGCTGAAGAAGCTGTGGAATGACATATATCTAAAAACATTTTCAAATTTAAAGCCCAATGTGGCAAATGCATTATATGCGTTAAGTCATTTTTGTCCAAAGTTGACATTTTTCAGCTGGGGTAAGCGACCACGAGTCTTCATCTTTATTGAAACCCCAGACGGCGCGTTTAACTGGATGGTCCATGCACCTTTAGTGGTATAGAAATGAAATTATCTATTTCCGAGGTAAGCATAACTCAATTGCCGATTGTTTCAGCAGACTAGGAGATTTGAGGCTGGAAAAGTATAGGGCGAACCGGATGGTAACGAATGTCAAATGTGGAGCCTCCAAGAATGCAGAGAAGTATCATATAGCCATTATTTTAAGAAACAATACACTTTCTTTCTTTCTTTTTTGTGCATAATTTGAGTAAAAGTTATATTTTACAATTTTCGGTCAATATTGATTTAGAAATGCTCTAGGAAACTTTTTGACTAGCTTTAAGGAACATTTTGAAATAATTTTCATATCTTGAAAAGAATGTTATATATTATCATATTTAAAACTGGAAAAGTTATAGCAATAACAGAGATGAAAACATTACTTTATGGGTGCTTTTGCTTTGGCAAACATGTTAATAAGTAAAATTTCTTATACTCGACTTCCATGCAACGTACCGTTTTTAGTATTTTAGTATAGGCAATAAGATCAAATGAAATATCAGTTGGATGTTGAATTTTGCAATCAGAATTTATTTATTTTATTGGACCAGATTTACTAATTAACAGTTTTCTTTAATTATAAAAGTGTTATTTTATCAGTCCATTTCTGCTCCAAAGTATAAATTGTGGAACATATTTTTTCAAATTTTGGCGGCATTTTACGTTTTTCTTTCATTCTAATGACAGCCTTCTGTCCTAATAAAAATGAACTTATTACTTTCAGCTTTAAAGAAAGTGTTTTCTTTTGGGCTTGCCGGTAACACGTGTGCATTTCGCTGGCATTGACCGCGAAGTGCTTTGAATTCACAACAAAAGAGAAAACATTTTACATTAATGTCGCGTTAAAGTGTGTTATTCTTTTATTGAAAATATAAATTAATTTATTGAAGATGAAATTTCAATGCAGAACTTTATATTATTTTTATAGATGATGAAAGTTGATGAAAGGTTAAATATTGTTCCTCTGAATCGGTTCACTTAAATTCGGTGGTTAAACAATGTAAATCGATTTCTACGCATTGTTTAAATTGCAATATAAAATACAAGAAAACAGTTCCTCCAGGACATCAATAAATTACTACACAATTTTACAACTCAATTATGTATAATTATCGTTGATTTAAAATGTGTGTAAATTTGTATTCGATTACTTACCTGTTTGAATATTGATCTGCAGGTATTCTAGACGCATTTCGTTTGATATGTGGGAGTGAACTGATGTGTTTACTGTACTATTTTTGTACATTTCTTCGCTTTCTCTTTTTCTTACGAGGCTATATAAAATTGTACCCTTTTTTATATGTTACGTTAAAACAGTACTTAGTACTTTGTATCTTTGTTCAAATAATTATACCTATCAATCTGTATTCATAATATTTTTATTTAAATACAAATTTATTACATACAAAAATTAATTATTACATTTTCTCACCAATCACATTTTCATAATCTCAATCTTTCATTAACCTCGATCTTAAAATATTCGAATTTCAAGAATATAAGTATATCAAAATTGTTTATCGAAACTTCACGTCTGATGCCCTTTTCACTCTTCTTATTTCCGAATTACTAGTTTAACTAATTTTATAACTATCAATTAATATATAATTGAAACTCTAAAAATCACCTTTTAATAGAATAGAAATAAAGGTCATCATGTTTATAAAATATCCAAAATTAAAAAGACTATTGCCGCTTTAAAAGAGTGACGTAGTGACGTCACATGGGACTATGGTTTACGTTGCTTGGCCTTTCATTTTTTATTCGCGTTTCAACAGACTTGACCGCCATTTATTTATATATCAATAAAGAAGTAGACTTTTCATTCTAAAATTGAGTTAAACACCGTAATATTGTATAGTTTTAATTTTGTTTTTTATACGTTCCGAATGACACAGCGAAACATTATGTTATGTTAAATCGAATTTTTAATAGAAGCATATGACCGGTAGGAATAGTAGTATATATTTAACATTTCTTTTAATACAGGAATAATTTATAATAAAAATAAAAGTTAATACAATTTTTTAAAAATTACGTATATTAAAGGTGTGAGTTTAATTTTAACTCTTCTTCCGGAAATTATATAAAATTCGTTACCTTACAATTTTTCTGCCTTAATATTTATTAATTATTAATTCTAAACTTATTATTTAATTTCAGTGATTCATACATATTTATGTATTTGTTATAATTTGTAATCCAACGAATTTCGACAATTTTTTTTATATATTTTATTAAGAATTTGAGAAATATTATTTTTTATAATTGTATTTTTTTAAACCTGGCTACAGTGGATCGATGTTCTAAATTGAGGTTTACAAAAGAATATATAAATATACAAAATTGATAATGATGATATTAACGTGATCTAAAGTAGAACATTTATTGACATTCTCTGATGGCTAAAGTAATATTACTTATACATTATTTTGAACAAACCTTTTGGTAATTTATTCTTAAGCAAATTGTGTTACTTGAAACCTTTTTAAATACCTCTAGAAGAATAGTCAACATTATCAAACAACTAACTAATAGAATTGCTATATTGAACAACATTTAATAAAATCGAATAAATGTTTAATCGATGGTAAACACATATCAGTTTTTCCAACTAAATCATGATACAGATTGAATAACGTGTAATCATTGCCATTAAAATATATTTGGAATTATTCTAAATTTGCTGGAACCAGATATTTGTCAACATTACCACATTTTTTCAGTTTATTTTGGATACCAAAACAATAAATTAGTTTCTACTTTTAATATTAGTAATGTTATTAAAGTTGATTAATTAATAATTTTATAACTTTTAAAGCAAGAATTTAATTAATAATCGACGTATTGGAGTATCATTAGTTTGACTAATTTAGATTTATTATAGGTCAGAAACTTCAAACTCATTTAATAGCAAACCAAAACATTTCCCCTCGGTTAACATAAATGCTTGAAAGGGATATTTAATTTAATTTTTTAGTCATTTAAAAATCACTAGAATTTAAAATAATACTAATTTAATAATGTTAAATTTTACAGGATGTTAGCTTAGTTTTGTTTGAGAAATATGTATTAATATTTACATTTTGCAATAAATAATTATATTAGATTTACAGGGTTTCATTTGCTAATTAAATGTAATTATGAAAAATGTTATAAATTGATTTATGAATCTTTACATTTTTTTATTTCGCTCTAACACTCCACAATGTCTGAAAAATCTTATAAAGAATTACCGAAAATGCAATTTTCATTTTAAACTGTGTAATAGAAAAACCATCTTTGGTTACAGTTAAAATATCATATTTACTAACAAATTTTTACCAACAGAAAAATCTACTTTAAAATGTTACGTTACTTTTTCGCGCGGTTGCCGTGGGAAAATGCGAGCTTGACCTACAAATTAAAATTTGAAACCATTTACCTTGCTCAACTAAAAAGAATAGGATCGTGTTTGTATAAGCATATGTCACACCTTCGTTCGGTAATATACGATTTTGATAAATGAGGTCTTCTACAACAAACACTGCATATCACTCTTTAATCGAATAAACCAAAATGACATGGAGTGTGAAGTCATATATTCTGCAATTAGAAAATATATCTTTTAATCAATTATTGATTTTCTTAAGTACTAAAAACAAATAAATGTATTTTGCGAATCATGATATTAGGATAATAGACCGGCATCAATAAAAATAACCAAACGGATCTAGAATCGGAAAAAATAAGGTTAAGAAACAAACGACCTTAATTTTCACGAAACTTCCGTATATATTTCATATTACATTTAAATGTAAAAATACATATTTGGACGGTGACAAATGTTTCCGGTTCAGTTACATGAAATCATGATACGGACGTGTCTTTATAATATGGCTAAAGAAATAGGTTACCTTTTTTTAATTGTCGGAACTGGAGTTCCGATGATCCAATAAAACTGTGCCAGGGATAAAAAAAACTCAACCCTGAATCAAACGCCGCCGTCGAGTCTAGAATGATTCTTGCATTTTCGAGATCTTCCGCGGTGTGCCACAGAAATAACGTTAACACCTCCGGGACAAATGCTAAATCACATTTCCTGGTGTGGGGCGAGCTTTATGCATCTCCGAGGGATCAAGTCGCAGACATCCAGTCTCTGGTGTATCTTTCGGATGTCTCTTCTTCGCGATTTGCCTATTTCTTTTTGGCATTGAAAAAATGTAAATCTTTCACTGAAAAATTCGAGAAATAAATATGTTCACTGAGATAATTATAAAGAGGGTAATCTTATTAATAATTAACTGCACCAATGATATAACCCGTTTGTTCATTTATCAGGGTATTTTTGGAGCTGTCGAGGTAAACAAATTTTGTATACGTGAAACGCATTCATTTATTTGTGATCCGAGAGTAAAACAAACATTTATGCATATAGTACGTACCGAATGATGCTTAACTCTGTCATGGGAAATGGAAATCTAAAAATATTCAGTAATTACGACCGACGAGCATCGGTCTATTTTAATAAAAACGAATGATGCTTTCTCTGAACCGCGTATTGCTTTTGAGCTCAAAGGTTTTGATTTTCAATGTTTTATTAATGGGAAATGGATAATTTGGTTTAATGAGATTGATTTATTTTCAGATCGTATGTACGCTTCTATATTTGAAAGTGGCAATTTGTATTTTCATTTTCCAGAGCTATACTTCAATCTCGCGATTGTTAATATTACAAAATGTAATATCAGTATTGGTTTCGTTGCATGGTCGTATTATTAAATTTGAATAGTGATAATATAATTCCGACAGTCAGAATTTCATTTTAGCGGTCCCTAATCAAGAACTTGAGTTTAAATTTTTACAGTTCAAGATGACGGATTTAATATGGCATATCGAAATTCATAAAATATTTCACAATCGCGAGAAAATGTGTGTGTGATAAATTTGGGTTCGTTTCTCACGAATTTATGGTTAGCTGCTCGTTATATAATTCCAATACCACTTAACGGAAGCTCTAGCAGGTAGAAGTATAAACACATTTTTTTAAACGCGCTTTGAGATATCTTAAATACTAGTTAGAATGTGCTCTTAAAGTGATCTCATGAGGACTTATGCGTCAACTTTAAATCCTGTGACACTCGGTATAAAATAAATAATAGAGTTACTAATTAAATTTCAAAAATTATAAATAATTTTTTTTTTATTTATTACAATTCATGACCCCTTTTTAACTGGTTTATTTTTCCCGTATGTATTGTTATTTATAATGCTTTAGTTTCAGTTAGTTTGAATAGAGCGAAGATCAGGAAATAATAATAAAAAATGCTGTTATGAATGACAAAATATCATAAAAGGAATTGTTTATTTATTGTAGACATTTCGTTGATCGGTGTGATATAATAGTATATTATGAAACTAGTGCGTAAAAGTTCATTCTACGAATGCGAAGGGTTGCGGCACGAGCCGAAGGCGAGGCGCACATGTTTCATACGATATTTTGTGTCACTTGAGTGCGTAAAATGCGACCGAAAAATGTCAAAAGCGTGTAAAATAGCATTTTATGCATCGAATAGCATAAATTACCTCACACATTAGACGTCATTAAGATTACTATTTGAACTGGTCATATAAGTTACACTTCTTTAAGAGCTCATTTTTCAGATTATCAAAACTAGGACCTCGGCGAAGTTTGGAGATATCTAAGAAAAGAGCTCGCGGCGACTTCTTTATGAGGCATGTTCTCTTTGGAGTAGGAATCACAATCATCAAGTTACAACCTTCAGGTTATTGTAACCGAAGTGGATCAGATTTAAATCATCACTAGTTTATTTTTCTGTTGCAGTTGTCTTGTTACACCACTATAGTATTCGGAAGAGGCGAAAGATACATATGAAAAGCATACAAGTTTGAACGATTAACTGTCATTTTCACTTATAGATAAATTATGGAAACATAATTAGCTAAGAATATGTAAAGATTACATTTTCCTTTGAAAGTTTAACAATTATGAAAAGATTTTAATAATATAATTTAAGAAAATAAAAAAAGGAAAATAAGGGAAAGAAAGAAAAATTATAATATATTTTTAATTGTGAAACTTTGTACCGTTACTAATGTCGCTACTACGAATAAAAGTGATTTTCGACGGATCAGTTGTTTGAAACTTGTCTTGGAATATGCCGAAAATTTTCTAAGTCTACCTTTTCAATAGTCTCTTTAAGGCATACTATAATAAGAAGAAATTTGATATGATATAAAAACCACTCGAATTTTATAATTTGTAATAAACAGAACTCCAAATTATCATTCTAGTTGGTAACATTTTCAAAACCATATTATAAGTACCTACTGATCAAAAAATCAAATGTTCGAATGCATTAAGAGCAATGGAAACTGTATTGATCATATTTCCTCTTAAAAAATCACTTATATGGCTAGTTTCAAACTTCATTGTTTTGACATCACGATTTATTTTCACTGTGATATTCTAATTGTATTTTGCAAAGAAATATGCGTTAGCAGCACCATACGAACAGGAAAAAATGCAAATGCTAAAAATATTGAAGCTATATATTTGTTTTGTTGAATCAGAGTGAAAGTTTGACAAAATAACATAGTAGAATTTTTGACAAAAAAGAGAGATAAACAAAATTATATAATAATAGTAGCTTTGATCAATATATCATTGTTATAAAATTATGTTAAGCATTAATTATTGGCAATTTAAGGATTGCTTGTATTCCATTCTCAAAATAGAATGTAACGCAATTAAAGTTTCTTGAAATTGTTGTAATAACCCTGTAACAACAATATACACATTATCAACGATGTTACATTAGTAATAACCACTTCCTTAGTCGCTTATTATTTCGACGAAGTATTGAATTTGTTTGAATTGAATCAGATCCCGGGAGCAAATTAACCCTACAGTTTTTCATTAAATATCGACGTTTCAGACCAAAATAGAGGAGGTGGTAAAGGGAGGGGGTGATACAACTACGCCGACACTGGAGCAACTGTAAAGATGTTTTTTAATACGACGGGCGTGATGCTGGATAATTCGAGCCCGAAGGTTTCGCCCTAGGGCGCGAAATCGAGCTTCGCGTCCGGAGTGTTACAAATGTTATTTATTAATATTTCGGCTGACATATAGTGAGAGTCGAAGTTTTGAAAATACTCATTTTCAATTTTAACACATTTAAAGAATTCCCTCCTCCTCCACTCCCCTTCTTTCCTACCAAGGTTACATATAAGGAATGTTCTGATAAGCGCCACTCTTTCTTCAAGTTTGTGGTCATGTTGCATGGGGAATGTTCTCGTAAGTTTTTTCTCAAAAACTACAATACGAACTTGTTTTATATTTTACCTAAAAGCTGTTAGTAAATGAACGAGTATTAAGGAATAACAAACTTGTCACAGGGTCAAAGTTTCTGAGCGAGGCACCATGCCAATAATAGTTATTTTCTTGTATATCCCGTCATAAACTCAATTTATAACATATAATTATAGCTGGATAAGTACAAATATATGTATTGAAAAATTTCATTCTCTGAATGTGGAATAAGATATAGATTACAAATCTTTATCGGGTTTCAGATGGATCAAGTTAGTTTCCAAATCTGACCTAAGCAATAAAAAGCTAAAAATGTAAAGGAAAAAAGTTACTATCAGATATATTTCCATTGAGTATTTGTTTCTATTTGTTACTGACCGTCTTTTAGTTTATGTAAGTATGAAATCCCAGGTAGAAACATTGTATATAGTTTAGATATAGTCTATATTAAATTACCTTAATATAAGTTTGGGCATATACAATCTTTATATAAATATATATAGACATATAAAGTTATATTTAGTCAGATGTAAGTACATATGTAGTTATGTATAATTGTATATAATTATCCATAATTATATATAATTATATACAAATGCACGAAAAAAATTATATATAGATTGTACATAATCTCCTACATATAATCTATATTAATCATATATAATTTGTATATAGTTTAATATAGCAATTCTAAATTTTATAAATTTATGAGAAAGTAGCAAAGTGGTGTAGAAAGAAGACATTTACAATCATTGTAGACTTCAGGACAACCGATATTTATGTGATACTGTGATAATGAAAAGAAAACGAATATATGCAACCTCTAAATCATGGTCGCTCAAACATGGCAAAAACTTACAAAATATTCGGCTAATATTAACCTCAAAACTTTTCAGATAATTGTACATATTATAAATTAGAGCAGGATTAGTCAACGGTATATAGCAGTCAATAAATGAACACCAGGACACAAATCACCGAAATTTTATGATAACGAGTATATTTTATAAGTTTATTTTTATGATTTTACTGCAAATTTCGATACCCTGCGGTTTTCGTAGCGGTTTGAGGCAAACTTACCAGTCAACCAGCCTTAGCAACCACATGATTAGCAACGATTGAGTCGAAACAAAATAGGCGCGAATTTTTTGACAGTTTACATCGAATCTCTATGAAAAAGGGCACGGTTTCAAAATGTGCAATAGAAATATATAAATAAATTTGTTAAATAGTTTTACATTATAATTTCGGTTGTGTTATCCTGATATTCTGTTACTGTCCATTGAATTCGACATTGTAGACAAATTCTGCTGCAATAAATAATATGTACAATTATCTGAAAAATTTTCATTTTATAAAGGTTAGGGGAACGTTTTTTAAGTTTTTGCCAAGTTTGAGCGACTATGATTTGGAGTGTTGCATGCATACGTTTTATCTTCATTATCATAGTGTCGGAGAAATTTCGGCTCTCCTGAAGTTTATACTGATTGTCTTTTTTCCACACAACTTTGCTACTTTCCCATAAATTTCAAGAATCTAGAATTGCTATATTAAACTATATACAAATTTTATATTATTTATATATAGTTTATATATTCCCACTTCCATATATAGATTATATAAATTATATACAATTATATATAACTACATATGTACTTACATCTGACTAAATATAACTTTATATGTCTATATATATTTATATAAAGATTGTATATGCCCAAAATTATATTAAGGTAATTTAATATAGACTATATCTAAATTATATACAATTTTTCTACCTGGGATACTAAGCTATCTTTACTGTGTTGTACACTTTATTAAAATTAATAAATTTCGCTATGAATAAAATAATTTTAAATTCGCTCCCCAACCCAGAAATCTTAATTCTTAATTCATTTTGTTTAGGTATGTAAAAATAAAAAAAATGAAATCCATGTTATAGAAGTACATGTTCCGAGCAACAATTTAATATATACTTAAAGTATGAATTTGGAAAATATGTATGAAAAAATCAGTACATTTGTTGGTCCTTCCAGTTCAAATAAAGAATTCCAGAACAAACAACCAACATAGGCCCTACTTTCCATGAGAAATAATATTTTTTCTAATTAATATTTTTAAATATATTTTGGACGATTCAAAAATGAAATCGAGTCGAATGACGTAAGAATGTTGACATTGAACTCGTATGATATGTGCCAATTTTAATTAAATAACGAACTACACAGGTGGACGTAGTGGCATGCGAAGAAAGTTTATATACGAAATACGCACGACGACGCGTCTGCTGGCCTCGCGCTTGAGAATAGTTCTTTTTTCTGGGAATACCGCATAAGAACCCTGACACGCTTTAGACTTTTCGCGAGACTGCATCTGGGACTGAGAACTGCGCAAATTCTGGTTATTTGCTTGTGTTATTCTTTTATTTCATGATGATGCACTTGATACTGCAATTCCGAAAATTGTGGTTCAATCTTCTCATTTTCTTTTTTCGTGAGGGACTTCCCACTTTTCCTTGGCTTTTTATTGCAACGACTTCCGAGAAATCGAGATTCGTTTAAAAAAAGCAGGGTATAGACTTTCGTCACAATTTGTTTTCCCTTGTGAAATTGTGTAGTTAAAACATTTTTAATTTTAAATAAAAAAATAGAACAAAACTAGAAATTATACTAGGTAATTATCGAAATTCTTATATTCAAAAGACGATTGGTAAAGGAAGCTTCTTTCCATATGGTGAACTGATCATTTGTTAGAAATAATTTAAAAAACTTACAAAAAAAAAATTTACAAATGAGTGATCATTTGTTAGAAATAATTTAAAAAATTTTAACATTACTTTATTTCCCTTTTAAAAAGCTTCTCGCTTGGATGTTCCATCATGGACGGACTGTCCAAAACAAATGCTATGTTCCGCTGTGCCTTCATTCTGTAACTCGTTATTATACGAATAACGTCGACGTTATGACAATTCCAACCAACCACGGTCCAGGATATTGTCGTTATCGACAGTAACGTTAACGTTATTGTTAATACCGACTTACAGAATACGGGCACTGACCTCTTTAATCAATAGAAGCGTAATTTCAAATCTTAATAACATCATATGAATTACAAATATTTATTAAATTTCTTGAAGATTTTAATGCGATGCTGAAAGGACGGACAAATAATGTTTGGATATATAACTTGTCCAGGCTTTATGTTATAGCACTAACAGAACTCCTCATTTCATCAGAGAAATACCCAGAATTATTTGTTTACTTATAAATTATATATTATTGATAAACAATCTTTTAAAACACTAATTGCAACGTATCCTTTTTAGAGGAGATATGACCCATTGTCATTTTAATCATCGATAAATATTGGAAGCTTTCAATGCACATTTGTTACCATTTAGCTCTTCAAAAAAAGCCACGAAATAATGGGAATGTTTATTATGGTCATAGTGACACGGCTTTTAAATAGGACAAATAGATTTTCCGCTGTATCAGCCCCAAGTGTTTTTCGATTACAATTATTATTGACAATATGTATTCCATTTTCAAGTGATTTTACAATTGTTTACCAATATATCTCTTAACATTTTGACGTAAATTGTAAATAAAATTTAACAATCCTTCTTCGTAAAAAAGTAGTTTGCAAAACTGAATCAGGATTTATGGGGTACCAATACTAAGCGAAGTAATACACTTATTAATGTGAATTTATCTTCTGAATTCGACAATTATTTTATATTCCAATCACAATTATTTCGAAATTATTTACCACAGAAAATAATTTGTTATAATTTTTGTTAAATGTTACAATTACAATCATCTCGCAGTAGGATTCTCAATATTATCACGGAATATTCATTACATTCAAATAATTTAAAAAAACTAATACTTCCAAGGCCAAAATTTAAAAAAGTAAATTATAGTAAAATTTAGAAGAACTAATGCCTCAGAGTTGTTTTGCTTATTTGTTGTGCATTCGACAAGTAATTTGACGTCAATTAACAAAAACGGGCGATGTTAATTAGTGTTCATAATTCCCACTCATAATTAATATTCGCAACTTGGTAATAATTGTTCATAAAAATTCCATTGTTATATATGCGTGTGATGTGACACAAAAAATATTAAACAGGTTAAATTAAATTTTTTAATAACACCAAAATAGCGCAATTTAAATTATTCTCGTAAGATAATAAAAGATGCAATAAAAACTACACGAACTGAGAAAATATTTAGTAAATTTAATTAAGTTGTAAATTACCTGTTGGGAACTAAATCTTCACAGTTTTGAAGAGATATTTTTAATGTGACTGTAATTTATTTAACCCACCTTTGATTCAGTTATGTGATCTATATGCAGCTCTAATAATTACCAAATAATTAATTCCCACACGGGGTAACTATCCATTGACTCATATTTAATAAATATTTCTCTCACTGAGCAGAATTAAATAAATTTAAGAACTTTTTTTACGATTTTCAAAACGCGCATTTCTATTTACTGAAAATTACTATTAAAATATATTCTCCGGATTCTATTTTATAATCTTTTTTTCGTACCTTTTCCGATTACTGATTTAAAAAGAGAACAAATTTTAATAAAATTAGTCATAAATTCTCATGAAACTAGATTTAACTGCAACAAAGGGTAAGGAGAAGCAGAAAGACTGATGATCCAGGATTAATAACTGCAACTTGATTATGAACAACTGGCTGGATTAACCAAATATCATTTCCAAATCGCTTAAGTAAATAAAAGGTACATAAAAAGACAAGAAATGTTATTTACTAAAAAAGCTACTAAAAATTTCAAACATACATTGAAGACAACACTATTAATATCCAATCTAGTTTCTTCTAATTTCATCTACGTGGTTTCTATTTAGGCTTTTCGTTGTAAGATGTTGGAATGAATACAAAAACTTATCACTATCTAGTTGTCGAATCAGAACACTCTCTTATTTTGACAGTACTCACTTTGATTCATGTTTGATGTTTACGTTACCAAGTCACTAGACCAACGTTCAATATTTTCAAATCTGTAATAGTGTTCATAGACTTAAAAAATATAATATAGTACTACAGAAAATTACAGAATGACATTTTTCTCGTACGTAAAAAGGAATGATCAAAAATCAAATAAAAACTATACGACAAAACGTTACCCAATAATAAAATGATTTTTGTTTACTGATTTTAGATGATCCACCATCAAGTTATGCGACATCATATCTATTTAAGTATCTAGAAAATACACATTTGATGTCAAAGGTGTTGTTGTCATTGGATAATTTCGTAGTACATTTTATTGCAAATTATTATCTACAAAAACTTAATTTTTAACTGTGGGCAACATTTTAGTATTGTTATATGAAATACATTATTAAAGCCCAACTTTTATCTAATTCCCCTAAATATTGTCCATCTAATTATTCAAAACTACAATTTTCGCATTCCAGTAATTGAAGTTCGCGATAAAAATTCTTTTGCTTAGAACTAAAAAGGTATATTAACTATTACACAGCTTATCAAAATTTTGTTGCCGTATATGCAAATGTCGATTCTGGTAGGGTTTTTACTCCAGAAGCCAAATATTACTGTCAAAATAGCCAATTGGCTCTAGCTTTTTTAGATTTTGAGGTTCAAAGGGGTCAAAAATTCGATTCTGGGTAATTTTGAGCATCTATTCAGAGCACAATAAAATATCCAGCTAGTAAGAGCCAATTTTGACAGGATTTTTTACGCAGAATAAAAAAAAAATATGTACGCCAAAATATTGAAACGGGCCGAATGTTTACCTAAATTGAAGGTCAAATCGGCTAGAAATCGTGTTTTATGGCCTTTTTTCAGTTTTCGAGAAAAGTAGTTAAGAACGATAACGAGTTTGAAGGCATTCGAATTTCAAAAAGTTCGTTGGACACTTTGGATCCGCCATTTTGTAGTTGTTGATTTTTTTTACGTCACATCCTAGAGTAAAGATGTGTAATATGTCAAAAAATGTAGTTTTTGATCCGCTTGACTTTCAATTTGGACAAAAATTAGGTCCCCATCAATATTTTAGCGTAAACATTCGGATTCTGCGTGAAACTCCCATCAGAATTGACTGTTACTGGTGGGACAACATTCTTTTGGGCTGTGAATAGATACCCAAAAGTGCCTAGAATCGAATAATAAACTGACCCCTTTGACCTTCAATATCTTAAAAACTAGAGCGAATTGGATAATTTGGTGGTCATATTTGGATCGACCTACACTTACATGTTGGGCTGTTTTATGAACAACAGTTTTACGTGTCATTTCATATTGTTTCAATTTACTCTAAATTATGTTATTATAATTCATTCTCCTTTACATCAACACGGTAATGTGGTTTACGTGGGTAACCTGTAGAGCACAATTGATCTTTTTTTTTGCATCATTGCGTCTTTGGAGGTCATGAAAACTTAAACTAAAAATGTAGAAAAACCCTTCTGACAAAAAAGATCATGTATTTAACATAAAAAGATTATGCATGTGCATTAACAAATTTGAAAGGTATTATTAACATCATATTCAGTGGTAAAATAAATTATTTTTATTCAAACATATTGTAAAATACTGAATATACATTTCTGGGATTTCTGTGCTGATTTACTTTGTTTTTATTGTTTCACTGTTTAAATGTTAGTACTCTAGGATTATTCCTTTGAAATTCGCTTATTATTTATGGTTGACTCAGTGGGAATATAAATAATTCCATTATGAAAATTAAAATTGTCTGCAATATCAAATAAGTTATATCTGCATAAATGATGCCAGAAACACCAATAAAGAGTAAGATATGACGAGTAAGCTAGGTGGAAGCCAAGATGAAAAAGTGTAAATGATTGGATCATAATATGTGATGAGTTATAGGCATCTTACTATCTGATCTTACAAATTTGCATGTCATATATCGTACACTATTAAGTGTCTGGCGTATTCATTCATCCCTATTTTTATCTCAACGTTGTTTTTTATTTTTATTTCGTCACTCGCAAATTTCGTCGATGAAGTCTTTTGCACGTACATCGTCACGGTATTATTTAAGACAACTGTTCGACAGTTAAAAATTGTTATACTTGACGATATTATTTGATACATATAATATTTCATTCGTAAACAAATATATATTATGCAGTTATTCAAATGTTTATCTTTCATAATTATTTCAACTTTTTTTTTGTTTTGTCTTGTCATTCTTTGTTGAGTTTATGTTATCACTTACTGACCTATTTTGCAATTTATTTAAACTCGCCTTCTCCACTGTAGTGAGATATATTTATCGTTTTTGGAAAGTTTAATTGTATGATCTAGAAATACTTCTATGGATATGTCACATCTTCTCGGGAGAGGGACTTCCGCGAAGAGAATCTTTGTGGATCTAAAACGAGAAATATCAGGAAGACAATTTCACAGAAGTGTCGTATAACAACTGTTAATTATTATTTGAAAAGGCTCCTTTGAGCGTAATATTAAGTGTGGCTTTATTCGGAGAAATGGATATTTTAGATATCACGGGAAGAAAGTTTGAAGAGATAGGAGACAGGGTGAATTATACTTTTTTATACGAGATCGGAAATCAAATTTTATATATATGCAATTTAAAATTTCTATACTAAACATCAGATCAATACGAAAAGGCAGAAAAAATGGATCATGTACACATATCGACCGAAATTTAAAAATTAAATTAGGAATTGATATTAAGACAGTAGAAAAATATATAAACCTTCAAATTTTGCGTTTTTACTACACTGCAGGAAATTTTCAAAAAGGGTTAAATTGTTTTCGTATCTTTGAATCATGAGAAATATACAAAGACTTTCTTAAAGACGTGCTTGTCATGACCTCGAAGAATCCACGTGTAAAAACAATTCATAATCCAAGCAATGTTTATTTAAAAAAAACTGTTTATAGAAGTATTGAAGTTTATTAGATTCAGATACTATGGCTAGTTTTTGCCATAAAAATCATTGAACCGACAGGTTTACAAACATAGGTGCAAGATCGAGTGCCGGAATCACGTTTGACGTCATAGCAAAAAAGGAAACGTTATAAGTCAGCGAAGCTGCTACTGGGAAGCGGTAATTATAATGGCAACGTTCTTTTTTCCTTTTTTAAATTTAGCACATTAATATGATGATGGGAACTAATACGATTTGCAGTCAAGGAAATTTAAGATTATAGATTTTAGGAAGCCTTTATTGCTTCAGAAAACATGTTTTAAAAGAAAAACGAAGATTTGAAAACTTTACAAAGGAGATTGTGAATTTTTAAAAATCACCTAACATTGTTGAGTTGACGCCACTGAAGAGTCCTAAAATGAGATTCTGAACGAAGCGTTTAAGAAAATTCATTTTTAATTTAGTAATTAAAATCTTACATTTTTTTTCGTATTTTGGATTTCATTAATGTATTTTATGTAGCAATCTATATTCTAAAACCAACGCGGTGTATAGATTTTTGAAGTATCAAGAATTGTGTGAAACAAAGAATGGAATTGTTCCATTTTAAAAATGTCACTAAGGAGGCTGAAGATAATGTGCTATGAAAATCAAGTTTGATCAATAGCCAATTTTCGACTAAACCTTTTAAAAATTTGTATAAATGCTCTTTTTATTCGCCATGTTATAAATTGCTTGAACCAGAACTCTTTTGAATAGAAGATCGGATGAAATATAAAAATAAGCTGTCAATTTTACTCATAAAATAAATGAAGTTCTTCAAGATATATAAGCTACGAAAATCCTGAAAACAGCGCCTCGTTACGGAAATTTACCAAACACAAGGAGGTCAGCGACACCAACGATCCGGAATTGAATTCGAGATTCACGAAACAGATCAGCCGCAAACAATACGGAAAACACATAAAGTTCTCGAGAACGGTACATTTTTATTTCTTTTATAAATCATTCTGTATTCAGGTATAATAATGTTGAACTATAGTCATAAAAAGACGTGATTCGAACTCCAAATTACGATTAATTTAATTCTATAGAACATAAGCAATAACGCCATGAAAATTTTACATTCGAAATTAGAATTTATGGAAAATGTGTGCAATTATTTTAAATTTGTTTTTTACAAGAATATATCTTAGCAACAATACAAGTTTTGGAAACTTTCCATATATATATATATATATAGGCTATTGTATTTAAAAAAACTGACTAGAAAAAGGTGGATATTTATATATACAAATAATTCAAAGTGTTACCTCATTCTTACTCGTTCTCTTTATTTCTAATATTTACACACATTTCATTTTGGTTTGCAATATTGAATTATAAATTGTTTATTAATATTCCATGGCACTTTTTATTTGTTACTACTACACTTAACTATATCCATTATTATATATCGAAATATGAATGCAATTCTAGTTAATAGTATCAGAATGTAAGAATTTACAGAAATGAGGATTGTAAACTCGGTTGGTCTTTAAGGTTCCAATGTACTTAGCAGAAAAATTCATGATTTTAGGGATGTAACTAACATCGGACGTGTTGCTTTCTGCATACTGCGGTTCCTGACATACTTTATTTAATGGTGCAAATGAAAATATAAAATATAAGTATAAAATATTATTATAATTTCAAATTTATATTCTGGGTTAACATGGATAATATGTCTTGTAATTTTGTAATATTTTACACAAGGTTTTTCATGTATTGTTCATGAATCGTCGGAGTCTACATTAGGTTAAGTCATTGTATTAGGTTAAATTTAGGTATACATTAAATCCTAACATCGATAAAAGCAATATTATTATTGTTATCAGCATACGGAGAAGTCACTAAACGAGAAATTGCGGGTTATTCAAAAACTAAATAGTTCTTATAATTATAGTTACCTTAACTCAATTTTAGTAAATAAGTATTCTGAAAATTGGCGGCGATGCTAACTTAATATTTAAGAGGATAACACAATAACATTACATAACTACTGACAACTTTGGCCAATACGTCTGCTCTAATGTAATAAAATGGAAATTTGACAGAAATTAACAAGTATAAGCAAAAACTAATCGTTAAAGACAGTTCGCAAATAATGTGTAACTAAGCTGTGAAGTTATCAAAATTACAAAATACAATGATTTAAACCATTTATTTCATGACATAATCGAATGTTTGTATATTATAATGGATGATTTTAAATGTAGTTATCATCGAACAAATGATGGACTAACAATTTAAAATTTGTATGGACTCCTTATCACAAGAACAAAGTACTATGTAGTCGATCTGTTAGTTTTGGTAGAGTGTTGTGACTGCAAATGTTCCCACCTAAAATATCTCTATAATATACGATAGTTTTTGACTCGGCCACTAACTACGATATTCCTCGAGTCATCTTCTATGTTGGTCTTCGAACATTTTCTCAAATATCACGGTCTTCCAAACTTTTCCGAATCATGATGATTTTTCACCCCGATATCAATATAAAATAATATCATTTTTAACACAAGATCAGCTTATAAACGATTATGATTCAAAGATATTCTGAGGTGTGATTAAAAAATTATATATAACTTAGGAGAACAACTCTATTTTTATATACATAATAATGTTGTTTTTTTGAAAAGATATTATTGCAATATTTTTAAATCCTTGCATGATATCAGGGTTCCGAAGAGCACCGATGTTGAGTCGGTGTCATCAATTTTTGATGTCTAACTATATTATTTCTTTGGGACAGATAACTATTTTTTTTGCCTGCAATAGACAACAGATCGATATAATTTTGTTTTTAATTTTATTGAATTGAATATAATCGTTAAAAAATTTTTTTATATGACTTTCGAATACATTCTTAATAATTTTTATAATATTACACACAAGAAGAAAAGATAAACACATTATGGATCTATTACAGAAAATGTTATTTTCGTTCTGTAAAACAATAAAAAACAAACTTTTATAATATTACTTTTTCCGTTAATGAATTATAACATAGTTTATAATATTTATCAGGGGAATATAAGAAATTCCTAAAACAACGCTGATTTTCGATAATGTAAAAATTAAGACTTTAGCATATATTAGTCTACATTTTATATTATCAGCAATGTAATACAATATATTATAATAAAAACAGTAATTACAGGTATGGTACGAAAAAGTATATTCACAATAGGCATTAAATAATGAATTTTATTTAACGATATTTATTCTCTCATATTCAAAATCATTCCATCGACATTTTTCAAGTAAGATATATCTACCTAGTACTTTTAAAATTTCAAATGCGGCTTCTTGAAAAGAAATGTCAGTTTGAACTAATATTATAGCTCGTGATATTTACAATCGTGTTGGTACAATTTAACATACACACATAACTAAATGAGAGTTAACTAAAACAGTAACGAATCAAGTAATATAAACAATCATTCTTAAATCCTTATAATACAACACATAAATCCTTGTCATTTATAAGAGAGTCTATACTTCTATACTTCGCATAAATTAAACAAATAACACTGATTACTTGATGTTGACGAATTGTTACAAAATGATCTCTACAACTGTCCAGTTATTTACATCGTTACTGATGGAATGGTCCTCTCATAGCCTAATTAATTCTATCTCCGTCAATATCATCCATAATTGGACCTTCGCTCCGCGATATTGTATATAGAATGCATTATATTCTATCGAAATTTAAAAACTTTAAGAAGTGCATTTCGTCTGATATTTCTACATTTGGCATAAAGATATACCCCAAGACAAACAATCGTTACTAAAGTGTATCGAGAACTAACTATCTTCAAGTTAGGTATCAGACGACTTATATAGAGCAGCGTCGATTCATACAAAGAATGTTTTGTCACTTTGGTCTCATCGGTCTCATTAATCTTCTTTTTACTTGCCCCGAATTCTCCAATTAATAATCGGTTATCAGTTGTACGTACAACATATTGAGGATACCTGTCATCCAAAGAACTCGGACGATCGTCATCTATTGTTTGTGTAGAAGTATTGACACTTGAAGTGCGTGAAGTTGGTCGTATTACTGCACAATACGCGATATCTTTGACATCGTACTGAATTTGTTTCGCAATATCTTCAAGACACGGTCTAAGTGTAGGCGTTAATGAATCCGAACATTTAAATGGGGTTACAGCGTCTAGCATACGTTCGCAGGTATCAGCTGAGCTGCTGGATGTACTACTATTTTCCTCTACCTTCATAACATTAGCTTCTTCTGACTGGGGTAACGTGTGATCTGCAGGAATGAATATCGATTTATTATTTGATTAGAAATGAAAATAAATATATTAAAATACGCATTTGAAGTATATTAGGTAAGTAACATTGAAAAACAAGGTTACGGTTACTACATCGATAGATAATAATGTTTTTACTATTTAGGTGGAAGGCCAACTACTTTAGCAATATCCTGAGTAGAAATTTATTGCCCTAATCAAACGATTAACGCCGTGGTCAGGCCCTGATCAAGGCCTGCATAAATTTCTATTCTGCATTTTTGGTCCAGATCTTATTATTTATTTTTAGCCTCTTAACTTACGGGTTAAGATAAAGTAAGATGGCTGCACCTTATATTACGTTAAATTTTCTGTTTGAGATTCTTATCACTTTGTGTGCGGAAAATAATATTAATAATTTTTAGCAATACAACAAAATTAAATTACAATTATTATAAGTTAAATTACCAGAAATGTTTAAAAAATGTCAGAAACTATTTTAAATATACAGTTGACATCTATCATGGAGACAGAAATTTACACACCTCCTGCATCACAATGAGAAAGTGTCTGCTGAGTACTCTTCAATTCTAAAGTAGAGGCGAATATGTCATTATACAGCGATTCTACTTCACTTTCAGGAATACCAATGGACCGCATAAGCTCATTTATTTCTTCTCTACCTGAAGGTAAGCTAGATCTCGCATCCATCGTTAATATTTTTCAGAATTTGTGCTTATTTCCAATTAGACAGAAGTTAGTCTCAAAACGCTTATCAAGCGACTGTAACAAAAATGTAATAACGCTCTGATCTTTTCTCATCAAAATAACCTATTCTAACATAAACGATTTTATTCAGAAATCACACAAAGTTATTAACTTTTCTTTATGATGTTATCGAAGTATAGTACAGAACATTAATGAACCATTTCTTCAAAAAAGTTCTGTAATTTTTGTGGAAGTTCGAGTGAACCCGCAGATAGACAATTTTCGATTATTTCTTAACTATTTGAACCACCAATAATCATCAAAATTCAAGAAGACTAATTAAATATGGTGGATAATAAATAATCTCTAATATAAATTTAAAAAATGTTTCTACTTTACTTAGGAAAATAATTTCTATTTAAACTATTGACTCGTTGTTCTGATGTTCATTAGAGTAATGCAATGGTTTTATACTTTTATAGTATTGTGAAAAAGATATTTCTTGCAATATATTTTGTAAAAATATTAATTAAAATCTACTTGTCGTACTTGTTTGAAACAAATCCAGATATATTGCTTTCTGTAGTCTATAAAACTAATTCCGAATGTCAGTTTGAACAGAAGACAAAGGAAAACGGTTTGTTCGATACTTTTTCCAGTGGAATAAAAACAGACTATTAGAAAAATATATAAACATAATAGAAAATATATAGAAGAACAGTAATTAGTGATCAGAGATTAATTTAAAAAAAAGTATATACTACTGCAAAAAAACAATAATAAATATCCGCAAAAAAACAATATAAAAATTTAAATTCCAATAACTGAGGAAATAGTTTTTCCTAATTTCTGTATATAAAGGAATATATTTGACTCAGAATTCGAGTTATTTTTCTTTAAATATTATTTTATGTATACTACATTATTCTATCACATCAGGTTATCGTATAGAATCAAGATGTTAGAAATATTACATTAAATCGAAATGTCACTTTTGCTCAAGAATGACAATTTACTTCCGTCAACATAAAACGATTTTATATGTTATCGAATATTAAATTTATACACTTACTGATTATGGGTACAAAATAATTTGTATTGCTTTCTCCGGAGTCGTACTAGCAAAAATTAGAGTTTCTGTCTATGTATTGGAGAACAAAATTTTTGTTCATTCTTGTCTATAAGATACTTAACGATCTATGGAGTCAAACTGGATTTGCTTTTGTTTATTATTATTAATTTCTGCCTGAACGAATTATAGAAACACGTCGAAAATATAATAATATAATAAATAGCACAATTTTCAAACAAACAACGGCTTTTTCACTGTACTCTATTAACACTGAAAGTATATTAATTACTTCTTCATTGTGTACATGTAGCAGAAATTCAGATTGATAAATAGAAATATAATAATGTTAATTGAAAAAGAGAAGCATTTGCTGTTAAAAATATAGTTCTGTTATATTTTGACATCTGTACCTATTTCACATTTCTAATTCTCCTCTAGTATTATTTACATTGTTGTTAACAATTATAATACGAATATTAGATACTATTCGAAACTATTAACATTTTCAATCGTAACCGTTTATAGCAGAAATTTACAAATTATTCATTAGTTATTCCAGATAAAAATTATTTATATTATATGCAACACATATAATAATAATAAAAAATATTACTGAATTTTCATTGCATTTTCGAGTATTGAATTTTCATTTTGAAAACTACTTAAACAAAAGTACCCGACACTGTTCCATTAATATTAATACATTAATAGTTGAAGTGGAAATTACCACTAGAACTATAAATATACAAAACTACATAGTCATTTTTGAGAAATAAAATACAAATACTCTTAAGTGAAAATTCAGCAAATATTTTCTTAGCTGACTAAGCATTTTCTGAAATACTCACGAAATAAAAGAAAACGTTCTCATATTGTCAATGTTATAAACATATGGTAACTAAGGTTTCATAATTAGAAATACAATAAGCCATTCAACAATTAATAAGACAGATGTGTAGAAGATAAAAAATGATATTTGACATAGTATTCACAGTTTATTTTCGTGCAAATTAAGTTTGAGTTTCTGCCAATCAGGAAGATTCATTTACATTTGCTGTCCTCGGTATTCCAGTTCATATTTTATTAACCAATAATTGAGAGGAAAATAGAGATTATAAATTTAACATCTGATGGACTTTATTTTACAAAAATGAAGTTTTATCCACATCCGTTTAGTCAGCAGTAAAAATATACATGCTATTCCCGATATTGTCCAATGAGACTTCATGTCTTCGCTCGTTTTAATTGGTAAAACATTAAAGAGAATTTGCAAGATGAAGTGCAACCAAACAAATATACGCCAATATTTTAAAATATTTTGACAATGGAAGTACTATTAATACGGTATTGTTAACTAATAATACCTCATCATGATCAAGAAAATGAAAAAAAGTGTGTGAATAACATACGTTTAAGATCAATAGTTGAATTGATCCTTTGAAGTATTTAAAAAACACGATTTCTCTTCATTTAATTTGATCCCAATTTGAATTTCATCCCAAATTTGATCGCATGGAAATTTTATATTTATTTTCATGATAGGTTGTTATTAAATTAAAAAACTGCTGCAATTGTACACACAATAAAAGTTTTTATTGAAACTATTATTATTCAATGTTTCTCGGTGATTTATATTATATTTTTAAAAAAAGTAATAACTTTTAGAGGCAAAAATTGCCATAAAGCTGAATTTTGACAATAAAAATACATACATTTTTATTTTCTATTCGATTATTAAGTAATAATTGCTGAGATAGAATATTTTAAGAAACGCGAAATGTTTAACTTACATGAAGCATCATCGCTTGTTTTTTGCAATAGTCTAAACAACACTCATCTTCCTAAGGTAATATGAAGAAAATAATGAATTATTAAGAAGATTCATTTTGTAGACAATACTTGGGTCGGAATGACATAATTTGAATTTAGATTTTCAGTTCGCATTCTTTGAGAAATTTAAGTTTATGTATTAAATTGAAGTATGTAAGGCGTTTAAGAAGAGTATCTTTTTTACTGTTTGTGTAACTTAACATTTACTTCCAAATCTCATGGTTTAAATTCTCAAAAAAGCTCCTCGTCTGCCTTTTCAACATTCCGAATTAATCACGAAAAATCGATACTTCTCCCTTTCAAAAAATACCCTTTCTTTGACAAAAAGAGCCTGATGATAAGTCCAGTTTTGCGAAATTCTTTTCCTTTGAACAATTTAAGCTAATTTTCTCAGGCTAATTTGCGTGATCTAAAATTGAAACATTCTGAATAAAAAGCCTTTCAGTATTTATTGGAATGTTCGACAGTATAATGTACAATATATATAGTTTATTTTTTTTTATTAAATAAACTATTTATTAAATAAATAACAGCCACAATAATATTCTTCCTCTCCAACGCTTCAAAAAGGACATCAATTTATGAGTAAAGTATAAATGACATGCCTCTTTCATTATTCATTATTCTTAATAGGTTTCCGGACTTAAGTAAAAATAATATCTTGACTTTGACACGCCAGGAAAAGAAATAATTATGCACCAAATCGAGATTTAAAATTGGACACTGCTGAATTCCAGAAATATAGCCTTTTACATTGTCACTTACCACTATTGAATACCTTTAAACCCTCGACTATTTAAGCAGAATGAATGAACAGATCATAAATTTGGCAATGTCAAGAAATAGCAAGTTTTCGGTATTATTTTTGTTCATATTTAATATTGATGAACTTTAAGTCGTTTGATAATTCCAATATTTTAAAAAACCTTATTTGTTATTCAAACTTTATGTATTTTTGGTAGCATAAATGCAACACAATAATGTCGAAAGTATGTTACAGTTCTTCTTCTTACAAATAATGTATACATGAAATTGAAATGCTTGTCCATTACAACTTTCGAAGCAACAATAATAATCTCAGGTTACCTACGAAAATATACTTTTATATTCGTCTTCGACAGGTCAGAAATAACGAAAAAATCTATAATTTGACAAGATGACGTAACGTCATGTTTGGTCGACATATATACAAAAATATTGTGTAATCCAAGTCTTCTGGACGAATATGTCATATAAACAAAACACTATGTTCAGAGTTAAATAGAGGCTACGGGCCAATGAAAACAAAATTAATCAATGAAGGTCGAACAACAGTAGTCTTACAGAATCCTTAATTACTTATTTTTGTATGAGAAATCATGCTAATTTTTAATAAAACTAGTTTTTTTTAAGCACAGATTTTAACTACGTCTTGAAATCATTTTAAACAAATATTTATTTACCTAGTTCTGGATCGTATTCACAATCTATAAACTACTTTACAACAATACTGTATATATTAATATTTAATTACTTAAATAATACATGGCAGTAGTGTTTCTCATATATTATAATTCAGTAATTCGGGGTTGGTAACGTATTTATTGTACTGTTTGAAAAAAAAAACTTATTGTAGAAGAACATAATCAGGACTCTGTTTTGTATGTGGCAATTCCGTTAAATTTTTCCTAATAAAATGGCGTTGAAATATTTGCCAGTTTTTTGCTCATAAACTTGTATACTGACCAGGTGCAGTTTTTCATACAGTATGTAAAAATTGAGTTGGTTGTAATGATTAGTTTTTTAGTATTTATCAAGTTTCAGATTAGAATTACTGAAAATATTTAACACGAATAACCAAGGCATTTTTTGTTCAGTGCTTAATCCACAATTTAGGTAACCGAACAATATCTGAACATTTTTACAAGATCGTGTCTGGACCTGTTTTTTCTTTTTGAAGTCGTACAATAGAAAATGTTTAATAAATATTACAAAATAATATATGAAATGTCGAATTTAAGGTCAAGAATGCAAAATACGAATTGTTCTGTGCAAAAACGGTACTAATTCAATTTTTTGCGAAATTGGGATATTGACAAATTCTTAATTTTAAAGCCCAGATCTGTCGTTCAACATATATTGAATAGTTATTAAGAGAAAGGGTATAATATCGGTTTCAATTGCTCCTGATAACAACACAGACTTATCATAAAATACATAAAATAACACGTTTAATTTCGTTGTTGTTAATTCTGCTTTTGTGACCTGGTGGAAAGTTTTTTATTTCCTTTATGTCGTTAATAATACCTCTCTTACAGTTCCCTAATATTTTTTTCCATTCCTGAATTGGATTTTTCGAAATTCGCTTACAAGCTTCCACACATTTGTATGTTTACTTTTACTTCTGTACCCTCTTCACATAGAAAATTAAAAATAATAGTGCACAGCGTTTCTTTTGAGAAATAACGACTATCTATATTTCGAACAAAATTTTTTAGCTTTTTAAGTTTTATATAGGACATGGATCTAAAAATAATTTCAACCTAAGCAATCAAAATATATATATTGTTTTAATCTAACTTTGCAAAGTTTGGATGTATCTTAAAGTATCAGTTTCGAAATTATGTTTTGCAACATAGGGTGTGGCGTAATGGTTAGCGTGCGTACTTTAGGATCTAAAGGTCGTAGGTTCGAATCCCGGTGGATGCAGAAGTTTTTTTTTCATTTATATTTGCGAGTTATTTAGAATTATAAGAAAATAGTGTATAAAATGTGAAATACGTAATGCAAGAAACAACAATAATAAATAATAAATTATTTTTTTTTATTCTCAAGAATTATACCGGCAATCAGTACTGGTCCAGTACTGCTCTACTCCGGCAGTCAGTACTGGAGAGCGTTACCAGCCGGGGGTGGGCCATTACTGACTCAGTACTGACGGTCAGTACTGAACTCCGGAAGTCACTGAATCAGTACTGAATTCACTCTGCCGGTGGTCAATTGCTACCTGGGTTAGTACTTGCAGCATTACGCATTGAACAGTTATAAAGAACATTATTACTAGTCCTATGACGAACTTAGATTTTTGTGTGCTCTTATTTATTTCGACTGTTGATGAATTTTTAGGTTATGTTATTTTTCCATACAGTTTTCTGCCAAATCAGAAGATAGAATATACACTCATATCTTTATATAAGTGTTTTCATGTTCGTCCAAAATTTTGATGATCAAACCCCGTTAGCGATTCTGGCGAGTATGGGGAAGGCGTGAAGTGAAAATAAAACAGCGAAATATATCAAAAAGGTGGTGGAAGATGAAGCTCGTCTTAATCTCGATGTTTGATGCTGCTGACAGTAAATAATTTATGTCCTCGTCCAACGGTAGCCAAGTGGAGTAGCTGACCATTTGTCAAAAGCAATCTCAATGACGACATAAGACGCGTTGTATATTTTTATATATTATCGCTTGAAACGTAGATATCTTGTAGTAGTGCATTGAAATATGCGTACAAAAACTGTAGAAAGGTTTTTCTCATATCCAACTTGATTATTTTCAAAAATTTTAAGACAAAAATGGATAATGCAGATGAATATAAATATTTTGCCCTGTAATTGTAGTGAATATCGGAATACAATAAAATATTTGACATATTGCAAAATAGCGAAAATTAAGCAACTTCGAAGGAATATTTTTCTTTTTTTGTTATGATTTCTTATTTAGTAGCATACGTATGTAGTATATCATCAGGATATGTGTATTCATATTATTGTATAGAAAATTAGGAAATATGTATCAGTTGAAATCATAACATATTTATACTGTTATTTGGAAATATTTCGATAATAATTGTTTATCATAAACATATTCTGCTTTTATTTAGCTAAGTGGAAATAATGCTAACAATTTTCTTTCGTTAATGCTCGCTTTATTACTTCGTTGGTGATAATTTGAACCCAGGTAAACGAGTTGGAAATCAGTGCTTGATGAGATCATTATAAAGAAAATATTTTTAGTCCACTGTACGGCGGCTGAAAAACGAAAATTTGACAATTTATCATTGTTTTCTGAGCAACTGTTTATTAATTTTTTGTTGTTGTTGTTTATCACAAATTCGTTGTCGAATTGTCAAAAATTCAAGATGGCGAATCAAATATGGCTTACAATAATTTTTAAATTATTTCAGTTTTTATAGAAATTTGCATACATGATCATAAATCTCACAACAAATTTCAGAATTTCAAAATGTTCCTGTATTCCAAAAACAAGATTCAGCAATTTCAATTTCGAAAATTTAACGCCAAATTCACGATTAGCATCCCCAAAAATGAGTAAATTTCGTTTTCTTTAAAACTTATTGTAATTCGCTTTGCTGCATTGAATTTCATAGAATGCAGTTGCTCATGTATCAGTTAGAAATTTTCAGAATTCGGTCATTTTTCAATAATCTCATATGTCATTAAGGCATCAGCCATTTTAAATGTTGTGTATTAAACCACAGACTCTTAATCGACAACCTCGAGTACCACCGAGTAACGTGTTTAAAGAGAATTTATTCATTTTTTAACAATTTCGTCCACTATATTCGATCCGCCATTTTGAATATTGAAAAACTGAGACCAGAACAGCAATAATGGTCCTGAAAAGCCATCTGAGTAGTAGATTCTGGACAATTCCAACATTGTGTCTTTACATAAAAAAATTATTTACTTTACAATAATTTTTGTAAAGATTGTAATTACGTGTTTTATTACGTTTTCAACTGTTGTTATAAGACGAGTAATAGTAATGTTTCTGCTATTTTCTATGATATCCTAATTCCGAATTTGTTCTTTTTGAACGGGTTAACCATTTTATTTGCATTACCTCAACTACAAGTATAAGTTGAATGAAACGATCTTAATAATATTAAAAAAATTTTGTTCTGTTACCAGATATTACCTACTTTTAGAAAATACTTCCTTAATTTTAACGTACTGAGGCCAGTAAATTATACCAATAAATATTTATTTAAATTAACATTATTTTATGCAGTGTAGTACATTGATTTTTCCGTAATTTTCGTGCGAATATATACCTATAAAATTTACATCCAGGTGATTCCGATTATTCTGACTAAATAAAATAATGCAATTGAAACTGGGCTACATGCATTAGGATAAGTGTAATGAGTTATGATGAGGTAAATCAAACCACAAATGTTTCGAAAGGTATAAGAATAAAAATTTGGTCCATTTCTATTCTAAGCTGATAAATGAATATGAAGTTCTATTTTTACTACCATTAAACCTCAATTGTATAAATTAGTGAGTTCATTTGATATTTTTAGTACAGTAAAAACAAACTTAAGCGATGCTATTTAAAAAGATCAAATGCATATATAAAAAGAAGAAGAGATAAATAAAACTTTAAAAAGTATGATATAATTAAATCACATTACGATTAAGCCTCAGAAACGTTTTAAAATAATTAATGATTTTATTAATCGAGTTTTTCTGGTATATAATTTTTACACTTAAATTTGAAATTGGTATCGACCCGATATTGTCATTCATGATGATTCAGAATTGTGCATTTTATTTCATCCTCCAGAGAATTCATCCTCCAAATAGAATAAAATGCATTAATATAATATAAACAGTAAAACATGCACAAGACAGGTAAGAAAAAACACAGACATCATAAGTTATTAAATAATTCATGCGAACGTTGTACGGAATATTTTTGAAATTCGACAGCTCACAGTTAAATTTAATAACTATGTGTCTTGGATATTTATGGGTTACGTAACTTACTTTACTTTTCGCATTTAAAAAAGGAAATAAAATATTAATACATGATAAGAAGTCCTTTATAATAATAATAAGTATTATTAAATCCTTTAACATGACAGTTTTATTATACCGTGTGCCATTTTCATTATAGTAAATATTTGTGACATTTATCATAGAAATAAGTCGAAGAACTACATTTTTTAGGTTAATTTTATTTCACTGTTGCCAAAATATCATTATTTGGTGTATAAATTAACATTCTCATAATTTCCGTCGAAATCCGCATTCGTATTTGTCAAACTTTGATAATAAAAATCTTTTACTAATAATTTGAGTTCACTTTTTTCCTATTGATTGAGGTAATGATTATGTAAAATAATAGCGATAACACTCAGCATGCAACTTCCTGCCCGCGTTCTAATTTTAACAGCCTATTTCTTTCAAATTTAACATGCATCGATGCCACTGTACAACTTTACAACCTCACGTATGACGATTGGACGAATTTCGATTCTGCCGTTCCGCAGCCTAATAGGTAGTGAAAACCTACTTTCTACTACAGTGTCTCAAATTAATGCACAAATATCCATTAAATATAAAATTTAACAGTGATATAATTATTACTAGAAATTTTATTATAATCAGCGAAAACAGAATTACGATTTTTAAAATTACGATTTTTAAAATTACGCTTATTAAATTTGAAATCGCTTATAGATATATTATTGCAAAACAATCTATGAAATTTTTAATAAATGGCTATTGATTTTTAAGTTCTTTAAAGTGAAATGTCAGTGTTTATCTTATTTAATATTAAACTGTTTTTACAATATCAAGAGGAATATATTAAGATTAATAACACCCAGGTAGAAATGGGCAGAACAAACCCCCGGATAGGTACTGACCCAGTACTGGTACCTGGTACTGATTAACGGAAATGCTTCAGTACTGGCATTAACTTCGGTAAAGTACTGACCGACTACTGGCGGCCAGTACTCTTTTCGGTATTGACAGATTATTGACACAGTACTGAATTGCCAGTATACTGTCAGTAGGAAATGATTACTGACCGTCCGAGCAAAATACTTACACAGTACTCATTACCAATACCGCGGTCGAAAATTATTACTGATCGTCGGAGGAAATGAGTACTGACAGAGTATATTAAAATCATTTAGACCATAAACATTTGTTAATCGTCTGATGCTTCAAATACATTAGTCTTCTGTCCCAAATAACGGGTTATGTGTAGCGTGCGATCGTAGCTTAGTGACTATGGCGTTAGCGTAGTAAGCGAAAGATCCAGGTTCGATTCCCCGTCAGGACGAGTTTTTTTCAAATTCGTTTGAGAGCGTTACATATTTATATGCGAGTGCGTTAAATTAATGGTGTAAAAGTAGCATAAGAATATATATAAATATTTTCCTAATAACAGATATTGTATATAATATAATTATTATAAGATTTATTTGGACTGCATTATTAATATCTATAAAGTGTTACATTTTGTTGCCCATGTGGATATAAATGGTCTCGAAAGAATTTCTAGTCAATACTGGTCCGTTGTTAATTTAGAACTGGCAATTAGTTCTAATTAGGTACTGATTCCCGGTACTGTCGGCCAGTACTTATCTGATACTGCTCTACTCCGGTAGTCAATACTGGACATTCTTATATGCCAGTGTTGGCCCAGTATAGGCCCAGTACTGGTGGTCAGTACTGCAACTCCGACAGTCAGTACTGTGACAGTACCATGCCAGTACTATTCCGCTACTAATTTCTCCCGGAGCAATAGTTTAATTTTCCAATACCGGTTTCTAATTAATATGTAAACAAATTTCCGTCAGAAAATCAATATGCACGTGCACTATTTGTAATGTCAATTTTATTAAACTGAATGAAAATTTCAAATTTAATACACCTATATTAAATACAATACACACGTGTCGTACACTTGAATGTAAAGATACTTTTTTCAACAGTCTAGGAATTCAATAGGTCTACATATAATGATGCAGTATACAATGGGATTTTATAATAACTTTATTTGTTATTATAACCAAATAATCCCTAACCCAAAGAGCAGACTCAAAGAGAAGTAGATCCAGAATTGTGGTGGATGAAATCCAACAAAAATATACCCCAAAAATGTGCCTCAATTAGAGACAGTTTCGCCCCATTACTAAGACATATTCGAATGTCTACCCTGTTCAATACATAACCTTAAAGTGTACCTATTGTGCAAAAAATGAATGCATATTCATATGTATTTCGTTTTTTGTTCTAATTACTCTCCGGTATTAAATAAACACTTAATTAGATACTACAAAAACGACCCAAATTTTACAGGAAAGTGCTATGTTCCGTGGCTATGATGCTATTTTTTTTCTATTTCTATTTTCACTTTCTCTAAGTGAGAAAATATATTTAATGAATTTAATATTAATGAATAATTGTAATATTGTAAAGACAATCATGAAAAGACTGGTTTTCACACATTAGGGTGAAAGCTAATTACAAAGCGACTAACAGCAGAACTATGTTAATCTGTTGAACCGAATGAAACAATGAACAGAATAGATTATCTACATGGATGCGTCTCAAGTCAGCTAAAACGTCCAGAATGAAGTCTTGTTTATCGTCTATATTCTACGTCTCAGGTTATGAGACACAAAAATGATCGATGGGCATAAAGAATGTCTCAAACTTTGAGACACTTTGTATCAAAGACGGATATCGTGAAGTTTTTTTCTAAAAATACATTTTCAAAGGATGTCCTACAATGCCAAGCTAAGGAGATCGCCACTGTACCCGGCAGTGTTTTTGGTATTCAAGTAACTGATTGTGGGATCTAAATGAGGTTGGTTCCTGCAACCAAACCGCTTTTGCATGGATTCTCTCGACTCCTCAAAAAAGCTACAAACATTGAAAGAAACGTGTTAACCATAAATTGTGCCAGAAAAATGTTAGTTTCCATACTCGAATCGCTTGTTGCTGATAGTAAAACCTGCTCATAATAATCAAACTTGTTTAGTTTTTATGTAACGGAACAATGTTGGTTCTCATCATCAATCATTTAGGTATACTAATCATAGGTCAGATGAATCCTTTAGTTTTGGTCCGAAAATGAAATAAATTTTGTTCCATGTACTGATGTATCAGACAATTCTTTACTTTATTTGTAAAATAAAGTAATAAAAAACATACGGAGTTTGTTTCATTGACCAAGACAACCTAATCCCGGTGTTAAATAATAAGCGAAAAGATGGAGAATTTCGGGAAAATCGCATAAGGATTTTGGAGCACGGGTGGCTACGTCACGCGACAAAAAAGTATTTTGATTGCTTAAAAACAAGATCTAATAAATTCCCGTCGACCTTGAGAAGGAATAGAATTCGCCGCCTCGCGACCGAGAGTAATTAAGCGTATAGCGAGAAAAGGAACATAAGTTAACGGGCCGCGTACTATAAAATCCATTTCCCGGAATCCGATCTCCAACGACGCATTTTTCGTATTGTATTTTTGTCGGCGTTAAAAAGAAGTGACGTAAAAATATCGACGCAAAAATAAATGACACTTGAGCAAAGCCACGAAGAAAGTGGCTCACCTCAGCAGCGTCGGATTCGCCAGCCACCGGTCGTGAATCGCCACTGTGCCCGGTTATATTTCGAGAAAATCCCGCAAGCTCCCGGCCCCTGAAGCTTTCGAATTGGCCTCGTGACGCACGTACATTCGATCGATCGCTCATCGGGCCTTTGGCCGCAAAGCTCGACTCTCCCCCGCCCATTGTTTAGGGAAGCGGCGGCACGCGTCTCTCTCATTTGCCGACGTGCTCTTCGATCGTCCCATACGTCCCGTTTATTAGATTTACGACTTGTGCCACGTACTCGAAAGCTTCGGATAATTGAAAACGCCGTCCGTATATCTTTTTCGAATATTTCGAAAACCTGTTCGAAAGCAGTTTATACAATTAAAAAGGATTGCAATTAATTCACACTTTCAACCTCTTTCAGCAGCGCATACTTAATTTCGTTTTAACAAGCTACACGACTTCAAAAATTATAATTTTTTTGTTAATCTACATATAAACATTTACAAATACAAGTCAGAATTTGCAGTGGACAATTGAGAAGGTTTTACCATTGGACAATATTTCAGTGGTCATGATGTTGGTGACTATAGACATTTTTCATTATTTTTTTTCGATTTTCAAAAAAATGAATTGAAGACAGAACGCGTGAACGGGGAATTGAACTTAGAAGTTTTCAATTGCGGGTCGTTGCTCTGTAAAAAAAAACATGAGTTCCATGCCGTTATTTTATTTACAAAATGTTAAAAATGTTTAGGGTTGCTCCTGGACAAGTTCATTTTGCTACATTCCTAAAAAACCTGAACTCAGTTCCTTAAAATATAGATTGGTAATCACTCAGGTAGAAATTAGTACCCGAATTGTACTGGCATGGTACTGAAACAATATTGCCCACCAATACCGGGTCGGTACTGGGTTAACACCGGCATGGAACACTGTCCAGTTCAGACTGCCGGAGTACAGCAGTACCAGACCAGTACTGACCAACAATCCTTGGAATTAGTACTGAATTAGTTCTGCTGTCAGTACTGCTTTGCTCCGGCAGTCAGTAATCATTTCATACTGACAATAGTACCGGTAGCCAGTAATGTTTCAGTACTGACTGGTTCCGTCGGTCAGTCGTCATTTAATACCGAAAACAGTACTGGTGGTCAGTATTGAGTCAGTAGAGATTTGCTTCGGCGGTCAGTATTGATTCAGTAGTGATTTGCATCCATGGTCAGTAATCATTTCATACCAACAACAGTATTGGAAATCAGAACTCTATCAATACCCATATGTTCCGGCGGTTAGTGATCTGTTAACACCGAAACCAGTTGGTCGCCAGTACTAGGTTAGTACATTGCCGATGTTAATGCCAGTACTGGCAAATTTCCGTCAATCAGTACTAGGTACCAGTACTGGGTCAATACTTAGCCGGAGTTTTGTACTGCCCATTCTACCTGGATGAGACATGATGCACCTGGAATTGAACTAAGGACTTTTCGATTGCCGGTCATTGTTCTGTAAAAAAAAAACATGTGTTTCCTGCCAGTATTTTATTTACAAAGTATTAGAAGTATTTAGGGTTGCTCATGACAACTTTATTTTGCTACATTCCTAAAAAAAGTTCCTACAGAATTCCTAAGAAACCTGAATTCAGTCCTTTAAAGTATAGATTGGTAATAAGTGACACCTGCATGGAGACGTCGTGAACGTAGCGAAAACCCGATTTCATCGAGGTGTTCGATTTCGTGAGTCGCTTTGTCTCCCACTTTCTGGTCCAATGATTACACATCATTTGTGAGAAACAGCAATAAACAGACGCACTGTTAATTCCATACTTTGGTCGATAAATAATAATAATTATTATGATCTCAAATTCCTGATTCTAGAGCCACGAAACAGAATATCTTATACAAATTCGTATCAATATTCGATGTACAAAAAAGTGCAAATCGAAAATGAGATATTTGATGCTACCTTGGCATGAACTTTTCGGTTTCCAGTCGAAAGCTCCATGAGCTAAGCCCTTTCGAGAATTCGTGTCATTTATGTCAAGGTTTCGTAATGATCCAATCATAATCGTAAAACAAACGATAGCACTGTGCTAAAAAGCAACAATAACAGCATACACAGTCGTTGGTTAATCTTTTTTATAATATATATCGAATATCTTTGAATAAAGAACTTATCAATATAACAAAATTTAAGCAATAATAAATCACTACCCGAAATGCTCACTTTTTTTAACACTTGTCGAACATCTCGTCTACTGGTGACTCCAGTAACCGCACGAGAGACTTATTGGCGTGTCTGTAAATCGGAAAGGTATAGCAGCGGGTGATTAGAACTATTTTAGAATGTGTTTTTTACAAAATAAGACAAATAAATAAAAGCGTCAAAGTAAAGCGGTAATAACGTGATTTCGTCCACATTTTATTAATTTCTCCTACTATATCTTTAACAGAAATGGGAGGTGATGGATGGAACCAAATAAAATTGATTCACATGCGAATGGACACCATCCAAAGTTATGTACAAAATTGCAACTGTTGAAATGACTGAGAATGTACAAAATGTAAAAAAGTATCTACTAAATTTATAAAGCATACTTGTCATCCTTTTATTACACTATTTTTAAGGTAAACAGATAGAAATTTTCCAAAATATTGTAACCATATGGTAAAATTGGTCCTGCGTGATTAGGAAGATGTTAAACTAGTAAGCTAATATTTAGACCTTTAAAGGATTATCTTGCAGAGAGAACAAAGGCCTAATTGATACTGTAAAAAATTCGTGGAAAGGCCTGTACGATTTTATAATATTGCAGAATTAATAAGTTAAGAACATTGTAGTTGATAGAATGTTATTTTTACAATTCAAAACTGTAAACCTTAAGTTATTCTCATTGAAAGAGGGTATCGAATATAATACGTTTGTTTTAATATTCCGAAATATTTTATATGCCTGAAGAATACTATTTGTATTTTTGTATTTAATTATGGGTAAAAATATATGTTTGCATTGTAAACTGCATCAACTGCGAGGGAGATGAAATGAAAGAAGGAAATTTATTCATAGAGACAAATATTTGAAGAATAACAAATTGTTACTTGAGTTTAGTATTGAGTACCTGATTATGAATCTAAACATATATTTGTTAACTATGAAAACACTGGGTTGATTTAATCATAGCGTTTTCTTAAAGTAATAATGTGTTAACATTTCGATAAGTATTTTAATACTACGCTGAGAGAAAAATTCAGTTAATGCAAACATTTTACAAACATCAAACATGGGATTTCAAAATATAGTAAGTAGAAACTACTAGAGTAGAAATCTCTTATACTCATGCCCTGATTAGGGTGTGACCACAAAGTTGCAGGCCAGATCAGGCATTTAATAAGTCTCTGCTTGGGTAACTATGTCTTTAGTAATCTAGACCGCAATATTGTTCCGCTTGTTATTTCCCGATCATTCAATAGGCAGTCGACGATAGAATCTACTAGTTTTACAGTTGAATAATCTCTTTAAATATTTCGTGAATTGTAAAATAGCTGTAATAACCTCGATTAAATGAAAGTAACCTCCCACCATAGTAAAAATAGTTATTGTATGATGTATTTTACAATATCCTGAATTGTAGAATTAACAGATTTTTAACAACTTTTTACGCTAATAATTTTACTATCATTATATTATGTTACAGCCATTTCTACCTTTTTTCTAGTTCCGTATTAAATTCTTTTTTCTCCGTGTGTATAAAATACTAAGATTGATATGTTTTTATTTTGCAATCATTTGTTGAACACGAAAATAATTGTGATTACAATAAATATATGAACATACCATAGTATATTAATGAAAATGTAGGGAAAATAAGACATTTTAAAGACTCTTATATAAAATGGATTGAATTTATAGAAGATGTGAAAACCAGAAAAAAACTAACGTTAATGCAATCTTCATTCAGTTTCTAACATAATTTAATAACTATTCTCATAACGAATAGAAATTGAAAATGAATAAACCTGTTGTTACACCCGAAAAGACCTAGATTCAATTTTTGGAAGCTTAATCATTCCGGTTCCAGAAATTGACAATTGAATTGAATCTTTTCGTGACTTCTGCGAAACGACAATTATTCATTGACCCGGACACCCCTCGCCTGTTGCTGGATTTAATTATTATTTCGGAGAAAATTAGCTTCAATGAATGGATCTAGAATTAAATTCTAAACGAAGAATACAAATGATGTATGGAAACATTTGAAAATCAAACATTTAAGTCAAATTTGACTTTACATTTATCTGTACTATTGGTATTAATGAAACGGTAAACATAAACAAGAAGGTCAGGGTACAATATGACATATTATTTCCGAGCCACGTCTTTTGTACATTTCTTTGTTTTTCGTTGAATAAAGTAGTTATTGTGATTATTACTATAACTATGGAGTTCCGCGAAACCTATAATAATCTATAACATTTATATTTTCTAAAGTGATTACACAGGATCATTTAACCCTTTGAAACATGGTACAGCATATATGCTACACCTTTTTGTAATTCATTATTTATATATTTAAGGTAATTATTAATTAATTTTGCGGCAATTTTTTGCTTCCTTACTTCAAAAACATGTTAGGAAAAGTAAATAAATCAATATTTTTAATTAATTGTCATGTTATATTGTTTGAAAAAATTAAACAAAGTGTAAAAATGATGGATTTTTTACGGAAAATTTATGCGGAGAAGTAAACGTCACTCAAATATGACGAGACTGGATACTTGGGGGTTTTCGGGGTCGCTGATTACGAATCTGGCCTCAGATTTTTAACATTCAAAATGGCGGATCCAATATGGCCGACGGAATTGCAAAAATTTACTTGATCGAGGTGAAATTTGTTACTCGGGAGTCTTCGGGATCGCTTATTACGAATCTGGCCCCAGATTTTCAAAATGCAAAATGGCGGATCCAATGTGACCGACTGAAATCTAGGGTGCATCTAACTTGTTCTTACATTTCGGTCGGCCATTTTGGATCCGCCATTTTGAATTTTGAAAATCTGAGGTCAAATTCGTAATCAGCGACGCCGAAAACTCTCGAGTAACAAATTTCAGCTATTTTTAGCGTAAAGAAAAATGTATGCTTCAAAGGGTTAAAAAAAATATATTTTCCTTTGAACAATTATATAGATATGCAGTATCATATCAATGACGGTATACCGGAATACAAACATATATAATGATCTTATTGGACAAAAGTGTAGGGAATCATTTTTTTTTCACTTGGACTACTCCACGTGTAGCTGTCCTTAGTTTTTGGTGTCCAGGTATACTGTACCGTATGTTTTATTTTATAGGAAATAATTTCCTTAATATTGATTGAGTTTTTGGTCTCGTCATTTGAAAAAATAACCTTCAATTTACGAAAGAATGCAATGCATGATCCTTCCTTGCTATATATTACTTATTCACAAAATATTTTTTCACAAAGAATTGATTCGTAATGACTCAACTTTCATAACATAAATCATAAATTCAATGAATTATAAAGGTTTTTATACATAAGAAAATGATTTTATGTAATGTGTAGCGAGGCTCTCTTGATTATTTGGCAATCTTGAATGTTTTTCCATAGAAGAGTTCGCTGACCAACATTTAGCAATAATTTTGCTAAAGATTCGTAACACCCTGAATACATCAATATTTATCTCTTCAGTAACCACGAAATATTTGAACACGTTCATTAATAAATCTGGCATTTAAGAATGTAGGTCAGTTTGTAAAGCAACATTTGCTGTGGCTCGTCTTTTGGCGAAATCGAGATAGGGTTGTAACCTTTTCCTTTTTTGTAAATAAAGAAGTTTAATAATAATAATTTAAGAATATTATAGTAGAATGAATATTAATTACCTTTAAACTCTTGGTTGAGTTGAAATGACTTCTGCGTGGAAAAAACGACTTTGCTGAGATGATGAATAAATTGGTTGCCTAACTAAGCGACTTACTGCTCTGACGATAAATTGTTTGGACGGATCTTTTGCAGATGATTGGATTTGTATTGGTTGAGGCAACTTTTTTATTGGTTGTCTATATTATGCTTAGTTAAAGTAACAAATTTTGTTGTTATTAGTCTGGATTCACCGTATTGATGTTATAGCGTATTGCTCGTTATGACGTAATGCAATAAGTTTGCGGGCTGCCAGAATATAATCATATGCAGTAATCTTACCAAACCACAGCTTGTTTTAAAAGAACTTCGCATGGTATTTCCAAAAATTGACAAGTTCTAAAATACTTATTATTTTTTGAAACTATTTAATGAAATAAATATTTCAAAACATTGTTTACAGTAATAATAGCTTTTAAAAAAATGAATATTATTTCTCGGTCACTATTGAGATAGTAAAATTAACTAAAAATTACGGCTGTCTTATTCTACTATCTAATAATAGTTTCCAACTATTTCAATTTTTCTGTGTATTTTCTTCTACGTTCAATTTTTAAAAAATGGGACAATATTTGATAAAATGATTGACTAGGGCATTTAATTTAATGGAAAATATGTGTATAGACGAAAGAATGTAGATACGAAAGGGAAAATGCAGAAATGGACTCCGACTTCAGTTGTTCCTTCCAAATTCTATTTCTTTCCATATATGTGCGCTTTACTTGAGATGAAAGACACCAACTTTCAGGTGCTAGATTTTTTACTAATGTTCTTTATAAATCCTACTGAACAGCAATTGATTCTGAAATAAATATATCAAAAAGATATCATTGCTTTCCTTCTAAACATAACATTTTTGTTACATTTATAATTACTTAATGGATATAAAAATAATTCTATGATGAAAGTGTATCCAAATTGCTAACTGTAGTGCAATTAGTTGTTACAGTTTTATAATAGTAGTTTATTAGCACTAAAGTATTTTTAAATGTATACAACTTTAGGTATATCCGTAATTTCTAATATGCGCTACAAAGATTATGAAGGATTCGTATGTTTTACTCACTGGGACTGAAATGTTCTGCAGGAATGCCACATTGTTTATGTACATCAATTACTGATATGATTAGGAATATTTCAACACCTAATATCTGGGAATTTAATTCGACACTCTATGACTTATGAAACCATTTTGGAAAGTTAATATCTCGGTTTCAAGTTTGACTAAGATCAATTAAATCTTTTACTTCCTGCGTCACGAAGAAGTCCTCGAGTTCAATTCACAGTTTCTCCCTTTTTTAGTCAGTAAACGACCTTCAAATTCAACAGATACTCCAAGTTTAAAATTTTGCCATTCTGAATTTGGAAAATCGGCTCTCGGATGCATAATGAAGGACCCAAGAACCTTTTTGGTACCAAATATTCCGCAAAATTACTGTTTTGTCAAATTGTGGTCTGCCATGTTGGATTAGCCATTTCGAATTCCGTTCATCTGATATTATATTTAGAATCAACAACCTCGGAAATCTGCGTATGTCAAATGTCAACAAATAATATTCAGCTAAAGCTCAGAATTTCTTTTGATGATTATATACTTTTTTGTAAATAATTTCTTATTAGCAATTATTATTTTAAATAAATCATATATTATTAGAGTTTTAGAAAAGACAGGAACGAACACAAAACACAACAAACTTAATAAAGAACTGCTACTAAATTTTGAATTTTATTATTGCGATGACTTTCGGAAATATCTGAAAATAATTCGCCCGAAAAATCTAAGAAGCATATTAATTTGTTATCAGAGCAGCATCGTCATGTCGGGGATACCCGATTATTTAATTTATATATAATAATATGTTAAATGAGTCACATAACATTTAAATCCTCTGCAGCTGAGATATGCCTCAAAACGAATACAAAGTTAATATGTCTGGCACATAAATTCGTTATTAATACTATCATTAGAGCAAATCCAAATCAAAAGGTGCGGATGGAGCTAGATAACCTAAATGTGTCGTAGGTAACAATCGGTGTTGAAACCTTGGAAAAAGAATGCTACGAGGATGTGGGTGCGCTATTTTCATTTAAGAATAAACGGTTCAACGAATAATAGTAATTGATTTTTCCCACATGAACGTTCAGCTGTAGATATAGAGGTTACAGTGCTTCTTTTTCGAGCGGGTTAATATTTGATAGAAACCGGGTTGTCGCGAGTAAATCTAAAAATACAAAATCGATATCGTCGGCGTCGCTTGCAAAGCGGTACAAAGCGTTTGATCTGCACCCCTCAGCTCCTCCACATTGACGTATATACCTATACATGGTAGCAAGGTGAATAAATGCAGGTGAACTTGAACGCATACCGCGTATTGAAATAGAAACATCGATCTTGCGGATCTCCGTTGAAACATGTCCCGAATGCAATGCAACGTTACGTGCATAAGATTCCCCGAACAATAGATTGGTGGAAGTAATCCGACGTTGGGGAATCAATGATTCATGGGGTTTGTCGCCGAAGGACACCTGGTCACCGTTATATACCCCTTTTCTCGGATGAGTCTCAGAATGGGCGACGTTGTGGGTGAGGGTCACCCCAATTCCAATTTCCGCAACTCAATTATTCCGTTTCCAGAAAATAAAAATTTAATTCGTGTACCTTTTTCAAATAAGAGATAATTAATGGTTCTATCGTTGCAAACGCACTGTTGTATACTGGGTCTTTGTTTCGGGTCTCTAAAATTTCCATGCCAAATTATATGAGTCCATGATGAGACTGCAGGAACTTCTTGCAAACTCATCTTAAAGACGTTAGATGGATCATTAATAAATAATTAATCATGATCTAGGTATTCCTGATAATTAATGGGTTGTTAACTTTCTACCACAATTATATAAGCTCATTTTTCGAAATCTTCATATTTAACCTCAAAATAGACTCAATTTGTAGCTTTCAATCTTTTATATATTTCCTGGAGCATCCTGATAAATATTGCGAATACGTAGAAGCCAGATGACTTCGGAACCAGTGCATTTTTATTTCTTTTGGGGATTGCGATGATTCAGCAATGCAAAATGGGGTTTGGTGATTTAGTAAATGAGTAAAATTCTGCGCGAATCTCAAAATACAGAGGGAATAAACTTGCCGCATTATTTTACATATTTGGATAATTGTTTTGGTCCCATTGGCTGGTTTTCGTTCCCCTCTCTTCACATGGCTAATTCCGCTGTGGATTTCAGTCTTTTAATAATGAATTAATATTTCGTACATTAGAATGTATTGACTAAAAATGCAGTGCTTACTTACTTATATTATACCAAAAATCATGCCCAATTTTCGGCTATGTATATCTAGAGGTCTGTGACCTCTTTCTTATGACACCATTCAAACCATTTCTAAGCTTGTAGGGAGTTTTTCGAAAATACAGTGTTTAATACTTAGACGGTTTGATTATTATTTGTTTTAATGCATTGCTCAGTAACAGCAATTGAAGAGCCAATTACCCTTCGATATTTGTACAACAACTGAATCATTGAAGGTTGGTTACTTCCGAACAATGAAAGTAATATGAAATTGGTAATTCGTGTGGTTATAGAAAAATGAAAACTATATTATATTTCTTTTATAACTTTCTGAATGTATGCAAGTTTTACTTTATGTACATTTATCTTTGAAAAAGCAGAAAAATTCGATAGTATTACATAAGTAATTCCCTTGTAATTAAATATATATTCATGAAAAATGTTAACCCGAGTATGTAGGATCCTTTTTTGGATTGATGATTAACAGAACATTTAAGTTTTTAGTCTTAAAATTAACTAATTTCACAATACCACAAAAAAGTGGTCGGTCCGAAAGCCCATTGCTTTTATGTTTTGCTGAATCCGAATCCGAATCCGGTACCCTTTTTTCCCCATGAGGACTGGAGTAAGGGTAATTGAAGGTCAAATGTAGAGAATTAATTTAACATCAAAGTAAACAAGTATATTATAAATAAACAAATGTACAGTTTGGGGTTGCTAAATCGGACTTCGTTTATTGTTTGACAGTAGCAGTCAAGGTCAGTCAAAGGTCAAATACAGGGATGCCTTTTATATGAGTAGAATATTCGGGATTGTACAAATCGAACCTGGTTCGTAAATAATACACAATTCCCTCGTCGATCTCTAAAAAATCCTTATTTCACCTCTGTCTATTAAATTGATGCATATAAGTGATACGAAACTGTGAGAAGGAATTTTGTAATAATCTTGGCCGACCTTGACTCCAATAAGCCAAGGACTCTGGATTCGGATTCAGCAACCTCAAAAACGTATAAATATACTAGTTTACGTTAATATTGGAATGATTCTCGCAATTTTTCCTTTAATTACCCTTGATCTATATCTGATGAGGACAAACGGACATCAGCGTCCTACATAAGGTAAAGGTAATACGGTCTGATCTTTAGGACCTACCACTCCAGGACTTTTCTGTAGTTCATAGTCAACGTATGCCATTTGTTAAAAACGTATGCAATAAAGCTCGTGAAATCATGTGCGCCTGTATATCTAATGCGATCTTTTTAGTTAATTAGACATGACGCGAATGAAAAATATACCGTCTTTCTAATAGCAAATAAATTTATCGGATATTAGAAGATCATCTCCTGAGAATTCACTTTTAAGTACTTCATACAGCACATTGTTGCACTACCACTTATCACAATTTGTTGAACGTCATCATCTCGTTTCTTCGATGTACTAACTTAGGCCATCATCAACTCACAGCAGTGACAATTTTCCTGGATTTTTAAAATTCATTCTTCTTATGATGTATTGTAGAAATTACCACACATTTTTTTTCTGAAAGGAATCTCAATGGAATCCAAATTTTTAGGTGATTTGAGTAAAGAACTGGCTACCTATTACACCGAACAGAGGAAAAGTAATTTATCATCCAAAGAGAAGTTGCGAATGCTGCCGTACTAATGGTTTTTTAATAGCGCCTACGATTTCTTTCAAAATTCTTCATCCAGTCTTAAGTGGATTGATCTACAGCAGCGTTTAACGGTTGGTTCAAAATTACTGGCTATTTTGCGCATTGTTTTGAATTTTGCAATGGAGAAAGCAGATAACCTCTTTCTTGTTGGACTAAAAACTAATAACAATTTACGTTATATTCTTGAAATCAGTATTTCAAAAGTAAAAAATTACGCGAATGAAAGCAGCGGTTGTTTAATAAGTCGCGAATAAGAGTTAATAAATTTACTAGGAGGTATTAAATACTTATTATCGGAAGTAAAAATTACAATTGATGAAAAAAACACTTCAACTTGTTAAGCTTGAAATCCAACAAATATACCCATACGTTGAACGAATTCGACAAACCCAATATAAAAATGTAATCTACATAGTATCACTGGCACAATAGAAGTATTTTCATGTAATTCATTAACAGAAGACAATATCGATAATTGTAAAATTAGGTTTTCAGAAAAGCAAACCCGATTGTTGATCGCATCATTAATTTTATTTATACTTGTTAAGATTATTGCTTTAAGGTTAGAAAAATTGCATTAGGTAAACAATTTTATTTCGCAAAAATCATAGCTCAATAGGAATACGATGAAAACCAGTTTGTTGAATGTATACCGTGTATACCGTTCGGTGTATACACGGAGAAAAATGACTCCGCTGGATTAGCTGATTCATATCAGCTAAAATTTTCGGCTGGAATTGCCGAAAATATATGCAATTTTAGCTGTTTTGATTCCGCTAATGTAGCCTTAACCCTACTCAATTCGCGCTTAGCTCTAAATTTCCGCTACATTAGCAGATTTGTTCCGTTAAATTTGCGGACTTTTTCAGTAAATTTAGCTGAAATTATCGGTTATCCCTAACGGAATTCCAACAGCTGTCCCTATAGGATAAAATTGGTAGAATCTGCGGATTTTTCGGCTGATTTTGCTGATTATTTTTCTCCGTGTACCGTTCTATCACTGTTACCTATAACACAAAATAAATTGAATTCAGAATAACATAGATGTCAATAGAGATACATTTAAAATATATTTCTTATCGAATCATATTTTCGGATTTAGTTAAAAATTAATTTTTGAAAATCTATCATGAATCCGTCGTGTTTGCAACCTTCGAGAATCAATTATTATTTTTATCTGATGCTGTAGAGATATTCGTAAAATGTGGGACATGAGTCGATCGATCACCATTTATTTATGACATGAAACATTTGTAAAAAAATTCGTCAACTTTATCAAGGTCAGATGTAGTAAAAATACACAACATGTAATCTACAAAGTTTAAAAATAATACAAAATTTATAGGATAAAACATCTACTTTCAAGTCATCATTTTACATAATGATTGAATTGACAACAGAAAAAAGACATTCCTAATAAACACAACGTTTCAATTTAGTGGATAAAAGTGTTAATGTCGTGTTCTTGAGCAGCATTTCGTTACTTGTAATCAATTTCTGATAGTCTTTAGTAACACATAAAGCCACGAATTTATATAATCATTGAATGTTGATATATATTGGTGTATAGGGGTTTTCGTGATCGCTGATTACAAATCCGTTACTGGTTTTTAGAAGTACAAAATGGCTGATTCAATATAACAAAATGTAAATTTTACCTTATCAAAAATGAAATAGGTGACACGCACTAGGACGTGGCAGATATATCACCATTTTTTCCGATTTTTAAAAAATGTTATTTCATATTGTTCTACCTCAATTCGTGCAGCTTTAATAGCTGATTTGTGGTACCTTGATATTAGCTCACATTTGTAAATATATTAGGATAATTAGACAAATGCTGTATTATAAACTCTCGCTTTGTCCTCAAGAAATATCTTATGTAATATGGAAGAACGTGAGACCATGATGGCTGCATGTGGCTTAAAGGGTTAATTGTACCGTCGACTTCAAATTTCTCACATCCTTTCTAGCAAGCTCCATACATGTGACATCTGTTGTTATTACGATAATCATAGAAGAAAAAGAGCAACAAAATAATGAAATAATTAATTTTTAACAACTCATAAAAGCTCATCTATGAATAAAACCTGTTTAGTTGTCAGGATAAAACATTTTACTTATTCTGCAATAACTTTTCAATTAAAGCTCTACAGATCCTTATCCTCGGCATTGGCATCAACCCACAACAAAGTTTCATCATACTCTACATATTATTCTTCATTTTTTTTATATTCATCAATATCATGCTTATATATAGGTTTCCAAACACTATTGAACTACTAACATGTTTATTTAAACGTCGGCTACAAGCGCATGAAGAATGAATACGAAACTCTTTTTTTTTTTTTGAAATTTCATGTAACATAATACATATTATTAATTTGCAATGTTATTTGTATTCACTTACTCTAGTAGTTTTTTTCATTACTTGTATACTGTAGATGCACATGTTGAATAAATTGCTGATATAAATAGTGAACCATTGGGTTTACCTACCTTCGAACCCTAATTTCAATATTTTTACTTTTCAGAGCTTCAAAAACCTAACGTAAAAACTATTACAACTAGCCATTTTCTGAATGCAGGTCAAATTACAAACCTAGGGACGTGAAGCCACTTTCGATGACATTTGTGGAAAAGGAGTATCGGTTTGCGATGAAGTCATAGTATGCATTCAACAACAGCCAAAGGAATTTCGGATGACGTGATTTTACGATTTTCTCTCTCGTGTCATGAAAAAGTAGCACGTCTCAACTTCCCCGGTTTGCGTGGGTGAACTCCGACAGTGTCAAGAACATCTATTTCTACGGGTTTCGAGTACGATGTTCTATATACTTTGCGAAATGGACTCTCACGTGCAAACTTTACGGACCCGTTATATGTGTCTTCGACAAAAACGGGAGTTCCGTATGATGTCCGGCTACTTATCGGAATTCCGTGAGCTTTCCTCTCAAGGACGAGGAAGTTTCGGTTCACCGACAACTTTCGACATTCGTTAGTAATTTTGAGAGTTTTTGATTACAACTTCGAATCGTTACATAAACTAAAGTTACACAAGTTTCATTTTGTACGTAACTGTCTCATACGGTTTGCAGTGATTGAATTAGAAAAGATCCATAAGTTCTATAAAATGCAACAAGCAAGAAAACCTACACTGTTACGGCAATTAACGTATATGTTTGTAGTACATTTCACAGACATATCAAACATACTTTTTTAACTTTGATATCTGGAATTTTAATGTAAACTGTCGTTGAGTTACTTTAATACCTATAAAACTTGCATACTGTAAATCGTATACTTGAAAACATAATTTTGGGGATTTCTCGGCAATAGAACAAGAATATGTATGAAGAAAATATAATTACAAAAAAAAATGCCAAGTTCATAATTAGCAAAAACATTACTTAAAATGACAATGATAAATATATCAAGAGATTTATTCCGTAATATTGATAAGCACTATCCCCCTCACCATTTACCACCAGGCCGGAGCTAAACATCCTTTGATGTTATCGAAATTGTCCACTTGGCTTTTGCGCTCCCAACAAATGAAAATGTATTAAAACGAATTTATTCCAGTGCAATATGGATACCTTCCCACTTTCTCTTCGTTTTAATCCGAACATATGGAATTCCCTGTCGTTTGATGGACCGCTGATTTCACGTACTTATGCCTGTGTGCATACTAGCACACCGATGTTCAATACATATATAAACTGGCTAAATTACTAGTTATAAAATGAAATTTTAAAATCACGCCATTATCTATCAGTTGGTCATGATCACTATTCAGCGAAAATCTGGCCAAATGCAATTATGGCTGGTATTGTTAGAGGGGAAAAAATATTCATATATTTTCGTTCCTCAAAAACATTTCATAGCTACATTAGACAACCTTATCTTGGGCAATTATGCAGAAAAGAAAAGCGAATTAGAGAAATAAATAGCGGGCAATTCAGTACTGATTTGCAGTACTGTCGGTCAATACTGGTCCGGTACTGTTCTACTCCGACAGTGGGTACTGGGCAGCGTTACATGCTGGTGTTGGCCCACTGGCTGGTGTAACTCCGGCAATCAGTACTGTGTCAGTATCATGCCGGTACTATTCCGGTACTAATTTCTACCTGCGTTACTTCTTTTTAAAGATGCAAGTCTAACTCCGCTAAATCATTTAACTACATGAATGGCACGTCAATTCCCCGCATTTCCCCTTTTCTTACCCAGGTGTGCACAAAACCTCATTTTGCATCAGAAAATGCATAATGGATGTTAGCGTCGTAGTACGACAGAAATTAAAATCAGACTTTCTTCAAAAAATTACTCAAAGACTTTGAAACTTAGTGTCTGATAAAAACTATCTAAAGGAATTATCTATTTGCTACTATTCTATTATCAATTTTATTATACGGCCCTCTGTCATATACTTTACGTTGACAACAATCGAATAATATAAAACTAGAATTTGCAGAACGCAAATAGAGAAAGAAAACAATTATTCAAATACATTATATTTGACGGAAAAACGTATATACACTTTCTTAAGAAAATATTTCGATTTTGTCGTCTTTAAACTTTTTTAATTCTATAAGTGCGCCTAAGTAACTAGTTGTATCAATAGAGTATACAAATACAAATAGTACAAAAATATTGACAGACTCATTGGCATTCAGTAACTAAATAAGCAATATATAAGAATGATTCTCTGAATTTAAGACATTGTACATTACTGTTGTTATAAATAACTCTGGTGGGGATTTATGCATGTGACGTATACTAGTTTTGATTTGTAATGCAGACGGTATCGATGCGAGTGTTGTTTTTCTAATTTAGTTCGAAAACATAGTCCACCATGCCAGACAAAATCGTACTCGTGGAAGAAGGACTATTAAAAGGTAGAATATTCAGAAGTATCAATGGAAGAGAATATGTATCTTTTTCGAGAGTTCCCTACGCGGAGCCTCCGGTACAAAAATTACGATTCAAGGTAAGAAAACGATAAAACAATAATAAATCCTAATAATCGATTGCAATATTCTTGACAGATTGCAGTCATAAATATATAAATTATTAAAGTTCGGCTATACCTATTGATAGAGAAATATGTTACCAACTCGAACTTGAAATAAACTGTATAAGTATTATTTATATGATAAAAAATTAGTTTAATACTTTGTATTTTATAGCTGTACAATTATTCATAACTTACTTCATGTGAATAATGCATGAAATTGAACTAATGGCGATTTTCCAGCAACTAAATTCATGATTATAAAGATTAAGCAATTATTTATAAGATTCATTGTTACAATTGTACATTATTGCAATGATTGACAGAATCCATTGCTTTTTATACACAGTAGATTTTCAAAAGTGATATATGATCATCTTTGCTTTCAGTATTACTATATTCAAATAACAATTATTGTCAAAAATATATGCAATTTTATTTATAAATGTTCGAATTCGTATTATCTAATTCGTAGTAGTACAAAATCATTTATTATATTCAGACATATATTTATTTGAATTTAGAAAATATTTTCTAAAATATATTAAGATTTATTAAAAAGGGCAAACAATAAAATCTATTCTCAATACTCATAAACCTTTTAATTGAGGGGAATTTAAAGCGCTTAATAGTCGAAATTTACAATTTCTAACTGTACTGTAATCAACATGCTTCAATTTAAAATAATCCATTTTGTTTACTAAAAATATACCGAAAATACCGTTGACGTGTTCCAAATTCTGTTGAATTTAAAAATGATATAGTGTTTCAATTTTATACGTGTTTACCAAAAAAATGTTTATGTTTACACATGGAAAAAAATATTTAAAGAAACGAGTAACTCATATGAAGAACAATGCTCCAATAGAGCTAATTTATATTTACAAATGTAATTCTTCACATTACAGAAGTTTATTACAATAAATATTGGATTATTTGTAGTGTGAAGAGTGTTAAGATTAGCCCAAATTACTAATAATTTAATGGTATATTTTCATTTATTTCGTATTAGAAGTTGATAATCGATACAACATTTTTTATTTATAGTTTTTATTCCTAAATCATATATTTCATGACATTTTTTTAACAATTATCATAGGATTCAATTCCTGTGAGACCTTGGCGCGGAATCAGAGATGCATCTGAAGAGAGTAATGCTTGTCCGCAAATAAATATCATGACACGTCAATATCTGGGAAATGAAGATTGTTTGCATTTAAACATAGTAACAAGTAGCTTGACCGCGAATAAAGCTGTTTTAGCTTGGATCCATGGTGGAGGTTTCACGACTGGGTCGAACAACTTTGACCTGTACAGTCCCGATTATCTTATTAACAAAGATATTGTTTATGTGGCTATTAATTACAGGCTTGGTCCTTTAGGTATGTGTTTTTAAATGTAATCTTACAAAATAACATATCTAATAATATAATTCTTTACTATATACTTTTCCTTTTCACTAAATTATTTTACGTTTGAGTAGTCTATAACATTTATATTATTGATAGGATTTCTGAACATGAACAGTAAAGACTGCCCCGGTAACCAAGGATTGAAAGATTTAGTCCTGGCTCTTAAATGGATTAAACGCAATATCGTATCCTTCGGGGGTGATTCACGAAACATAACTATAATGGGAGGAAGCGCTGGTTCTGCATGTGTCCACTATCTATGCCTTTCACCTTTGGCTAAAGGTACTACCGTAAATTACACTACTAAGTAACAATACTTACTACTAAACAATAACTATAAATAAATTTAATTTAGTAACAATTTGATTTCAAATAATTTCGTTCTTTCAACCAATTGGTTATGAGAATGACAGCCAATGTAAAATATAGATTGAAAACTTAAACCATGATAATTGCTCCGTTGTTCTTCAGGCTAATGAAATTTACTACAAAGTAAAATTTACTACAGTTCTGAAGATAAGGATGTCAAAAAATATTTATGAATACTATTGAACGTTAACAAAAGAAATGAATTTTCTAAAAAGATAGCGAACAAATTTCGAAACCATCATTTTTTTTAAAGTTGGAGAATCTTTTTAGAAAATTTAAATTAAAATTATCAGATTTTCTCAACTTTAGAATATTACACTAATTTTTTTTAGCAAACTCATGATTATTTTATTTACTCATAATCATCATAATTAACAAATTAATGAACTCAATTTGAATGGACTTATGGACTACTAATGTTCAGACATTGAAAGGTTTGTTCCATAAGGCTATTTTACAAAGTGGTGTGGCCACGAATCCTTGGGCATTCTCACGTGAAAACAAATGTTGCGGATATGAATTAGCTGAAGAGCTAGGCGAAGACTGCGTCAGTGCAGAGGAAGTGATAGATTATTTGCGAACACTTCCAGCAAAAAGTATTGTCGAGGCATGGGAGAAACTTCATCCAAAGGTGTGTTTTCAAAATACTCAAATTTATGCCTTATATTTGATCATAATTCTAATAATGGTATTTTATAGTTTATGTATTACTTCCAATTCTCTTTCTGTCCAACAATTGACGACAAAAGTGAAATCCCATTCTTAACAGAGGCTCCAGAAACGTTAGTCGCTAGAGGAGTTAAAGTTCCGATAATGATCGGGTATAATAGTCATGAAGGAATTGCTTGTTTTGTACACGATCGCACCGATATTATCAAAAAATACAATAGCCATTTTGCAAAGACATTAATCTTAGAATTGAAAAATAAAAACCCAATTGATGTAGCTAGAATTTCGAGAGATATACGACACTTTTACTTTGGTAATCTCGAAATTTCAAACAATACTCTGGACTATTTGGTTCAGCTATTCAGTGAAGTGCAGTTTGTTAATAACATTCATCAAGTTGTCGAAATTCAGAGAAGGACGACGAATTTTCCGATTTATTTATATAAATTCACATATACACCAAATCACACCCTCAAGAAATTTTACCAAATTATGCTGTCAGGTGAGTTTGAACGCGTTGATAATGAAAATGTACATGAAAACGTCAGTGGTTTAAAAAAATTTATTTATAAACAAGAATTTCATTAAGTTTTCGCTGAATATTTCTGAAAATAAGATCTATATTCCTTAAATTATATAACCCATATTACATATTTTGATACTAGATCATTTTCAGAGATTTTCAATAAAAAATAGCTTGAAATTACACAAAAAATTAATGTTCAAACATACTGATTCATAGGTACATGTCACGTGGACGAACTGGCTTGCTTATTCTATTCACCGGTATTAAGTGGAGGACAGCAATTTCCTAGAGGTTCAAAGGATTATGAAATGGCTGAGCGCATGAGTACCATGTGGACCAACTTTGCGAAAACGGGGTAATTAAGTTTTTAAATTTATCCAGGAAGAAAGTTTGGTCAAAAGGGACCTATCTAAATCTGATTTAAGACCAGATATCTAATGATATTGATGGAGATTCGACCGCGGATTTCATAAAGTTTAATAATTCATTTATCAAAGAAATTCTTCCTACTATGTAATCATCTTGCCAAAAATGGAAACTGTATTTAGAAAATTTCTCTTCTAGCAACTAATTAGTTAGAATAAAATATGTTAGTACCATTATATTTCCGAAAATTCCAATGATTTGAATCAAAATTGATGTCATTAGCAAAATATACAATTATAAATTTGGCGATTGTAAAACTGGTACTTGCGATCATATACTGTTTCATCAAGATTCTTTATGCTGCAATCATTTTTTGACCTTTAATTAATGTCTATATTACAGCAATCCTAATTTGAATGACAATGATGTGACCACTGTATGGTTACCGGTAACCATGCGTGAGAAGAACTATCTTGAAATAGGACCAAATAATATACCTGGTTGTGATCCTGACAAGGAAAAATGGCAACTATGGAGATCTCTTTATCCGCATTAATTAATCTATTAGTTTTTCGGACAGAAAATAATTATTGATGACAAATGCGCTGGATATATTAGAAAAACGCTTTGAACAATAATACTCTTAGAATTTCTCAAGAAACTTACTATTTCATTAGAATATGGGAACGTTAATCTCTGAATCTGGAAGTATTTACATGACCTGACAATCGAATGATTGATTATAAGTTATTTATTAATTTGTGTACTCTTTGTGACTTTGTAATGCGCATGATTATTTAAATAAAGTGAATTTTCTACAAATTTCAGATGAACATAACAATTTTTTGAAGCCTGATCTAAAAAATATAATAATATAGGTTTATTAGCAATAAACATATTTATGATAATACAAGTAGCGTGATCTAACAAGTTCAATAAAATTAACAGAAACAGCTTGCACAGGGTCCACTTAGAAATTATGCTCGGTTTTTATATTTATTGGTGAAGTGCAATTTCTTCGATTAATTTCAGACACAACTACATATTTAAACAATTACAATATTTGTGTAATCTATACGAGCAGGTATAATACAAAAATCCAATTGGTGATTCGTACGTCATCTCAGATAGTAAATTTATATAATCTATTGTTAGTTACTTAATTTCTAGTTCATATAACTAATTAAATAGGAAACTTTTTTTTCAACAATATTTTAATAAAAATGTGTCAAAATCAGAATATGTTTAACATTCACAGAAGCTATTGTTTTGAATTTCATGAATGTCTTAGTAATTACAGTTGTTCGATACGTTTGTCAGTCCTTCGAGTAGGGTCACTAGCTATTAGTGATTATTACAGCAATATATATGACAATTACTTGTTGTGAATATAAATTCCAATTCCAAGTATTAGAAACAAGTTTAGTCGAACGGATACGTAAGAGGTATAATTACGAAAATGTTCACCTAAACGTTATTCTTCGACGTTAACGGCTATCAGAATTTATAGGGTAGTTAGTTTGTTTACATTAGTGTCCATTAACTATTTTGTTAAAAACTGGCATATTATAACACTATTAGAGTAATTACATATTATTATGTGAGGATATGATGATGATGTGTCGGTTATGCAATGAGGCGAGGCGAGATTTTTATATCAAATTACAAAAACGTTCCAAAAAAAGTTAATGTAAAATGATCTACTTTTTAAACCTTGAATGGATGTGGATTAAGAAACTCAATGTCTTATTCAAAATGAGTAACAAGTCATGTGATTTTTAATGAATTTGTTTTACAGGAGATTTTTTAAATGCCGATTACAAATTGAAAATTATATTTTCAAAATTCAATATTGTTTTTATGATATTTAAAATAGATAAGCACGGTGTAGAGAGTAACTACATCTTTTACATAAAATCCTATGTATTACAAAAAATGTCGCATGCACAATCAATTTTAGCACTTACCAAATATTAATTACACAGCATTTAAAAGCTCTAAAATTGGCTATCTAGGTAAGTTTTCAATACCCTTCTATAACCATATCTCTGTATGTATGGTAAATTTCAAATTTATTATCTTTTTAATATTGAATGTTTTGAACCTGTAGGTACCCTTTTATAAAGTTGTAAATGAAATTTCCGTTATATTTGATAAACTGTAACTAACGTAGATCCCAGCCCGTAGGAGTTTCAAAAAAGAGAAAAATATCTGTAGTGTCATATTGTTTACTGGAATAATTTTATTTTCAAGTTCAATTTTATAGCTCCAACTATATAGAACTGCACAGCTCCATCATTTTTCATGGTCAAGAAATGTAAAGCTGAAGTTACGTTTATTTTGGTTTGTAATCTTTTCCATACAGAATATGTTATTTATTGGTGTTCAGTTTCATGACAATTTAACAATTTTTCTTCGAAATATCATACGAATCCCATACAGAAATATTCCGACTATATATATTTTAACAGGATCTGCGAAAAAATGCCATCTTTGATACATCGTATAATTGGACCACGTGGTTATGCATTGTGTGATTAAATAATCACGCATTGTGAATTCGTTGGTTGGGAGAACTAAGAAATTGGTTAAATTGGTCATTTCAACCGACTTATTTTCTAAATTTTAACAGCGTAAGGCAGTTGGTTGGGTAAACAAAGTGGCTGTTTTTTCCAAACATCTCGTTCTGATACTGAGTGTACTGAAAGAGAATGAAGAAAGAAAACAAATTACATATCAGTATAGGAAATTTGAACGTCTCCAGGAGCTTGTGATGACGTCTTTAGGGAAATTTAGTGTACAGTTTAACAACACATTGCAACCAATAACGGGTGTAACAAAACAGAGAACATTACATGGAACCGTGAACATTCTTGACCTAAAAATTCTTACAATTGTTGTGCTTGCCGTTATATAATTGAAGTTGTTGTCAGTGTTTAATTTACAGCACAATAATCTCTTCTGTCTTCTATCTTTCAAGCAATGGTTCAAAAGTAAACATACACTATCAATATGCTGTAAATGTCACTGTCAAAGTAATATAAACATATTGACCTCATTTCACACGGCACCCAATGTTCTTACTTTGGAATCATTTTAATAACTTTGCTTAGTTTGAACCACTCTCAATAATTCTGCCAATGTATCGATTATATCACATAATCCTTAATTCAGTAATCTTGGACTCTTTCTTTCTTTAATGAAGGTCTAATGACTTGAATGGAAATTTGTTTAAACAACCAGATCACCCATCACATCTTGATCAGGCTCCAGTACCGATCTTTCATTGATAGAAAAACTTATCTAAATATGAGTCATTCCATGTCAACAATATCAAAGTTGTGGTCGATGTCGCGGAATTCAACGAAAATGAAATATTTGATAGGTATAGGCGTGGAAAATAACGTGGTAAAATATTTTTCCAAAATGGCGGCCGTGAGGTCATATTCACTGAAATTCTTTAAATTACGATATCTGTTTTTCTAATTATCGCATTGAAATGGGACTGCGCGCATTTTGTTCACAAAAATAAGTACTTTTATCTAAAAATAAGACAATTTTTTTTCTTCTTAATTTAACCAAAAAACGGTCAAAAAAAATTTTCAACTTAAATTTTTGCACAAAACGCATATTTTTTTTCAAATTCGACATGTCATTTTGTAGAAAAACCTTTCAGCTTTCATTCAACAAAAAAAAAATTGATGGGGACTCTTTTCGTTTTCGAGATATGATTTTTTAAAGAGCGTGACTCCGGCTTTCGCCGGTGCGCTGTGCCGCGCTTCAGGTGCGCAGTTCACGGTAGTCCTGAATGGATTTTAAATAAAGGTAAAAGGCACCTCCCCGATTTTCTTTTTTTATTCGTTTCAGGGACTCTTCTGAATAAAGTTTATGTAAAAATTAAAATAATCCCCTTAGCCGATTTTTAGAAAAATCGATTTTAGTGGAAATTAAACCCCATTTTCAATAAACTAGTGCTCACATCAAAATTTGGTCAATTATTAAACTTGAAGAGCTATTGTAACATATTTAGTTGTTATTTGCACACACATACAAACACATACACACACATGCAAGTCATTAAAGGTTTCTATAAATTCGCCTACAGATGCCTCAAACCTAAACCGCCAACAAATAACCGTCGAAGAAATGTCTAAAATAGGATCGAAATATTCTTTATCTTTGAATAAAATCCGTCGTCTTACTTCGGATCTGCGTCTGGCTACAAAAAATCGAAAATTGATTGAATCCGGTTTAAGGGAAAATTTGATATCTAAAAACTATATTCTTGATTCGTATTATTTTGACGTTCGGGAGTTTAATTTGATTGGTATTGTAAATCACATTTTCAATAATATGTTAATGGAGTTTGAAAAAGAAAGTTTGAACTGGGCTACGAAATGTAACGTTTCGAGTAATGTGTTTAATGGAGCATCTATGTTTGCTGGTAACGCTTTTAAAATAACTCTTAAATAAATTAGACATTTTAAGATCTAATGGAAACATCGGCTGTGTAAAATACGTCAAATGTTTTCAAGATTTTCAACTTTGTAGTGAATGCCTGTTTTAGATTTCATTTGGATTGTCATTATTCCAGATATATAGAAGAATTTCGAAATAGTTACATCGCTTTGCAAATTACGATAACTCCAAAGGTGCACGCCGTTTTTCATAATGTGTCCTACTGCTGCAAAAAAACACAAAAAGGACTTGGATGGCTCAGTGAACAGGCCATGGAATCGGTACAATCAGATTTCAAAAAAACGCACACTAATTATGCCAAAAATCTACTAAAGTCTGTAATAGAATATAATAGCCAACACGTTTGATTGTTAATATACTGATTAAGTATTTACGTATATGTATTCAATAAATTCAGATCTATTCTTTATTATACCATTATTGTATTACTTCATTTATTCTATTACAATTGCTTTAGCATAAGTAATTAACTAAATCGATTTTTCTCAAAAACGGCCAAGAGGATTATTTTAATTTTTGCATAAATCTTATTCAGAAGAGTCCCTGAAACGAATAAAAAAAGACAATCGGAGGTGCCTTTTACCTTTATTTAAAATTCATTCAGGACTACCGTGAGTTCGGAGCGCTATCGAGGGACCGTTTTTTTCAAAAGTTCGAGGATTTTATTTAAACTTGTTAGAGCAGCTTCATCACTAATTATTTTATCCATACTGTCTATTTTTTCCTCCATTTTTATTTCCCCTATTTCATTCTCAGTCTCATGAGACTGAGTAGAATTTGCAGAACCCTGAGATATTTCGGGCCTTGACGATGAAGTATCATAGATCGGAACGCTCAAAAGTTTAGATGATGTCATTAATCGATACGAATTACAAATTACTTTGCCTAACCATATATCAGATTTTAGATTAAGCCTATCACATAACTCGTGAGTAATACGACGAAATTCTTTATTCTAAAGTATTGACGCATGACCCTTTTTCATGAAAGGATTGCAGCAATCAATCAGAGAAGCCATCGTAATTGGAAGGTAATGTTAGTGCCAAAACTTAACAGATTTAAAAATGACTTGCAGAACCACTCAAATAAAAAGCCAACTTACTGGAGTATTAATAATGCATTCTTTTATACAAACGAAATCACATTTTACTTACGAGAAAAAAACGGTCCATCGATAGCGCTCCGAACTGCACCTGAAGCGCGGTTCAGCGCACCGGTGAAAGCCGGAGTCGCGCACTTTAAAAAATCATATCTCGAAAACGAAAAGAGTCTCCATCAATTTTTTTTTTTTGAATGAAAGCTGAAAGGTTTTTCTACGAAATGAGATGTCGAATTAAAAAAAAAATATACGTTTTGTGCAAAAATTTAAGTTGAAAATTTTTTTGGTTCGTTTTTTGGTCAAATTAAGAAGAAAAAAATTGCCTTATTTTTAGATAAAAGTACTCATTTTTGTGAACAAAATGCGCGTAGTCTCATTTAAATGCGATAATTAGAAAAATAGATATCGTAATTTAAAGAAATTCAGCGAATATGACCTCACGGCCGCCATTTTGAAAATTTTGGAAAAATATTTTACCACGTTATTTTCCACGCCTATACCTATCAAATATTTCATATTCGTTGAATTCCGGGACATCGACCACAACTTTGATATTGTTGACGTGGAATGACTCATATCATAGTTTTGATAACCCTTCAACGGTTCTTAGTAAGTACTCACGTGCATTAACTGTTAACATCTTAACTGTCAACTGCATATTTTCAGTTATTATTAAGCATAGATCAACGCTTCAACATCGTTTTCAAGTAGGAATTACGCAAAAAAAAAGTTAAATTTGTACTAGAATTAACGAGTTATACATCACTAATGGGCTTTCACAGATAATACTTTTCTATATATCTAAAAGAAATTGTGACCATTTCTACAGTTTAGAAAAGAGTTTTTAGCAATAACAATACAAAACTCAGTATGAAAATATACATAGTATTTTTGTTCGCCCTGTGCGTTATTTTAGGAATGAGTGTAGGGGAAGTCGGGGTATTCTTGGACACATTTTTATTTTGTCCAGAAACTCTAAAAAAAATTACTTTTTCTCAACATTTCAAAGCTTGATTTTGTGGTACGATAAATAACCTTTCGTTTGGTACATGCAATTTAACCCAAGCGATATCATGGGCTATGTTTCGGCCATTTTCTTTCTCGGGCATATTTTCATGCAAATTATGCAGAAATCAGTATTTTCCTTCGCATCAGTGTCTAAATTACAGAAGTGTCCAATAATACCCCGAACGCTCATTCTTACAAAATGTCGGCGTATAAGTAACACAATGCAAATTTCATCAAAAACTCTTATATGCGTTAAAAGCTTATAGTTCCAAGAATATTATAAATATATTTACCTGACTTGGTTCTTCAAAAAATGTTGTAAAAATGACCAAAACACTAAGTGAAAAAAACACTTTACAAACATCAAAATTTTTTTTTATATCATAGCGAGGTAACAATGCGTCAAAATAAGTCAAGCGCTTAATAGAAAATGAGTTTATGTTAAGACGAGTCGATGCTAGTTGATGTAGACTCCAAGCGTTACAAACGGGAAAAATATCGCGCTGTCCAACAATACCCCGTGTCCAATAATACCCCAATCTCCCCTACAAGGTAAATAATATTTTGAATTAAATATCATAATAAGTATTAGCAATGTCTACCTTTGATCATATTTGTAAAGGGAAAATACTTGGTTTGGGTAATCAATAAATGGGTTGCTCCAACTAAGTGACTTTGAGTTCTGAGATCCTGTCAATTAATTGTTTAGGATGAATATTTAGAGATTGTTCGATTTTACATGGTTGGGGTAAAATGGCGTAATGTATAAAAAATGACTATTTTACTCCTACTGAATCAAACAATATTACTTACTGTTATTTTATTAAGATTCTAAAACAAGAATTCACCGTATTTCACTCTACGATTTAATGACAGTTAATTCAATAACTTTAGCATGACTAACAAATTACTTCTGATAATATTTTTATATTGCTATTATAGGTGCTGCAGTGGACAAGCGCGAAGCTGTAGGTGGAGTAGGAGTAGGAGGTAATCGCGTTTGATCCGATTGTTTTCATTCCTATCAGTTTCTTCTTTTTACAATATACTTTGGATCCTATAATATTGTATATCCAGGTTATCATTATTTGATATTTTTTGAAATGTTTCTTTATTATTATAGGTATCTTGACAAGCGTGAAGCTATAGAGGAATTTTCATTTCTAGTACCCCCTACTTTTACTTTTTAGATTTGTAAATTATTATTGCTTTAATCTTTTTTTTCATTGTTTAGTCCATAAATAACATTTGACAATTCTTTTGTTTGACAATATTACCATTATTTATGATATGTTAAATTATTCTGTTAGCTATATACCCAACACTGGTTTTAGCTTTTGATTTTCTGCTTGTTTTAAAATATTATTGTAATTTCACTTATAATAATTAATTTAATGAAATTCTCTTCCATATATTAGTTGGCTGGAACATTTCAAATTACAGCAGGGTCCGAGTGAGGGGCTATTTTAAAAATCTTTTAGATTTTAATTCAAAACACCGCCTAGAAAGTCAATTAAATGCGGGGTCTATAACAAACCTCATCCAATCGATGAGGACATGAGCCAAAGGCCGCAGAGCCGAAGCCACGAATGTAATATTTATATAAATGTTAGAAAACTTTGAATTATTATAGGGGTTGGAAAGCGTGAAGCGGCAGTGCAAGGAGTAGGAAAGTAGAAAGGGTAGGAAGAGTCGAGTTTGCTGATTAAAACAGTTAAAATTATGGTAAGAATTTATTTCTAATAAACTAGGATTAATATATATCCCCATTTGTCAGCAATAGAATAGATATTTTATTTTATGATAGCAGATATTTCTAATAGCTATCTTACTATAATATAGTAACATCGTCATCAATAAATATCTGTTTGTATGTAATGTTCATATAATAATACAAAGGACGCCGGCATGTATAGCCGTACAAATATAAAGCAGATAAGCAGTTCCCTCAACCCTGATATTTTGTATGAAGAATGACTTGCCAGTTATTCCGAATTCGAGGTTACATAAGAAATATCTCCTTGTTTAATTCGGCATTCAGTCATTTCATGATGTGAACGATGTTGTAAAAAATTGTCATCTGTTGTCAGCTGTACAAGCAGTCGGTTTTTGCTGTCGTTTTTTAAACATTAATGGATCCGAAACAAATATATGTTTCTTATAAATTAAATGATTAGTTTAGTTATTCATCTTGCCCGTAAATTTATAAATTTCGTTCATATTTCTATAATATTATTGGAACAGTATTATAATTAAATATTTTGATCTGTTATAGATTATAATGGAATTGCTACATCGAAAGGCCACGAAATATTTAGCTGAGGACGCGCATTCATCTGAATTTTACCAAATTGTCACTATACAGCATTCTTTAGAAATTTAGATTAAAAACTTTAATAAACTATCATTAAAATAACTGCTAGTTTGTTTATATTTTTGAGATCGGTAATAGGCAATATGAAATTTTAATTTGGGAATTTAATGTGCCCAATTCAAGATGACTAACAAAAATACCAGAAGTTACTTCATTGTCAAGAAATTTGTTATGCAATTATGCAAATAATTGATTCAAAATAACGAATCAAGATGAAAATAGTTATTAGAAAATAGATTAAAACAGACCACTTTGTTTTGTTAACACCGAACGACCAGATATAAATAGACAAATGTTCTTACACAATGAATGACACTCAAACTCAATATTGAAGGATGCTTAACATATATCAAATAACAATTTATCATCTAACTTTTTAACAAGATTACACACACAGTCATGCAGACTAATTGCAAGATAGAAAATATGTTAACTGTTTATTAACAATCTCGCAAATAATAGTTACCCAATGAAAATAATACGTGGACAGAGAGGGGTTTCCGAAATTCACACGAACAATAATGAACAAAATATTACATTGTTAATTCAATTATATTTGTATTTCTTTAGCAAACCAAATTACTTTTGCTCCCGACCTAATTAAAGTTCAATTTTCCGTTCTAATTTGTACTACACGTCCTCGATTGTATCGACCAGGGAAAATCTTCTCAATTACCGCTTTTCACCACGAATTGCGCGGAACATTATTATCAATTATTAAAATGTGAACGCCTTTCTATAAATTATCAGCTTCGCAAACCCACATTGTACAAAGAAGAAATATTCAGATATCTCCTAATCCGACGCTTCCAAAAGGAATCTTAGAAATTTTGTGAACATCGCCATTCTTTATGGGGGCACATTTAAATATTTTCATATTGACGTAAATTCAATTACCTTGACAATGAACCAATCAAAAATTAATGCGGTGATAGGGTTTCCATATCTTGAGGATCAAGAAATACATGGGTCCTTGAACTATATGCTGTATTTCTGTTAATATACTGAGAAACGTTTACTCTTTGGGTATCCAATATTTTAAAATTATATATAAAGACGATTTTACAGAACTTAGTAACCATTTCCAAGCTCCCGCATATGGGGAGAAGCTGGGCGAATGAAATTCTGTTTCATATTTTTATTCGTTGCTTACCGACTTAAGCTTTTTTATCAATTAATTCTATGGCTTGGCGTAATTCTTTGTCTGCTTTTCTAACATTGGATCCGTGGTCGGAAAATACTTTTGCGACATATTCCTGACGCGCCGTCGATCATTATGTTGGCCGAATCAAAAAACAACAAATGTGCCAGATCTCCGTTTTTCACGAAAATTGGACTAAAGTAGTAAAGCTGAAAGGAAGTAAAGGAACGCGGTCCTAGCATATTGCAAATGGTCCATTAAGAATTGTGTCGATTTTTCACGATTCATTTGATATGTCGGATACAACATATGTACCGAATTTACTTAACCACCGTTTCGTGTCTGCTATGGTTCATTTTTTCGTAATAATATTTTAAAAGAATACGCACCTGAGGGCACGAACTACCTAGAATTACGGTCTCTAAGGCGAAACACGTTCTTTTTTTGTATGAAGACAAGGCGACAATTTGAGGATAGGGCTTTTAGTGCCGATTTCGTGGTTAGCTTTTAATGCATGCAACTCTTGGCTGAAACTAAAGGACTGCATACCACGGATTCGTAATTTGCTCGACCTTTTTAAGATATTCGCAGTCAATAGTACTACTTTTCTCGTCCTTAAATCGATTTATAGTCACAGTGATGAACAATGTTCGCTTTAAGGAATTGCGATTTCGACATTTTTTAATACTGGCCCTATGACGGGGTTCCGATTTTCTATCGCGATCGCTTCCTTTTTTACCCTCTGATACGCTAATACGTTCGACAGGACAATTACCTTCAGCCTACCACAAGTATTGTGGTTAGGTTAGCCAAGTTTCTTTTAGTCAAGGGGAAAATCTTTGGCAGCAATGTTTGCGAAATTTAACGCAGATGGCACCCATCGCCATTCTTGCGGTTTGGTGAAGTTTGAAATTTCCGACAATCTATGACATATGAATGTTTTGTTCTTTTTCGATAGTTATAGCAAGGTTACTAGCGATTACAGCTGCTTGTAATTCAAGTTGAGGAATAGACGTTGTGTTTAAGGGGGATGCATGGGCTTTGCGGCTACAAAGGAAGTTTCTAATTTCGAATTGCTTTGGATAAGTCAACACACTACGGTAGCGTAGGCCTTGGAACTCGCATCGAAAAATACATGAAGTTAAATTCTGGAGGTCACAACATGTACCAACGAATAACATCTGGATATCCAAATGTGTCTTGCACGTTATCTATCTCTAAAACCCAACCAATTCTCGTATGTTGATTATTATCGCCAACTGGCTCATCCCATTTTACAGCGATTATCCAGATTTCTTGCATTAGGATCTTTGCGCGTCTATATGCATAATTTTGTCTGTAATATTAAAAAGGAAAATATCTGCTCGAGTATTCCACCGAAGACCCAAAACGTTATGTTTATTTGATTCCCCGAAATCGATATTCGTACGGTAGCTCCCGTTTTTTTTTAAATTGACGATATAACTCTCGGATCGTTACACGCCCATTTATGCATCTGGAACCTAATTTATCATCACGCTTTAGCAGCCCAATTTCCTAACAACTTTTATTAAATTTTCTTATTGATTTCAAAATTTCGATTGCGCGTTGTTCTTCTGCCGGTATTTTATCGTCGGATGATATTCCGAAAGCATCGGTTTTAAAAGAAGATCGAATAAGTTCATGCAGGTTGTTGTCCCATGAAGTTTCACCCCTAATATCTAATATCAGGTCAAACCAAATTTCCCTAAACTAAAAATATCCCTCTTACCCTCAACGAATTCCAGTTGTCGCTCGAGTTCTCCTAAATAATGAAAGTCGCGTTGCAAACGTTTGCGAAACTCATTTATTTCCAGTTTCAAATCTAACGCACGATTTATATTAAATTCGCTCACCAATTTCGATTCAAAATAGGTAACCTCTATTTGCCTCCAGCTGGCTTCACATCACTGTGACTCCTCTGACGACTATCAGTTCCTTTCAATTGGAGGTTGAATTTCGTTGATAATCGCCGTTCTCTGTGATCGTCGAAATCCTCCATTTTTTCCACATGACATGAAACTCCATATTTACCGGACATGGCGCATCCTGCCATAGGTGAATAATCGCTGCGTTTCAGCTGCTTGAATTGCCTACCTTTTTTGCCCTCTTTGACGTATTTGATAATCTGGAGCGGATGCAATAATTTCCATGTTGGTGACCCTTGGTCAAATATCAAATATTATAATGAATGTTTGGAACCTATATCTTTATAATATTCTAAATGAAATCCAAATTTTAATCTGATTATACTATATGTTTAGCTGCGTAATATAAAATACCATGACTCATTATGGCCGAGAAAAGTAACGCTGAAGTTTTATTTTAGTTTTAAATCCTATATGTAATACATTTTTTCTCAGATTAAAATAAAACCGTAGCTGTGTTCAAGCCAGATTAAATTCTGTTTGATATTGGCCACCATATTGTCCGGTTTATTTCCAACCATACGAGTATCAGAAAAATTAAATCGTGAAATTTTCGGCAAAAAAATATGGGTTTCATTCGTAAAATCAACGGAAATAAGTAGAAAACATCTGGATGTGTTAGTTTAGTAAAACTGAGAGGTATGGGTTTAAACTTAACCAAAATATCTTATAAAAATTGTAAAAACTAGAAAAAACATAAACATGTTATAACACTGACATCTTTGTCTTTGGCCGTAAAACTAATGAAAATGTAAAAATATTTTTCACCCTCTAAAAATATTTATCCAGTATTCAGGTGCATTTTGTTGATTTCAACGTGTTAATTGTTAACTACTTTATAAATACAAATATTTACAGCTTTTACTAGGCATACATCAATATCCCAACATGGTTTCCGTTCCAGATATATTGTACAGTGTGCGAGTTGCGTAAAAAATAAGTTAAATTTATATTACAATTAACGGGTTACACAGCAATAATGAGTTTTATAGATAACATAAAACTTTTCTATATATCCAAACAAAATTTTCTGCAGTTTTAAAAAGTTTGTTTAGCAGTAGCAATAACAAATTTAATATGAAAATCAACGTAGTATTTTTGGTCGCTCTGTGTGTTATTCTAGCCATAAGTGTACATGGGAAAGGTAATTGATATTATGAAATATTTGTTTTGTTTAATTAGACATTTAGTTATTATAATAATAATTGCAGCTAAGATGTCAATCCCGATAAAAGTATAGTTCAATTAATATTAAAAACTAAATGTAGTATTAAGAAGCTCTATTTTTCATCATATTTATATTATTATACTCTTATGACAGACTAGAGTTCACGTTAGAGATATATAATAGTATATTTCGTTAAAAGTGTGAGAAATGCGACTTCCTTCATGTGTAAGTAACGTTCATTTTCCTAACAGTATGAGGAAAATTAGTATTTTCAGCAGTTTTTATAGTGTGATAAATAGTTTCCTGCATGCTACACGGGAAATAAATACTAAAAGCAGTGCTAACTACTTAATAACTAAAAAAAGAAATATTGTTTTCCCGCATACTAGTAGGAAATAGTATATTACGCAACAAGTGCGCAAAGTTAGCTTTACCGCACGGGCAGCGAGAGTACGTGAATGTTCTACTTTGCGCACACAAAACAGTGCGATAAGTAAGCACTTAGCGCACGGAGTTGAAAAAAAATATATTTTCGTTGTACAAAAATGTTTGTAAACAATTTTGAAAAAAAATGGTAAAATTACATTTTGCTCCTGCGAAAATTACACGGATAAGATAAGTGTTTACAACTTTTAGACTTGAACTGCAAGCCCTTTATGACCAAAAATGTGATCGTAACGGGGGCGTATATATACGTCTTAAAAATGTCTAAAAACTGAAAATGATTATTTTTTAAACTTCGACCCAGACCGCAGGCAAGCTAAACCATTAACAAATAACAGAATAATTGTACACTGAATAAAATAAGTCTTAACTTTATTTAAGACACCTTTGATTAAACACTATACAGAATACTCTAATTAAGCCAGATCAGATTTTAAATGTAGATAATTTAGATTTAAATCGGACGTTCAAAATAATTTACGCGGAAGACAATTGTCTTGACAATTTTACCGGCGATTTTTGTTCATTTTTATCCGACTTTTATGATATTACCGTTGATTTTACGAAGAAAATGCATATACCCTTTATGAAGAAAATTCGATGCTGTGTCAACTTATTATAGGAAACAATTTGTGTGAGTTGTCTTTTTGAAAATAGATGTAAAAAAGGTGGTGTTTTTCAGATGCTATACAAATAATTTATTATTTTATTATTTCTCGGTGTGACGGCGCATGTAATAAATGTAAAAACAAAAGAAAGAAAACATCAGAAAATGTAAACAATGCGTTGTTCTAATGTGAACGAACGTGGCAATCTTCTAAAATAACGAAGCATATTCAGCCAGAAATATTCAGTATATACTATTGGGAAAAGTGAATAGAAAATCCCCACGTAATAAGAAATAAACAAGATCTATTATATAAAAAGCGATTCGCACTTGGCTATCAGCTGTGCTCATAGGCAGGGATCTGGTAGCCTTACCTTGGATGCGTGTATTTAACTCTCAATCCCGACACATGGTCGTTTTGGACCCAGAGAAAATTCAAATTGTACTTTATAAATTGCTCAACTGTAAGCATTTTCAAATGACAGGACATATTTGACCCAGGTGGTGGGAGGAAAAGGCTTTAAAATAGATGTCGGAACTAAAGATTAATTATTTTCAAACTTTCTAATAGTTTACACTAATTCCATTTGGGGGGGGGGGGATTCGAATAGTGTAATCAATGAGCATGTAGCTTAAACAAATTTTTTAAATCTAACAAAGACCAGTTTTTCTTCAAAAGTGCAAAACGCTTTTTATAGCATAAATCTTGTTTATTACTTATTACGTGGGGGTTTTTTATTCACTTTTCCCAATACCATAATGAATTTCTCTGGCTATAAATGATTCGTTATTTTAGAAGATCGTCTCGTTTGTTAGCATTAGAGCGACGCATTGTTTATATTTTCTAATGTTTATGTTCTTTTGTTTTTATATTTATTAAATGCGCCGTCACACCGACAAATAATAGATTATTTTACCACACGACAAAGAAATTTTATTATCTAATTCTCCATATGTGAGAATTATATTTATAGATGCTTACATTTTTAAACTGCAGTTAATATCTTGTGGCCGTTAAGTATTTGTTCTCAATTTTCTATTTCATAAATAAATTATATTATATCAATGTTTTGCGCAAAATTAAAATATAAATATATTTAAAATATGTCAATTATATAAATATAAATTGATTAGACAGACGATTATCAGATTCTTATGTGGATTAATGTTTTAGTAGGATGCAGTAAAATGAAAATTCGTCCTGTTTTTCTGTTTTACAATTTTAGCGATTTTACAATTTAATCAATGTAAATTCAATGACTTACGTTTTTTTGTAAAAATTCGTTCATTTATACCAAAATTAATTCTGTTTCAAATGTGATACACTGTTGTAGGTGCTGCAGTGCACAAGCGTGAAGCTGTAGGCGGAGTAGAAGGAAAAGGAGGTAATTAATTTTTCTCTGATTATTTTCGTTCCTTTACTTTCTTGATTTTACAACATATTTTGGTCCTGTAATATTGTATATGGGCAAATCTACAGAACTTTTCACTTTCGTTCACATTTTTTTTAATTCAAAACATATGGTGTTCTTATGCATGATACGGGCCATTCCACGTGAATAGGATCAGTCACCTTTCAGAAATTAGCAAATTTCGCATATCGGTTCCTGATGATATAAAATATGGTATGAAATATTTTTTTCCCGTTTGCAAAATTGCCCAAGTTATAAATAATGGAAATTTTTTTTTTACTTCTTAATTAATAATTTTATAACTTTTTTCCTTCGCGTTGAGTAAACAAATTTTTATAACAAAAGGACTATATTTTATTTAACATAAAAGAACATGATTTAGCACTATTTATTTAAAAATCTATTTTTAAATAACTCTTTTAACTGTCTGGGGAATAATCAATAGATAGAAAAAAAATGTTGTCGGAAACTACCAACCTTGTAGTATTCTACAAAAATGTTCGATGTGTTTTGGTTCTTTTAAAAATAAATTGTTAAATAAATAGTACAAAATCATGTTTTCTTATGAAGTAAAATAATAAAATATAGTCCTTTTGTGATAACTTTTGTTATCAAAATTTCTTTATTCAACTTGAAGGAAAAAAGTTATAAAATTATTAATTAAAAAGTCAAAAAATTGTCCATTACTCATAACTTGGACAATTTTGCAATCGAGGAAAAAAGATTTGACACCATATTTTATATCATCAGGAATTAACGATATGCAAAATTTTACCAATTTCTGAGAGGTAACTGATCCAATTCACGTGGAATGGCCCATATACATATTTAACAATTGGGAATGATAATCCACCCCTTTAATAGGATTTTATAATTGTTACCTTTACAAAATTACAAAACCAAATAATGTTCTTACTCGTAAAGTTTCTGAATCAAGCATAAACCAACATCAAAAGTTGCTTATTAGAATTTGCCATTGTGGTAATTACACACATCAATCACCCGCGCAAAATATTCGACAGATATAACAGTATATCTTTTTTATTAAATGTATTTAGCATTTAATTTCTGAATTTTTCCATAATACCTTTATTATTTTAGGCTATCCTGTGAAGCGTGAGGCTGTAGGAGGAAAAATAGGAGGTAGTTGTTATCGTTTCACGTACTTCGATTTTTATCTTTTATTTCGGAAAAATTTATTTCAAACATAAGATAATCTTAGAGAATTATACACTTCAATGTCAAACAAGGATATCCTGCAGACGATTAGATTTTTATGGTTTTTGTGTATAAAATATTCGGTATTACTTTCGCCTGAGAATATTTTGGTTAGTCGTGATATGTTTCATGTGTTCCATGATTTGTTCGTCGTGGTGTGTATAATTCTCTTAGTTACATATCCAATACTGATTCTAAATTTTGATTTTCTGCTAGGTCCAAAATATTTTTGTAATCTTACTGGTTGTATTTGATCTTTCTAAATCATTTTCGGTATATTAGTTCACTAGTGGAAGACAAGCATCAAGGCGTAAAAATTACCATCAGTTGCTATTGCAGGTCATAAGCCGGCCAAATTTTATTTGTTTAATGATTATTCGCGAATAGGAATTCATTAACGTTTAAAATAATTATGGGTCACTATTATGGGTATTTTTTTCTTCGAGGTTTAGTTGTCTTTTACGACTTTTTTATGTTTATTAGTCTATCTATATTAATACCAGTACTCTAGTATTTGGGAATGATATTAAGCAACCTTTGTACTATTACAGGTATCACAAAACGTGAAGCTCTATCAGGTAGAATTTGTAGATACCATTACATTGACGTGTAATTTCTGCCATAATATTTTCTCACTTTATGATTTACACGAAAACATGCTCAAACTCTTAGTTCATTTCTCAACTGAACTTGAGCGATTCCGCGCGAAGCAGATCAGTCATATCTAAAAAAAAGGCCAAATTCTGCAGATTGGTGACGTTTGACATGATAAAATGTTGTACCAAATATTTTGTCTGCAACATTCTTCGAGTCATAAACAATTTAAAAATTCAGGTATTTTTATATTAAAAATGTGTAACTGTTTCATGTTTAAGTTTTAATAAATAATTTGTTAAACCATTAGTTTGATCAAAGGTCGAAGAATATAAAATTGTATCATATGTAAATGTCTTAAAACCTTAACATGAAACAGTTACACATTATCAAAATAAAAAGACCTCAAATTTTCAATTATTTATAGCTTGAAAAATGTTTCATTAAACAACAAAATATTTTGTGCAACATTTTGTCATGTCAAACCTACCAAAAAGCAAAATTTTGCTTTTTTAGAGATGACTGATCCATTTCAGGCGAAACGGCTCATTTAATACGAATAGTTAGAAAATATTTGAGTCGGATTTTATAAAAATCTATTTAACATTTCATGAAGTTGCTACTACAATTTTGTCTATTATTTCGTAAAACATTGTACTACTATAGGTGCTGCTTGTAAACGTGAAGCTGCAGGCGGTAAAGGCGGAGTGGGAGGTGCAGGAGGAGTTCAAACGGCTGATTGGGACGGTGGATATTAAGGTAATAATTTTTTTCAAATTAAGAGTATTTTTATCTCGTTATTATAAATCAAACCCGAACCTACCGTATAAAGATAGTAATTTTATCAGACAGCAATAACTAATCACCAATTACATTAGTCATTCACTAAATGTTCTTTGTATATAATTTTTAATGGAAAAGACACCAATATCAATGCCTTGATTTACATATTCACTTTCTCACCACATTCGTATTTGCTCTGCTTGGTTCCGATTTTCGTGGTCAAGTACAGCAAGGTTTTTCTTCCCCAATAATCTTTGAATGTTTCCGGGCATCTGGGGAAAAAACAACAGATGTAATTTAAATTCACCAGAATATCGAAATCCCGAAAAACAAAATAAAAAAAGCCCAAAATATCGTAAACAACTGAATTAGGACACAGAAAAGTCATGCTATTTCAACATTTTAGCTTTTGGGTATTTTTTTATTTTCGGGTTTCGATCTGTCTTCACATGCATCATACTATTGGGATTCTTTTATCGTCAAGGTAGAAAGAAATGATTTTCTTCTCAAAATTTCCTAAATTTTCTGAAAATTTTTGTCCGGGGAGGCAAAAACAACGTTCTATATGTTGTTTAAATAATTGCATGCAACTTAAATGACTGTTCATTAATATTGACTTCCGGGACTGGACCTTCTCGTGTACACGAGAAGATATTCGGCTCCCTGACTGTAAGGAATGTTAAAGTCAGCGTGATCCAAGTCCAATTAAAATGTCCGATGAAAGTAATTCCAATATTCAGGCGATTATGCTCTTATAGAAACATATTTATCAATAGTAGACAAACATCGTTAGATTGTATTATTGAAAACAATTTAACCCATTTATTAATGCAGATAACTAACATTCTTATATTGAAATTATTAGTTTGGACATTATTTATCTTTCCCTTAAATGTATTAATCATATTGTCGTTTATCTACTCCTAACACAAATACAACAATACATAATGAATATTTGGTCTGTTATAGATTGCAAGCAGATTAATACATCAAGAGGCCGTTGATAATGTTGCTTCGGACATATGAATTCATCTGACTTTTGTTTCATTCTCAGTGTCTGATATTCTTTAGAAATTAAGCTATGTAAATTGAATAAACTGTAGTTAAACTAACTTGCTTGCATTTTTTAGCTTTACGCGACAACACGAAAAGTTGGTACTGCCTGGAAAACTGATCTGCTATGGCGTTATGACAATGTTGAATGGCAAGAAAGCAAGTTTGGGCCTTAAAACACCCAAAAAACCTTGAATCGCGACTCGATTACCATTTGGAACATGAGAATTTGAACAACGCAGACATAGTGCGTCTAATAGATATAGGGTACGTCGAAAGTAAATGATACTACTCCAAAACATAGAACGTGATATTTACTGAATTTTGATGTGAGAAATCCGAATAATCCGGGATAAAATTCGTATTGTTTTTTATACCATTCGATGCGTAAAATGCTGTTTTACACACTTTTGACATTTTACGGTCGCATTTTACGACCCTCGTAGTTACATAACATACTATTTTGCATCGGCGAAATTTGGAGCCGTGAGTAATATCCAGTATTGGTCACTACTAGGGGTACTCATACTCTTTTGGCAACGACAAATCGCCTATAAAACCGACGTTCGGGATATGTTTTTGAAAATAAAGTTGCGGGTGGAAGATCGTGGTTCGTAGTAATTTTGATAGTATCATGGGGAATTCCTAAAACCACCTGCAGAGTACCTAATATCTAGTCTTCTATGTGGCTCGAAATCGCACCCTCGGAGAGCCATAATCGTGAAAAATCGAAATGCAGAAGACAGAGCAATTAGGTCTCACAGTGGTCGCGAAAATTAAAAGATAAATCCATATGGATAATTACCTATATTGTTGATGTAGAATGGCTGTTTATAAAGTCAGGTCAGTTCACGAAATAAGCCGAGATTGTGGAGCTGAGATGCGAGTAATAATAGGCGCCCGCTTATATCAGTACCGGAAGCGGAGGCAAAAGATGATGGTCCTCAGATGGGACACACACAGACGTATTCTATTTTCATATTTCAGAGAATCTCATTCCAAAGGATGTACAAAATGGTAATTGTATGTCGAATTAAAGAGAATGTTTCAGTATTAACAAATGAATTAAAAATGGTTTCCGAATCGTCATTAAGATAAGTTGCGAATGAACAAACCAAATGATATTTTATTTCGCTATCCGCGCCCCATATGGGGGTAGTATGGGCGAGATCTATAGAAAAATTAGCTTTGCTGGCGATTATGAAAGAGCAAACTCCTAAAAAAAACGTACCTTACGTACGGGTTCAATAGAAATAGAGCACATTAATTCGCATCCTCTAACGCACATGCCGCCAGATTCACGCGACTTTCAGGCTCTTACGCCTAATCATTTTTTGAATCGGTTCCTCTTCAGGTCAGTTAGCGTTACCAATATATGAATTCCGAGGAACTTGCTCTAAAACACAGTAGAGATGGGTCCTAGACTGACGTATTTTGGATACACTGGTTCCAAGAATATGTCCTCACTCTCTTACATCGACCAAAATCATTAAGGAAATCGGCCTTATGATGAATACCCTTAACGGCCTCAGTGATACAGTTTTGATTGTCGTTGAATCGATACTGTGAAATATTTGGCCCAAAAGTATGGTAGAAAAACTTTGCCCTGGCCGAAACGACTCGTTGCCTAGGTTCGAACTGCAAATGGTCTATTTTGCGCCCCGTCGCGAAATTAATTCGGTTCGCGAAAGAAGAAATGAGACGTGATCCGGATTCTGCCGAAAGTTACGCGATTAACAATATTTTGTCAAGCATTGTCAGTGTCTACTGATAAGGATTGCATTGTCTACTGCGAATTGTTTATGGTTTAAGCTAGTTGGGTGATATTACATGAACATTCTATATTTAGAACAAATATGACAGATGTAACAATGTACTTACTCAAAATATCACAATGTATTAACAATGTATGATTATTACCCGTTTTCGTGGTTATAATGGGGTGTGTATTTCATTGTTGAATGCCTCGATTGCAAATAAAAATTTCTGTAATTTTCTGAAAATTCAAATATTTGCAATAAGAATATCAAAGTTAAATTCAGAAAACTTTGAAGTTATAACTAGTGACTAGTTTACGAACTTTAATATCGACTCCGAAACAAAGGTGTGCAAAGTCCGAGTAGTAGCACAAGGAAGAGAATGTTGCGGATAAAGTTTTTATATTCTGCGATATCGGGCGTGCGTTTATCTGCAGTTTGCCAGATGCTGTTGTACACCCGAACGGGGGTACTCCTCAAAAAGTTGTATGTACCGAACCTTCGACTGCGGCGACCATATCAGGTAATCTACGTCTAAAATAATTAATAATTTTAATGATCTTCGGAGTAATGGATGAGGTACGAGTTTTGCGAAATAACCGGATGAACGATATTCCGGGTTATAAAAAGTATAGTATTTATTCTATTTGAATGTGGATCTACTATGTCTGGAATTTAATTTATAGGCCGAATGATTCGTTTCGCGATGAATAGTAGCCATTATGTTTCGAGCACGGACAGTAGGATACATCAACCTCGTGATGATATGGAGACTCTGATTTCTTTCCTGAACTGGCCTTTTGGTGAACAAGTAGCTCTGGGGTTCGGAGCGAGGGCCTTCGTGGAAAAATATGGTGAAATCCGCCGAAACTTGAAAAGGAATTCGTCGTAATTTCGAAAAGACCTATGAAAATGGCGATCGGTTTCTTGAGTTATCGGTTACCAAGCACCGTCAAAAAGAACGACCCGAAAGATTCTCCTCCATTGCATTTGCAATTTGCAATGAAACGAGGAGCTCCACTTAGTCGGTAGAATGTGAACGATTCGGATCGTGAATATCGAATAACCAAAAAAATATCGTCGCCGATATACGTTTTGAAAACAGACAACGTTTTAGTTAAGTGATTTATAATCACGGCTTTCATTTCGACTACATCCGTTTCGTTTCCTAAAATGACTATGTCAGCACAAAGTTGCTAATAACTACATAATTACTATGTTATTTACTGTATTCAGTCATTTAAAATAAAAGCTTAGTTTAGGGGCGGTATTATAGACAGCACAATTTTGCTCATCGTAATTTTCTGACGCTATCTTAATTATTTTGTAAATTACTTTCCTTGTTCGTTATTTATGTAGTGATCATAGTATACTAGTTCTTGCATTTTAGTGATGATGTTTAGTTCGTTAGAACTTTCAAAATATATTGACGTATTATTGTATTGCTTTTCATTATCACTAGTATTTTTTGTTATAAAATATTACTTCAAGTTAAGCGTTCTTGAACCGAAAGTATATTCTATGTATTATTGGGGAATATTTATACATTTAACGACTGTAAAATTATTCGTCCTTCAGCCATGTATGACTGTCAAACCTTAGTGAAGATCAATATATCGCACATAATACATTATGCATTTAGAATAGAGCGGAAATGGATATCGAGCCCATAATTTCTGCTGGAGAACCCAAAATCAGTTAAAAAGTTATAATGGTTGAAGCGTTACGTATACTCTAAACTGTCTTCATGATAGTGATATTCAATTTAAACGAGTGAGAATTGCGCCACCCTGATCTTAAAGTTAAAATTGGACTTCGTATTAAAATGAATGTCCACCTTAATAAAGGCACTGGAATGGTTAGGTGTTATATGCAACAATCACGACACAATAGTAGCTTCGATCCTGCGGCCTTCAGCTCCTGTACTTCTCGGTTTGGTAAACCCAGCTATTTAATTGACAATACAAAAAAAATTCAAAATAGTAGTTTTCAAAAATTCGACAGCACAAGTCCCAGTTCACGTTGAGACATATTTATAAACACGAACCCGTCTTAGGTCATTTCATTTCTTGTATTAACGCAGATTCGTGTCGTTAATGGTTATAAAGAAATAAATAATAATAAACTATATTTATATTATTTAATAAACCTATATTTCTAGGGTTACTGAAAACGAATTTCATATTATTTTATCAAAGTTCAAGTGGAGGATAAGCAATGGCGACTGAAAGCACGAATATTACTTTGACAACAAAGTTGCAGAATGTTGTCGACAATGTATTAGGCAATTGCAATTGAAATAAATGATACATGCTATATTGCTGTTGACAAAGATCTATTATTAGTATAATCGTTTTTTTTATTTTGCGTATGGAGATTTACGTGTCAGCATTGTAATCTACTACATCCACAAGCTGCTCCGCATTCACTTTTACAGCTACAAAAGATTTTTTTTGCCGACTCCTCTGTCCAGGTGATATGTCGTCTTGTGCTAGTCACAATTAAACCTGGTAATACACCCTTTGGGGATGCTGTATTGTAGCATTAACAGTGGGAGGTAATGATCGTAAAAGGATGGTGTTCTTTACTCCGACAGCCTGTACCAACGATTTAGATATATATATCTGAATACACTTAAATCAAAGGTTAGTATGATGAGAATAATGAGATTTTTAAGGTGACAGTTTTGTTCCTCTATTAACAAGCGATACATGTAATGGCATAGAAGTGGGAATAACGGAATTATTTTAGAGAAAGTAGAACATGTCTCAAAATTCACTTTAAATCATTTGAGAAGAGTGTAGTAAGCGAGAGACTTCCGGCTTGGATATTGTCTTTTTCTTTCTTTCCTATTCCATGATTTATACGTGATCATCAAACCATAAATATTTACAAATGTAGCTAAAACATAAATAATATAAAAAATTAATTGATTTAAAAATGATGTGTTGTAATTCGTCTAATTTAATATTTTTTATTTTAATTCTATTTTAGATCTATACAAAAATGAAATACGCGTTTGCTAAGTTTTTCTACACAGATTATGCATAGCTCTCAATTATTTTTCTTGTAAATTCGATGTCCACAATTTTTCTTAAGCTTTCTATGTAGAACCAACGATCGATTAGTGATCAGGAGACGGTTGGAGACGGTATAACGCATGCAGAAAAACTTCCCGACTATTCGATACTACTCCCCCAAGTAACACTATGTTGCGGCAGCTACACAGTAGCAGTCGCAACGTTTTTGCAGCTAAAGGAAATGATAAAATACATTAATGCTACCTGCAATGCTGAAAACTATCTGTGGCAGCAAAATTAGCAGCCATATTACAGCATATGCTCCGAAAACACTACAAACTCCATGCGGCAGCTAATTCGGCAGTTGCAACGAATCAGTATGTCTAATGTAAAGAGACATCGATGTCTCGGCACTTATTCAGATTCTCTACCAGTAGATGGCACTGTTACATGAATATTTGCCTAAAAGTGGTGGAATGTTCACTTTCATACATGTTCCAGAGAACCTTCAAACATATCAGCGAGAAGCGTTCGTGTACGTACGTGCGTATATAGGTGATGAAAAGCGAGTTCGTAATTAGTGTACAACTTATAGGTTTAGTGTCAAAATTTGTTAATGTAAGCGTTCATTTATGAGTATCATTAATATTTACATTTATTTGTATCAAAAAGAAAAATATGTTGTGTGGTACGGAATTTTAATAAAATACAACAGTTGTAATATAATTAGTCTTTATCAACGTTTTTTTTCATTTTAAATTTAAAAAAATGAAAAATGCCGAATGTGCAATTTGTTTCCATTACCTCAGTGCACCTGCTTTACAGCTCCTCTACATCTTTGTCGCAGTCAGATGGCAATCCCCACATTGGCGTTAACGACTGTTTTGGCTGAACACAAACCTAAATTGTGTGGAACACAAGCTTTTTTTCGTGTATGGACGGCCCATTTTAAGAAATTAAAATTCATAAATAAATTGAATGCATAATAAATATGCAGCTTGAACCAATCTACTCTTCAGAATGTAATTTTTATGTAACTAAAATCGGAATACTGAGGCTCGAGCTCTGTTTGGTTTCTCCGCAAATTTCCCAAGCTAAAAAGTTGGTTGCGCATAAAGAATTGCTATAAAATATTTTACAAAGTTAATGTGAAAAATGTTTGAAGTTTCGCAAATAGCACTGCCTAGACAATAATTCATTTCATTAAATACAAATTAGTATAACCTCAGTTAATACCTTCACAAGTTGGGCATTTACTGGGATGAGCGTTATAAACCAGATTTGGACCAGGGAGATCTAGCTGGGCCCGATCGGGAAATAGTTAATTTTCTTCACATGGGATATTATAACACAAGAAGATTTCTTTTATTAATTCGAAGAGTCACCGATAGAATTGGTTAACTCTAGAGGCTGGCTTCGACTATTTTCATACCAAACTTACGTATCAAATACTTACTACATCCTTGCTGAAATATATCTGTAAGAGGTTTGTTGAAATTGATATGAGTACACGTCACTTGCATAAATCAATGCTTCATCATTCTATTATCACTTTGCAGAAGTAACTATTATTGTAACTCTTATTGGATAACCGCAATAATATCGTGGAACGCTCTACTTTCAGATATCTTAGAGGGGTTAAAATCGGTGGTGATATAACATTTGCGGAGTAGCTTTATTTTAAGTTAGCCAATATTATTACATAGGTTTTGATAATGCCTGTATCCCGATGTATTTGTCCACTGAAAGCGGTAATTGTTAACAGCTTTTATATATTATTATTGTCAAATGCAGCCATAGCTCACCGGTGATCGGAACGTCATTATTAGGATAGTTGCTTGGTTGAATATTTTTGTAAACTGTTGTATTTCGCCATACGCGGTTGTAAAAACCAATTTTACTGCTTCGATAATTACATGGATAAGACAGGAGTTTCACACTTTTTCGAACTTTAATTTATTGGCATAAACTCGTATTTTAAACCCGTTATGACGAAAAATTTTGGTCGTAACATGGGCGTAAGTTTTACACTCCAAAGGCTTCTTTTACGAAAATATTTGAAGGTGACACGAAACTATCAAATTTGGACGTAAATGAATATTTTAGTGAAATACAGTAAAATAAAAAATCTCCCTATTTTGCTTTTTACGAATTAAGCAAAGTGGATTCAATGACAGAGTATTATTGCTACCAACATTACTTCTGATACAAAGTTTATACTCTGTTTTAGGTGCTGCAGTAGAAAAGCGTGAAGCTGTAGGTGGTGTAGGAGGAGTTGGAGGTAATCTCAAATACAGGCACACATTTAATTCAGTGAAAATATCAACTACAATCAACTTTTTTATGTGAATGAAATACATCAAATCTAACATCAAGTTGATTTTAGATAATTAATGTAGTTGTGAAAAGTTTTGTTTCAGGATGTTTAACAATCTTTATACTATTACAGGTTCTCGCATACGTGAAGTTGAAGTTGAAGCATAGTGTGGAGATAGACATTGTCGATTGAATTACGTTCATATATTTTGTGTCATTCTTTGAAACGATCACATGAAGACCCGAGAGTGGGAACACAAATAAGTTCACCGTCTTATACATATTGGTAATCTCAATTAAACCCCCTCTCCAAATGAACCTAGAAATCGACTTGTAAATAAAGTAAGAATAAAATGCGCGTTATTTTTTTCTCTTTTCAATTAACAACCCCGTTAATTGGTATTTGCAACTCAGTAAATGAAGCTGAGCTAACAAAAGATATTATCTAGCATGTAATGAAACAAAACGTTTATATCGGGTTCTTGTCAATTGCTGCGTTTCCTTATTCCATAACGAGTAATCGCATTTGATGTTTAACAAACCATTCCCGACTACGAAGAGTTTACGATTTATATTTTTGTAGCGAAAACTGCTAGTCGTATTAAAAAACGAAATGTGTATTTTTACATTCTCTACATGATATTATTTTTCAAAATCCAATTTTGTAAATTTCATTTTTTGATTTCATATGAATGTCTGGTTCTTTCAGCTCATCTTTGTTGTCAACATCACCAAGAATTTCTAAAATTGACTGGTGTAAATTACAAGTTGTTAATTGAAGAGAGGACCGTCCTAGTTTTAGTTTCGTCATCTGCATTTTCTCAATGTTTTATTTGCCACGTCACTTTGTATGTGCACTTCATTATCTGATTCCATCACTGTATGATACTAGTTTATGCATTCATAGGTTCGATCAAGAACTTTAATTTCTCATGTGAATGGGAACGCCTGTTCATACGTAAAACTGAACGTCAATTTCTATACATGAACCGGTTAGCAAGGAACGTAATTGAGAACGTATAACTGATGATCATTTTCAATATATTGGGCTTCTAAACGCTAGTTAGAAGTGATGGAAGTTTCAAATAAAAGATTCTTTAAAAGGCACATTTCCCTGATTAATCTACCTTTAAAGTTTGAAAGGTTGAATCACGTGTTTGCAATGCATGTATGTTAAAAAATATCCGGTAGAACAGAAAATGTGGGTACAAATTGCAAGTCCTGTTTGGCAGTGTTGTTATAATATCAATGAACAAAAAAAAGAGACCTCATAAAATTTGTAACTGTTTTAAAGTATACTTATAAAGAGGTTTTAAGTAATTTTTGCTCTCAGCTAGTCATATAACAGCTGGTTTGTAGTTGTGTTTGATTGTTAATAATTTAACTGTTTCACATCATTAATGAAATCGGAGACAGAGAACCAGATAATGAAGATAAAAAATTTTACGCAAAGTAGCAGGTTTTTTAATTATCGTTTATTAAATTAACATAAATAAATTTCTAAAGAATAGTAGACAGTGAGAGTTAAAAAAACTCAGATGAATTCACATATTCTCAACTAAATTTCCCTTGGCCTGTGCAGGCAGAAATCTCTTGCAACCTATAACAGATCAAAATATTTGATTATTATTCAATACAATTTTGATATCGATTGTGAACTCCTGAAAAGTTCACCAAAATGTAATGATCTGCGAAATCGTGGATTAGCTCAAAAAATGAAATTTACAAAATTGGATTTTGAAAAATAATATCATGTAGAGAATGTAAAAATACACATTTCGTTTTTTCATACGACTAGCAGTTTTCGCTACAAAAATATAAATCGTAAACTCTTCGTAGTCGGGAATGGTTTGTTAAACATCAAATGCGATTACTCGTTATGGAATAAGGAAACACATTTATATTTTCACAGCAATTGACAAGAACCCGATATAAACATTTTGTTTCATTACATGGTAGATAAGTTATTGACATAAAGTTTGGATAATATCTTTTGTTAGCTCAGCTTTATTTACTGAGTTGCAAATACCAATTAACGGGGTTGTTGATTGAAAAGCGAAAAAAATAACGCGCATTTTATCCTTACTTATTTTACAAGTCGATTTCCGGGTTCATTGGGAGACGGGGTTTAATTGAGATTACCAATATGTATAAGACGGTGAACTTATTTGCGTTCCTACTCTCGGGTCTTCATACAAAGTGACGTGGCAAATAAAACATTGAGAAAATGCAGATGACGAAACTACAACTAGGACGGTCCTCTCTTCAATTAACAACGTAATTTACACCAGTCAATTTTAGAAATTCTTGGTGATGTTGACAACAAAGATGAGCTGAAAGAACCAGACATTCATAAATATCTATTGGAGAAGTGGTTTCATGTAATTCAAAAAGGGTTGAATTTTGAAACAAAAAAGGAGCTGTTAAAGAAAAACCCTATTAGTAAAAATGGTCTTTACTAATAAGTTCAATGTTACATCCAGAAATTCAAGTGATAATGTCTAAAGTAGCTACAGAAGAAAACTGTAAACGATGATAGTAGAAAAACGTTGCAAATTTTAAAAGATACTTGAAAATGATTTGACCTTGAAGTGACCTTCAAGTTTGACCTCACGGACGATGGTCCTGTGCATTTAGGGTAGGTCTTTGAAAGAATAGAGCAAACAAAAATACAGAGCGCATTACGGATGGCGCTCCCTGGGCTCGGTATTCGGCGATCCTAAACACCTAGGACACATGTATTGATAGAACTTATGAAAATTACGGAGCGCAATACCTACACTTCGTAATCGGCAACCCTAAATACTTGGAGTAATCATTCTACATGACAGTGTCAAAAAACTGTGGAGAACGGTACCTGCACTTCGTAATCGGCGACCTTAAGCACTAGGAGGACGCACTCTTTTGAAAATTATAAAAAACCTCGGGGCGCGCTACCCTTACCCCGTAATCGGCAACTTTAAATACCTAGAGCACGCCTGTGGTTATATTTTAGAATCAATTTTAATGGTGTACGTGAGTTGTACAGGCGGACGTGTTTAGTTCCATAAACAGCGGTACTCTGCGAAGATGACGCTAGATGGACCGAGCTTAACTGTTGTTAAGCGTTGGGAAATTTAACATTGCCGTTTCCGTACCCAGGTCGTGGCTAAGCAAATTATCCCAAACACCATTACACTTTAAAATTACGTTATCTATAGATCTGATTGATGTTATAAAAGATGTGGGGTGTAGTTGTATACGTTCACGACTTCATCAACTCATGTGCGATTCTCTCCTCTTCTGAGATATCCAATACAAATTATCATACTCAAACTGATTGCCCATTTATCGGACTCTCCTGTCAAATACCCTCTCCCCTACTATTAATTTCTGTTTACCGATCACATGAGTCTCCTATCTTTAATAACTTGAACCCGAGCTATAGAAAATAATTCATTAAAAATTGAAAATAGTAATCATGGGTTATTTAAACATGCTGCAAATAGAATTGTGCGTCTAACTTTCTTTGGTTACCGGATCTTAAGCGAACCGACTAATTCAAAATATCTAATCATACAAACTGCAATACTCGTATTACCACAGTTGTGTCTGTTTATCACATTTCAGTTTTTATTAAGTCACTAGCGCATTCGAGTGATGAATGTATTCTTTACTCTTAAGATTACTGTTTTTTTAATTTGTAGAACATTAAAAGCTTCTAAGAGTGTTTACACAAATTTATAGTTGCATATTTTTGTAGAGCAATAATTATTATATTATGATCAACATTTTTGAATTTTGAAGAAAGTAAAAGAGGTATATATGACAAAAACAATAATGTAATGTCATTACACAAAGTATATCTATCTTAAAAACTGTAGATCAAATTAATTTAATTTGTTGATTAAAGATAATTTCCATGAATCAGAGTATTTTGTATCCGAACTCGTTTGATTATGTTTATTTTTCTGTATTTACATTCCAAGAAACGTATTTACCGGGAAATAATTTCATCGTTTTCGTTTTGGTCACATCCTTGCCATTTTTAACAATATTTTGTAATTATTGGTGATGCGCGGGGAAATTGAAATTTATTTATTTATTTATTTATATATAAGAAATATTAAATTCTTTTGATTCTTTCTTATTTTAATTTTAAATGTTCGTTTTTAATGTTTAATTAGTCGAAGTTGTAATATTACTATTATTCATGGCATAATTATTCATTTTATGTATTTGTCGGGGAACTCTTTCAGATAATTATTGTCAGGTAAAATGTTTTTTTATTATAATCACACTGTATGTAATTCCAATTTTATGGCGTACAGGCTTCTGCGAAGAATAATTTTAAATTCTTCCAGAAAATGTCCGATTTCTGTACCAATCGAATATTAAATTATTGTTTTGATTAATAACCGATCAATGTAGGAAATTCAAGTTGTTATTGTCTTGTACCTCTATTGCGAAATGTAAACATACATGGTATAAATTAAATGTGTTCAGAATTTTTTCTTGTTTTGATTTTGGAATGCTCTTTGTAATAATATCTTCGAGGTAATGATAGTACAAAATAGGTTTAGAGGAAAGAAGGTTAATACAAGTAGTTTCCATATCTTTTTTAACCGACTGATTCCATTTCAAATCGGGCAGGGGTAAAATGTTGACATATCCAAAATGGTTTTACATGAAATATGTTGTTTTTTAGGGTAAATAAGGAGACCCGTATTTTTTTGTTTAAAAAAAAATTGTTATTGTAATTGAGTTATTCGCTATTTAAAATTTGGGCGAAAGTCCAAAAAAATAGGGTATACTAACTTTTTAAAAATGCTCTATTTTCTGCTATTATTAATATTTTACTATTATTCCTCGTGTATATGCTTCAGTTATTGTTACTTTATCGATGCCCAATAATAAAATTGACAAAAATGGAAAAATAACAAAATGGCGGCCATTTTTCGAAAAACTAAAAACTCAAGTTTCTCAAAAACAAAATCTTTTTTTTCTTGAATTTTTTTTTATAGATTACTGGTAATATTAGTCACAATATCTGAGTAGTCACATGTGCGCTACAAGACGCTATCCGGCTGCAGAATTTTGTTTCCTTTTTTAATTTAAAGTAGAAATTTTGTCAAGATAGGACGTATTTTGTATTTTCTAAATTAATTAAACTAGATGCCTTCGACCCGGGTGCCTACAATTTTGGCTAAATTCGTATTGCAGTTCCCTGACGAAAGGCTGATGCTTCCGGGAATATATTCCCATTTTAACACTGCCAGGATAGAAGGCGGCAGAGGGTAGTTCTAGCATCGTTAGTTTCTATACATATATTGTAACAATATCTTGTTCCTTAAATAGGGTGAATATGCCTATGAATGGACGGTTAAGCATTTTTCACACTTTGATCGATTGTAACTTTTGAATTCTTTTATAAAAATTTAATTATGATACCACCATTAGAATCGTTAGACTCTGCTCTTTATGACCGTGTAGTTCAACCATTGATTTTATTTAATTATTAACCTCGTCTTCATACGTTTGTAAAAAAATCCGCTAAACCCCAATTAATAGACGGGTTAAATCAAATGGGACGTTTTCTGTACCAGTTTTGGATGGCTTTAAAACTTTGCTTTGATTTTACAAAATAATAAACACTGGAAGATCCATAGTACTGTAAATATTGTTTTGAATGTTCAAAGAACATAAAAATATGTATTTTGTTGCATGTTGTGCATCACACATTCATAAGAAATAGAAATATGTAGAAAATCGTCCATTCATTGGTAGTCGTCCATTCATTGGCATATTCACCCTATATTAAAATCGAAAATGAGCATTTTCAAAACTTCGACCCCGACCGCAGGTCAGCCGAAGCACTGATAAATGAGCAAGTCTTGTTCACACTGATGCTTAAAAAAACGCGGTTTAGTCGAGTTTTTGACAGGTCGGTTTGCAGGAAATAAATTTTTTTATATGTGGGATACTTCGGTTTCCGTTTTTTACGACATTATCGTTGATTTTACGAAGAAATGAATAAAACCTTTTTTGTAGAGAATTCGATGTTGTATATTTTTTTGTTTGAAACATTTTTTTGTACGATTTGTATTTTTTGTTAAAAAATGGAAAAAACGTGTTTTTGAGCGTTTTTTTGTTAAACCTCCCCATAATCTAGTATGCATTGTCTCCAAGAGAAATCCAAATCCGTTTGTACTTTTTAAATTCGTCCTGCCAGTCGCGAGATATCGCGTATACAAAATTTTGCCCACGGACGGACGGACGGACGGACGGACCGACGGATATACAACATAACGGACACCAATTTTTTTATTGTCGCTTTGGGTTCCTTAGGGCCTGAAACGTCGACATTTGATGAAAAACTATAGGGTAATTTTTTGGCGGGAACTGACCAAATTCAATACTTCGCCAGACCTACGGTCTGGGTCGAAGTAAAAAGGAAACCTGTCAAAAACGTGATCTGCCAATACAATAAATTGCTTTTTTATGAATTACTTCAAAATCAGTATCACTTTAATCGCTTAGAAAAGTAAACGCTCTTATTATGATCGCACATATTTAAGTAAAATAGATCGTAAAATAGGATTTGAAAACGACTTTATCGAGTTCGCAGCGCAAAGATATAAATATCAAAGAGCAGAACTGCATATGCAGATATCGGTTGAAGCACATTAGCATAGATGCATTACAGGAAGAATCCCCGAATATATGTATCAAACGAAAACGCATTTCTATAACGAGTGCGCCAATTCGAATTGCAGTTATGCCTGCACCTGGTGGCCGCGAAATTAACTACATGCAGAAAAATGCATGCCATGAATTGCGACAAATTTTAAGTTAAAAAGTTACTGCTCAATTGAAAAATATTAAGAACATATTTGAGACAAAGATAATGTACAACTGTATTAAGGAAATATACCAAAAACCAGACACGCCAAAAACTCGCCAATATATATAAAAAAAAAACATTATAAAAACCGTTATCAAAAGTCATAAAATGTCGGTGTTTTGAAGTGTCGGGCTTTTGAATGTCGGGTTTTTGAATGTCGGGTTTCTGAGATGTCGGGTTATTGCAAATCATGTTTTTGACGTGTTCCCTTTTTAAAATAATTTAGAAAATATTAGATAGATTGCGCACGGATATTTAGAAACAGATTTCTACTTCTGAATAATAATAGTAGGTCTTAGGTAAATAATAATAGGTCTTAAGCGGATGTTATCCTTATGGATATTAGGTAAACGTAAACTATAACCCTTAGCTAAAGTGGTGTTAGTTTGGGTGAGTTCTATATTAGAAATTACAAAATGTGAAACAAGTTCAAACAAATTTTCCTTTTTTACCTTTAAGAATACTAAAATATATTATATCTCAAAAAGTGAATGCTCGAAATTTTTATTTAAGTTAGATCCTAAACTGCTACTTTTTCACACAGAAATAAATATTTTCCAATATCTGTAAAAGATTTGATACGTGCAAAATACCACGCAAATAGTAGAAAAATGAAAAATGTTTCGAAAACTTACATCCATAGTTAAAGCTGAGGGATAAAATACATAAAAAACATCTATTAGATATTTTTTCACGTTGAGTAGAATGGCGTAAACGCCAATAGTTATACAATATTGTGCCCCTTAAATTGTTGACATTAAATTGGTTTCAAAACATCGAAACTCATTAAGCGGGTTCTTTTCGTATCGCAAACTAATGGGAAATACAAATACACTAAAATTCTAAAAAGCAACAGAAGCAAGATGGTGAGATAAGCGGCTAGTAAATTCAATTATTTTAACCCTTTCAGTAACGAATTTTTCCAGTGATCGCTTTTTTCTTAAATTAGGTATACAGGGGTTTTTCAAGCCGCTGATTACGAATCCGTGTCATATTTACAAAATTAAAAATAACGGATCCACTATACGACCAAATGACCGTTTCTCAGAATTTTAGTCGGCCATATTGAATTCGCTATTTCGAATTTTGTAAATCTGATTTTGGATTCGTAATCAACGCCCCCAAAAACCCCTGTATACCACACGTCAAATAAGCTATTAGTTCTTCTTGGCATGAATTTTGCTTTTTTGAAAATAATTTCTTATTCAATAATTATTTTACTTAATTATGCAATATTATTATTTTTTAATAACATTTATATGAATCTTAGGGCAAGAATAAGATACCGTAACGAAATCGTTGCCGAACCACTCATAAACGATGAGAAGTTTATACCATGCAGGTGGGACACTGGTGTCCCGCTGTGACTGAAAAGGTTAAAGTGTCATTGAATATGAGATCTATCGCGTATTTCTCGACAGTTCTCCATATTTCCCGATCGTTCCCGATCTTTCCCGATCTTCCAAGATTTTCAGTCTTTTCCCATCTATTTAGATACATCCGGATATTTCTCCATCATCGTTAATTTTCCCTTGGTATATCTCGATCTCTCTATTTTTTCATGAATTTTCTCGATGTTTTTTTGTCTCCGTCGACATCTCTCGATCTCTATTGCTCTAAGTTCATCTTTTTCTATCTTTTTTCGATATTTCTCGTATTATCTGGATCATTTTAGAATTGTCTCGATCTTTATCGATTTTGTCGATTTTTCTAAATCTATCTCCATCATTCTGGATCTTTATAAATAATGTTCGATCTTTCTCTATCTTTCTCACCGTTCCTCCATCGTTGCAGATTTGTCACGATCCCAATTCGATTTTTGTGGACAGTTCTCGATCAATTTCATTTTTTCTGATGGCTCGATCTTTCCTGACATTTCGCAACTATTTCAATCCATCTCGATTACGCTCGGGCTCTATCGATATATTTCGATCTCTATCGACCTTTCTAGATCTGGTTGAATCATTTGTTAATAAATGTATGTGTACTGCTTCGTGGTCATTTGACTATATCCATGCCCATCTCTCCATCCCTACGTCAGGTAGTGTGTAGAATTGAATGTCCAATATAGGCGTATCAAAAATAATTTTTTTGAAAATGCCTGTCTTTGCTTAACTTAAATCTGATTGAATTTTGGAATGGTTTCATAAATTGTTTATAAACAAAATGGTAAACAACATTTATAAAAGTGTTATTTTAAACAACATATATTATAAAACGACAACTGTAGAAAATATGAACGTTTTGTACCATGTTTTAACGTTGTAGCACTGAAAGCTTTCTTTCACTGGTCGTGAAATTGATCAAAATGAAAAATAGTTTACATGACTTAATCGTAAGCAGCATAAAATAATAGGATATGTAACTCGACGGCGTGTGTAAATTATATGTACTCATTGCCTCGTATATAATTTCCCTCTACGATTATTAGCGAGCACTGTACATTGTTGATTTCAACGTCTTAACTGTTCACTATACTTTATAAAGACAAATATTTATTGCTATTACTAGGTGTATATCATTATCGTAACGTCGTTTTCGTTCAAAATATATTGTGCTGAGTATGAATTACACACAACCAAAGTTAATTTATAATGCAACTAACGAGTTATACAGTATAATGCTCTTTCGGAGATAAGATAAGACTTTTCTATATATGTAAAAGAAATTATAAAATTTTTTAGAGTTTGTAAAAGTTTGTTTAGTAGTAACAATACAAAATTTAATATGAAATACTACGTAGTATTATTGGTCGCGTTGTGCGTTGTTTTAGCAATCAGTGTACATGGTAAATAATATTTACATTTCAAGATTAAACTAATATAAACAATCTCTGCGTTTCATCACATTTGTATTATGTTGATATTGTATGCATAAAATTCTACTCTGCGCATCATTTTTTGGTGTAAAACATAATTTCACGTACTAGAGCTGACAGGCGACTTTATTCGTCACAATCATCATGAGTGACCTCATAAAAATGTTTAGCATGGAAAATATTATGGAACGTTCGGATGCATTAGCGATTTCGCATCCTAGCGTGACAAATTCGGGAGCAATAATCGTGGGCTGCCAGCATCGTAATTCAATATTACGTATATCGACGGCGGAAAACTGGACAATCTTCCAACACAATTTTAAAAAATACTAACCACTCGCAAATATTGATCAATACAGCAGCAATGTTGGAACAAATCTGAATGTGACAAGAGACTATCAAATTCTTGTATAAACGTGGATTAATATTTCAGTAGAATGCACTAAAATAAAAATTGTGAACTTCTTGACGTTATTGTTGATAACAAAATAACTTCTGATAAAAATTGTATACACTGTTATAGGTGCTGCAGTAGAAAAGCGTGAAGCTGTAGGTGGAGTAGGAGGAGTAGGTGGAGTAGGAGGAGTAGGAGGAGTAGGAGGAGTAGGAGGAGTAGGTGGTGTTGGAGGAGTAGGAGGACAAGGAGGACAAGGAGGAGTAGGAGGAGGTAATCGTTCTTACTTGGTGTAAATCTACATATGGTTTTATTAATGATTTTTTTACTATATAATTCTATTCTATTCGGATTATATTAGACTATGAGGATAGGTTTGGCTTCTTAATTTTAACCCTTAGTTACGACGGATATTTTAATGCCTTTTTCTCTCACTGCCTGGGTCAAATATGTCCTGCCGCTTAAAATTCTTACAGTTGTGCAATTTATAAAGTACAATTTGAATTTTCTCTGGGTCGAAAACGACCGTGGAGTCGGTATTAAGGATTAATACTGCTTATATATATTCATCCAAGATATTTAGTCATGATGTTTAACAATCTTTGAACTATTACAGGTTCACGTAAACGCGAAGCTGTAGGAGGTAAGAATTATATATTTAATTACATTTGCAATATGCTCTGTTGTTCTTTTACAAGATCACATAAAAAATGAACGATAAAGTATTTTAGAATTTGATAAAAAAATAGGAACATAAATAAGTTGACTGTCTTATACACATTACTAATGTCAATTATACCACGTCTTCGTATCAATCAATTATTATTTTTTGTAAGTTTAAAATTTAATATAAAAAGAAGGCTTATAATATCAGCCCCAATATTTTCGCATTTTATGATTTTTTAATCTGTACTTAAAAGATTAGTATATAGTTACAATTGAGTTAGTATGGCAGATCTCTGTAGTACTGAAGGATTGCAACTACTTGCTTAATTACTGTTTACTATTCTTAGTTCTTTATAAATTACGAAAAACTTTGCCCTTCTATAGGTCCTACGAAACGTGAAGCGGTTGGCGGAGTAGGAGGAGGTAGAAAGTAGAAGAAGGAGGAGTTTTGACGCTGATTGAAAGACTTAATATTAAGGTAAGATTTTTATCAAATAATAATACTTTTTGATACCAGTGCGTAAAGTTGGAATTTAAAAATTTTAATCTGTATTTGTTGGAATTAACCTCATTGAAAATATTTCTTTTCACTCTTGTTCTTTGAACCCAAACATTAAATAAATGCAGGAACTTTAAAGTAGACAAACCTCAACCTTTTTTTGCAATCCGGTCCTATTCACAGACTCTTGTTTCCTGTTAATTTTTTGTATTTCTGGGCATCTTAAAAGAAAAAAAAGCATTAAATTAATGTATATTCAAAAGGTGTTGAAATCACAAAAATAAAAAGGTCGAAGCTCAAATATTCGAAAATAACTGATATAAGATACACAGGAGCCACGCTATTTTAAAATTGTAGACAAATTTGAGAGAAAAAAAAACTATATGAAAATGTGCAGGAGCAATGTGATTTCGAAATTTTGGGCTTTCGGGGTTTTGGCTTTCAGTTTTCGATTTGCCCAGATGCACATATGTGGGAAAAACAAATATAACATTTTCCTTTACAGACGGCAAATTAAAAAACAATGATGCTGCTGGGACTGTTTTTATAGACATTCAATACCCTTAGGTCTTACGATATTTTGAGAAAGTTAGGATGCTCGTAGAAGCAAATGGGTAGTTCTTTAATACATCTTATTTTGTATGAGGGCCATGTCCACTTATCATTTAATCAGCCAAAAATCTTGTAATTTATCAAATGATTCGCAAAAGATAATATTATTTAACCCATGATTTTAGAAAAATTTTCAGCAGGGAAAGCTATCAAACGAGGATACCATATACAATATTGTCAATACTTTCGTGGTATCTAACAATGCGACCACTTTAATCTATTACTTCGACCCAGACCATAGGTCTGGATGATGTATTCAATTTGGTCAGTACCCGGCAAAAAATTATCCTATAGTTTTTCATCAAATGTCGACGTTTCAGACCCTCAGGAACCCAAAACAATATTAAAAGTGTTGTCTCGCGTTATCTCACCTACCGATAACCGTATCGACGTAATGTTTTTTTTTTTTAAATAAGTGATTTGGGAGCACTATGTCAACCATGTTGTCGAATGTGATATGTCGAATATAACTTCATGTTCATTCATCCAGATAATAATATTCTTGTATTGAAATGATTATTTTCTAATATATTTAGCTTGCCCTTAAATTTATTAATTATACTCATAATTCTCTACTGTAAATTGAAGTACAGCAATACACAATGATTATTATTACAATATAATAATATACATTACAATCGATTATTTTGATCTGTTACAGATTACAAGGGAATTGCTACATCCAGAGGGCATTGAAAATGTTGCTTCGGACACATGAATTCATCCGACTTTTGTTTAATTCCCATTGTCTAATATTATTTTAAAATTTAGCATTGTAAATTTAATAAATTATAATTAATATAACTGCTAGTTCGTTTAGATTCTTCAGCTATCTTGTTCAATATTTTGTTCTCTGTTACTAATTTAATTTATTGTGTAATGCAGTTAAATTATGAATTGGTTAAATGTAAGGAACGTATAGTATCTCTTTCGTGGCCATTTTCTCGACATTTTGATACATTTTTTTTCAGGAATTAGTAAGCGTTTCTGCAGTTGTCATCCTCCTCAGTGATATACCAAACTACGAGTCTTTCTAACCTTTGCAATGTTTTGAAAAATTAAGAAATTTAATATAGCGACTTCCTTATTGCGTAATAACCCGCGTAGAAAAAATAAGAATGGGAGAGACTATCTGATATATTTTGGGAGAGTATGGGCAAAACTACTGGCCAGTGTGTTGCATAGTCAATCCCAGTGTCTCGCCCAGAGACACCCCATAGTTTTGGACAAAGTATTGGAGAGGCTTGTTATGAAAGCCGATGAAAAAATTAGAATACGGGTACTACGAGGGAATAGTTTCGGACACAGTATGGGAGAAACTATTGGGCAGTCTATAAAAAAGTATCACCCAAGGTTTTGCTCAGTGAGAACCCATACTGTCGCACATAACTTGGGAATCCTGCAGTAAACTTTTGCACTTAATTTTTGCAAAACTTTCCGGAGAAATCTAGGTCGTATCTCGATTAAAGAGGCAGAAGGCGATCACCCTAAAAAAATTGAGATAAAATAAAGAACAAACAACCCGAAAGATACATCCGTGAAATTTCAAGTCCACTGAATAGTTCATCTAAATGATAAATGAAAACCCAACATCATCGTCGACATCAATGCAGAAGATGGCAAACTCGAAGCTGCTGCCCTTTCATAATTCCTAAATCATTTGAATCCTTTCGCTTTGATTTGAATCCTAGACAGGATTCCTATATTTGACAAGAATCATTCGGTTGCAATGAAATTACATTTTAGAAGAAACTACGGATAATGCATGTTTTATTTTAACTAAATTTACGTTCATTTTGATTCCCTTGACACATTCATTAAAGAAGTTCGATCGAAACTGTCAAAAACTCTGCTTGTTTTTTAAATCAACAGTCCTTAGCAACCGCGTTATCAACGATCGACTTGAAACAAAAGAAAAGTTGATATTTTGACATTATCATTATCCGTCGAACCGCCGAACCTCCATAATGTGTAAATGTAACGAACATAAATTTATTTCAAGAAAAATTGTATTTTCCATGTTTCCAGTGTTCGGTTTCTTGCAAAATGAATTTTCATTTCTTTCAAATGATTTTTCTCCTGTATAGGATTCAAATCAAAGCGAAAGGATTCAAATGATTTAGGAATTATGAAAGGGCAGCAGCTTCGAGTTCGCCATCTTCTGCGTTGATGTCGACGATGATGTTGGGTTTTCATTTATCATTTTGATGAACTGTTCAGTGGACTTGAAATTTCTCGGATGTATCTTTCGGGTTGTTTGTACTTTATTGTACCTCAATTTTTTAGGGAAATCATCTTCTGCCTCTTAAATCGAGATACGTCCGAGACTTCTCTGGGAAGTTTTGTAAAAATTAATTGTAAATATTTAGTGAAGGATTTCCAAGTTATGTGCGACAGTATGGGCTCTCACTGAGCAAAACCTTGGGTGATACTATTTTATAGACTGCCCAATAGTTTCTCCCATACTGTGTCCGAAACTATTTCCTCGTAGTACCCGTATTCTAATTTTTTCATCGGCTTTCATAACAAGCCTCTCCAATACTTTGTCCAAAACTATGGGGTGTCTCTGGGCGAGACACTGTGATTGACTATGCAACACACTGGTCAGTAGTTTGGCCCATACTCTCTCCCAAAATATATCAGATAGTCTCTCCCATTCTTATTTTTTCTAAGTTACAAAATGACTCGTGAAATTCGATATTATTCAAAATATGTTCAACCGTATAATTGGGCAGTTTTTGTTTTGCTATAACATTAGTAGTGACATCAATCCGAGATGAAGTCATTTCAAGAATAATGATCAGACCCAGTTCAAATTGATAAAACACGGTTATAACAAGTGCGCCTGGTTACTAGTTGATTGGGCCTAGATCGAAATTCAACGAGGCATATCTTGTCAAGAGTTCGGAAGTCATTGTACAATATCAGTAACCTGTCATTCATAATTATTGACAAAGAGAAAATGTGAATCATTTTTTATAAAAATCTAGTTCTATTACTGTAAATAATGCAATATAGATATATAAAAATTTTTTATTTAATAGCAATTTTTTTCAAAGAATTAATATGATTTGTTCCGTCTTCAAAACAAACTTCTCTAAAATCCTTGGACAATTAATACTATTTTTGCTAATCATCTAATAAATTACAAGATTTTTTGTTAATTAAATGACAAATGGGCAAGTCCCTTCCCATACGAAAAGGTTATCCATCTCGCAAAATGGCAATTTTATATATTCTACGATGCTATTGTCCCAACGGGGATCATTTTCATCCCATCTGAAAGTGGTATTGAGTACCATTATATTTGAATAAATAACTACAAAACTAATTTTTCCGTAAATATTTTATTTCAAAGTTTAAGCTGCACGTCGAAAAAAGATCTCTGATTTTTTTTCAGAAAAATGTCTGTACCGGAGGGTTGAACAAATTATATTTTAAAATCAAAATATGAAAAAAATTCACGATTAACGATATCAATTTTTCATTCGAATCGGTCACGAAGTTCGTAATTTTATTATATGCTAGAAGAATTGGGATTCATTTTTAAAGAATGGTTCCACTATTTGGATCTGCCATATCAGCAAGTACCAAAACTTAAATTTTAGAAATAAACTCAAAAGATACTGGAAAGATGCGATATCTCCGACCCAAAATTCTCTCTTTTTTTTTTACGCATGCGCATTCAACAATAATGTCCTTTCTTAAGTACCAGAATTACAGGTTTAATCACGAGTATAATGAAATAAAATGAATGATCGAAATGAAAATAGTGCTTTAGTAATATTTATCAGTTGTCCGTTTAACAAGGGCGTAAATTACAATGCCGTAATGAATTAAATAGATGAGAAGAACTTGAACAGATACTAAATTTTCGATAATTTGAATACATTTAAATAAAAAAACTAGTGTTGGCGTGGTGCCTCGCTCGCTTCGCTCGCTCAGAAACTTCGACCCAGTGGAGAGTCGGCTTTTCCTTAAGACTCGTTTGTTCACTAACAGCTTTCAATTATATTATAAAATTATATTGATATTTGGGGGTCCAATCATATTTAGGTCCAAGTGGCTTCGATAGATGTGTTACAACAATATAGTGTTTCTTATATGTATGAAAATTGAAAATGAGCATTTTCAAAACTTCGACCCCGACAGCAGGCCAGCCGAAGTATTAATAAATAAAAGTTGCAAAACACTTACTTCATGCACTTGTATTCTAATAGACTATTCGATGCATATTACATGTTTACTGTGTTTTACTAATTACTGTCTGTATTATTATGATATTATATATACAATATATATACATATAATTCGTCAAAGATATCTTGAAAGTGTCGAAGACATCTTTTATATATATATAATATCTTGAAGACATCTTTTAGATATATCGAAATAGTTATTTTCGTATCAAGGGCGTAAAAGAACTTTGCGCCCGTAGGTGGTCACCGCGCCCGAGGGGCTGGCAAAGACTACCCCTGAGGGGTAGGGGGTCGAAACGTCGAAATTTGATGAAAAACAATAGGGTAATTTTTTTGCCGCGATGACCAAATTCAATACTTTTTCAGACAATAGTCATAAACATTTTAAACCAGTTTTTATGGCATTATCGTTAACTTTAGGAAGAAAATGCATAAAATCTTTGTTGTAGAGAATTTCATGCTCTATCTTTTTTGTTTGAAACATTTTTTAATAAAATTTGTACTTTTCAAAATAAATGCAAAAAACTACAAAGAAACTTAATTGGGGCTAATTTTTTTTAGTAATGGACGGGTGGATCTGCCCCAAAATCTAATCAGATCTAAGTTATGCCAAGACGCGTATTTTAAAAAAAAATGTATGTCAATACGCTTATCCGTTCGCGGACGTACGTACGTACAAGATCACGGACACAAATTTTTTTATTGTTGATTTGGGTTCCTTAGGGTCTGAAACGTCGACATTTGATGAAAAACTATATGGTAATTTTTTGCCCAGACTTAGTCTGGGTCGAAGTAATAAAACCTTTTTGGATTAAAATAATACTCATTTAAATATATTTTTATTTGTTAATTCTAGTAAGTAATTTCGTAAGACTATCATTTATTAAGTTAAATCTCAGTCTGATCCAGCTTCATGGTGTGAAATTATAGAATACGCCGTGTGCCTAAAACGAGAACATTCATTACATTTTGATGATCGGAAAATTGAATTCGCTACGATTTTAACACGAAGTCGGAGTTTCGAAATGGCTCATGTATTCAAATGGTTATATTTAGGAAATTTAGCCGGATATTAAATTTGATATCGATGAACAACTAGCGCGAGAGCAGGAATAAGTAAATCTCACGAGATATTTAAGAATATCTTCAATTTACGCTCATGAATTTCATCTATTTATGGCAAGCAGCGATTTATAGATTCCCAACGCCATTGCCATTTAATATTTCTATTGTGATTCTATAGTATTCATAGTATAAATTTCCATTTTAATTTGCAAGTTAAAAATATTATCAACATTTTCAGCTCTTTCAGGAGTGTAGAATTTTTAGTTTCTATTTAGGTATGAATGATAATTACTCTGAAAATGGAAATTGTAATATTTTAATTTTTATCCTTCAATCTAAAGAGTCGATCTTTTTTCATAGATTTGCTACTACTTTGCACTAAATTCCTTAAGTAATGCGTTTATATTGGTAATAATTTCAACAATCCTTAATATGCAAATTAATCTATAACCAAATTCATTTAGTTATGTATATATGTTTATTTAATGCGTTGCAAATACTTTCCAACTGTGACTTTTTCCTTTGATAATCGCAGTATCGTTTCCAAACTGATTTTTCATGATGAACACTATGGCAATAGCAGAATTGTGTCCAAAAGTTTTTTGTTTTGCATATTTCAATTGTGTTTTTAAAATCAGTCTAATTTCCATTCGATTTAAAACTTTTATTACATTTGAAACTCCGGTACTAATTTCTATGTGGGCTACAGTTGAAAATTTTTTTATAAAATATCAATTATTAATTATTAATTAATATAATAAGGTACATTTTTATATTGCCTAAGATCACTGTCAAAATATAAAATTAATAGATTTCATTTCTTGACTGCCCACTGATGGCCTTTCATCCAAAACGTGTTCATCATTCAATATTTTGAAGCCGTTGCAAAATTAACTTCTGTTACCTACACACTATTTTTAAAATACAATAAATACATAGGTAAGTAATTTAAAAAAAAATGTTACAAGTTCTCTGGATCTAGAAGAATTATATATAAACTAGTTTTCTAAATAATGCCATAATTACGTGTAATATATTTTGTGAAATGCAACACTTTACTATCAGTGGAAACAGTTTTGAATTCATATTTTTAACAAGCAATTTCTAAGTTTTAATGCAGTAATAATGTCACGTCAAAAGTGCGATTTAAGATTATTAAAATTTTTACACAAGCTTTTGCCGTCACAGATTGTTTCCGAATAGCGTTTTCTTTAAATTTGGAGTAATTCAGAATATTTATTCATGATATACTTGACATTTTTCAAAAGACTTAATTTTACGCTTCAAAAATATTGGATAATCAAAATGTACATTCAAACCAAAGCCATTTTTAGAAGAACTCTCTGCACACGTGCTGATGGCAATTTTATGCAATGTGCATGAAACACATTTTATTCTAATAATTGTTAACAAATTTATACTTTGCTCAAAGTCATATTTTACAATAAAGAAATGTTTTCCGAGTTTCTCTTTTATAAATTAATAAAATATAAAATAAATAAATATCTGATGTACAAGAAGAATAACTAAGAACTTTTACTTATTTTTTATGGGTCCGGTTTTTAAATTATTTATATATCTTATTTTTTTAAAGTATCTCTCAGTTCAGGGTCATACTTTGAAGTTTTGATATTTTTATCCATTATCAGATAATATCTACGTACCTTTTTATCAAAGTTAAATTTGTATTACATTGCGTTACATCAAAGTTTATTAATAACATATGTCTTTATAGCCACGTGTAAGGAAAAATATAAAAATACTTTTTTTATTTTCGCAGTAAAATATGTTTACATCATGAGATCAATGGAAACCGAAATTTTTTATCATCTTTAAGCGTTCAGCTTTAAAATGTTCAAAAAATCGATTTTTAATTTCTTTTTTAAGTACATGTATTTACATCTGCTTTATAAGTATCTGCTCTGCGCAAGCTTCGTTGCTGAAGTTGTTAAATCACAACTTTTATTTGAAACAAATGTAAAATGCAATTTTCTACAAAAATAACTTGTTTTGAGCATATGTGATGGTGATTTTTTAATTAAGCACTAATTTGTAATTCTCAGAAAATTGTTAGCATATATTTCTGCGCATTCATGTCTTTCATGTTTTAGATCGATTAATAAACATCAATCTCAACGTTATAAAAAGTACAAGCCAGTCATAATAAATCAAAATAATTTTTATTCTTGTATTCAAATTTGTCATTATGCCATAAATTGCAACAAATTGCTAGTTATTGAGATAGTATCATGAATAAATAAAACTTGTTAATGTGTTAAGTAACATTAAGACTTGCTATTTGTTTCACTGGTTGCAAAGAAAGTTCTTATCTAAATTTCGATAACGCATTTCATTCTCAAAATATCATATAATATTAAATTACACTTTCAACGTACATTTATATCTATACAATATATAAATAGCAAACCCTTCGATGCAACCTGTATGGCGTATCATTTATAATTACAGGCACATAAAATTGTAAGGGAGATCATTTAATATTATACTATCGATTTCCAAAATAAGTAATTACGCCGCTTGAAATTTCTAAATATATCAAGATTATTAACAGTTTCTGTTAACGAAAATGCTGATCATAGTGATACGCACGTAATCCGGGCTTTAATAAATTTCTACACTGGTATAGGTTTCCGTAAGTTTTTGCAGTCGTTGAAACGCGGAAGTTAGAATTCAATTGACAATCACTAAGTACTCAATCTCGACGTTGCCAATCAGAATTTTACAAAAAAAATTTTAATTTTGAAAATATTTATGACTTATTTTAAATTTTCCTATTTTGACTTTGGATTCAAACTCTTAAAAACTCATTAAAAATGTCGCTTTAAAAGTCTGGGTCTAATTCTACAAAATTCTTTCGCTTGAACTGCGTACACTTAAGAAGTGAAATCAGCTAATTAAAAATAGTAAACAAATTAATTGCATTTAGACGCAGACATGTCAATCAAGGGATTTTCGCTCCATCTTTCAAATAGTAAAAAAGTAAGGCGTAACTTCGACGTTGATACGTAGCCGAAGTGTTAATTTTTACGTAGATACCTATTTACTCGAGAGAAAAAAATACAGTAAAAAAATCAGACGTCACTGTAATTCAAACGGGAATACGAAAAAAAATACGAGATCTCAGTTTACTTTTGGCTTTGGGAGCCGCCGAAGTACCACATAAATAAGCGTTTCAACAATCTTTCTACACTTTTCGCGATATTAAAATATATTTTTGAACTTTAAAGTTGCTGAAACAGTAACTCAGTGCTTTAAGAAAGGTTTCGTTAATATATACTTTGTTTGTTTCTGTTTCTCTTTTTACAAACACGCAGTAAACCAACAAAATAAAAAAAACATCCAAAATTAATCCACTTAATCGATCATTATTGGAAAATCAATATTGGAGTTCTTAACCATATATTCGCTAGAAATTATCGAATACTGAAGTAAATAACACTATAAATTATACAGTATAATGTAAAATAACAAACAATCTTTTTTATATTTCGCAAGCAATTTTAGAATACCATTGAGTCATATGGATCTGGTAATTTCTAAAAACTTATTTTTTCTTAAATGATGCACTGAACCTTACATCTGTATCTGTAATAGATGATGTTATCTAAGTGAAGAAATATGATTTCTAAAATAAAATCCTGAAATTGGTAGTCACTTTTTTCAAAAACTATTGCACACTGCTTTAGACATATTTGTACCACGCTTGATAGATGAATTTTTGTTTTACAATTACAACAGTTTTTTAAAAAACAAAATCTGGCCAATTTGTTTTAAAACACAGCCATACGAAACATTTTGAAATAGTCAGAAAATAGTATACTTTTTATCAATAAGAAATAAACATCTTGTATTCGTAAACATTTGAAATATAAAATGGGAATTACATTATTTTTATATAAATATATATTTACCATCTTGAGCATGAGTTATTTTTTTGCTCTGTATAAATAATGTAAATTGAACTATAGTCTTCCCAGTGCAGAGGAGAGTTAACATCTTTAGATATTCTGCTTGTATGCCCAACATTTAAGATCTAAAGCGTTAACACAGCAATGTCATTAATATTATAATAACAATATTCGTTGATGGTAGGATGAAGTATTTTTTTACCAGACTTGGATGCAAAGGTTGTAATAATTAACTTAATTGTAACAAGTTAAGTTGTTTCGATTTGCTGAGGGTAATAGTTTATTCAGTTTTTAATAACATATATCGAAACTGTAAATATCTACAATATTTAGAACATCAACAAATTTCATTAGATATTTATTTTGTTATATTTAAAGTTCTGGAACAAATGTTCCTTGAACTGTTCAAAATATAACGCCAATTGCTGACCTACTGATATTTATAAACATGACCTAATAAGAGTTATACAAAGAAACGATATGATGCTACGAAGATTTTTGCATTGAAAATAAATTCCATTTATATCTTTTTGATTTTACGACGGTCGAAAACATAGTATGTAGACTGGTTCGAATTTCAAAAGTGTAAACTAACATTAATTTCACTTAATTTCACATAGAATGTTTAGTCCAATGAAGTATATTCTGCTTTTCGACTTTCATCATTATATTGAAGGTTAATACAGGATAAATATTGCTTAAAAAACAGAATTTCTGTTGATGGATTACAAAAAGTTTGTATCCATATTAAAAAACACCTATATATTTATTTTATCATACACAATAAAAGAACGCGTACTGAGTTTTCGATGAATGTAGTCAATGGAAATAAATTTGGTAATTGACGAAAACATGAAATGCTTTTACTTATAATCAGTGACAAAAAATGTTTTGATGCCCTCGAATGCGTATTCTTATCAATTCATTAAATTACTTTAAAAATATTTAAATTAAAAGCCTTGAAATAAATAGAATGTCGAATAAATTTGTTTTAATTAGGCATTTGAGGCTGGAAGAAGTAATAACCAAGTATCGAGTTGCAGACATTTTTATCGCGTTTTATAATATTCTAATTTGTGCATAATACAAATTTATATTATTCTATATAGTTATTTATCACGATTGGTATATTTACTGATAAAACACTTGTACTAAACATTTCAATATCTTAATAATGAGTAATTTAAATTTTATGCGTGTCCAAATCTATATGAAAATTTCATGAAAATAAAACTTGGATTTTATAGGAAAAACCTATGAAAGGTTATGGGACATGTACGTAAAAAATGCATGAAGTCCAACTAAAGTACTCGGTGTACTGCGTTAGTTAGCAAAACTAAAAAAAAAATAAATTTATTTTTAGTTAGAAAATGGCATAATAAAAACATATAAACCAATGTTTGGAATCATTTTGTTATCAACTCAATGATCCAAGAGCTTAAGTCATTGTCTAATGACACCATGAATAGGTTCTACGAGGCAATTCAGTGAACAATCTTGATTAATGGTCTCTTTTTTCGTTCAAACACAGTATTAAAGAAAGTATAAAACCTGAAATTTTTTATCATTTAAATATGATGCCACATCACGAATAATAACACAACTCAACAAAAATTTTAGAATTTCACGTTGCCCTATAAATAAGAGTCGATTCTGGTAGGATTTTTGTTCCAGAATCCAAATATGACCGTCAAAATATCCAATTGGCTCTAGTTTTTGAGATATTGAAGGTCAAACGTGTCAAAAAATCCGATTTCAGGCATTTTGAGCATTTATTCAAAGCTCTAAAAAATTCTGTTGTTCCAATAGTAAGAGTCAATTCTGATAGGAGTTTTTCCACAGAATCCAAATATGTACGCCAAAATATTGATTTGGACCTACTTTTTGCTCAAAATTGAAGGTCGAAAAAGTAAAAAATCGTGTTTTAGGACATTTTCACATCTATACTACAGAACTCGACGCAAAATATCAAGAAATGCAGATTGGCGGATCCAATATGTCCGACGAACTTTTAGAAATTTGAATCACTTCAAACTCATTATCATTTTGGAAACTTTACTTTGTTTTTTACCAAATTGAAGGTCAAAGGGGTAAAAAATCGTGTTTTCAGACATTCTTTTCTGTTTTTCTAGAAAACTAGTTAAGACGATAACGAGTTTGAAGTGGTTCGAATTTTAATAGGTTTGTCGGACATGTTGGATCCACCATTTTGTATTTTTTTATTATTTGCGTCGTGTTCTATAGTATAGACGTAAAGAATATCCTAAAAGCAAGCTTTTTTACAATTTTGACCTGGAATTTGGACAAAAAATAAATCCAATTCAATATTTCCGAATACATATTTCGATTCTGTGAGAAAAATTATATGAAAATTGACTTTTACTAGTGGAGCAACATCATTTTTTGGTATCTGTGAACAGATATTGAAAAATGCCGAAAATCACATTTTTAATCCCTTTGACCTTCAATATCTCAAAAACTGGAGCCAATTGGATATTTTGGCGGTCATATTTGGATTCTGGAACTAAAATCCTATCAGAATCGACTCTTACTTGTAGGGCAACAAAATTTTGTTGGGCTGTGTAATAAATAACTAAATAATATAGAAATGTCCTCACAGCATTTGTGCCAACCCTCATATCACGCATAATTGTTGCACCACTTCTTGTTCTATAGTATGGCCCTACATCGGCAATGTATTTATTTGCCGTGAATACTGTGAAAGGCTTTCAAAGATTGTTTTTTCACTGTCCAGAATAACAATTTTCTGATACTGGTTATTAGAGCTCTTTTGATATCTGAAGTATATGTACTGTCGCAAATCAGCATCAAGCGTATAAATTTTTCGTGATTTTGGTTGTTTGAATAAGCAGATCAACCTCCTTGTTGGCTTTTACACCAAATATTTAAGGAAGAACATCTTTTTCAAAGAATTTAAAATTTCATCGCAGTAGTTGAAAAAATACTGATTATGCCTCAACCCGAAAAGGTGTGATTGGAACTGCTGGATCAATGTTTGTAAAGAATAATAAAAAATACTGGTGCCATTTAGGGTATTTATAAGTAATGACAACATTTTTCCTAACTGCCGTATATCATCCCAGAATAAACTGATTAACATGTAAATTTATTTAGCTGAAAGAGAAAAATCTTCAATTTTATCTAATACATTTTTATCAATGTTAATAACGTACCTTGCCTTCGATCATATGTTTTGACATCAGTACATTCAAACTCCGTGTTATTTGAATACACGTGTACAAGTTCTAAATATTCGACGTAAAATAATCTGTTTAATATTAAATGATTGTCACAGCATCGATTACCACGTGGGGTGAAAAACGTGTATCTTAATGCTTGTGTATCAAAATAAAAGCTTACATTCGTACCTTTCGGAGGAGTAGCTGTGAGATTATTTTTGCACAGACAACAATACGAATGAGTAGAAACTGTACGAGGAATAGGTCATGTTGTAGGTCAGATTTACTTTATGCCATTTACGCGGAGAAACGATCAAGGTTCATATTATCATCCCTCACAAGAGGACGCCGATCAGTAAACAATACACATAAATACACATCACACGTCAACAGTTAATCGGCAATCTATGCCGTATCAGGCGCATCGTAAATATTGTCCTTTTTCTATCCAAGATAATATTTACAAGTTGACCACGGAAAACCGTTCACATATCGATAACTATCGACCAAGGTCGACATCCCGAATTCGTATTTTCGCCTTGCGAGGTTTCCTAAATTATCCACTACGTAAGTAAACAGAAAAAGTTGCCGGCCGGGGATTCGAACTTACGGCCTAAGCAATGCTCCCTTTAGAATACACTAATTTAATTTATTTTGTCAGGCGATTGTACTAATATTAGCTTTTGATACATGGCTATAAGGAGAATTTTTTGGATTTTATATTACACCCTTTATGATCGGTATCTTTATTATTACATTATTATATTTTTGGGAAGTGATGAACCTTATTTTTTTCATTAAGCCTCCACAAATTACTCTGGGGGCTTTGTTTCTGAACATTTTCCTCTAGAGACTAATAAGGACCCGTAAATCGCGTACGTCAGGGACAAAGTATGTAGAAAACAACTTTTACTAAGCTTCTTTCAGTTATATTAAGCGAAAAAATCTATACCTACATATTGTAACAAATTTTTAATCGGCGTTTCGACGTCTTGTGGATTTTTCCATAACGACTTCAACTCCTTCCCGCGAGGAAAACATATGTGCTACCAGTGCAAAGAGTAACAAAATTCTTTGGCCAATTTTGTCATTGTTCTGATGCTATAGTTTTTAATACAGCGCTTGAACGCTTGCTGAAATGCAATGCCCAGATGACTCAACGTTTAAAAATATCACTTATACTCCTCTCTGAAAGCCCGATAAATTAACTTCCGCATCGACGAGTCGAAACGTCGTTATCCAAAGTCGTTCGGGTAGAATAGGTGAAGGTGTCAAAATTTTGATTTTCCAGACGAGCCGTCGCCGTCAGAAGTAATTGCGAACGTGCCACTACTTTAGTACGCGATTGATAATAAAATCAGTCCGACGCGACGTATCCGCACAATGACGTCATTAATAATCGAGGGCCACACCAAGGTTGACGGTCGATGAATACGGGGACGTGGGAAGCATCCCCAAGGAATTTTGTGTCAGCCATCCGTTTCCGCAACTCAAGGAAAAGTTTCGCGTCACCAGAAGCTTTTCCTGCATCCACCATACTTCAGTTTTCTGTTCTTTCGACACCAATCAGGATAACGACGATTCAAAATTTTACGTTTTTATCCTATTATTGTAGAACTGTTTTTTGATTTTTGAATACATTAGGAAACTCCCTTTAAGAAATTTAATGAATTAATTGAATTTTGAAACATTCTAATTCATTTCTATGTCTACGTATGACCTTAATTTTTGACGTTTCAAAGAAATAGCATTTATTTCAAAATCATACGTCGTTTCGATGCTGGATTAATATATCATAGATACCTAGGGACATTGAATATAAATTGGATTTTATAAAACAAAAATATGTTTAGTGTAGAGTTAGGTTAAAATTTTTCAAAACGAAAAATGGTTTTGAATCATTTTGTTTTGCATGAAAAAATAAGTAAGTTACGAAAGGAAAAATCAAACGAAGCGTACAACACAAAATGATCGTGTGACCTCTGTTATAACAGAGTAACTTCTTTCTTATGGGAGATAAAGAAAAATAAATAAACAAGATATAATACTTAAAACAATGCAATATGTTTTACTTCGTCCCAGACCATAGGTCTGGACTACTGAAGTGTAGGGATGCGAGGTCTCAACGAAAAAGTATAAAATTCTCTATACAAAACATTGGATATACTTTCTTTGTAAAATCATCAATTATGTAAACGATAAAAAAATATGAATGACTCAGGTTTTGTGGACTTATTTTCAAAATTACAAATTACATTTAAAAATGTTTTGAACAAAAATGGTCGAGCATCAAATTTTCAACAAAAAATGTTATATGCATTTTCTTCGTATAATCAAAGGTAATACTATAGACGAAAAATGAACATGCTCTATCTTTTTTGTTTGAAACATTTTTGAAAAAAAAAACGGGACGTACATACGTACGTACGTATGTACAAGAGCACGGACACAAATTTTGTTATGGTTGATTTGGGCTCCTAAGGATCTGAAACGTCGACATTTGATGAAAAACTATATAGCAAATTTTTTGCCTGAGGTGACCAAATTCAATACTTCGTCCAAACCTAAGGTCTGGGTTGAAGTCATAATAAAGCTGACATGTATATTGCTAAAAGAAACGCATTATGTTTAATGAACATGTGCTAGAAGCGCACATTTCAATGCCGACATTAAATCGACTTTTAATCTCACAATTTAAATTTAATGTACACAATAACTGTCATACGTATCTTAAATTTCATTTCATTTTGTATAGGATTTCATGAATACGTCAAAAAAGGGACCCTACCACCTCGAAAATTCATTATAAAAAATGCACCTTAGAAACTCAATTTAATGTACAGTAGCCCACATAGAAATACGGTGTAAATTGTGAGTAGTAAAATGTGTCCAGTTTTCCGTAGAAACGGATATAACATATATTTTGCACTATATTTATATTCAACATGAGTACTTTGTTAATCAGTGTTAATACGAGTGTAATCGCCATCATCATCACGTAATTCTTCATCGATTATTTCGTCAGAGTAATTGCTCAAAACAGATAAATATATTGTAGTCACAACCTTTTTGAAATGCATTATATAATTAAATCTGTTGTCTATCTGTTGTTAAATCTGTTGTACCGTCACTGACGACAGAAAACAGCAATAATTGTAAATGTTAGGTAAACCGACAGGATCAAGGATTATTCTTATTATCATTTGCAGAAGGGCGGACCTCACTAAGCGAATATTCGCGAGAAACTGATGCCAACTAATTTGAAAGAATACAAATTAAGCAGGAGGGCTTATAATCTACAATGTTATTTTAATTGCATATCAATACTAGACCTCCGTCTACTACCACGAGCAAAAAAGATTTTTTTTTATGTTACTAAATACCCAACGTTTTGGACCAATCTAGGGTCCCACTATGAATTAGAAGAATTAGAAGTCCACTTCGAATAAGAAGCACCAGATTTATATACCGGAATGCGAAGTCCACTTCGAATTCTAAATTCGGCAAGTAATAACCCCGGAAGAGGGTTAAAGAGCATAAAAAAAATTCTTATTAAATACTAAAAAAAAAATGATTAAATTTTGGGATATTATTATTATTATTATTATTATACGACTTTATTGACTTAAACATAGATCAAATCACGAGCCACAGCAAAAGCACAGCAAAAAACAGATGACCATCACAAGATAATACATAACAAAATACAATTCAGATTAGACTTTATACTAAATATTCAGAAAGAGAATACAAAAAAACACATACAAGCTATTGACAAAATTCGGAACAAATATAAACATAGCTCGGCATGAATCAGTATTGAAAATTGAAAAATGGAATAAACCATTATTAAGAATAAATATGTCATAAATAGCGTTCTGTTGCACACAATACATACTCTAAACAAACAAAAAAAAAGAACAACAAAAAAAACAAATAGAATTTACAACTTCCATCACAACAATGTTTGTAATTTTTAACTTCCTAGCCGAATGCCTAAAAGTAGAGATAACAATGCGTGGTAACGATTGGTATCGCTGAAATGCCATTAAGGTAACTAATCAAACTATTATCGGAGGGACAAATAATATTCTTTAACTTCACATATAAACTGATTGGTGGAAAACATTAATTGCATGATATATAACCGAAGTGAATTAAAAAGTGAATTAATATGAAGTGACATTTTAAGAAGAGTCTTTATGCATTATAAATTAGTTAAGTTATTTCTAAACAATTAGTTTGTTGTTTAGATATTAATAAATTTTCCTTCGTTATATCCGTTATTCCACATTTTACAAGAAAATGTTATAAAATTGAGTGCATAAATATTAAAATTAGCTCCAAAGATACCCATTAAATTCTAACGTTACAATTGACACAGTAATTTTTTGAAATATCTAATTTTAAAATAGTAGGCCTTCCATGTAGAAATGCTGAACTAGAAGATGTTAATTCGGTGTCCAAAGATTTCCCAAACCTATTATAATTATATTTTACTTCCACTTTTATGTAAATCTAATAAATATATAACGATAGCATAGAAAAGTTCAGCTTCATTTATTTTCTATAAAATTATTCTTTCCAATAAAACCTCTAAATCTCTGGGTGCATCTTTACAACAAAAAATCAGCACCTCGGTGAAAAAAGGCGCCTTAATTTATTTTGATTTTGTCATTCTATTTATGGAACGTTTTCAGAAACTCGTACCATTTACGAAAAATAATTGTCGCCATATATAGAAATATCAGTCTTGATTAAAAATGTTTATCTACAGAATTAAAAATATTGTTATGCAGACGGAATTAAATTCTTTTTTGACGTAATTAATTTCTTGAAACATGCAATAAATCAACGGAAATATTTTTTTTATTTTCTCACAGTTTCTAAATATTACAAAAATCTATAAAAACATTTTAGGTTCCAGAACTTTATACATGAAAAGGAATATATTGCCAATTATTTTTAAGTTACATTTTCATATTTCGGATTCTTCGTATTAAATATTTTTTAATATTCATGCACAATTCAATTTTTTGTATACTGAGTTTTTTAAATTAAGTTTTTCATTTTAATAATTGACGCCTTTTAACTCTCCGTTTTTGGACTCATATTTTTTTAAAGCTGGGAAAAGAAAGGTATATGATTTTCAGCAACAACAGCCAAATATGGTATGGAAAAACAAACACATTCTCCTAACTAACTCTTGATATTTCATTCTCGAGATACAATAAAGCTTCGTTTATAAAGTTTATATGTATATACTATCATATGTAAAATATTAATAATCTCTTTATTTATATTCCGGTTATGAATAAATTGGAATTAAAAAACATTAAAAAGACTACAAGAAATTTTAAAAATGTTGTCGTACCAGAACAATAGTTTACAAAATTTTAAAGTTTAATATATAAAAAGAAAATTATCAAAGCATAACAAATAGAATGATATTTAAAAAAGTTACTATAACATCAACAGATTCAATATTTTGCATTTTAAAGTACTCATAATAATTTTTAGATTTCATTGGAATTAAAGATATTTTTTATAATATCACACTCTAAACTTTCTTAAAATGAAAAAGATTTCATTTTAGTGATTTTCACTTCAAATAAGTGAATTGAGCCACCTTTTTAGAGTGAAATTAGACTTCATATTAAAGCAAAATTCTACGTTTATGTAAGGTTAGGTATTATAAGCAACAATACAGATGCAACCACGGAATACCACAATTGAGCAAAAACCCATCTATGAATTTCAATACTGCAATGCCAATATTTAAAAAATTATCCAAGAGGTTAACAATTAATTCGTAAATATAGGCCAAGAATATAATTTGCATTTATAGGTTATTAAGTTAGGTTAGATTAGGTTAGGTTAGGAATAATTATTTATTTCGAACGACAATAATTTTGTTTTATAAAAATTGCATCACACTACATAGAAGTGGGAATGACGTATTTACTGTTTTATACAACTAAAATATTTAGAGGAAAATACTTACATTAGTTTAGTACAATTATTTTTAATGTGTAGTATACAGTAGTTGATACATGTTCCGACGTCAATATAATCCAAAAATATACGAAAGATATTATTAAGAGTTATGGCAAGTGCAAATAAATTAAAAATATACTTTAAGCAATAAATATTTATTAAAAATTTAAATAATCGGCAGTATAATCTCTCCTGTCCAAAATAACTTCATGATTGTTTTTAAAAACAATAATGTATAAATCTTCATACCTCTCGCTTATGTCACAAACAAAATTAGTTTTTCCATAACAAAAATCAAATTTTTCTTCAACATTGGAATCTGCAAGTCAGGAAATGTCAATTTTTCTCAAACTATCCGCGATAAATATTCTGAAGCATTTCCCAATAAAAAATGGTTCGGGTTTCTTCTTTACTCAATCATTAAACTAGACGTGTTCTAAAATCACGTTAAGCCCATGGATTTCACCATTCGCTACCGAGTCTCTCTTAAATCTACATTTATCAACTATCAAAACGTTACCGAATTTCAAGCAACGACAATCATATTTGTCACTAATCAGAAAAATCTCACAAATAAGAAAAATGGTTGTGCGTTGATTAATTTGTAGATTATCAATTTGATGAATTGCTACAGAAGACAACTTATTTAAAGCATACATTCGTCAATATTATAATAACGGAGACATTCGTCGTTCGATTTCTTTTATTTTAGTACAGCCTTTACAACAAATAAAACAATTTTATAAAAATTTTAATCCAATTTAAATACGTCACATAAGTAAATGTTCCGTTTTACTTAACGTCCAAGTTTATCTTTCATTTTCAAACTCCAGTGCTATTTAGCGTATTCTCAACGGGCTTTGTTCGTTGCACCTATTCTCACTAACCCCTTGGGAGATTTCAATTTGAATTATAAATTGTAAGCTGTGAAAGCCCAAGACGCGAATGAACGTAATACTAGTTTAGAATTCTAACCTTTCTTATATTAGTTTTCTTTACGACTCTTGCAAATTGTACCTCTGGAAAAACAAATCGGCACAACCGCCTACGAGCCTACGTCACTAGAACTCCGGAATCCCATTTCGAGTTTGCCCTGGCCTTGAACTTGATTCAAATCTGGCGAATAGAATAAGCTTTATTCTAAATATATTTAAGAAGTTCGTCAATTAAGTATAAATGCGAAACTATTTTTTCATTTTCCCGTAATTTATTTTTAAGACTTTCATGAATAAAGAACAAATTTTAAATTTTTAAGATCAAAATAAAAATGCTTAATCTCTAATGATTGAGTAACAATTAGTCAGATGTTGGTATGAAAATATGAATAATGATAATACTGTCATAAAGATGACAGGCGTATATTTTTTTTCTATTTAAATTAAACATTTAAGCATTTGTATCCATGCTGAGCAGTCAATCCTCATTTTTCTGTTATCACTTTGAGTTATGCATTAAAAACTTCTTAGTAAATATGATTACTTTTCAACTATCTGCGTAGTTTAAATGCATTCATTACTTGCAGTAACTAAAATAGTTAAAATAACAGCGAATGATAGTGCACTGAAAAGTAGAGCTAATCTGACTTAATTTTTTAAGAATGTTATGATTTAACTAAATATTTGGATAAATTTAAGTAATAAACACTTGAATTTATTTTTTGCAATCTGCTTTTATTATCTTTAAGCTAATAATAATTTAATTTGCGACAAAATGTGGGTTTCTTTTGAATTTGTAACTTCATGAATGCAGAATGTTATATTAAAAGAGACGAATATAAATTCTTTTTTTAAGTGATTATCGTGGGACAACAGAGCTGATTTGACTACAAGAACTATTGTTTTTATTGACTTTTATTTCACTATAAGAATGCCACATTACTAAACTGGAATAATATTTACAAGTGATTAAAAGCATTACTTGTAAATTCCAAATTTTGACAACAAATGCTATTAAAATTAACAATGAAATTGTACTCTATTAATTAGACAATAAGAAGTTTTAAAAAATAGATGTTTACGCAATTTTTATTCTTGCCGATTTAATCTTTTAAATCTGTTTGACCCTTCAGTGATATGTATTAGCAATATTTATAACACGTTCCGTTAATTGGAATCTCTGCGTTGAATTTGTATAATTTAAACTAGTTTTACTCAATTATTGTGAAGTACTTAATTTATAGACAATTAAAACTTAAGGTCTAAACTATTGAGCAGATAAAATATCGAAAGGCGACAAAAGAATATTAGATGATACTTATTCATAAAACATACGTAACTATTTCACATAATATAGTATACTAATTTTGTTTCAAATGCATTAAGACATACATTATTACTAAATAAGCAAAACTAGAAAACAGCTTGGTATAGCGATTAAAAAATGAAATTGACCTAGAATAATAATTTGTACATATTCTTGTCAAGTTTCATATTAGGAAATTAAAAACTAAAATAAAAAATTAAACAGATTGAATATTAGTACAATTTACAGTTTTACTTGGAAGCTGTGGCATAATTAGTTACACCCGTACAGCATAGTTTTGAATTAGTAATGGCCTTATTAAAATATTAAATAAGAGGCAAAAAGGATTTCTGGCCATCGCCTCATTGGCGATATCCCGGCGCATCGTATCTTTTCACTTCGATTCTCATTTTTTCGAAACATCTTAAAATAATCCAGCCTTTCCATCATAAACAAAATTGTAAATTTTTCTAGTAAAATTTGTATTATTTCTCATTGAGCAGACGATTTTCTGTCCTCATCGCCATAAAATGACAGGTCAAGCATTATAAATCGATTCAGCAATTTCTTCCAAAATATGTTCATGAATTTCGAAAATGATGTTTCGATATAAACGCCTCGAGAGGAATAATCACTGCGTCTTTGACTGTCGACAATAGATTGTAACTTCAAACTGTCAAATATTTTTATATAGACTTGAGATTATTCTTGAGTGGTATAATTATCGATTATGACAATAAAACAAAGTTTGTTTTAGCTGCTAAGTGCATTTCTCTTCTTGACGATCAAGTAAAAGAAGTACAGCTGTGGATAACATCACGTGTTCATGAAGTATATTCAGAATATCCAGTGGTCAAAATCTACATGATTATTACGTCATGGTAATTATCTCCGAAAACAATACAAGATGACAGAAGATTTCAGATGATATAATACTGATTCCGTAATTGACGTTTAACATCATTCATTATTTTAAGCGTCACCATCTACGGCAGGGAAATTATCGAAAGAAACTGCGTTTACGTACCAAACTTGCCATTTGAATTCCGCGGAATTCAATCAAATAAAATTCAACAAATTAATTAAATTTCTAATGAATGTACACACAGTGACCGACCAAATTTAGCAAATTGGAATTTCAGTTTCATTTAGTTTTTGCCCAATTTTGTTTCATAGAATTCACTCAAAAAATAAAGAAATGACTTTAAACATTATTTAGAATACTTCGTTACGAAATTAAAATTTTCCTCAGAGCTTATTAAAAATAATTAATGATACCCTTTTAATATCCGTGTTTTATTATCTGTAATTGCAGAAATATAGTAAAATGATACTTTATTTGACAACCCTTCGTTTTTTGTAGATTATAAGCCAAGAGAGCAGTGATACCCTGACAAAAATTAATCAATGTCATCGGTTACTGTACATGACACGTACCGAAATCAATAAATCAGGAACCATGGCAGGAAAAAACATATTAATTTCAAAATTTGCACGTCTACTCAATATGAAAAACACCCGCGTTATATTCCGTTCTTGCGTAATTAATCACAATTTCCGACCGGGGAAAAATATATCACCATATATAGAATAAAGCTTCCACACAATTCAGTTTGGATATGTAACAATAGAAATATCAATTCCTATAAACTGTAATTATATGTATTTTATTAATTCAACAAGTATGGTTATTGCAGATGGATGTCGATTGTCAATAATATCTCAGATTATGAAAATTCAAGGAATTGTTGAAATACATCCACTGACATCAACAAAATATCAAAAAAACATAAAATCGGATTTTAGACAAAGCTATATTTTGAAAGACCGACAAAAGTATAGTACTAAAAATAGTGATATAAATGAACTTTGAGTTTTCAAGAGGAGTCAAGGTTCTTATTAACACGGGACAGTGTCGCAGGTGTCGCAGCATCCGCGACGTTGATAACAAGTAACAATTCCTAGCTTTTCTTTTTGTTTCGGTTGTTTTTTAACAGAAAATAATCCATCATTCCTTCTCAAACTTCTGAGCTGATTACGTCTCGAAGGGGTTTGAAAAAGTATTCTTTTTTGTCGATTTATTGAACCGTTAACATCCTCTTCTTCCATCAGTGGGGTGAACTGATGATCGTTTGAAATTTGTTTTGCGTCATATACAGATTAAGACTTTTTGTCTTGTTTCTGCAGGACCTTATAGAGGTCGTGCGTCATATGTTATCTTCGAATGTATTAGAAGGGTGGAAATAGCCAAAATATTATAGAAATTATGTCGTAGACGTTGAACTAATGATTCTTGATCCTATTTGAATTTTCACTAATCTCATACTTCCATTGGGAATGAAGTAATAAATGGATACTGTGTAATGCTCATTATTTAGTATATTTTCGGGAATAACACCTAAAAATACCAATTTCAAAAAGGCGCCCTTGTGTGTGTACGTAATATTTATTTTGTGTTTAGTGACCTATTTATCTATCTGATAAAAATTTATGTAGTTCAGAATTCACGTCAGAAAACGAAAAATATTTTACATTTTTTATCAACGAAATAACCGAATCAAAAACATTATTTTAATTTTACAAAATTTAATCATATTGTTGCAGAAAATGTCCATTTAATTATTTTTATATGAAAGAAAGCAAAATATTTCCTACTCAGAACCCGTAGTACAAAAGCCTACATACATCTACCAATCAAAAGTTTCCAGTTGTCAGTAACCATTTTGAATGTGAAAAATGTAACAGTAAATTCTGAAACTTTTATCCAAAACTATTTATAAACATATTTTTACTAAAGTTATATTTTGCGGTGGCCAATTTAAAATCTGAAAAGAAACAGAAAATTGTTAATTAGCGAACCAAAAAATCCTTATGCACAAAATAAGTCACAAATTGAAAATAAATTAAAATTCATTGTACGCGATTTCGAGTCCACCATTTTGAATTTAGAAAATCGAATAACATAATGGTTGATGAAAAATACTTAAAGCTGCCAGAGTGTACAAAAAAAACTTGTTTGAAAAATATTATTTTAAGAAAAAGAAAAAATATCAAAATTTCGTAATGAAACCACCGATTTGGATTTAGCTATCCTGAAATTAAAAATTGGATCCTATTCGTGTAGAAGTTGTCTGCGTTTACTTATCGGTGCAATGATCTCTTTATCCGAATCCTATGCGGAAATAAAAAAAGAGTTTCTTATGAAACCTCGAATCTTTTGTTAAATAGTCAAACGTAACGATTTGATTTTTTTTTAAATTTTAATACCGTGTAAAAAATGAACCATTTAACACTTTTTCAATATCAGTAATACACAATAAAAGACGTTGAAAACGGTTATAAAAAACCCTTTGTTCCGCAATATGTTAACGCAATCCTTTTTTTGACAATGACTTTCTTTTTTCATACATGGTCATGTATTTTTATTAATTATGGTTAACATTGATTTTGATTTGATCATAACGCATCTATCAATCAACCCTAATGTTAAATTATGTTTCATATATATGCGGACAGATATCTACGTTCTAAATATCTTAGTCCGACGATTCACTCTTTATGGAGTGACTATATAGTGATTCCAGTGAAAGTGGGAATTTTCACCCTTGACGAGTGAATTTTCAATCCAGACATAGTGAGCTTCCTCCCCATGCAATGTGAGCTTTCACTCGTTAAAAGTGAAAATTCACTCTTTCAATAGAGTGACTCAATTTTCACTATATTAACCCTCTTGCGTAAGCGTTTAACCCGACTTTCCGTTACCGTATCCAGGTTTGTTATTTTACATATTTGCAAACATTTCTACGTTTTTGGGGTCGCTGATTATGAATCTGCTGTTAGTTTTGTGAAATTCAAAATGTCGGATCCAATATGGCGTCTAAAATAAAAAAATTGACTTATTTTTATGAAACTTGGTATATGGAGGTTTTTGGGGTCGCTGATTACGAATCTGATGTCAGAAATCAGAAATTGAAAATGGCGGATCCGATATGGCGACTAAAAATATAAAATATTAGCCTATTTTTATGAAACTTCGTGTACAGGGATATTCGAGGTCGCTGATCAAGAATCTAATGTCAGTTTTCTGACATTCAAAATGTTGGATTCAATATGGCAGCTTCGAATGCTACATTCAAAAGTAATTGTTCTGATTTATAAACATTTATGATTTATGATGATCGCGTTTTTTTTAATTGGTGGCTATGAATAATGTCTATTATCGTTTTTGTTCCTATTTTTCTGTATTTTTTCATGTTTGTGCATTCGGGGCCCTATTTTTATTAAATTTCCAAAAACAGATATCAAATTCTTGAACAGCGACCTCGAAAACTTATGTATATCAAGTTTCACAAAAAAAGTATTTTTGATGGCCATATTGGATCCGCCATTTTGAAGTTCACAAAACTGACATCAGATTCTTTATCAGCGACCCCGAAAACCCCTGTGTGCAAAGTTTCATAAAAATAGGTCAATATATTTTGTATTTTTGGCCGCCATTTTGAATTCATGATTTCTGACATCAAATCCGTAATCAGCGATCCCAAAAACCCCCAAGTAGAGATTTTGAGCCTTATTTGAACAAGTTTTCAACTTTGATAAAAAACACATATTTTCGATAATATTTAGACATTTTTTATTCATGTTTTCGAAAAGAAATAAATAAAAATCATCATTTAGACTAAGTCTATCTTGAAGAGGAAGTCTTCAGCTTTAATTTCAGCCGTAATAGACCATTGAAAAATTCCCCAGTCAAAAAATATAGCCAAAATTGTCAGGACGTATATATACGTCTTTCCGACTACGCTAAAAACCTCGTTTGGACGTATATATACGGCTTAGTGCGCAGGAGGGTTAAGAGCGCATTTCATTCCAAGGAATTTAAAGAACATCTACGATGTGATACTCGTTTTTATATAATGGGACATATTGCAGATAATTTTTGTATTAATTAAAAAGTCGCATAGAAAATTCACACAAATCCACATAGAATCCACATGGAGAATCTACGTAGAAATCCACGTGGATTCACATCGAATTTTTCAATAGGGAATGCTACTTATCGCCTTATTACTCCGAAACTTTCGATTATACATTATTTAATAAAATTCGATTATACACGTGCAGTATCGATAAACCACTAATTCTATTTATCCCTTGACAAATTGCATTATTCATATGCTGTTCTAATAGGATATAAACGATCGGAAAATTTTGCGATCGTCCTACATTCCCCAAATACGACAATGCTAAAAATAGCCGTATCTTCCGTAAGACACCCCCACGAAATCGGCAATCCCTTATATAGATGTTGCAGGAAAACGACCCCGCACCGGCACCTTGATAAGGGTGAATCGTTGCGCTCACCCAACACCCAGTGGAAAAACAAAAGCAATTCAGAAACTTCGTGACGTAGCAAAAATATAGACGGCATCGAGGGAATCTCCCTTAATGACGTCACAATCGCCATAGCAACTCCCTGTAAACTTACATCCAACGCACTCGTTAGAATAAGTGTTTTCGCAAAATCTTATATCGCACAAGAATATCGCAGGTTTTGGAACACGTGATTTCCTCCAACTTTCTTTTTTTCTATTATATCAATGTATACCCGTTCGAAAATCCTTCCGTTCGAGGAATTCTATTCCTAGGTGGAAGCCACTTATACTTTTATCGTTCCATTTGGCAAGATTCTTAAAGTATGAGATGTTTTGGGGTTTCACGCAAAAAACGCTGACGTACAGAGGATACTAACAGTAAATAAAGATGAGTGGAATATGATGAAGTGCTACTTACAAAACATTTAATCCTGTACATGTGCCTGCGGTGGAGGCACTGAAATTCTGTTTCTCTCAAAAATTAATACTTTAAATTCTGAAAAAAAAGTAATTGTAACTTAGCATTTAGTACATTTTATTGAATATGATTTCAAATTGATAAGAGATTTACTTAGTTTGCTGCAATCAATATCCAACTGACAAGTATAACTTCTTTAAGATAATAAATTTAATAGAGGTAATATGATTTTTTCATATGAAACATCATGTGATACGTTATATGATCTCCCATATGATATGTCTTATGATTTCTCATGTGATATGCCATATGATGTCATATGATATGTCATATGATATGTCATATGATATGTCATACGATATGTCATATGATATGTCATACGATATGTCATATGATATATCATATGATATGTACAGTACCGCTGAAAAGTATGAGCTCACCCTTGCGGAATTTTGGCTAAATTAAAATTTTGATATCTCATCGCCAACTTAACGTACGTGAAAAATAAAAAAAGGGAATTAAAGAGGAGACTTTCAGCTTCTCAGTCGTGGTGGTTTCATTTCTATATATAGACATTTCCGTACGAACTATTCTCGATTTAGTAAAGTCATTTTTTCTTATTATTTTTTTCTTTTTCCAACAGCTCCCATTTTTTTAAAAATGATTGCAACAGAAATGTACAACGTGTAAGCGAAAAGTAATCCCTATAGCTTTAATTTTCCTCTTCGGGATTTTGTCTAATATTGCTTTACAAATACTTATTTAATTTTGAACAAATTAATGTGATTTTTTTTTTTCAATCTGCTATATCTCGGAAAATTAACGTGATATAAAAAATGTTTAAGAAACAAAAAGTTTCATTTTTTAATTATACAGGGTGATCGGCCAACCATTACCCAGCGGCTAACTCTAGATTGTACAGATAATTCTGAACAACTTTTTCCACTAAAAAAATGTTCGGGAAGGTAGAGTTTTTAAGTTATTCAACACTAAAATTTAGGTGAAAAAATCACATTTGTTGAAATATCTCGACTCGGTTTGAAGGTACCTTAACGAACCGGAGCTCATTTTAAAGATATTTTAAAGCTCTATAAATTGTCTCTATTGGTTTTTGATCTACAATGAATATCTCTCTTGTTATAGCCATAAAAACGGGATAAATGCCAATTTTTCAGGATTTTCGCGTTTAACTCGTTTCGACACATAGTTACCGAAATATCACACAGAAAAAAGTTGTAGGCCTTGAAAAAACAAAAATTTTTGTCCTGTAATACGATGCGATTAAATTAAAACTGAACCCTACAAGAGCCTCGTAAAGTTGACAAAATACAGTTTGACAAATAAATCGATATTAATAACAAAATGTTATGAAAACGAGTACAAATAGGGTTCAGTTTTAATTTAATCGCATCGTATTAGAGGACAAAAAATGATTGTGTTTTCAAGGCCTACAACTTTTTCCAGTGTGATATTTCGATAGCTATGTGTCCAAACGAGTTAGACGCGAAAAACCTGAAAAATCGGTATTTACCCCCGTTTTTATGGCTATAACAAGAGAAATATTCATTGCAGGTCAAAAATCAACAGATACAACTTATATAGCTTGAAAATATCTTTAAAATGAGCTTCGGTTCGTTAAGATACCTTCTTACAGAGCCGAGATATTTCAAAAAAAGTGATTTTTTCCCCCTAAATTTTAGTGTTGAATAACTTAAAAACTCTACCTTCCGGAAATTTTTTCAGAGGAAAAAGTTGCTCAGAATTATCTGTACAATCTACAGTTAGCCGCTGGGTAATGGTTGGCCGATCACCCTGTATATTGGCTGAAGTTTTTTCAAATTTTTAGAAGGAAATTTTTTTTTACCGTATTTTGTCGACTTCAACATTTTTTATGTAACAATCATTTTCAGATGCAAAGTTGCATTTAAACTATGATTAAGTTTAAGATTATGTTTGTCTTTACTATTAGGATGTTTCGCGCAAAGCGCGTGGTGGTTTTTTTGAAGAAAGCAAAATTTAATAAATAGGTACATATACGCATGAATACAATTGGTGATATTTTCTATGTATGTTAAAATAAAGTTTATTGTTCATTTATAAATACATGTACATGAATTATTATATCTCAAACTGAGCATAGTTGAAATGCAAATCTAGATCTGTTAATAATCGCAGCACAAAAGCGTAAATTTGACAAAATAGGAATAAAACAATTTCCTTCTAAAAATTTGAAAAAATTTCACCCATTAGATAATTAAAAAATGAAACTTTTTGTTTCTTAAACATTTTTTATATCACGTTAATTTTCCGAGATATAGCAGATTGAAAAAATCACAATAATTTGTTCAAAATTAAATAAGTATTTGTAAAGAAATATTAGACAAAATCCGGAAGAGGCAAATTAAAGCTATAGGGATTACCTTTCGATTACACGTTGTACATTTCTGTTGCAATCATTTAAAAAAAAGTGGGAGCTGATTGAAAAAGAAAAAAATAATACGAAAAAATGACTTTAGTAAATCGAGCATAGTTCGTACAGAAATGTATATATAGAAATGAAACCACCATGACTGAGAAGCTGAAAGTCTCCTCTTTAATTCCCTTTTTTTATTTTTCCCGTACGTTATCTTGGCAATGAGATATCAACATTTTAATTTAGCCAAAATTCCGCAAGGGTGAGCTCATACTTTTGAGCGGTACTGTACATGGACATGATATAGAGATGACAATTGAACATATGTGAGATATGTGGGTCATGAACAAAATTGTTGTCACATTTAGACTACAAAATTGAGTCCAGAAACCGGATATAAAATCTAAAGTCAATTCATATGTCTTATGTTATATCATATGATGTCATAAGACAAATTCTCATATGACATGTCATATGATATACCATATGACGTCACGAGACAAATTCTCGTATGACATGTCATATGATATACCATATGACGTCACGAGACAAATTCTCATATGATATATCATATGACAATTTTCAGTAGGTTCAACCTATAGGTTGATGATCAGTGAGAATGTTACGTATTAATGTTAACATACTTCAGAAACTGTTCTGTAAAACCCAAAATCTATACTCATTTTTCTCGGTACTTGAAATTAACGAAAAAAACTCAATTATCGACATATCGTAAAATTCCGACACTTTCCATATAGCCTAACCTCGACCGCCGTAAATTTCAATAATACTACTAAATTTATTCAAAAATTCAATCGACATAGGTGGCGCAATCGTTTAATAGTACACATGTGTTTATTGCTTACAAAAATTTTAAAAGATTTTTATGTATCTACTATCCCGAGAGAAAATAATGTTGATCAAAATTTGACCGATTTTTTATCAAGTTCAGTGAGACTTCTAAGTGATCTAAATAAGATCCTAGATTTTTGACACATTCCAGGATCAAATTTGGACCAATTTGCAAGCAAAAGGAGGAAGTGACTTGTAACTGCATGATATTCGAAAATGATCATTTTTTGATCAGAATTAAATATATATGTAATGTGACTGACGAGTCAGAAACCTTCAAAATTGAGCATTTTGGAATCACATTATGCTCTAAAAAGATCTGATTACGATTGCTCTCAAACCTCGTCTAAATTTTCAGAACAAAAAAAATGATCAGTTGTTGATCACTTTTGAACGAGTTGAGAATCGAGAAGCGTTTTACCAGCAAATAATATTGATTAAAATTTGACAGATTTTTTTATCAAATTCAGTCAGACCTCTAAGTGATCTAAATAAGGTCCTATAGATTTGACACCGCCCATGATCAAATTTGGACCAGTTTACAAGCAAAAAATGTAATTTCACGACATTCGAAAATTATTATTTTTTTATCAGAATTAAATATATATGGAATATGATCAACGAGTCGGGAATCTTAAAAATGAGTTCTTTTTTAATCACATTATGGTCTAAAAAAATCTGATTATGATTGCTCTTAAACCTCGGGTAAAGGGGTATAATGAAAAAATATTCCACTCGTTTGAGGTCGAAAAAAGATCATTTTGTCACGAAAACCATAATATATGTTGAAGATCGATAACAGCGAATGCCCTACATTCAAAATTGAGATAAATCCAATCAATTTGAACTTTGTAAATAATCTGTTCTTCACAACTTTCAAATCTAATGAGGAGCGAAATGGAGAAATTTCGTACAAAAAAAAGATCAGTTTTGAACGAGTTGAGAATCGAGAAGCGTTTTACCAGCAAATAATATTGATCAAAATTTTATAGAGTTTTTATACAAATTCGCTCAGACCACTAAGTGATGTAAATATAAGTTCTTGGTCACTTTTAAACGAGTTGAGAATCGAGCAGCGTTTTTCCAGCAAATGTTTCAGGAACTTTATAGGATCGTATTTTATTTAAAGCATTAATGACCAATAAAAAATTATTTTCTAATGTAAATGTGTTTTTAAAAACAACACGCAAGAAACAATAACTATTAATTTTAAAGAAATGTTAATGAAGCTGTAATGTAATATTTAACCATCAATAGAAATTAATATTAACAATAAATTATTATTATTTTCAGTTAAGTATTGTTCATATTTTATTCCTTTTTTTTGGTTCCTCATCTTCTCTGCCGTCTTGTGAAGAATGCTTCGTACGTTCACTCTGGATGAGTGGGGACTTATTTTTTTCTTCCTCGTATTTAGTTGTCGGCTGTTTCCGGAGATATTTGCAAAATGACGTCCCTTTTTTTTGAGAACTCGGTATCTTTGAGTCTTATGCTCCGACTAACATTTGAATTGACGAAACCTAAATCGGAATTATTATCATTGTAATGTGCAATTTAAACACCGGAAGTGTATTTTTCGTGTGCCGTAAGGTATGTACCGTACTTTTTTCAAGGTCGCTCTTATCAATGGCGTTGTCAAAATTGAGCTATCTTAATTAGAAAATTAAATATAGCGATTTAAATCTAACAAAACTAAAAAAATCGGTTATACTTTTGAATAAAGCATTTTTTTCTCATCGAAACAATATTTTTGGTAAAAAAATTCCTTCACTAATGGTGAAGAAAATAGTTGTAGTATTACGATATATTTTTAAAATATTAACAAAATAACATCGTGATCACAAAATGGCGATGGCAGTGAGTAATCTTTTTAAAGCTTAACAACATTTTTTTCATGAAAAATGTCTTAGAATGCATCAAAAAGTGTGCCCAAATTTTTTCAGAATATATTGATATAATTTTTGTATTTTTAAATTTTTGGTGAAACGAAATTTTTAAAAAAGTTGTTTAAAACATCTGAAAAAATTTTAGTGTATTCTTTAACAAATTATAAGATAATTTCGTTCTTAGGAAATTTTGTCTGAAGTCTATCTAAAGTTTTCGACAAAATAAATTATTATTCTTGAAATCTAGAAATGATTAATAATTTTGTACCTCAAAAACTGTAAACTGTACAGTAAATCTTCTTAGAATAAAAATATTTTAGAATTAGTCAAAAATTACTCCCAATTTTTTTCAGATTTTTTAATGACTTTTTCACAATTTTGATTTTCTGAATTTTAGAAAAATAACACATCGCATCAAGACATTTTGAAAAAAATTCAGAATATTCTTTGACACATTCTAAGAAGCGTTTTTTCTCACAATATATTTTGTAGAGTTTGCAGTTTTCATAAAAAAAAATTTGTTCAGTTTTAAAAAGAAAATTCTCACTGCGGGCGTTTAGCGAAAGAATTTTGTGCCGGCAAATACTCTTTCTATGAGAGAAAAATGTTTTATGAAAAAGTATACCCGATTTTTTTTTTAAATCGTGATATTTAATTTTGTAATTAAAAATTTTGACAATTCTATTGAAATTACCGATCTCGAAAACAACAAGATACATACATTTCAATTTTTTTGAATTTTAATTATCATATGAAATGTGTCCTGTTAATGGGTTAAGGAAGCACACTCTTAAAACATGCTTCAGTCAATAATATACATAAAAAAGTAACTTCAAAACAAATTTATAGTGATTTGCTTCAGTCTTTTTTTTAACAAAGCTCAGAAACTAATTTTTATGGTGAGGCACAGGTTGAGTTCTCAATAAAATCATACATTTTCGAGTTATAGCTTCATAACTATAATGGACAGCTTGAAATAACCTAATGAAATATATTTGTAATAATTTTTTACACAGATAACAGTTTTAAAATAAACATTTCCACGTATCGTACTCCGTTATATAACGGAGTAACTAGAATTTTATATGTTTTGGAGATTTGCTCATATACAGGACTCCCAGTGCCTCGTCGCCTAAAAAAATGGAAAAAAGGGAATTTGAACGCCAAAAAAGGTATAGAAATGGACTAAAAAAAATAGTCTCGATTTTAACTTTTTTATTGTAAGCCTGATATAATTATAACATTACAATTTATAATAAAATTAACTGAACCCTTTAGAACGCTTAGAATACGTGGAGCAATAAATAAGGGAATTCTTTTCGTTTGTTATCACTTAAGGGAAGGACACAAAATCCGGACACAAAATCAGCTATATCAAAGAATCGTTCACAAATTCCGAAAAAATTATTTCTTTAGTGATTTTTGACGAGAAATTCAATGGTAATAAAATAAAAATCAAATACAAATTTTTTCGAATAAAATGGAACTTTTAAAATCCATGCGTAATTATTTAGAAAATATGTTTTTCTGTTCAGCAATTTTTTTTTTAATTTTTAAATTACATTAACAAATTTGAATCGCCTATATTCGAAAAAAAAACTTTTTTCACGCTAAAACGTTTAATTTTGCTATCTTTTGAACATCACCCTTTCAGATTTAGCTGCAAATTTTGTATCCGGTTTCTCAACCCAAAAAATGGAACTCTCAATTTTTTTTTAAATTTTTTCACCGTTTTTTTTTTTTTAATTTTATAACCTTGAAATTGTAAATGAAACACCATTTCTAAAAATATTGTAAAAATGCACAAAGTTGCAAAAAAATGCTAATTTCTTGGAAATTTTTGCAGTTTAGTTGAGTTTATAGTACAGGTCATTTTTGGCTCAAATTAGGTAAAAATAAGAAAATAGTATAAATCGAAAACTATGAAGAATTTTTACTATTTTTTACAATTTTCGCAACTTCTTTCGAATTTTTCACATTTTTTACCGACGATTTCGGTAAATTCGTTTTGGATAAAAAATTCAATAATTGATGGGAAAAATTCAAAAGAAATTGAGAACAATTTTTTAAATATTAAAAAATGTAAGAATTTCTTTCCAAATAAATTGCTTATAATTTTAACAACATTTTTCATTTTTTTTTGCATTTTTTTCAACACAATTTCCACCCAATTTGAGTGGATAATGATTTAACTATAAACTCTACTGCGTTTTGTTTACAATTTCAAGGTCATCATTCAAGGTCATTTGATAGAGAAACCACATAACAAATTTGCAGCCAACTCTGAAACAAACATTTTGACAAAGTTTTCAAATAAAATAGAGAAAAAAGTAATCATATAATTTATGTTGCATACTACATATATATGTATATTATAAAATAATTGATAAATGAAAAACAATATGGATATAATTTTAAATGGCTTCATACTATTTTTTAGTTTCTCCGAAGTTAAAACGTAAGTAATATTCTCATAATTCTTCGAATTTGAAAAACGAATTACTTATTCTTAATCAAACATTTATTTATACGCATGAAACAAGACATAAAAAGCCGCAGATGGACAGTTTAAATTTGAAAGGTTAAGAAAAGGGACTTTTGACGAAAATAAAAGGGACAAAGGTCGAAAAAAGGGACTAATTTTCTAAAAAAAGGCTGACTGAGAGACCCGCATATATAACACATCACTTTGAACATTGTAATTTTACAATGTTCAAAAAAACACTTCAACACATGTAATACTTTTAAAAATGCCCCTTTTTTAACATCCAAATAGTTTCATGTCATTTCTTTGGTTCTTTTAAAAGTTACAGACGCAAAGCGATATTAGCGCGTTAATTAACAAATTCCAGTACACGGAGAAAAATAATCAGCAAAATCAGCCGAAAAATCTGCAGATTCTACCAATTTTATGCTATAGGGACAGCTGTTGGAATTCCGTTAGGGATAGCCGATAATTTCAGCTAAATTTACTGAAAAAGTCCGCAAATTTAACGGAACAAATCTGCTAATGTAGCGGAAATTTAGAGCTAAGCGCGAATTGAGTAAGGTTAAGGCTACATTAGCGGAATCAAAACTGCTAAAATTGCATATATTTTCGGCAATTCCAGCCGAAAATTTTAAATCAAAAAATAATCTCAGTTCATACATTTAATGAAAAAAAAAATGCATCGGCCGAGAATCGAACCCTGGTCTCCCGCACAACTTCGAGCCGTAATCACTCGAGCACCTCCTTGCTGTAAAAGATGATGCGAAACTAACAAATAGTTGAAACGTGGAGCATTTATGAATTGTCTACATAAAAATAATCTGCTAAATTTATTACCATATTTTACATTTTTGTAATAATTTGCTTATCGACCTTTTGAAAAGAACGAATGCATGTAGATAGTAGATATTTTTGTTGGTAAAATAAATATTGTAATTTTTTTCTAAATTGACAAAAATCAGGGGTACCTTGGTGCGATGATTCGACGCCACTGTACATGATTCGAGAATTTTCGAAATTATCGTTTTCTAAAATTATGAAATTTTTTAATTGTGTGTGTCAGCTGAATCATCGCACATCATGGCAAAATTTCATCAGATTTCACGTATCTCATACCGTTTATGAGATATTGCGTAAATTTGAAAATAAGTGTCAATTAGGTGTCCAATAAGTGTACAAATACATTTCATTAAAGTGTACAACACTTTTTGGACTCTTGTGTATTGAACGCTCAAATAAAGTGTACCATTTCCGACAGAGCACTCCTAAATGTAATTGGAAATTGGTTTAAAATAAACATTTCACATTCAAAATTTTAAGTGAAAAATCATTTGTGGCTTATTTTCGAAAATAACTTTTTTGTAATTGAAATAATAATTACGAAATGAACATAATTTTAATATTTTTTCACTTCAAAGCGGAAGTTATTTTTTTTATAGATTCATTTGTCTTAAAATGAAGAATCATTAAGAATTTGTATTCAAATGAATTCACCACACTTTAATTTTTGTATTGATTTATTTTAAATTCATTTGGATTAAAGCAGGCATTATTTTGCTCGCAGTCATTTATTGAAATGGATTCATTAATTCCGGTAATTAACTGTTATTATTTATGGATTCGATTGTATTAAAAAATTATCATTTCAATCTTCATTTGTATTCAGATGGATTCACGACTTTTGCCTTTTTCGAGTGTTTTTAGTAGTTTCGGCAACGATATTATTTATGTATTCATTTGGATTCATATTTTTGTATGAAAATAATAATGAAGTACTTTTGGATTCGAAAATTTCAAATAGCGTATTCAAAAGAGAAAAATTAATCCAAGTCAATACATTTCAATACAATTTCGATTGCTGAGTCTATATGTTTTCTGAATCGTGTTCTATAGTATTTTTTCTACAGGAAATGCTCATTTTAGAAAAAAATATCACAGACATTTTTTTGTGTGAAATTACCTTCCTTTTCGAATAGCATCATTACTTTTTTAATAACAATTGAATTTAAAAAGTTATTTGCAAAATAACCATATTTCTGCACCTAAATTGTTAAATAAAAAAAAGTAGCACCCACTATCTGGCCGATGCATTTTGATATGTTTTCTACGCACTTCCCTCAATAAGTGCCCAAAAGATCGTCGATTAGAACATTTTTTCCGAGCCAAAATCTAATTTTACTCCACTATAATATTCTCAGAAGTGTTTTTACTATTTGAGGTTAGGTAGTTTATTTTCATAAATTTACCTGGCAACAAATCTGTAGAAGCTCTTCAACATAACATTGCAATTTTACCATTCAATTGAAAAAATCTATAAAATTTGTAAAAATACAACTACAATAAAGAAAATTTAAAGTGTATTAAAATTCCTAGTCGAGTTTTTGATATACAATGGCAGTGTTTGAACTTTGAACTACACTCCATTTTGAATTTTTAATAGTATACAATAATAATACATTGAAATTACATTAAAATTTTCATTTTCATTCAATACTAATCATTTTAACAAGAATTATTCATTCGATGCTTGCTTTTAAATATCATTTTTATACAGTCAAATTTTTGTAAAATGAACGTCTTAATAATGTTGATGTTATGCAACACTCAACAGGTTGTATACAAATGAACATCTCAACCTAAAGATACGATTCAAAATGAAAATATTATCCAATACACTGGTGTTAGGTTCTAAAAACAGTTTCATTTAAAAAAGCTTCAAATTTTTAAGTTTTAGAATTCATTTTTATTTCATAAAAACTTGTTAAATCGAGTTACATTTCATCTAAATGTACAAGTCGACTAAACCACTTTGTTTTATTTGTACAGCTTATCTGTCTTATATTAACTTTTCAAATTAAACACAAATTTAAAGGTTTTAATACAATTTATTTCACAGTCTTGTTTTCGGTGAAAGCTTAACATGTTATTAATTAGGATATTTATTCTACATTTGACAATCATCAAAATAAACTTAAAAGTATATTACATAATATTATTAAGAGAATTATAAAAATTTTGAAAAGGATAGTAAATCACAATTATAAACAAATGTATTAATAAAACCTTATAATCTATCATAATATTCAAAATTATCTACAGAAAGTTTCTAGTGGTGTTTAATTATAACTTAAAATGTTTGAAAATAATAGTAGCTTTCTATGTTAAAACTATTTTGATTGAACAGGATTCAAAAACGTTCAGACATTTGTATTTTATTCTACCTTATTCAAAGTTAAAAAAAACTTTAGACTATTCGCAGTGACTTAACTTTACGACCAAATCGGCTGTAAAATGTTTTCAAATATCGATCAACTAAAAGTAAAAATTAATTTATAATCATTATCAAGTCTTTCTATAGCCATTTGGTAGATGACAATCTACAAATTTGTCTTATATCGTCGCAACTAAATAATTCATCTGCATTTCAAGATTTAGAATTTCAGTACGTCAATTATTATTTTATTTAAATGTTTGAACGTTTAAATATTGTCTCGTATACAATTCTTATACTTAAATATTACAATATTTTCATCCTTATAACTATAAAAAAAAAATAACATTATTTTTACATCTTAAACAATAATTTTTGCAAAATTTTTCAAATATACAAAGACCAATAGAAAAAAACTTAAGTATACAATTTATTTCGAGTTTAGACATTTTAATCATACGTTCATTTTTACCAGGGAACTTTTTAGTTATGATCTTTAATTAATAAAATGTTATTTTTTTTTCAGTGTAACTTTTATAAGAAGAGTACAAAATATTAAACAGTATTTACTATAAATAGCTTTGAGTTTCAACATTTCTACAATATTATGCCATATTTCACAGAACTTTTCGCATTGACTTACATTCGTTTTGTAGAATGAAACTTTTCAGCTCCTGGAAAACTCACTGCAATAAAGTCACTTATTATAATTAATACAACAGAAGCATGTTATCGAAATTTCTATTGTTCAATTACATATAAATGATATGTAAAAATCACTGACGTCGATAATTTCTATACAGTATGTAACATCTTTGACAAAATTATGTCAAAACTTGTACTATTTATCTTCCTTGTGTCTTTTGTGAAAATAATTCTCTCACTTAAAATAAATTTGCCATGTTAGTCACTTTATCTACGAACTCCTCGAATTGTGTTTGCCGAGTCGCTCCTTACCGCACCATTGTTTATAAAATTGGCAGAATCCTGCTCAAATTTCAACCAAAGTTTTTCAAATTCGTTAGCATATGCATTCATTAGCTCTTTTTGATTGGTTATCATAACATTTTCACAATTTCCGAAGAATGCTTGTGTTGTCCAATTCGCACTTCCCACTATTAGAATATTTCTATCAATGACAGCAAATTTGTGGTGCATCAAAAAATCTGTCCTTCTGCCGCGGACTCTTATACCTAAATAAATGTTATTGTTCATAAAAAATGAAAATAGAACTAACAATTCTATTTATTTACTATCACTGTACCTGCTGTTCGCATTTTAAAAATTTGGCTAGCTTCACTTCCTGATGATTCGTCATCTGTAATCAATCTTACTGCTACGTTTCGTCGATGCGCATCAATAATTACTTTCACCAAATCGTAACATGTTAAAATATAAACACAAATGTCAATTGACCTTTTCGCTGAACCTAAGCAAGCTGCTAATTTGCTAGAAAATATTTTTATGATTTCATTTTTATTAAATAAATATTTTGAATTGTGAATTTCTAGTAATGAAGTATATACTTAAGATGAGAGATTGGGCAGCTAGACATTGTACAAGGGATCCTTGATATTAAATGTGGTCGACAATTAGATGACTGCTCGGTAAAGAACATTACTTCGTGTAGTGCTTTCTTATTAGGACTGCCTTCTTCGTTAGACACCCTCCCATATTTTCTGTACAGTATCCAAGCTAGCTCGGATGCGAGTAGGCCAGCCGCAATGACAAAAATCTCTTTCACTCTCATATTACTAAACCACTTTAACGACATCATCTACTTGAAAGGAAATCAGGAAATATTCTATATCAGTTTTCTTTTACATGTTACGTTTTAATTTAAAAATAAATAAATCTTTCTTTCTTTTCTGACTCTTTCGTAAGTGAAATGTTCTTGATTTTTCTTGTATTTTATGTCAGACTTAATTGGTGTTAATAAATTAGACAATTAACGTTTCGGTCATTTATTTTAACCCTCTTCAGAATAGTATATACAAAAAATACAAAATAATATAAATTACAATAAAAAAATAAATATTTCTGAAAAACTTTTCAGAATCTTTTATTTTGGGTTTTATTTGAATTTTGAAAATACGTTTTAATTTTATTTTATTCTGACCTACACATAGGGGAAGGCAGGGATTTTTTCCATTATTATATCTATTCTTGAATTTCATATTCAGGATGATGCTAAATATTATTTGATAAGTAATTTCATTGTCAATATTTGCATACGTGTTACTTATGGTATATTTTACAGATGGCCAGCAATTTAAAAAACTTAGAAAACACAAGGCGAAGTGGCGATACCAGGGTAAAGTGGCAAATCCTTATTTTTAGAGATCTCTGAGACGACTATCATAAAATTAAGTGCAAGTCATAATCTTTTAAGTTTTTATTGTTTGTTTTAATAAAAATAAAATTTTCATGCTGGGGGAATGAACCTCTTCAGATATATCAAAGTTTACAACAGCACGGAAAAACCTTTGAGAGCGCTGCTCACCCAAACCAGGTGGGCAGCCCTCCCGCAGCACTTTTAACTTTTTAAATGACGATTAAAAATATAAGAGAGTAAAAATAAATTTTTTCTGAATAGATATCGATTCATACACGCAAAGAAATTTTAAGTCAATGCGACAGCATTTTGGGAAGTAGTAGTTACCGCACAGATTCTGACGAATTTGAAATGACGATTACAATTCGAATTCGTTAAAAAAGAAAATGTTTATAAACAGATCCAATTTGAGTGCACCTTTGAGAATATTTATTCATAATTTGTAGACGATATAGTCATTAATAATTATTTGTAATGATCTATAAACGTTGTCGTAACAGAAAAACTTGGTACTTTTTTCATTCTAAAGCTTCCGTATCGAAAACAGTGCAAGATACACTAAAAATGCACTGAACCTTTTTTATAGAGCACAAAATTTCCTAACAAAAAGTCAGTGAGAGCCCTAGTCTAAAGTTAAAAGATTATCCATGAATAACGCTGGAATTTTGTCTTACAAGTTAATTATGAATATTTTAGAATTTTTGTAAAATAGGAGGCATATTCCATCGTTGCTAAGCTATTAACTTTAGCCTAGGGCCCTCGCTGACTTTTTTCCAGGAAATTTTGTGCTCTACAAAAAAGTGTCAGTGCATTTTTAGTGTATCTTACACTGTTTACGATACGGAAACTTTAGAATGAAAAAAGTACCAAGTTTTTCCGTTTCAACAACGTTTATAGATCATTAAAATTAATTATTAAGAACTAAATAGTCGGAAAATTATGAATAACTTTTCAAAAAGGTGTAATAAAAGTGTATCTACTTATAAAAATGTTCTTTTTAACGATTGCGATTGTTAACCGCCATTTGAAATTCATCAGAAATCGTGTGGTAGCTGTTACTTCCCTGGGCAGTGGCATTTACTTGAAATTTCTTTCGTGTAGTATAATTAAGAAAGTTTCTGCACTATTTTTAGACCATCAAATTACTTATATGATTTATAAAGATCGTTAAAAGTGTAAAATCCGGCACTTTTTTCACTTTTTTCGCTTCCGTGTCGAAAATAAAGCAAAATAGAGCAAAATTGGACTAAAGCTTTTTAGTAGAGCGCTAAATTCCCTACAAAAAAGTTAATGGCAGCGTTAGTGTAACATTAATAGTTTAGCCAGAAAGAAAGCACGAATTTAAACAAAATATTCAAAATATTTTACATTGGTTATCAATCAAACTGTAAGTTGACGTTCCATTGTTGTTTGTGGCTAAACTATTAATGTTAGACTAACGCTGCCATTGATTTTTTTGTACGGAAATTAGCGCTCTACTAAAAAGCTTTAGTGCAATTTTGCTCTATTTTCGATACGGAAGCGTTGAAATGAAAAAAGTGCTGGTTTTTACGCTTTTATGGCCTTTATAAACCGTATAGTAATTTGATGGTCTAAAAATAGTGCATAAACTTTCTTAATGATATTATGAATTGATATCTATTCAGAAAAAAATTGATTTCACGTTGTTATATTGTTAATCACATTTTAAAAGTTAAAAGTGCTGCAGGATGGCTGCCCGCCCGGTTTGGGTGGCTAGCGCTCCCAAAGGTTTTTCCATGAGCAGCAAGAAAAGAAATTGCATCTTTGGAAGCTTTGAATACTCGTATTATGTCAGGATCACCTATTTTAACTTCATCTTTAGTTTTGCAATGCATTTATCAAAACTGAATTCTATATTAAAAAATGATCATCCGAGAAAAAATTTCTTCACTTTGACCCAAAGTATAATTTGGACTTCCAGGTACAATATCTCATAAACCCAAAAAAAAAAGGAACAATTCATTTTTTATAAATAAGTCCAAAGAATATACTTTTAGAATAAACATATAAATATTAGTTAAAAAATAATAAATCTTCTTTTCCGTGTATTGTTTTCTTAAGTGAAAATATATTTTGTTGAAATTAAAATCCTTCTTGAATTACGGAAATAATTGAACATGGTAGAAAATAAAAACCATATAAATTAACGTTTCGACCTATTTATTTTTGGTCCTCCTCAGATAAACTACAATATTACATAATAACATATAAAAAATATAATTTCTTTAACCCTTTGAGCCATGCATTTTTCTTTACACGGAAAATGGCTGAAAATTGTTACTCGAGGGTTTTCAGGGACGCTGATCACGAATCCGTTGTCCAATTTTCAAAATTCAAAATGGCGGATCCAATATGGCGGACTAAAGTGCCAAAATGTGATACGATCGCATCGAAATTTGGTTTTGGGGGGGTTTTCGAGGTCGCTGATTACGAATCTGCCCTAAGATTTTCAAAATTCAAAATGACGGATTCAATATGGCTGACCTAAAGTCCAAAAATATTTTGGACATTTGGTCCGCCATATTGGATCCGCCATTTTGAATTTTGAAAATCTGAAGGCAGATTCGTGATCAGCGAACTCCAAAACCCCCCGAAACCGAATTTCGCAGCGATCGCATAACTTTTTGGACATTTGGTCCGCCATATTGGTTCCGCCATTTTGAATTTTGAAAATCTGGGGGTCATATCGTGATCAGCGACCCCAAAAACCCTCTATATATGATTTTTTGGCCCTGTTTATTGTATTCTTCTATCTCCCATGCATTTATTGTAAAAAAAACGTGTTTTTTTTAATTCAATTTTTTATATAAACAATATAATAAACAATTTGTGTGAATTACCCGTTGAAACATGTTTATTAACATATTAGTGAAACGTATACACAAAAAGCCGCATGAAAAAAGACGTTTTAGGCACTGAAAGACGAAGAAAATGGGAACGAAAATGGTGGGATCTCAAAGTCCCGCCGTGCCGCAAAGGGTTAAGTCAAAGAGAGATCAGTTAAAATAAAACATATAAATAGTGATTAATAAACTGCCAAAATTAAAATATTGACCAATCTGAGAACAAAATAATGAAAAATGACTTAAAAAATTTGTTTAAAAATTACATTTTCATCTTAAGTTACTTCTTTTCCTCCCTGTCATGAAAAAAAATTGTATACTTCCCTCAGGAAGTAAAAAAAAATACGTCAGACTACATGTTTTTCACCCACGGCTTCACCTCAGGTAAAAAATAGACGCAGTCTGAGACATTCTTTATTTTACCTCCCTTGGTGAGTAATATACTATTCTCGCTCCCAACGGCAGGTAAGTGAACAAAAAATGAAATATTATGCCTCAAAATGTGTAAAATGGTGTAAACAAAGAAACCACATATGATATTTTACAATCATTATGATCATAATGGATGGCCGTTTGCCGCTTCGCCCCCGTCTTCTCCTATATTAATTAAATTTTAAAGTTGCAAATTTTAATTTTAAAGTTGCAAATTTTAATTGCGGACGCTATTTAAGAATCTACACGGAAAGAAATTTTAAGTAAATGCCACTGCTCAGGGAAGTAACAGCTACCACACAATTTCTGACGAATTTCAAATGGCGGTTTATATTGGAAATCGTTCAAAAGAACATTTTTATAAGTAGATACACTTTTATTACACCTTTTTGAATAGTTATTCATAATTTTCAGACTATTTAGTTATTAATAATTAATTTAAATTATCTATAAACGTTGTAGAAACGGAAAAACTTGGTACTTTTTTCATTCTAAAGCTTTCGTATTGAAAACAGTGCAAGATACACTAAAAATGCACTAAAACTTTTTTGTAGAGCACAAAATTTCCTTCAAAAAAGTCAGCGAGGGCCGTAGACTAAAATTAATAGCTTAACCACAAGCAACGATGGAATATGTCTCATATTTTAAAAAAATTCTAAAATATTCATAATTAACTTGTAAGACAAAATTCCAGCGTTATTCACGGATAATCTATTAACTTTAGACTAGGACTCTCGCTGACTTGTTTTTAGGAAATTTTGTGCCCTATAAAAAAGGTTGAGTGCAGTTTTAGTGTATCTTGCACTGTTTTCGATACGGAAGCTTTAGAATGAAAAAAATACCAAGTTTTTCCGTTTCGACAACGTTTATAGATCATTACAAATAATTATTAATGACTATATCGTCTAGAAATTGTGAATAAATATTTTCAAAGGTATAGGTTCATCAAAGGCAAAGGGTAGCTTCTATTAACCCTTAACTGGCACTATGGGTCCAGTAGATCCGAGCGTTTATTCGAGCTCGAATTAATAATACTAAATTTTCTGAAATCAACTAAGTGTTGATATCTACTGTTTGTTGTTATAACTAACTGTAACAGAAGTCGATTAGTACAGTGCGGCAAGCGTCAATGTGTGTTAAGCAGTCGCTCAAAGTTGATCTCATCGAAAATCCGGGTCCAACAGACCCATTCTGCCATCAGTGAGTAAAAAATAGTTTTTCGAGAAAAATGTACAGTGGTACATTTTGTGTTTTTTGCTCAATTTCTAACGTAAGTACATTACCTCAAGAGAAATAATTTTTGTTTTTTTAATTTCTTAGATTTTTTTTTTATATATAGATGGCTTACAATTTACGGAAACGCGTCTTTCAAGAAGTGTTACTGGAAACACAGTATAACGAAACTGATTTTGACGGGGAATTGAGCGGTAATGAAGAGGATAATGCTCACAGATACAGAAGAAGAAGAAGAAAATGAACTTGATGACGAATTGGAAGATGCACCTCCTACAAACCGAATGCTTTTGAGAGAAGAAGAGGAAGTTGAACTTGATTTTAACGATCATCGATCAGTCCTTTGCTGCGAATGTGTGGCTTTTGAATAATTTTTATGCTTTATTATGTTTGTTTTATACATTTTTAGTCATTTTGTAAGCTTTTTTTTTACAACTTATTCGATTAAAATGAATAAATTAGCTGTAAACATTAATAATTATGAATATTGAATTTTGACCAAAAAAGTTTCATTCATTCTGCAAAATAAATAACTTTTTTGAAAGTCCTGCTATTGTAGTAAATTTTTCCTTAAAGAATAGTATATAAAGAGTATCATCCTAAATTTTATGTCCAAAATATTAAAATTTAAAAAATTTATGAATTTATTTTTCACAATTTTTTAAAACTAACTTAAAATAAATTAAACTCGGTCAAACCATTTACATTTTGAAAAATACATCATAAGCTACCTCAGATCAAATTTTTGAGCAAAAATATTCAGTACCGGCTGTACAATACACGTTGGAATCTGTCGGGTCCAGCAGACCCGTTGTGCCGTTTACGTTCGAATGCAGGATTGTGCCAGTTAAGGGTTAACGTAACGGAAACATTAATTCATCAAACAAACTGAAAAGTCGTCAAATGTAATAAAATAACTAAAATTTTAATAGCACACAATAACACACAATAGACGAAAAGCGAAGACGATGGCGATTGAACAATTCAGTCTGTTATATTCGGTTGAAAACTCAAAAGGTTCTATCATATTTATGAGAAATTTCGGTGACTTTAAAGGTGGTAAAGGATAAAAATATACTCAAAAGTTATAAAATGACAAATAGGTTATAATTTTTATTAATTGAAATTTGGATGATATTCACACTTAACGTTGTAATGTTCCGAGTGTTTTAGAATATCTTCTTTACAAACGAGAATTTTATAAGGTTATGTTATGATGAAATTAATCTCTATTTTAAAAAGCAAACAATTTGTTATTACCATTCTTTATAATATTATCATAATATTGATTAAGTAAATGATACAAGTATGGTCAGTTTTCAAAATAAATCACAGTTTAGATTAAACATTGCTTGATGATAAACACCAAAACCCCAACAAAACATAAAATGTTACCATTTTAATGCAAGAATAGACATCAAAAATTATAAAATTAAATTAATTACATTTAAAATACTACAATTCTTTTATTCTTTTTTATAATACAAACTAAATGCAGTAATATTAATCTTATAGATATACAATTTCCAGAGAAGGAAAATTTCTACTTTGAAAGTGGGGAAATTACAATTCTGTTGTAAATGTATATTCTGTAACGAAATACTGAAAAGAATCATAATTTTAACAATTTTGCTACATCATGTTACTAAATTTGCCATGTAATTTTACATCAGCTTATTTTACAATGTAGCAAATTTACATGTTTCAACAAATATCGAAATAAAAATATATAACATTAAACATTGTGATAAAACAGTAAGTTTTATTTTGATATTTTACAACTATCGTAACATTAATTTCTATTTTTGGAACATAATGTAAGTTATTCAAAGAATTTAATATTCCACAGAAACCTGTTAGCAATACCGATTATGTAAATTATTACTATTTTATTATAACCACAATTCAAGTTACAAAAATCATGAAAATAAAGAAAGTTGTAAATAAAAAATATTTTACAAAAGAAAGGTTAGTTCAAATGTTTGTGGCAATTACCTGTTGAATGTTTATTTCTTTACAGGTGAAAACAAAAGAATCCTGCTGTATACACACTTTTTTATAATACCAGGAATTAAACGTATGTTGCGTTTTTAAGGTTGGATGTAACGCGCAGTAATGTAATTTGTAACTTATTGTAAAGCGCAACGGAAGAAGTAACCAGCGTAGTTTATGTAAATCACATGTGCGTTTTCAAAGATGAGTACTCGTACACAAAACTCTTGTTCTCTTGTTTTTGCAAACTCTGTAAGGTTCTAAAATCGTTGTAACTCCTGTGTTACTGATGTTTTTAAAATTTATCGACTTCGAATTACTTTCTATTTACCCTCTGTCGGTCAAGTAGAATTCTTTACAATGTGTTGGGGGTTCTTTGCGTTCTCGGTACGCGACGCTTTGATCACGAGCAGATATCTACTATTACCATTGGAGAGCCCAGTTGGCTGCCGGCCTGTCGACGCGTCGTGTTGCGTCTTTATATTTTATACTTTTGTGTATAAACATCAAATTAGGACTGACAACGAAAATTATAACTTAAACAGTGGTTTTTGTATTCATTAAAAATGAAGAAAACGTCCACAACTAGTTTTGAAACTCGACGGAAACAATACGGAGTGAGTACAAATCCAATGTAATATTTAACCTTATACAGAAAACAACAAATATGAAAAAGTACGTAAAATGTAGGTGTAATGTAGCTTGTTTCAAAGTTTATCAATAAAACAATTTACCTTTCTTAATAGATTTCACTTTTTTAGTCGTAATATGTGACATTTTGTAGAATGAAGCTCACATGCTCCGTAATGCTTTATTGACAGACGTGACTTTTAAACCAATGGCTAGGTGTATTTTAAATTATTTACTGCTGTTAAGCTCTAATTTTGTTTATGTTTTAATATGATATTATAATTTTTTTTATCATTTTAATATGATATTGAGGTCAGTCTGTAAAACAGCATCAGCTGTGGCTCGCCTTTTAGCATATCTGTTTATATGTATATTTATTGTTTGTAACTATTTTAATAAGGCCAATAAAGTCGTAATAATAATAATAATATTCTGTTTTATTTAACTAATTTTTTGTTTTTCTAATAATCTATTAAAAATACGACTTGGATGTAGGCGTTTACTTTCTATAGCTTACTTTACATATGCAGAAATTATAAAGTATCCAGCAATCGAATTTGGATAGAGTTGTATAGAATTGGATTCAATTTTTAAATTCTGAATCCATACTTTGGTCAACGGTGAATCCATTTTAATACGTAAATACAATTCTATTCGTTCATACGAATAAAATGTTATCTTCTGTATTCATATCAATCCAAAAATAGTTTCCTTTTCAAAAACGAAATATTGAATGCATCCGTATTCAACTTTACGGATTCAAAACTATCCAAGTGTATTAATTTCATTCCAAAAAATGTTGTATTTCAAAAACAAAACTTTCAATACATCCGTATTCAACATTATGGATTCAAAACTATCCAAGTGTATTCATTTCAATCCAAAAAAAGTTGTATTTCAAAAGCGAAACATTGAATGCATCCATATTCAACATTATGGATTTAAAACTATCCAAGTGTATCCAATTCAATCCAAAAAAAGGTTCCTTTTTAAAAACGAAACATTGAATGCATTCGTATTCTACTTTACGGATTCAGAAGTAGCCAAGTGTATTCATTTTAATCCAAAAAAAGTTGTATTTCAAAAGCGAAACATTGAATGCATCCATATTCAACATTGTGGATTTAAAACTATCCAAGTATATCCATTTCAATCCAAAAAAAGTTTCTTTCTTAAAAACAAAATATTGAATGCCTCCGTATTCAATATTACGGATTCAGAACTATCTAAGCGTAATAATTTCAATGCAAAGAAGTAATTTATTAATATAGCAATGGTTTGAATTTATATGAATTCAAATGCATTAATTTTTAATACAAGACTATTCAGAATTCAGATTCAGAATTTAGTAACAATGTTTTTTATTTGTACATTTGAATTTAGATGCATGCCTATTGTAGTTTTTAAAAATAGAACTATTTTTGGATTGAGCTGAATTCATGAACCGACGCTTTTATTCGTATTTATTAATGAAATTGAATACAGACAGATTCCTATTTTTGGAATTCAATCCATTTCAATTCAGTAAATAAAGCTGTACGATTGTGTTCATAAAATTGAATACAGATGGATTACTTTTGAAATTTAATCCGGCAAATTACGCTTCCGATTGTATTCGTAAAATTGAATACAGATGGATTCCTTTCTTCGGAATTCAATCCATTTGAATACATATTTATGGAATCAAAGTATTTTTATTTATTTATTTAAATCATCAACGGCCCATAAGGCCTTTTACAAAAAATAATAAAAATATTTTTACATTGGTAGAGGTGCAAAATAAAATTCATAAAACTACTGATAGACAAATTAATATAAACAATACATAATAAATAATAAACAATCATGATTCGATAAAAACAATAGACACATAAAACCACTATAAAACCTTCGGATAAAATCTTAGGCAGGTCGCTCTAAACAACCCAAATGCAGTGTTTAATGGCAAATTATAAGATTGCCGAGGAAGCGCATTCCAATCCCTCCGCAGACGACTAATGGGAGAATAAAAACCAAAGTTAGACGAACTGTTAATTTCATCCAGAGGGCGGAGATCCCCAATCAGATAACGACTGACATGATGAGTTAATAAGTTGGACAGTTCTCTACAATTCAGACCACCATACAGAATTTTATAAACAAAAGTTACATTAAAATACGTGTGAATAGAATGGACTATGGGCAAGTTAAGGATACTTGATAATTTAGAGTAGTCATCATCAATGAAAGACATAGGAGAATGAGATTTAAAAGAGAGAAACCGAATATACTGATGCTTCAGGGATTCCAAATTATTTGTATATTTCTTCAAGTGTGGGGACCAAATAACCGAACCATATGTAATATGCGGAAGAACAAGTGCTTTATAAAGGTGAATAATAGAGTGAATATTATTAAAATCTTTTGTAGATTTTGTCTTCCAAAAACACATTCTCAGGAATATCATTAGAAGATTTTAAATTTTTTATGTAGGACCAAAACGATTTGATATTTGTCCTGGACCTTGTTTCTATCGAGTGAATGTATCTTCTATAGCAAGATTTTGATAATTTTAAGCACTCCGATTGAAGCTTCTTAAATTTAATATATAAATTAAAATCATTAGTAGCATGGCACGTTTTATGCACAAATTTCTTTTCATGAATCAACTTTTTTAGCTCATAATTAAACCACATAGGATAAGTACTAGAGAATACTTTTTTGGACGGAGTATTTTTAGAAATAACAGAATATAAAAGTTTATAAAAACTGTCTACATTTTGCTCAATTTCCGAATGAGCTAAAATGGATCTCCAATCCTTCTCCGACAAGGCTTCAATTATTGACACGTAATCGGCGTTCCGAAAATCCCATTGTGTTGAAGAAAAATCTCTTCTAGTTACAAAGTATGAATTCAAAATGAATTGAAATTTGCAATCCAATCCTATCCAATCTCGAGTGCTGGGTAGATATTAAAAACCAACAGATTACACAAATCATTAGTTAATTAACATTCCATTCGCTAAGCATAGTTGTCTATCATTATTACGATTAATTTTGAAAATGTATTGCTTTTGATGATTAACATTGAGCTTCAAGCATCTGTCCGTTAAACTAAAATTGGCGATGAAAACTGTTATCGACACATGATTCGTTGTTAATGTCATTACTAGTGGAGATTATAAATGTTTCGACAAGGCCTAACGTTTGAGAATCCGAGCAATTACGACGCAAGGTGTTTGAAATGTTTAAAAATTTTCAAACTATGGCATTTTAACATCTAATGCAATTGGTAGGTTTATCCCGTTAATTATTTTATTTTAATTTGTATAAAAAACATACATGTAAAAAACTCTATATCTAAAAAAAGAACCAAATTTCATTAAAATCGAGCAATTTTTCACATTTTGTATATGGTCAAAAAGAAAATATTGTGTCATAAAATAAATACCAAAAATGTTTTAATGCTAAAAATTAAAAGTTCCGTGGATTTGCCCATATATTACAAATAAATTCAGACATCTTACACTAGACTACGAAAATATAGTACATTTTTTCAATTACGTTAATCATTAATAATAATAAACGAGAATATTAACATGAGAGTTTCTTTTCTTTTATTACAGGAGCATCTCCAACAATGTTTAGAAACTTTGGACTCGGAAAATTTCCAAAACATATGTATAGAGTTATGTTCACATGAAAATGATAGAAAATCGGCTGTTGATCAAGCGCTTCGCGACACCCTTCTCGTCATTCTAGCTGATTTTGAAGAAGTATCAATGCTAGAATCATACATCAATTTTTGCATTGAACTTTGCAAAAAAGACCTCGTCACTCCCAGCATACCAGTGATACTTCTCGGTGACATCTTCGATACCTTGACGCTTGATTGTTGTGAGCAACTTTTCACTTACGTAGAAGACAATTTATCAATATGGAAAGAAGAAATGTTCTTCGGAGCGTGTAAGAACAATCTTTTGCGAATGTGCAATGACCTGTTGCGAAGACTGTCCCGCTCGCAACAAACAGTATTTTGTGGAAGGATCCTTCTGTTCTTAGCGAAATTTTTCCCATTTTCTGAAAGATCCGGCTTGAATATTGTCAGTGAATTTAACTTGGAAAATCAAACAGAATTCGGAACAGAGAAATCGGAACAAGATGTTCTGCAAGAAATGGAACATGACGGAGAAAAGACAGAGACGAAGATTTCCATCGATTATAATCTGTACAGAAAATTTTGGGCGTTGCAAGATTTTTTCAGGAATCCCAATCAATGTTATCACAAAATGCACTGGAAAGTGTTTTCTGCTGTAAGTTTTTACACTTGGCATAAAAACACTTTTTTTGAAAGCAGTATTTAATTTCTTTTTGTTTCAGCATGCAGCAAATGTTTTATCTGCATTTGCATCATTTAAACTTGAGGAACAACGGAGTTGTCACGACGAGAGTCATAAAGTTGACGTATCGATGGAAGGAACGCATAAAGAGACTCACTATTTTGCTAAATATTTAACAAATGAAAAACTTTTAGAACTACAATTATCAGATTCGAATTTTCGAAGATACATTTTGCTACAATTTTTAATTCTGTTTCAATATTTAAACAGTACAGTAAAATTTAAAGCGTAAGTAATCCTTATTTATTTTTTTAAACAAAATAAACATTTTGTTAATCTGATATTATGATTAGGGAAATACATGAACTGAAACAAGATCAAATCGAGTGGGTAACATCAACGACTGAGCAAGTTTACACCCTACTTAACGAGACGCCACCAGACGGAGAAATTTTTGCTGACACTGTTAAACAGATTTTAAAGAGAGAAGAACATTGGAATAACTGGAAGAATGACGGATGTCCAGCATTTAAACGTCCTGCCCCACATCCTATCCCTGAAGGAGAAGAAGTTGTTAGGAAGCCGAAAAGGTTGAAACGAAGATTAGGTGACATGATTAGAGACGCACAAGGAGCTGGAAAATACCAAATGGGAACGTGAGTATTAATTGGTTTTCATTTTTTAATTTGTATTTTTATGTTACTATTTATATTACAGCCCTGAATTAACGAAATTATGGAATCTTAGTCCAAATAATCTCGAAGCATGTAAATCGAAAGACCGAGACTTTTTGCCATCTTTGGATGCATACTTCGAAGAAGCCATTGACCAGTTAGATCCAGCTGCAATGGTGGAAGATGAATACAAGTAAGAAACTTTGTTACCATTTATTTTTTAAAAAGAATTTATTAACAATTTCTTTATTGTAGAAAAGTAAATGATGGTAACTTTGGATGGCGAGCGCTTAGACTATTAGCCAGACGCACTCCACATTTCTTTGTCCATGGAAACTATCCAATTAATAAATTACCAGAATACCTCGAGATTATGATAAAGAAGATTGCGAAAGAACGACCGGTAAGATTTTTAAAAATAATTTAAAATACTGAATGATTTTAACAACTAAAAATTGTAGCAAACGCAGAGTGAACAGAAGCAAGAACAAGAAGGAACTCCGTTAACAGAATCGACGGATCAGGAATTTAACGAAGACATGTTGAAACAAGAATCCGATCAAGCAGAAGCTGAGAGTCCCGAAAACAAACCGAAAAAAACAAATAAAATTCCACCTGAAATGGTAGCGAAGTTATCCGAAGCTTTGAAAGGAGATTGGAAGAAGTTAGCTACGAAACTGCAATATACTGCTGACGAGGTACTTTTCTTAACTTTTTTGAATGAAATTAAGTGTTTTACATTAACTTTTTGTTGCAGATCAATTTCTTCCAAGGAAAACCAACACCGTTTGAACAGTGTAAAAGTATGTTGGAAATTTGGGCAGAGGAGGATGCCGAAGCTTCGGTTGAAAATTTGTCAAGTATACTAGAGGCTTTAAAATGCACCGAAGCTTTAGCTATTTTAAAAGAACAATAAATTATTTAATAGAATTGTGTAATAAATGTTGTATTTATTATTTACAGTACTCTTTCCCTTATTCTAATGTCTTCCCTTATTTTAATTTGTCCTCTTCTCCTATTCTAAAATTTTCCCTCACGCGTTCTCCCCACCGCACCTATTACAGTAGTCTTTCCCTTATTTTAATTTTTCTCTTCTCCTATTCTAATACAGTAGTCCTTCCCTTATTCTAATGTCTTCCCTCATTCTAATTTTTTCTCTTCTCCTATTCTAATACAGTAGTCCTTCCCTTATTCTAATTTTTCCCCTTCTCTTATTCTAATATTTCCCCTCACGCGTTCTCCCTACCGCACCTATTACAGTAGTCCTTCCCTTATTCTAATGTCTTCCCTTATTTTAATTTTTTCTCTTCTCCTATTCTAATACAGTAGTCCTTCCCTGATTATAATGTATTCCCTTATTCTAATTTTTTCTCTTCTCCTATTCTAATACAGTAGTCCTTCCCTTATTCTAATTTTTTCTCTTCTCCTATTCTAATACAGTAGTCCTTCCCTTATTCTAATGTCTTCCCTTATTCTAATTTTTCCCCCTCTCCTATTGTAATATTTCCCCTCACGCGTTCTCCCCACCGCACCTATTAGAGTAGTCCTTCCCTTATTCTAATTTTTTCTCTTCTTCTATTCTAATACAGTAGTCCTTCCCTTCTTCTAATTTTTTCTCTTCTCCTATTCTAATACAGTAGTCCTTCCCTGATTATAATGTATTCCCTTATTCTAATTTTTTCTCTTCTCCTATTCTAATACAGTAGTCCTTCCCTTATTCTAATTTTTTCTCTTCTCCTATTCTAATACAGTAGTCCTTCCCTTATTCTAATGTCTTCCCTTATTCTAATTTTTCCCCCTCTCCTATTGTAATATTTCCCCTCACGCGTTCTCCCCACCGCACCTATTAGAGTAGTCCTTCCCTTATTCTAATTTTTTCTCTTCTTCTATTCTAATACAGTAGTCCTTCCCTTCTTCTAATTTTTTCTCTTCTCCTATTCTAATACAGTAGTCCTTCCCTGATTATAATGTATTCCCTTATTCTAATTTTTTCTCTTCTCCTATTCTAATACAGTAGCCCTTCTCTTATTCTAATTTTTTCTCTTCTCCTATTCTAATACAGTAGTCCTTCCCTTATTCTAATGTCTTCCCTTATTCTAATTTTTACCCCTCTCCTATTGTAATTTTTCCCCTCACGCGTTCTCCCCACCGCACCTATTAGAGTAGTCCTTCCCTTATTCTAATTTTTTCTCTTCTTCTATTCTAATACAGTAGTCCTTCCCTTCTTCTAATTTTTTCTCTTCTCCTATTCTAATACAGTAGTCCTTCCCTGATTATAATGTATTCCCTTATTCTAATTTTTTCTCTTCTCCTATTCTAATACAGTAGTCCTTCCCTTATTCTAATTTTTTCTCTTCTCCTATTCTAATACAGTAGTCCTTCCCTTATTCTAATGTCTTCCCTTATTCTAATTTTTCCCCCTCTCCTATTGTAATATTTCCCCTCACGCGTTCTCCCCACCGCACCTATTAGAGTAGTCCTTCCCTTATTCTAATTTTTTCTCTTCTTCTATTCTAATACAGTAGTCCTTCCCTTCTTCTAATTTTTTCTCTTCTTCTATTCTAATACAGTAGTCCTTCCCTTATTCTAATTTTTTCTCTTCTCCTATTCTAATACAGTAGTCCTTCCCTTATTCTAATTTTTTCTCTTCTCCTATTCTAATACAGTAGTCCTTCCCTTATTCTAATGTCTTCCCTTATTCTAATTTTTCCCCCTCTCCTATTGTAATTTTTCCCCTCACGCGTTCTCCCCACCGCACCTATTAGAGTAGTCCTTCCCTTATTTTAATTTTTTCTCTTCTTCTATTCTAATACAGTAGTCCTTCCCTCATTCTAATTTTTTCTCTTCTCCTATTCTAATACAGTAGTCCTTCCCTTATTCTAATTTTTTTCTCTTCTCCTATTCTAATACAGTACTCCTTCCCTTATTCTAATGTCTTCCCGTATTCTAATTTTTTCTCTTCTATTCTAATATTTCCCCTCAGGCGTTCTCCCCACTGACATGTGGATTTTCTAAATACAAATAACGGCGCATGCGCAACAAAAGACAATGGGACAAAAGTGATACAGTGGCCCTCGCTTTATTTTAACTTTTTTTCGTCCCTTATGTTAACTTCTTCCCATCGTGAGTTCCCCCACCATTCGCCATTTGAAAGTGTTCAAAAGAGTGCGGACTGCTATTTGCGCTTGCGCATACAGGTGAAGGAGGACGCCACTACAGTAGTCCTCCCCTTAAGTTTTAAGATTTTCTTCCCATATGTTTTATTTAACCTCTCACGGCCTCTCCCACCACCTGACGTTTTAATGCCGCCTGAAAACATGCGCATGCGCGTGACGGGAAGAGGAGCACAAAAAACTGGTAACGGAGGTTAGGGAAAGTTAAACTTAAGGGAAGAAGCCGCCATCTTAACAGCTGAAAAGTAGAACTTAAGGGGAGGACTACTACCCTATTGAAAAAATCCATGTGGATTCCATATGGATTTTCAATATGAATTTTCCATGTGGATTCCACATGGATTGATGTCGATTCCATGTGGATTGACCTGGATTCCATATGGATTTTTTATGTGGATTCCATATGGATTTTTTTATATGGATTTTCATGTGGATTTTCCACATGCATTTTATGTGGAAGAATGTGGAATCGATATGGATTTTTTACGTGTATTTCCATATGGGTTTTCCACATGAATTCCATGTGGATTCCATATGGATTTTTTATGTGCATTTCCATATGGTTTTTTAGCTTGTATTCCATATGGATTCTAAGTGGATTTTTTATGTGGATTCTATATGGATTTTCATTACATACATTCTACGCTTAGTAAAAATCGTTGTTGTGGGGAAAATCCACATGAAAATCAATATCAAAAATCCATATGCAATTCATATAAAAAAATCCATATGGAATCCACATCAATCCACATGGAATCCATATGGAATCTACATGGATTTTTTCAATAGGGTATATATATATATCTTCTCTCTCTGTTTTTATTCTCTCATACTGCCAGTGGTGAGGATGAGGGGAAGCGGTAAAATAAGGGAGGAAGGCCGCCATCTTGCTTGACTGGACAAATTAGAATAAGAGAAGGACTACTGTACTTTCCTTAGAAGCACATACAGTAGCCCTTCTCTTATTCTAATTTGTCCAGACAGGCAAGATGGCGTCTCCTTCTCGTATTCTAATTTGCCGCCAAAAACGTTTGGACTTTTCTAGGATCTTGTGAAGGGTTTGTACATCAATGTTAATATACACAATATTATTTATTAGACAGATAACCGAACTGACTTATTGTTAAATGTTTTTGTTTTTAAAAAGAGTTTTTTTAGGTTATGTTGTATGCATGAAATTAGATTAGAGGAAGTGAAAAAATTAGAATAAGAGAAGTTAGAATAAGAGGAATTAGAATAATAGAAGGACTACGGTATGACACATAACCGCGCATGCGCTGCGAAAGAGAAAGAGAGAAAAAGCGAGACAGCAAACGCTTAGTGGGAGAAAGGAGAAAATTAGAATAAGAGAAGAAGGTCGCCATCTTGCCTGACTCGATAAATTAGAATAAGAGAAGGACTACTGTATTTCCCTTCACGCGTTCTCCCCACTTACGTGTGTTGACGTGTGGATTTTCTAAATACAGATAACGGCGCATGCGCAACAAAAGAAAAAGAGGCAAAAGTGAGACTACAAATCTAAGTAGTGGGGGAGAGGGGCAAATTAAAATAAGGGAAGAAGGCCGCCATCTTGCCTGACTGGCCAAATTAGAATAAGAGAAGGACTACTGAACAGTGGCCCTCCCCTTATTTTAACTTTCGAGTCAAGGAAGATGGCGGCTTCTTCCCTTATTTTACCTATTCCCTTCATCCTCACCACTGGCAGTTTGAGAGAATAAAAACAGTGAAAGGAGATATAGTGGCGTTCTTCTTTACCTGTATGCGCAAGCGCAAACAGCAGTCCGCACTCTTTTTAATACTTTCAAATGACGAATGGTGGGGGAACTCATGAGGGGAAGACGTTAACATAAGGGACGAACAAAAGTTAAAATAAATGACGCAGTTAAAATAAGGGGAGGGCCTCTGTACAAATAACGGCGCATGCGCAAAAAAAAAGAGACAAAAGTGTAAGTAGTGGGGGCGAGGAGAAAATTCGAATAAGAGAAGAAGGCCGCCATGTTACCTGGCTGGAGAAATTAGAATAAGGGAAGGACTACTGTAGTGAGGGAGAGGGGAAAATTAGAATAAAGGAAGAAGGCCGCCATCTTGCCTGACTGGACAAATTAGAATAAGGGAAGGACTACTGTACTTCGAGAAATTTTGCATTGAGGTTAATAAAAATCGAAAGTTTTTTGTTCATCGATTTTATTTAGAAATACAATAATAAATTTTGTAAATCATGAACGCAAGTATAATGCAAACGATATCGGTTAGTCGACAAGTCGAGCAGGTTCTTATGGAACCAAAATATAAGTAATATCCTCCAATTATAAACATTGACTTAGATTCGATTTACACTCGAAAAGCTAAACGCGCTAACACGACCGATTGAGTGGCTCGGTCGAGGGCAGTTATCAAAAACTCTGACTTCCATACCATCATTCCGCAAGTCCACATTATTTTTTTATATAATGGTTCGATGTACTGTCTTGCATTCGTGCAAACGATAATAGAGTTTGATGCAATAACATTACGCTTACTCGGAAAGGTTTAAAATTTATTTTTTCTTTGTTTTTTGTAAACTTTCCTCGTCGTATTCGTTCTTGCATCGTACATAGGAGCTATTATTAATCTATTTATCGTAAATGGACTTATCTGCTACTGAAGTTCCTCGCGGAATATCGCAATGGCAAAATTATGGGCGAAGTAGGACATTGTTATCGGCTTTGAAATTTGTCAGCGACTCTTTTCTAAATTTGAATTAAGATTGTCTGACAAATTGCCTTTTTGCTTTTGACGTGGAAACAAAGAATTGTTTTTTTAATTTATGTACTAGTTTTTATATTAAAATTGAAGTTTCGGGGGTGAAAATCTATATTATAACAATAATTATATAATTCAATGATGAAAAATAAACACACATTTATAAATGATTTGAAATTTAACTCATAATAATAAATTCAAAAGTAGAAAATAAGAAATGAAATGCATAGTTGTAGTTTCCCTTTTTGACCCGCAGAGGTCGTCCTGATCAACTTTTAGGTTATGTAGTAATCGGTCGATAAGGTAGAACTCTACTTTGTAACCTAAATTGAAAATCAAAAGCCGACAAAATTGCCGGACAATTTTTCAGAAATAAATAAAAATAATTTATTTTCAACAATTTTCAGGCAATTCTAACTGAAATTTTCATATATTGTTCAGGAGATCGTAAATGATTACCTTTGATGAGGGAACATTTTCATAAATTTGTTGCTTATACGAGGGTTCTAAAATGGTCCAACGGTAAAGTAGGAAATTGCACTAAAATACGGAAATTAAAGATGATTGAATGAAAATTTCAACATTCCGGCTCTGTAAAGAAATTCTAATTGCTATAGACGGTTTCTTTTACAGAGACCGACTTTTAAAAATCGATTAAGTAATGTTTTATTTACGGTTTTTAGTGAAAATTCCAACCTTATCGGCGGATCACTTTACAACACCCTTAACATGTGTCAACCCCTTAAGGAGGTTACTGCTCTGCCGGTAACATAGGCAATATTACTAGAAAACCTAAATTGAAGACAATTGGAAGCGATTTTTCAAAATTCGGGCTCTGTAAACATCCTCGTAGGGGTAATTCTGCCTTCTATAATGGTCCATTATAGAATGTCAAACAAATTAAATAAGAATTGACCTAGATGTTGGAAATACCTAAAAATCACCTACAGAGGTGCTCCCCTTAAGTTATAAGTCGAGGCAAGAAATATGGCGGCATCTCCTCTTAAGTCGTATTTAATAACATTCAATTTCAATGGTTTTGCAATATAATTTTCTGGTACTTTTGGTACATTTGTTAGTTACATATTTATACAAAACTTTACGCGAGCTTCCGTTAAACAGAACGCGTGATTGGGGAACGCATAAGGATTTATAACCTATAAAATGATGACTTACGGGGAGCATATGACTTAAGGGAAGATGACTTAAGAGGAGGACTACTGTAAATTGAAAATCAGAAGCCGAAATAATTGCCGTAGAATTTTCAGAAATAAATAAAAATAATTTATTTCCAACAATTTTCGGGCAATTCTAAATGAAATTTTCATATATTGTTCAGGAGATCGTAAATGATTACCTTTGATCAAAGTATATTTTGATAAATTTGTTGCCTTTACGAGGGTTCCAAAATGGTCCACCGGTAAAGTCGATAATTGCACTAAAAACGGAAATTAAAGATGATTGAATAAATTTTCAACATTCAGGCTCTGTAAAGAAAATTCTAATTATTATAGACGCTTTCTTAGAAAATACCGTAAACAGCAATTAGAATTGCTTTTACAGAGCCCGAAATTTGAAAAATCGATTAAGTAACATTTTATTTACGGTGTTTAGTGAAAATTCCAACCTTATCGGCGGATCACTTTACAACCCCCTTAACATGTGTCAACCACTTAAAGGGGTTCTAAAGCGCTCTGTCGGTAACGTAGGCAATTTTTCTAGAAAAAACGTAAATTGAAGATAACTGAAGCGATTTTTTAAAATTCGGGCTCCGTATACATCCTTATAAGGTAATTCTGCATTCTATAATGGACTATTACAGAATACCAAAGAGATTAAATAAGAATTGACCTAGATATTGGAAATAACCTATTTTCAATAATACTCGTTAAATTCTTAATTAACTTATTTAACATTCATTAATTGGTCGTATATAGAAATTACACTCAAAAAAATGTTCAGGTTAAATACGACCGTACTATTTTTTCATGTTATACTAACCAGAATTCTGGGTAGTTTAATTAGATAAAGAATTTGTTTTAACAATAGCTCTAGTTAAACCAACAATTTTTCTGGTTAAACCAACCAGAATTCTGGTTATTTTAACAAGATAAAATAATGCGGGCCTTTTTAATCATCTTTTCTGATTATTTTAACTATTTTTTTTCTGGGCGTAGAATTACACGTACCGAACCCGAATTTTGACAAATTGTAAATTGTAAACTTTGTAACTTATCAGCGGAGCACTTTATAACCCCCATAAAATTTACGTTTTGTTGTGAAATGTCCTACCTTACCGGCGGATCACTTTAGAACCCCCTTAAGGGGTGGTCTATCGATAAAAAAGGAACATTCGTAAATTAAAAGCGAATGAATTAAGCTCGGGTTGTATAAAGGTTTAATTCTAACGACTTCATACGATCTCCTGAAAAATAAGAAAGAATTTATTGGATAATTGAACGAGAATTCTAGGAAATGAGTAAAAACTTATTTTGAAAAATTGTCGGTCTATTTTCAATTAATTTCTTTAGTATATTTTAGAAAACGGTATGTAGTAATTGGAGTTATCTTTAAATAGCTATATTTTAAAAAAATTGAAATTAAATCATTTATAATTTAGATTTTCAGTGTAGATTACTACCTTATCGACCGAGCACTTTATATTCCCCTTAAAAGAATTAAAAAGATGTATTTCGAACGTCAAAGGCAAAATCACTGTCAGACAGCTCAAATACAATTTTGTATAAGCATAAAATAATACTACACTTGTTTAATTGACATTTAAACATAACTAAAAAAAAACGAGTGAAACTGAAAAATTATAAATATTTCGAAACCGATATAGACCGTAGCGTTCGAAAGGGGATGTCGATGACCGGGCAAACTGGACGAGAAATCGATTTGCCCCTTAACATCTAATATACACACTCATATGCACTGGTTACTGTGAGATGCACCGATATGGATATAATTTTTGTTCGTAAATTACGTTTTAAGTTTTATGAAATCCAATACATCCTCGTTCGTATAATGTCCAGGACGAAATTTGCACTCGTGCTCTTTTTTTTTTTTGTTTTTATCGAAGTGCACTAATGATTGGACGTTTGTCGTGACACCGGGAACACTTAACGGAGCCGAGTTTCGCGCGATTCAAAAAGTTTCGGAGATCACCAGTAAAAATTCTGAAATGTGAATCGCACTTACTCGACGAATAAAAAATACTCGATATAATGATATTATAGCTTCAGATATGCGCCGGTGAAGTGGACACTTGCCAGAATTTTAATTTTTTAAAAGTGTGCATAATCTCAATGTTTTATTGGAATTGGTTGATAATATCAAAGAATATCATTTAAATTCAGGATCGACGCAATGCATATTTTACGGAAATGTTAAAACCTATGTAACAGCTATGTTTCATGTAAAATTATGGAAAAAAGTGGGGATGAACTGATCCGCAAGGTTACGCTAGTATCTTTTAGTTTTCCCCGACATAATTCGGAATTTACGCCTCTTCGTTATTCGAATATCAAGCTGGAATTCCGAGAGTGGGAGGGGCAAATAGTACGAGAAGAGGGGGCTCCCAGACGACAGTGGCGTCACGGAGCGGATTAGTTCTTTGCTCTCAATAAGGTTAAATCCATGTATCTCCTTAACCACCTTTCGGTCCGCCATTTTTAATTTTAAAAATCTGGTATCAGATTCTGTTCTTGCAATCTCCAAAACTTCAAAGTAAAGAATTTTAGCCGACAGAAGATAAGAGAGTTCAAGAAGTTTAAAAAATAATATGTCTATTTAACAGCGTCATCGCTGTTATATGACCGACATGGACAACACTAATGACACTTTTTATGGTTAAGGGTGTTCTAAAGTACTCCACCGACAAGGTGGAACTTTGCACTAGAAACCGTAAATAAAAAAAGATTAAATCGATTTTTCAAAATTCGGGTTCTGTAAGGACAATTCTTATTGCTATATAGATTGTATCCTAGAGAATATCAAAGAAATTAATTGAGAACTGGCCGAGAATGTTCGGAGTGATTTATATTTATTTCCGAAAATTCTCGGTCAGTTCTCAATTAATGCTCTTAATATTTTCTAAGAAACCGTCTATAGTAATTATAATTATCTTTGCGGAGCCCGAATTTTGAAAATTGTATTCAGTCATCTTTAATTTACGAAACTTCCTACCTTTCCGGAGGACCACTTTACAATCCCCTTAATAGAAATAAAACTGTAGTTTTAACCGCAGACTGCTTTGAATCAGAATTATCGGCAAAAATTCCCGACTATCTTTGACCAAGAAATTTTGTGGAGTTCTCAAGTGTTCCGGTAAAGAATATAAATGCTGATTTTTAAAATTAAACATGGCAGACCAAAATGGAGGATCAAAAAGTAGTTAAAGTTAAGGGGGTTATGAAGTTTCACTAAAAAACGTAAATTAAATAGGACAAATTAAAATTTTCAAAGTCAAACGCTGTAAAGGTAATTGTAATTACTATAGACGGTTTCCTAGAAAATACCAAGGACATTAGTGGAGAACTGACCGATAAATTTTAGATATAAATAAACATCATTTAGTTCTGAAAATTCTCGGTCAGTTTTCAATTGATTTGTTTGTAATTTTCTAAGCCGTCTATAGTAAATAGAATCACCCTCACAGAGACCTAATTTTGAAAAATAGATTCTGTCATTTTTTATTTACGGGTTTCAGTGAAAATTCCTACCTTATCGGACGAACACTTCAGAACCCCTTAAGGAGAATAGTATGCTTTGAATGCGTTTTATCATCAGAAGAAAGAATAATTTTTCTTCAGTTTGAAGATAATCCGCCGAAATTTTATTTCTATACAATTTGTGCGGAATCTTTTTATTATTTTACGAATTTGATGTAATTGAGTGTTTTAAGAATATGTTTGCAGAAAAATGATTTTACAGCGTGATCAAAATTCATGTCTTGAATCTTAAATAAAATATGAAAGAAACTGCTTTGTTGGATTCTCGAGGTTTCTTACATTTTATTACATTTTAAACCAGTTTCTAAATTTGTGTTTTGTTTTACACGATTTGAATGCTTTATTCAATTAAAATATATCTGAAACGTAATATAATAAATATGTTTTAAAAATTTGTTATAATATTAAGTATTATGAAAGAAAAGTAGAGCGACAAAAAGCGAACGAAATCCTATTTTTGGATGTGACATTATTGACAAGATCATCGACTAAAACATTTTTAATAATACGAGAAAATGTTCCTATCAGAAATGTTACATAAAATAAATAAATAAAAATGTCCGTCAAATAATATAAATTTAATGAATTATTGAAAAAGAAAAAGAAAAAACAAAATGAAGCAAATTTCTTTACTTTCTTTTTTTTAAGCATTATACTCGTGAAGTGAACATTTAACTCTTTATTTATATATTTGTGAATACAAATTGAGCCATTCTAGTGAAAGAGTGAATTATCACTTTTTCTTTAAGAGTGTATTTTTATTCTAGATAGTGATTTTTCACTCTATGCAGAGTCAGTTTTGACTTATTAAGAGAAAGAAATCACTCTTGCAATGGAGTGGCTCAATTTTTATTATGTTAATAGCGAATTCTCACTCATAACGAGTAAACATTCACTCTGCGTGGACCAAGAACTCGTTATTTAGAATGAAAATTCACTCTTTCTCTGGAGCTACTAACTTTTCACTCTATAAAGAATAAATTTTATCGTTAAGCAATTTATAGAATAACAAATCGTAAAGATTCATAATGTCTTATGTTAGGTTTCACATTTTACTGTTCCCGCACTTTTTGTTGTTAACAGTAATTAACCAAATGAAATAAAAATAATCGTAGCAATTATTCCTAAATAATATAAATTTTATTACTTTGAAGAAAATAATTTAAAGAAATAAAATACAATTTCTAATTTATTAGAATAAATGTTAATTTTAAGTAGTTAAATACAATTTTATGAGATTTTACATTTTAAATGAATATTTCCATTAAAATCACAGTATTAATAAAACAAAATTAAATGATCTTATTAATACAGTACTGTATTAAACTCAACATATGAAATTAATTGATAAAATACTGAAAAGTAAGGAAATAAACGATAAGCAATAAAATCAAGAAGTTTATAAAGAACCCTCATAAAATCGAGCAATAAAACGTAACAAACTTTCGAAATCCAATATTTAATTCAGGATTCTTTCAATTCTTCGTCTCTTACCAATTATTAACTCTCGATAAGAGTTTTATGTCTGTGCTGAAGAGTAAAAATTGTTCTGAAAAAATATTTATAATCGATGAAAGAAAGAATTTTAATTCCAAAAAAAGAAAATAGCAAAAATACCTAAAGAATTTCCACAAATTATACATTTATCGAGAAAAATAAAATCTTATAACCAATTTCTCAGTAATACATTTTGAAATATAAAGAATGTTAATATATTGTTAGGAATGATTTAATAAAAAGTACATGGATTTTCATGTTGACAATTACAACTGGACGATAAAATAAAACACCACTTATGAAATTATGTACGAAACGTACAAAACAACTTCAGCACTGATATAATAAAATCCAAAATATTGGACATGAATATTTAAGAATATCTAAATGATATTCTTTGATTTTTATTACAATTTTAGTGAAGGTAAACATTTGACTTTTCCGCAAGACATTCACGATTTACGAACATTCTTAATACTTATAAACAAATGGCACTCATTAGTAAATATTTACATCAATTTTATATAAAGAAACTTTGAAGTTTAAATTTCTATCCACATCAGATAACAAGACGTTTCCAATTTCGAATCGCAGAGAAATCGGTATGATATGAAATTGACGTAAATATTTATGAAAACTCTCAATGAATATGATTATTCATATTCTTTACTACATAAATACTATAAATTCATAAATAAAAGATATTAGCAATAATTTAAGATGATTAGAGTAAATTTCTTAATAAGTAATAATTCTTCGCGGAATTCCTTTTAAGTGTATTTTGTAAATCTGACTAAACATATTTTGTGATCATTGCAACCTAGTATAAAGCAACAGAAAATAATTTCTGAAAACGAAATGGAACAATTTCCAAATCAATGAATAGTACGAACTTACCACTCTTCTCATTTGTAAACTGGAATATACTTTGTTAACAAAACAAATTTTATTTATGCATCATAATTATAAAATTGGTAATAAAATTCTTCAGGATGTTTAAATATTTACTTTTATAGTCCTTTACTGGCTTTAGGGCATCAAACAAAGTTTAAAAAATAATTCGATACTTCATATACTGCAATATTACATTGTTTGAAAAATTATAATAAAAAATAATTAATCGTTAAAGTAAAATTCCAGTTTACTACAAATTTTAATTTAGTCAAATTTTTTACAATACTTAAAATCTGAATGCAATTTAAATGAATGGTTGCTGCTTAAAATTTAAATTTTTGTATTTAACTTTTAGTTTGCAATTATTATTATAAAAAATTAAGTATATTTCGTTATAAAATATTTCTTTGTCACGTGTAAATGTGATTCTATAACGACTGTTCGAAAAATACAATTGAACCGGGTAAAACCAGATAGATTATACTAGAATTGGATAGTAAATAATATTAAATATTAGGATTGAAATAAAATCTATCTGTTTCTATCGAAAGTTCATTTTTAACGTATTTTTTAAACAGGGATATTAAACAACTTTTTTTCTTCTTGCAAAAATAATAAAAATTTGTTCGAACTTAAATGAGTTATATTAGGTTAGAAATTTATTATCGGTTAGTGTATCTGGTGTAAATAATAATTGTTTAAGTGGAAAAATGTTGTTTAATATCGAAGAGGAAGGGATATGTATTCATAATAATATGTACGTGTTTACCGATATGGATTTTTGTTTTCGTCGATGTTGATGCATAAAAACATGTCTGTCTTGTTTCAGAATTGAAAGTGAATTTCTTTTCGGTTAGAGTACAAATTTTCTTTCCTTACTTTATTTGTATTTCGATGGTAAGTTAGATTTAAACATTCGGACTTTTTATAAAATATAAAATGAAATCAATGTCATTCGTTGAACTTGTAGGAAATTATTTCGAACTTTTCTCATCGAAATTTCTCGTTTACAAATGTTTATTTGCAAGAAGTGCCATTCTGCACAAAAGTAGATATTTAGCAATTTCGGACACTTTTTAGTTTACAGTTGATAGGTTATATCGGTAACATTTTTATTTCAGGCTACCTTTAAAACCAAATGTCTCCATTAAAAAAATTCGAAAATCAATTACAAACAGATCTGTGATATTAGTGATTTCCAACGCAAGTACTAAAAAAGCTACTTTATACTTCTTTTTTTACATGTTGCTTGTACACCATGAAAACTCGAATCGATTTATCTCCAACCCAGCAGGTAGAAATACACTGAAATTTTTTACAATGTACATGAAGCGAACATAAACCTGTATGCTTATATACTCTCTTTCAGTACATCGTTAAAGTGCACGTTACTCTGCACGTCAGTACAAAGAATTGCCCACCCTTAAATCCACAAAATTACTGTCTTATAAAAGAGATACAAATTTTAGTCATGTATCATGGAAAATTTTAGTAAAGGATTGGTTTTTATCATTACGAAGATGATTTTTATTTCGAAATTAGGTAAAGAAAATAATGTTTTAGGCTATGGTTTTGCATTATTTCCTCAATGGTTTATTTAATATTTACGATTCGAATGAGTGGAATTATCGGGTGTAATATCCCAATGTAATTAATTTAGATCAGGGGTATTCGGAGGATTATTTTTCATATTGCGATTTTGGCACGATGGACCTGCGATACTTGCGCCTTTAAGCCAACTTCTGAAATAATCAATGAAATAGTCGATATGAAGTTGTCACAAGTCGCGAATACTGCACGCCGATTAGCCAAAATGGCGGTAACAAAATAATCGTCATTGTTACACTTCATAATTAGAAACGTATTGTCGTATGGCATTGGTGCTGTTTTGAAGTTTTCGCCATTTTGCCAGTACAATTTTTGTCATACAATAGGAATGGTACGAAAAAGTAAAAAGTTAGGTCATAGAGCTGAAAGAATGATGTCGAAAAGCCAAAATGGCTGCATCGAAAAGCTAAAACTGTGATATCAAAATGCCATATGTATTTAAATCGGTTCTGGTTATTAACTTTGGAAACACTTCATCGTTTTGGCGGATACATTATATGAATATTATTTCAGGCCATATCTCGAAATATGATGTATTAGGAAACGGAGAATGTGTAGTCAAAAGGTAAATCTAATCAAGAAAGCCAAAATGATGTGGCTTAATAGCCAAAAGCTAAAATTACAGTAACAATATGTAATCTACTTATTATTGAAACTTGTTATTTAAAATATGAATTATTAAAATAGTTATCATCCACGGCGACATTTTGTTATCGTTTTGGCGTTAGTGTCATTTTGAAACTACCGTTATGTGGACCTACTTGAGATAAAATCTCGAAAAAAGGAGCATTATGGGGCTGGAAATAATCCGAACTGGAGAGTGAAATTGACAAATCCAAACAAAGTCGTGGTTAAGAGCCAAAACTATGATACTACAATGTCACCTATCTGTAGTTTGTTAATTGAAAAATGACTTATATCAATTGTTGTCATTATTGTTTCCGGGAAAATGTCATCGTCTTGCCGTTATTGATATGTCGATATCACCAAAATGGCGCAGCCAAAATAATGAAGCCAACACATTGCCGCAGAACTATTACTAATTTAGCGTCACCAAATGAAGCTTCTATTATATCAACATTACTTTAGTTTGTATCCTGAAATCAGGTACATTAGGAGTTGGACAGAAATACGAAAGCCACAACAATAACTCCAAAAAGTGTCCACTAGTAGTCAAGGATATAAATATTGCAAAAATGATATCTATTTGTAATTTTTGTATTAAAATATGTAAGATTGAAATTATCTTTATTACTGTTGACACTATTTCGTTGTTTTACGCCACTTTCGTTTTGGCATCACTTTCGTTTTGGCGTCACTTCATTTTGGCGGTATGGATATGTCTACATTACTTCAGGCTAGAAAGGCATTGCCAAAATGACACAGCCAAAACGACAAGCAGTGACGCTAAGCCGCAGCCAAAACTGTAACGAAAAAATGTCCTGTATCTGTAGTTGAATTATAATTTAACTGAAATACGATGTATTGTATCCAACGTCATTATCGTTGACGGTTTTAAGCCGTTTTGGCGACAGTTTTGTTTTGGCTTCACTTTCTTTTTGGAATTTATATATCAACAATATTACCAAATAGGCAAAACAAAAACTGCAATGCAAAAATAACATCTCAATTTGTTACGTGAACGATTAAAATTGTCATTATTATTGTCAGCATTATATTGTTGTTTTGGCTGTACTAGTATTATAAATGTAATTGATTGCCATCGTTTCGATATTCGTTTGGTTTTGGCGGTGCCAATATATTGGCATTACTTCCGGTTGTATTTCGAAATAAGACAGGTTAGAGGACCATTAAGACATAGCCAAAATAGTGGAGTCAAAACAATAAAGCCAAAATAGTGGAGTCAAAACAATAAAGCCAAAATGGTGTCGCCGAATAAACAAAGCAAAGAATTTAAATTGTTACATCATCATTTTGGCATCATTACCGTTTGGTGTTATTGGTATATCGAGATTACTTCAAGGCACTTAAAATAAAGTGGATTAGATGACTGGAAAGGCATTGCTGAAATGGCATATCCAAAACGAAATTAAATAGTGAAGCTGAGAAGATAGAGCAAAACATTTTCGCATAATATCTTGTTTCTTTAAACCTTTTTTTTCGAAATACGAATAACTATCGATATCTTCAATTACTAGCGTTTTGCCGCCGGTTTTGGCGGATTCTTCATTACTGTAGCAACTCACTTTCGATTCTTTTTAAACAGACATGTCATAAAAATGTGTATTTAAGTACGTTTTATCGATCAAACAAAATCGATTATCGGTTGGCCGGTATCTGGCAGTATCTGACCCCATTGACGGATATTTCTTTCGACATATTCATACAACTACATACTTCTAGATATTAAATGAACATTACGTAATTTTAAGTGCGTTATTCGGGAAACGGGTGAAATCGGTAGCGATCGAAGGGAGACGTTCGTTTCGGGGGTTAAGGTTCGACGGTCGGCGTTCGGAGGTTGTTGAAGAGCAGTAATCGTCCTTAGCGATATCGAGTTCTATATGTACAGAGCTTCCGCGAGGTTTTTTTTACGTATTAATTAGGTAGATCAGTTTCTCGTAATTGCTTTGAGGTACTCCGCGTACTCGTTTTCGGACATGTCCACGTCGTTGTAGTCGTCCTCGTCGAGACTGATCGTGTCGTCGGCTGCTGATCGTTTTCGTCTTTTGGCGACCTCACTGGTGACCTCGATACAAAGTAGGGCGAATTTATTGTCACACGAGTAGCGCACTTGCTCGAGGAGACGTCCACCGGTCAGCGGGGAACCGAGTCCATACCGGTCAGAGCTGCTGGAGTGCCAAGCGTCGCAGTAGGTGTCCATCGCTCTGTCGCCGAGCGTGTGAGAACCGTGCCACGCTACTTTTTCAGGCCTGCAAAAATAATTAAATATTATACAATGTTATTTATTTTATTTATTTTTATTTTTATTTTACAAACATATACGGGAACGAGCCCTTTACAAAATATATAATGTATATGATATCTCGCGGGATGGAGTTCCACAGACGGCGAAGGCGAGGAAGAGGGGAATAAAAATGAAAGGAGGACCTGGAGGACTCCTCAATAATTGCTCTAGGATTCCTGAGGTTATGGCTAAGATCCCGATCAGAAAATAAAGAAAAAATAGATACAGAATTTAGTTGGTTAGATTTAATTTTGTAAACGAAGGTAAGATCATGATAGGTATGTAGGGAAGATAGCTGAGGAAGCTGGAATTGACGAATGAGTGGCAGAAAGTTGTGATCAATAAAGGCCATGGGAGTACCAGATTTCCAGGCAAGATACCTTAGAAATCTATGATGCACTGAATCGAGGAGGTTCCAATCCGTGCTAAAGTGTGAAGACCAAACTATGGAGCTATAAGTAAGTACAGGGAGAACAAGAGAATTATACAAATAAATAATTGATGGAATGACGGTAAAATTTGAGGTGGTACGTTTTATAAATCCAACAATCCTACTAGCACGCATTGTAATTTCCTCAATATGGGGTTTAAAAGAAAAGGTTTTGTCGAAGCGAACACCCAGATCTATGACAATGGAAAATCTAGGAATCTCGACGTTGGGAAACACATAGTCAAATTTAACTAAATGAGTTTTGCGAGAAAAAGATAAAATGCCAGATTTTATAGGATGTACAGGGATGCCATTAAGAGAAGACCACAGAACAAGAGAATCAAGGTCTCTTTGTAGGCGAGATGCATCCATAGGGGCATTGATCTCTTTAAATATTTGAATGTCATCAGCATAGAGCAGACAGGGTGAAAATGAAAGAGTGGCAGGAAGATCATTAATAAAAATTGTAAAGAGAACAGGCCCTAAATTAGAACCTTGAGGAACCCCAGAGCAAATTTGAACAGAGTCAGAGAAGGAGTCGTTAATTCGAACTATTTGAGACCTACGAGACAAATACGAAGTTAGCAACGATAGTAAGTCACCTCTGATTCCAATAGCGTCACATTTTTGAAGGAGCATTTATACTCAACTTTTTAATATAATTAGTAAAAGGGTCAACGAAAAAATAAGAAAAATAAATGTTGGATTAGAAAAGTACAAAATAATGCAACATAATCAATTTTTTGTAGATATTTGAAAACTCCATAACTTCAAAGAATCTGCATGTGCTACATTTTTAAGTTACAGATTACGCTGAAACTTTGTCTTGAAAAGGGTTGAGTGAATGTATGAAAATTTTAATTTTCAATTTTTAATAAGGCTTTTATCACTTTTGGAATAATATATTTTGGATGACATTATTTGAAGTTAAAATGACTCTCATATACTAATTAAATGCTATTTGCACTTTTTGTTTTTCAGGTAGGTTAAGTCGGGCGTTGGAGGCCAATATTACATAAAAACCTATTCGAATTCGTTTATAATTACTTCATCTAGGTTATGGAATATCCTACCTAGTTCTATACGCTGTACTATGTCGAATGAAGTCGTTAAAAATAAGTTATACACTTTTTTATTAAATGCTGATAAGGATAAGCGTCAGGTCCTGCCGAAACTAGAATGACTCGTAACATTTACGGGATTTTATTATTATTTTGTTATTAGCATTAATTTGTAACTCATTGCGGCCTACATGTATCTGTTTATTCTATTAATTCTACATATAATATTGTGCGTCGACTGCGGCATTAGTATTTGTTTTGTATTTCTTTTTCTTGATTTCTTTGTACTTTTAATCCTATGTATTTTGTATGGTTGGCTAAGAGGTGTCTATCTCGAGCCAAAATAAATGATTTACTACTACTACTACTACTACTATTAATCGGATGTTTACTTAGTCAATTTTCGAGTTAAAGATTATAATTTCATGAATAATTATAATTAATCTTAATTCGTCAAAACATGTAATAATTACAAAACGCGAGTAATTTCAATTAATATAATGATATCTTCCAAATGCAGAAGTTTGGATCAAGAACAGCGATGTGAGACGAAATAGTGAATTTGCCTTATGTACTAGATGAACCGTAATAGAAAAAGAGGATAGTTTTTGGTCACTTTTTCTGGGCTTCATTGCATTCAACATGTACACCAGTAAACTTGGCCATAAAATAGTCATATTTTCTACCTCGAAGATGTGCAAAGAGAAACAAGATGTTATGAACAGGATTAGTGACATCCTGATATTAACTGTTAATATAATTATATTCATGGTCACTATCTGAGATATTAGTAGCGGTGATACTTTCACGTTTTAAACTTGTTCTTCGCATCAAGTTCGTAATGTATATCTATAATAGTAACGAGAACCATCTGGTAATGCCTGCTCTTATTTTAAACCTGCAAATAGTAATAGTTAGCATCTATTTTTCCCAGCGCGGGATTTCTTTAATCAAAAGTGACTCAACAACGAATATAATAAACAATCAACGAGGAAAGTTCATCAATTACGCTTCAAAAAGTAAATAGTGTTGTAAATTTGAACAAAAACAACAAAATCATAGTTTGAGAGATAATCTTGAAAAATAATTGAAATTTATGCGGAGAAAAATAGATGATAACCAGTACTATCTACATGCACTAAAAACATCTATGTGACAAATTCAAATACCATTAGGAAGTTACAGGGAAAGTAGTAAAGAAAACTACTTTTTAGTTGAAATAGTTCAATTCGTGTCATTAATTTTACTATTTTTATTTAAGTTAATAACACAGAATCACAACAAAAATGAATTAAAAAAAAACTTGAATCTGAAATTGTGGGTCTTATAGATTTTTAGTCGCTGAAAATGAATTCGTTTTCGATTTGACCCATCACATCAAGATTTTAAGATATCTGATCCGAAAAATATTCAAAAATATTCTTTTTGGCAATTTAAGTTTAGGGTATGAGAAAAATCTGAAGCGATAGGACAACCAATTCGATTTCAGCGACCAAAAATCTATAAGATCCTCCATTTTTTTATTCAAGTTTTGTCAAAAAAATGTTCTTGTGTTATTTTTTTTTTTGAAGAACCTTCAGATTAATTACAATTGATTAATTACACAGGACCGAAAAGAAATTTCTTACAGAAGATAACTTGAATCAGAGGTACTGGATCTTATAGGTTGATGGTCGCTGGAAATGAATTAGTTGTCCCATTTGACGTCATATATTTTTCATATCCAAACCTCAAATTCCCGCCAATAGCTTCAGTAAAAATAATTCACACAAAAAAATGTTCAATAAATTTGAGTAATCTTTAACTACTCAGCGTGTCTCGATGCGTTCTCAACGAAATGTTTTAACTATCAGTCGTGGTTACGACCATTAAGAGGTTAAATCAACTAAAAATGTAGTTCTGCTACAAACAATTGCAAAATCATTTAATTTACTGAGTATTCCAATGATATTTTTAAATTTACTCAAATAAACTTTCAAATTGTTACTGTTCTATCTATAATCTATATTTTTAGTTATTCTTTATGATCATAACTGGAACTAATAAAAAGGCATTGAAGACCTATTGAAACGGTTTAAAAAGTTAAAAAGTAGTGAAATTGACTACGATTTTTTGTCAGAATGTTTAAAATAAGTGTAGACATTATCAAAGAGTTTTTATTACTATTTTAGATATTACACATTAGTATTTTGATGTTTGGAACAAGTTTACAACATGGAATTATCACTCCCACTAATGACAGAATTTGAGCTTAAATATATTTATACTAACGGTTAATATAAGGATGACGATTAACCTCTTCTTAACATCTAGTTTTCTCTGTGTCTACGTTCTTAAATTTTACGAATGTTTGCAACAAAATCAACGCACCTAACATTTAGCGTAATCATTATAGTTACATAATAATAGAATTATTTTCCCATCTTATAAACAATTGTTTGGAAGATTTTGTAATACTATATTTTATATGGAAAAGTAAAACAGTCGAAACTGAATTCGACATTTGATTAATAGTGTAGTTTGTAGCATGAATTGTAGACATCAAAACCAGACCAAAAGTTTAAAATTCAATTTTTGTTTTTTTGTAATATTTTTATTTGTCCTATGTTTCGTGATTTCAAAACATTCAAAAACAACCTTCTCTCTTCGGGCGCTATGCGTTCTTTCCGAATTGATCGAAAATCTAGTTCCACGTTTCTATTGTTCCACTTTTCCATCTATGCATTCGAAGTAAAATTCGAGCTGTACGATTGGTGTGTGATCGGCTATTTCGAACCATATCATGTTGTTTCCTTTGCATATCAAATGACGGTTCAACAAATTAGAACAAACGAGAATTTTTGAATTGATAGTAGTATCATTTGACTTATGAACTGCAAGAAGTAATTACGTAAATAACAGTATAAGTTTGTAATACGTTTTAGATTTTGGAAAATAAACGATGACAGAATTTTAAATTACATCGGCAATGAGGTGAAAGTAATTAATTTCGCATTGTATCAATTCGTATATTAATATATATTTAATTGATTAATATCAATATATATGAAACTTGAGTGATTAACAAACACATTGAAGTAATTAATTTTTCAATATATTATATGTATATTTAGTAACAAATAATTAAAACCAACAGACAGGAAGAAAAAAGTTCTCAAATATTATGATATTGAAACGCTGCATGTTTGTAATCGTTTCACCAATTACTCTAGTAGAATAGATCTTGTACTTAATATAAATTACACCTGTAGCATATTTCAGTCAACAATATTTCTGGAATATTCCAGTAGAATATTGGGATATTTGTAGCCATATTGCATTCTTATTTTAAGAAACACCATGTATCCGATGTTTGGAATATTTCTTTGGGATATTATAGGAACAATGAAAAAAAATGTTTAAAATAAAAATTTGAATTAATAAAATGGATAAAATCTTGTTCGAGTAGGAATCGAACTCTACTACACTAATCTGCAATCTAGTAATTTCAACAATCGGTCACAACCACCTCGTTCTTTTATTGTAAAAATGATGAATAGATCATAGATGAAATATACAGTTTAATTAATTTATAATATGCTTTTTTTCCTTAAACCATTTGGACAAATTTAACGTGAAATTAAATCATATTTAATTAATATATTCTTTAAAGAAATGTATTTAACTGCTTCGACCGGGAGGGATTATTAATTGAGGAGATGTTGCAAAGTGGTTTTCGAATCACCTATTTGTATTGCACAGTTTGGAATATTCCGAATGTTGGATATTTGGTAGTTTCTTAAATGTGAATGTAACATTACATGGAACTGTTTTCAATGGTCCATAGGAATATTTCGTATATGCATTTCAATCATACTGTGAATAAGTTATGAACATAACAGAACGTCTTGATTTTATAAAAAACATGTTTTGGTACAAACTGAATCAGAATCTGAAAAGAAATGACTGAAAATGAAGACTCAACTATAACCTGCTAAATCATTAATAAAAGAAAAAAGGAAACGTTATCTGCTAAGATACTATGAGGAATAGTGATCCAAAATATTTTAATTTTGTTTAGCCCAAATCCGAATCTAAAATTCAGCTTACGATATATTTTTTGGAAATTTACCTCATGACTAAATCTGCAAAAATTCATCTTTAATATCCTTTTTAAGTGTTTTGTAAGGTTATAGGAAACATTTTAGACAATTTGCTGGGACGAATTTTGAATTTGTATATAGTTGAAATGATATAGTTTTTTTATGAATTAATGTAGTTTTAAGATATTGTAACTAAAAATTAAGTCAGTAAGCACTGCTTTCGAGAATGTAAGCTAGATTTATGTGTTTTCTTAGTAAATGGACATTTTATCTAGTACATTGTAAAAATCGACAAATGTATCTACACAGCACAAACGTTAAATCGTTAAACCCTAAAAGCCGTTGTAGCTCAGCGTTTTTCTGAAAAAGGAATAGTTCTGTAAATATCAAGAAAAAGGAAAGTGAAGTAAAAAAATTAAAAGGATATAAAATAATTATTTAGTGACAGGGAAAAAAGGTGTTAAAATGTTTACTTAAAATGATAATATTTTTTTCTAAAATGTAAATTTAGACGGTTTAAAGTTTTCAAACAAAAATATACGCTTCTCTAGAGTAGTCTATATTACAGATATTTTTTGCTTTGACAATAAATTGGATCACTGCAAAATCTCTTTTCGAACAGTATTTAAGAGATCTTGAATGTCGTAAGACATCTTAAACTTTTGTAATTGTATGATATCATAAAGAGCTCTTTAAAAAGGTCTTTTTTACCGTTTAGAATTACAATTAAATTCTGCCTGACATTCGAGCGAAGAAGAAAGTTGTTGACATTTTTTGTAGTCTGACTAAAAATACACTTACTACTGATACCACTGCGAGTTTGGCTTACAATTAGTTAAAATCTAAAATTTGATTTTTTCAATATTTATTTTCTAATTTTCAATTATAGTCACCAAGATGTTATAGAATGGTTTTATTTAAATGTCTAAACCTTTGCTTGATATTTAAAATTTCTTTTATAACATTTCATGAATTATGTAACTAAATAATTTTATAGTTGTGGTGTTGAAATATATTTTCATAATAAAAGTCACAGTTCAAGTCAATCTTTGAACATATAAATTGTTTGCTGGGATTTTGATTGTCATATAGAAATAATTAGTAGGTTTTACAAATTTATTTACGAATTCTCTTGTCAAATCATAAGTTTATGGAACATTAAGACACGATTTTTGAAATAAATTAATGTATTTATGGTTTTAGCAATATAATTATGATTACCTTTCTTTTTATTGTTAGTTTTGTTCGCCGTCATTACTACTTAAATGTCCCTTACTACTTAAAGAGTCACGAGCAATATACGAATAGTATGTTACTACTTAAGTAGTAATAGTCACGATTATTTTTTCCCATAGAGATACTGCCTGTTCCTTACTTCCAATAAAAGTCCTTTGAAGTAAATAAATGTATTTAATTTTAAATGAAATCTAACCTTGTATTAAATGTAAATATTTCGTGAAGAAAATTTATTCTGAAAGTATTGTTGTACGCTGTATTAGACGATTTCTTTGAATTATTAAAAACAAAACAATGAGGTTTTCAATTTTCCTACTTTCACAAGAGGTCCAATTCAGTGTTTTTCTAGCAGAATACATCGGTTTCTGAGGTTATTTCTCCAGGGATCGAGGGACCTATACCAGCGTGTAGCCGCCTTTAATTTTAGGGAAAATTGAAAATATTGGGAAAATTGAATGCGTGACTGGTTCTCGAAATTACTACATCGGTTTATCGATCAGTTGTAGAAAATATATGGTAACATCTTTTATGTAGCATATTGTAATCACAACACGTCTAAAAACTCATAAATAAGATTTGAAAAGTATAATATATAAGACCACTGCAATAGTCTTATCGAATTTATCAGTTGTAAACATTTTCATAAATAATAATGATTATTAATTCGTCATCGTGGAATATATAATATGCAATATTTTATGGCTCCTATTTTAAGTTTTTTATGAATTTTAAATATTACAGTAAAAACTGAAATTCTTATACTTTGGGCAAAATAATAATTGATATTGATTACCATGCAAAATCAGTAAGTATGTTTTTGCCGTTAAAGCTGTAGATTCTTGGATTTTGAGAGAAGTATGCTCCGTTTCCGTTGAACATCTCTTTCCAGGAATTGAACAATACGTCGCCCTGAAAATCAATCGTCCAATGTATTTATTAAGTTGCTATGGCTAAAATTACAACTATGACTAATTGTTAATTACTGATGTAATAAGTATTGCTAGTTCTTGGTATTTTCTGTTATATGTAAATAAACAATTCTCAGTTTACGTCGAGCTAGTTATTTATGATCTTGAATGTAAAATTTTGGATACAATAACTATTGGATTCATGTTAAAAGGAAAACATCCCTCTAGCGTTTACAAATATAACTATTGTGGAAATGCGCTACATTTAGTTAATTCTAGTTGTTAACGTCGATGAATGATGAGTTCAGCTTTTGATTCATCCTGCGTCGATATTACATATTATCAGCTTTGTAATTGTCACATATTCTAATCTGCTAATTTTGTCCACGATAAATTTCCCTTTTTGTCAGTCACTACCGTCAATATAAACCGTTATTCTGGTTTCTCAGGGCATTTTAAATGAATTATGAGCAATGGTAACTCCACGGTAACTGCAAGATTCCATATTAAAAATCAAGTTTTAGCTAAAAGGAAATGCAATATTGTGCGAAATCTGAGAACAAAATACAGAAAGTATTTTTGGTTTGTTTCATGATTGATAACTATGAGATTCGATTAAAAAAACTTATGTGTTTCTAAACATCCAAGTATTATGTGCATCATCGTGTATCGTATTAATCGAGTGTGTTAAATAAAATATTTTACTTTTTTTTTCGTCATGTTTTCTCAAATTGTTGAGGTATCGGAGATATTTGTTAGTGAAACTCAATTTTAATCAAGGAAATGTTAAGAATAGCCACAAACTCATTGGTTTCAAGAGACTGAACAATTATGGGCTCTTTTGCCTTAGAGGGTTGATATTTTTATATATCCTGCGGTTTGAAAATTAACATTAAGCATTTTTCGATATGCGTTTATGAATTTTACAAAAATCCATCGAAATTTCAAAGGTCCCATCGAATACTAATTTCACGTGTGCTATAGAATATTTTGTACTTTTTTCTATCTTTGTTATTTTACAATTGCACGGATTTTAATTTTTGCTTTTTACTGACTTATTTTTTATTTTTAACCAATATACCATAGCTGATTTTATTAATTTACTCAACCCAAACAAATAAAAATTCATTGACGAGTATATATTATGTAAATGTCAGGCACTGCTGGTCAATTTTTTAACAATTATCCATGTTCTTACTATATATAAAAGAAAAAAATGATTATATTTAAGTTTTTTCTACGTTCTTGTATGGCAATATTTGTAAACTACTTTATTTAAATCATACATAAAAAACACGGTTATTACAATTTGCAAAACATCTTTTGAAAGGAGGATGCCCGCGGTCGTAGATGTTAGATTATAATAAGAGCTAATAACACCTAATACTGAATTTTAGTGTTTTATCAGGTGAGAAAGTTTAAAAAATCGTTGTTATAGTGGCAGATGGTACGTAGAAAAATGAAGTAATGTAAGCAGACCACAGTTTTTTATTGGCAGACAAACAGACTGTTACTACTTAGATTGTTAGATTACTACTGCATTTTTCTACGTATTATCCGCAACTTCAACAACGATTTTTTAAACGTTCTCATACGATAAAACACTCGGATTTGGTATTGTGTATTAGCTCTTATTATACTCTAACTGAATTTATCAAATTCGGAGGTTTCATCTCTTGGTGTAAATCTCGTATGTTCGTGGGCATCCTCCCCCCATACAAAATAAAGGGTAAACAACATTTCCAAAAATAGATACTCTGATAGAAATTTGTTCAGTTTTTTGTTACACTGCCCATTTTCCCTTATACCTTTAACACGTAAAATAAGTAAAATGGACAGAAACTAGTTTTATTTTCTACCATGGTAGCAGGAAACAACATTTGGAAAATATTTTACTTTTCTACTTTTCAATGATGTTAAAATTGTTTGGATTTATTCATTTTGCAAAAAGTTATACCTGATAAAATAATAGTCTGTAATATACGTAACATTAGGGTGGCTCTTATGTTAGTCATTTTCAGTTGTTTTTAAATGAGGGAAACAAAATTTTTAACTTTATTTTGTGACTTCAACCAGTTGCGTACTATATTTCTGAAAAATACACAGGTATCTTTTACTATATGTTTACGAATAGCATACAAAGAGAAGACCAAATTTAAACAAAATTTGTTTATTCGTTTGTACCAATTTTTATTTGATTTTTTTTACTTTGAAATGCCAGAATTATAATTCTCTATTGTTTTTCTTGAAATAAACATGCAATAATCATTCCTCCATTTTTATCCAACTATTTGACTCACTGTATCTTTTATAAAAAAAAAAGGTAATAAACCGGAATATAGTAATTTTTGTTGAAACAATATTTTTAAACAAAAATTAGGCTAAAGAGAAGAAATGGGGACTATCTTAAAAGAAAATTTCTAACTACTTCGGTAATATCAAGAATATTTTTCGTTACTGTGGCACTCAGAAACCTCTAGCGTTCAAATTTTTTTTTTTGACGTACGTTTTTATCAAACACGCCTGGATATTTATTATTTTACCCGTTTTAATAGAATGCTGCTGCAAAAAACATGTTTTTTTTTTACTAAATTACTTAAAATTGTTAAATATTATTTTTATTCTTTGTTGACCCGATTTATTTTATGCGTAAAAATATTATTTCAATAAAAATCGTCTAACTTGGATTCTAATTATTCGCTTTACGTAAAATATATACAGCGAGTCAAATATATTTCGTAAAATAATTGAGGAATGACCTTACAGGGTTATTATCAGAAAAAGAATAGCAAAAAATTTATGTATTTGACGGTAAAAACGTCGACTTCTTAATTTTTTTACGCATTATATGCTATTTTTTAATGTTATTAGAAGAAATCTGGCAATATGTAAAAAACATGGGACGCACCTGGTTGAAGTTACAAAAATATTAAAATTGATATTTTCCCTATTTATAAACAATATTAAATTTCAACCGTCGGGTGATACGTGTTAATTCCGTCCAATATTTTTTTGTGCTTTTTTTATGATATAATGGATACTTTTACGTGGTCAGAATGAAGAAATTCGAAAATTACTTAAATAAGGGTCACTCTAAAATACATATGCAATTATTACTTTTTCCGATGTCGTAAATAACGATGTTTTTTTTAACTATTTAGGCTTCCTGAGATATATAGGGTTGAATTTACATACCAAAAAATGAATCCGTTTCCAAATTCTAAAGCGGACGTGTATAAAGCAGATAGTTACATTTCCTAAAATGTGATTTAACAAAAGCATCAAACGCAGAAATATTTTTTCCCAATTCCATGAAATGAAGAAGCCTAACTTCCTGTATACCTCCACACATTCAACTTAAAATTCACATTTTGTTAACTCTATTATATTCATCGTTACCGAACACCTCTGGTGTTCATTATTCATAATGCTTTCGATAATAAAACAATGTTTCCTTTCATGAATCTCTAACAATGGTACAACTTTGTGATAAGAAAAAATAGGTAATGAGACTCTAATTTCAAGTTGCATCAAATTCGAACGCTAATTTCGAGTTGCATCAATTACCTTTACGTTGACAATGGGTAGATCCCTGTCGCCGAGCCTGACGATGCTGTCGACGTTCTGAACCCTGGAGCTGAGAAAAGCTCTAAAAGTGCCTCTCAAACCAGCTCGTTTCGCCTGACGATAACAGGAGTAATCGGCACCTCGTACACCATGCATATCGCCGGTAAAAGGCTCGTTCAGTGCTGCCATGCGCAACTAAAAAACGAAGAAAGGACCTTGTTATATACTAATGTTTGACGAATCTCGGTGCTTTTGTCGCTCGAGTATCAATTTCGCCGCATGCAATTACACGATTCTCGCTTTTCGTATCTCGAAGTAGGTGCTTACCATTTTTGGATACCACTGTGCAGCAATAAACGAAAAAAAATAACAATTTAGTTTTTGTATCGATGTCAAAAATATTCGATAACAGCAAGTCAATTATTACAAACTAAAATCTTACATTTTATTATGGAATTTTTGAGAATATCATGTTTGGAATTTTCATAATGGAAGATACAATTGTAGTATACTCAGCTCACTCGGCTAGAAACATGGAAATTCGCCACTTTCTTACCCTTGTACTGTAAAAGTTTGCTATACTTTTACGACTTATGTTTTCAGTACTTACTTGCGTCTCGCTGAAATGGTTTCAAAGTCTTGCATACTACGTATTATTTTACTTTTGAGTTTTGAAACGAATAGGAAGATCTGCTTTCCAACTTTCAACTTTCGTAATATCTACTTTATATATATATAGTTTTAATATTAGTAACATCGGATGTAATATTATATTATAATTGTTTGATATATTTTATATAAATGCTTTCTAAAGATTACATTTTAATACTCTATGAACATATTTCGTTCACGATTTTGTAATTGAAATTAGGAATATTTTAAAGGTTCTATTTCCTAGTTTTAGGTTAAGCTTTAAGAATTATTGGTATTTGTGTTTCCCTTATTGATCCAATTTGTCCGTTTTTGTCCGTCAACTTTAAGCTCGGACAACTTTGTTATTTATGCTTAAAAAAAATCGGAACCTTTGGAGGAAAATTTTGAAAAAACCACCCCTTCCTACCCTAATTTTCAATTTAACAAAAAACACGATTTTTTAAGGTATTTTTTTGTTTGAATCGTATTTTCGGTGCAAAAGAAGTCTTGGCGATAGCTGAAACCACAAAAACTCAAAATGTCGAAATAATAAAGTTATGCACATCAAAAATTCATTTTTCATCATGAAGTTTTCATAGAAATATTTAAACGCGGTTTTCTGAAAACGACTCTTTTCAACACGGCCAGAAACATAATTCCATCAATTTTTTACTTATTGAAATTTAGACAGTATTTTCAGTACATTTTTTGTGCTGCGTATTTCATTTGTTATAAACATTTTTAGTGCATATTTTCAGTAAAATATTTTTTCAAATGTCCATAATTTTTTCATAAAGCGATTTATAAAAGAATCCCTACATCTTGCACGAGCTTTTTATTTTAAAAATTGAAAAAGTTTTGAGATTTTATTCCAGATGAAAAATTGGAGGAGAATGTTTTCCACTTATGGAGTTCTAAAATGCCGATAAATATTTAATTATCTAGATAATAAAGTCCCTTAAATATGTGTTTTCCCTGACAAAAATTTGTCAATTTGATCATTTTTGAATGCTGTAATCTTTAAGCTAACATGATAATCTTAACGGTAAAAATATTGTTTTAATAGTTTACGTAAACTGTAAACTAATTTGCACCCGTATTTGTTTAATGTCGGGAAAAACTGAAATTCCGTGATATAACATTATATTAACGTGCCGAGTCCAATTACGTGTTAATAAAAAGATATCCATAAGGTTATGTTAATCGATTTTTTTTAAAGTGGAAAAAAAATTTTTGAGGAAATGAATGCATCGTTATTGAGGTATGAAAGATTTCCATCTTATAATTTAATTTAATTTTAATAATAAAGCATTAATAATAAACAAGACAAAAGAATAGTAAAAAATCTACGTAAATAAAGATAATAATAGATTACTAAAAATCATGAAATACTTTAATCTCACATCTAATAATAAAATTCATCAAAATTGTCTTCAAAACTGAACAACAATAAAAATGAATAAAAATACGACAGAACTTGAAGTACCTTTAAGTTATTAAAGCATCTTTGACTTATATTAAACTATCTTTAGTCCTGACCAATTATTAAATCGTTCATTACAGACATTCATAATTGAGAAGAACATTCAATTAGGTATTTGATCAATACCTAAATTGAACTTTAAAGTGGAAATTCGACTGTTTCTGAAATTTATATTTATCAGATTAAATGCTACCATTAATGATTCGTGCTTGCTTTAATAATTTGGAATTCTAAAATATCTGCAATATTCGCGTCCTGATGAACTAATTAAATACAGGGGTTCGTGCAGTGCTCTGCTTCTGGTACTTTCCGATACTCCAGGGAGGTTCATTAATTCATTAGGTATCTGTAGTAAGAAAATCACAAGGTTGCAAAATGCCTTTCATTACCCGATACGTTCACGATACGATATTATTTATATATTATTTAAATATTATTCTTAAAAAATCATCGAATTGATAAATAAAATATCAGCAATAAACTCACAGAGAATTCACGATGGACAGTATGCGATATATGTGTATTATGTGTACAAAGCTATGAATATAAAAATGACAATAAAACGTGATTTACTTAGATTATTTTTAGTGCTGCAATGTTTATATGTGTACTGCTCGCGTTGATGCATGAAATATTACCATACGTATATTTTACGCTTTAAAACGTTGAAACTTTATCGCCAAATCCATGTGGGTACATTAAAAATAAAAAAGAAAACATTGTTTCATCAAAATTCGTAAAAGTATACTTTACATTTGGTTTTATAATAAAATTTAATGCATGAAAGTGAATGTTAACAAGTTCTTCTGCAAGAATAATTACATTTTTTTATTTCAATTTTATAAATTGTTTTTTTTTCAAAATATCGATTAAAGTTTTAGTGATATTTCTTGTTAAAATTGGTTTATTAGATTGACAATTCTTATTACATAACGATAAATAGTTCATTGTAAATATTACATATGGACATTCACTAACCTTCAATTTTTAATAAATAACATTTTTATTAAAATTATTAGCTGAAGCAGAGTTGAAGCTGATATCTTTTCAACGAATCAGTACATTTCGATAATCCTTTAGTTATTTTGTTACAAATAAATTATTACTATTTTCCATACGTGAATAAAGATCTCTTTTTAATTTTAAACAGTTGTGTTATATTACTGATCTTCATAACGATCGATCAAAGTTTCTTACCGAATTGCTGGGAAGAATTTTACTAGGGCAACCACTTATAAAGAGTTTTACGAACTTTTTTCTATTGTTGGGTGAGTAATGAAGTGGTTGATTACGGTTTTCAAGAATACCTGCAAGAGTGACATTGTTTATGCCACAAAGTTTAGAATACTTAAAAACTTTCCATTTTGCAGATAATTCCAAGTAATAAACTTTTGTATATCGAAACTTTTTTTATTTTATCTTTTTGATTATATTAAAAATGTAGTTTTTCAGAATAAAATATTTATTAATCAATTCATTCTCAAATTCTCGAAAAGTTGTAAAGTTATTAATTCAATTAGCGCAGTATAGAGAATTGTATTGAAAAAATAATTTTATATTATTATTAAATTTGTTTATAATAATTATATCGTAATTCTTGAAGCATTCAATGTATTGGTTTGGAATTTTTTCTGCTCATCGAATATGTATATTACCGAAGTGCCAATATCGAATTTTTAATTAAAAATATTCAATGGGAAATTAATTATAAATAAAACGTACTAAAAAATGAGATGAGAGTAATGTTTCTGATGTTTAATAGCAAATACTTTTAGCTGTATTTAATTATCGTTTGTATGTTTTTAATTAAAAGTTCGTTAATACGTCGGTTCATACCGAGCACTGTGGCCATTGGAAGTATTGAAACATCATTTTCAATAATTGATGATTCTCCCGTTATCCTTTACATATTCATTAAATTTGCCAAAGGAAGCCACAAATCCAAATTTTATTGTTTGAGTAGTACATGCATTTATTCACAGTTTGCGTGATGAGCAGATTCGAGAAAATAGCGGATATAAAAATGTGTTAATAATAAATTCTTCATTTCCAGATTCAAACTTTTATTCATATTTTGAGGCGAGATACATACTCTCTTTTCTTTAAAGTATATACGTTTCAGGTTTAAAAATGTCTGTTCCAAATTTCAAGTTTCTATCATCTAAGTTAATAAATTCTGAAATACAAATTATATGAAAATAATTACGTCTGTAATGACAGATTTTTGATAATTATTTTACATATTTGATACGTACATGGAACAAATGAAATCGTTGAGATTGCTAAGTAGATACTAGGATAAGACACAGCCATCGTTTTTAGTTAATTTTACTATCTAAATAGGCATCTTAATAAATTAGGTAGCCAAAGCTACTATTTAGATAGTAAAAGCAAATGAAAAACGATGTTGTGCCAGATCCTACTATTCAGATAGTACAAGTATTTCCTTTTTTCCATCTACTTATCTAGTACTTCTGATAGTATATTATTTTCTAATTTTTTATAATTATTTTTGTTTAGAATACCACCTTTTTCTCAAAATTAATTTCAAAACAGACCGAATTCACTCAAGCTATAAAAAATCTATATGTTACACCGATATAAATTATGCAAAGTATTTAATTTTATGCCAACCGCTCTACTGCCTTAGTTCTTACATTTTTAAAAAATTAAATCGTCATGGAAAAGTATTTCTGGATGCTTTTCAATAATTAATAGTCTACAAATAAATAACTTGGTATATGCATATAGGCAATAATATATAATTATTCATTATTTTTTTTTAAATGCTATTGAAACCTTATGTTTTATGAAAACCTATTGATAGGATTCTCAAATTATAAACCCTCAACAACATTTTTTAAATGACTTTTACTATAACAAGGCCACAAAATAAATTTAACATGAAAAGTCCATGTTTTTGAAATACCCATGATTCTCGAACTCATCACCGGTACTAGAAATCTTAATTTACTTATAAGAACATCTTAGAAGAAACCCTCAGTGATCCTTCTCGATCCAAATGTTTTTTTTTCAAGGGGTTGTATGTTCAACATATTTAATTTTCTAATTTTTGTAATAATTATATTTATTTTGATATACTAACAAATTAAACACAATGCAGGTGATTTTCAAAATTTGGTAGTTGTACTACAAAACAGATATTAATCAACATCAAAAATATTAAACACTACGCTTACTTCAAAGGAAATTTTATACCTAAGAATATTTTTCTTTTAAGACAAAGATTCCGAATTTCAGAATGGATATTTTTATTCTGTGAAAGGATACTAATACCAGTAATAATTAGTTCTTTACAGCTCATCTTAGATGTAATTTTTATATCTTGTGTTTTATATATATCTCGCAAAAATTGATCATTAAAGACACAATTTTGTCATTTTTTGTCATCCTAATATATTTACAAAACTGTAAATTTAATAAATGTTTATTAATAACAATAAATAAAATTTAGAACTAATTTATATGAAATTAATAGTATGACAACATTTTCTTATTTAGATGTTTTAGGCATCGCTAAATACGAATCTTAAGTCAATTTGTATTAATTAAAAATAACCGAGCCAATACTGCAGTTAAAAATACAAAAATTCTGGAAAAATTTACAAAATTCAAGGATTTTTAGGGTCGTTGAATACAAATGTTATGTCAAAATGGTGGATCTATTGTTAGATTTTATAAAACACTTAATTTAGTAATTGGTTCCATGACAAAATAACCGGACAAAATATTCGCGACAAAGTAATCGCGATAAGTTAATAAACAAGAATTATTATAATAGTATTGAATAATGAATACAATTATAAATTCTTAATAGAATAACTTTATAAATATTTTGTATGCGATCACAGATTAGTTAGTCGTGTATTTTAAACATTTTCTTATACATCATAATTATTATGAATTTACAATTTTGACCTAACCTAACCTAACCTTTGGAAAAAATGACTGAAGAAGCTCCAAAACGACGAACAAATTACCGAGTTTATGATCTGCGATTATTTAACATCGTTAGTGCATTTAATAACATACAAATAAGATACAATACCTAATTATCGGAGAAAAATATATTGAAATTTAATTTTACTTCTAAATGTATTGATTATTGTTAAAATACAAATTATTATTATTCATATTACTTGGTTTTTATTGTTTTAATATAGTTATTTTGTCGTAATTATTTTGTCGCGATTATTTTGATATGTATTTTTTCTCCGATAATTATTCTGTCGATGTTTTTTTTTGTTGTCATACCTAATAACTGTATTTAAATAAAGTAACAAATAAAATAAAAAGAGAAGATAATGTTATTCCGAATAGAAAAAATTCAGAGACAAATTACTAGATTTAGCAAAAATAACTCAATATAATATTTTGTATTTTTAATTTGAATTAATGTATTTTTTTTGTTAAACAAATTTGTTAGTCTATTAGAAGTTTCCTCAAAAGAGAACGTTACGGGATGTAATGTCTACTATTTTATATAAAAATATAAATTGCACCAAGCAAATGATCCCAAAGAGTCTGCCATTGTCCAATATAAGACACTACATCAGATTCGCATTTAACGACCTCAGAAAACCTTCAGTAGTGTTTTTGTGAATTTTGCAGACAATTTTTAAATATTTGATTGGCCATTGTGACTCAGTGGTTCTCCACACGTTGACATTTTTTAACATTTTCGTCTCGAAAAATTTCTCCTTCAAACGTTTAAGCATATCATCAAAGTTTCATTTTTAAAAGATTAGAAATACATGATTTTTATTATTTTGATTTTTCATATTTATTTTCATACTTGTACTCCTATATTTAACGTGACATCCAGATTTTCCAGTTCTACTGTGAAAGAAGTATTAATTAGTATTGGAAAATGAAACTTAATAATTAACTTGCTGATCGACATTACATAATTTAACGAAATAGCCATTGTTTATGCCATGAGCGAATCAAAATCTTAATCGACGCCTTCAAATTACTTAACAAATTAAACCTGATTTTTTTTTTAAATTTCATTTTGAAGTGTATCAATTTTACTGTATCATTATTTTCACAGTCTTTTTCGAAAATTTAGCATTATGCCAGAGCATGCTATTATCGTCTTTTAAGTCAACGTGATTATTGGGGAGAAGGCGAGGGATTAAATCGATTTCGTTCGCTCGTTGAATGGGCATAGTTTCTTTAATTCATTCGACCGAGTTCAAATTGATTGCCGTCACTTACGCTTGTACCGTCTGCCTTCAGTGGAATCTGATTGATCAGATTAGAAGCCTCGAATGGCGGATTAGCCGGTGGCGGTGCCGTTGTTGGTGGCGCAGGTGTCGTTATAGGCAATAGCGAACCGAGCTTCAATAAAAGAACCTTTATTTAGCTTCATCCGTTTTTTATGGCTGCAGATTTATGTTCGAAAATGTACATCGAAAAATATGAAAGGAACCTAGCTTATTTTGAACGTAACTTCTGTACCCATCAAATTTATATATTGGGTGGTAAAAGTACCTTTGTTTATCATTTCGATTATATCAGATATTAATATAAGTAAAGAAAAATTTGACAAAATACAACAGTATTTTGATATTTCCAGCAATACAATATGTATAGCTATATTTAATAACTGAAAAGCTAAAAAAACTGGCTTTTATAGTTTCAAGCAAGTATGAGATAGATCTAGGGAGAAAATATTATATAATTTTATAACAAAAAATGCAAAAAGACTTTGCATATTAAGTAATATACAATATAGTTACAGGCTAAAAGTCGTGGCATATAACAGAAATCTTTAGAACTTGACAGATTCAATTTAAAAATGAGTTCTCATTTCTTTAACTGCACTTCTTTTGGTCGAATTATATTTTTAATTGAAAAATAAACTATTGAATACCATTCGAGCTTGAAAGTTAAAATGGTAATTCTTTAAAGGTTTCCTGTAAAATTCCAGTCTTTCATTTATTTGCTACTAATCTGTTTGCAATTATCCGATAATTTTAAACCAAGTGCGATACATGTGATAATAGTTCATCATTTCTATTAAATTGTGTAAATAAGTAAGAAACAATAAAATCGATTTATTTCTATTTTTATTTTTATATTATCATAAACATACACTCCATAATCTGGAATTAATAAAAAACGACGTAGCTACAGCGAAAAGTGAGTTACCATCAATTAGTATTTTTTGTTATTGACAAATAGTACGAAAATACTAATTCATTAGTAAAATTCTACTAATCTACAGGTAGATACTGACTTTATTATTTTAGTAGTTTATAGAATTAGTAATAAAGTAGTAGGATTTAACTTTTTATTAGCAAAAATGATTACTAATTCAATTATATTTGTATTTAATTTATTTAAACCTTGGATATAACAAGAAGTTACATTTCCTTAAGGCTATGGGAACAGTTGGTACAATTTTAATAGATCCTTTTTTTTTGTTTTGGTAATTTGGTGGCGAATCAAGTATTTAATAATAGTAATAGCTAAACTTACGACTTAAATACTAAATATAATTTAAATAACTAAATTTATATAGTTTTAGTCCGAGAAAATTTGGTAACTCACTTTTCATCGTCTTATTGGTAGTTTTTAACTAATTCAGATTTAGAGAGCAGAATTATGAAATAAAACATTTAATAAATATACGTTCCTTCCTTAGTAATCAGGAAATTTAGAAAAAATATCATTTCAACATTAACAGACTTGGTTTATGATATTTTCCTGGAACGTTATTGCAGTTTTGTGGGTACATTAATTATCTATTTGTTTCTTTCCATGGTACATATGTTACACTATATACACATATTCTGCATTACAGAATAAGCTAGCGAAAATATTTACTCTTTAAGAGGATTCCTTTATCGATGTACATTTTACTTTGTGACATGGTATTTGTATATTATAAAGAAGTTTATTCTCTTCAATAAATCATACTGCTTTGACGAGAAAGAATTTATTCATATCGAACTAGAATACTGACAAATGAAAACGAAATAATGCCTGCATAAGACATTCTGTTCTGAGATTTTAAATAATTTATGTAATGTCAATAGTATTAAAATATGAAATTTTATATATTCTTCATAAGGATTCTTTTTGTATTATTAAAATTAATATAATTTGATTAGATGCAAATTAAAGAAGAATACATAATGGTAATAACTTAGCGAAATTAAAGGCTAAGTAAAGTTTTGAAAAATTTAGTTATTTTTGCGAATAAGAAGAGGTAAAATATGTAGAAAATAATAAAATACATCTAACCATAGTCTATATTATATTATTAATAATATAAGAAGAGTTTAAAAATGGAAATATACATAAAACAAATAATATGGTTTTCCAAAAATACAACATTAACCTAAAAAAGAAATTAAATAGTTACCGCAAAGTGTGAAAAGGAGTGCAGTTTATAATTAATAAATAAAATTTTTAATAAAGTGTCACTGTATTACGAAAATATGAATATGCATAAATATTAGAACCCATTATTTTCATATTTATATGATCGTTAGACGTACGTTTTAATTCGTTTCATTATAAATGAAAATCAAATTTATAACTGGAGCCTTGTTAGTAGTATGGAAGCTTTGACGTTACTGTCAGTGTAATATTAATTACATTTAATAAATAACATTATTCTGCAGCGATTCGTCAAAATCAAATTGGATTACATCATTCTCTCTATAAGATATTTACTATACCAATTAAAAATGTCCATTTCAATGTATTCATATATAGAAGGAAAATTAATTCGTTTCGATTTCATTCTTCTTCTAGTCTTCTAGTTCAATTTCATTATCAGTGTATTAAAAAGAAAAAGGTTACTAAATTTGAAGATTGTTATAATGTTAATTCATGTGTGTTAAATATAAAATAGAATTTGAATAAATACCGCAATATACTGCCAACCACTGTTGACCCTCACTAGTAATGCTTCTTCGTCGATAATATACGCAAGTGTTCCTACCGGACTCACAGCGGACATCTGCAAAGATTAGAAGAAATATTTTTAGGTTTAGTGAACCTAATTTCACTAATTGTGAATTATAACATTGACGTACACGATAATCATTAGTGCATTATGAATATAAATTGTAATTTAATCCTATTTTAAAATTTTTTTATACTCATTTGGTTTCCATTTCGTTTTTAAAGTACACTCAAATAATCTCCCGCTAGCGTAAAATTGAATTATACTTTTGCTCTCCAAACTCCATGTTTTCATATTGCCTTCTTTTTCTTTCTTTATTTTCAACACTTGGAAGTTGAAATTATATGAACATATAGTTATGTACCATTGTTAGTACTTTGTCAGTCAATTTTGCAGTGCGAACCGGAAGAAAATCAAATGATACCAGAGATATACACGGCAAATATATGGATTTGCGATATGAATTTTGAATTTAGAAAGGCTTTTGGAGAGCAGAAATAAAATCCTTTTAAAAGCACCTTCGTCATAGCTTCCGTGTTTTGAAAAGTCACAGCTCCTGGCACGATTTTTGTTGTACTATCAACGGATCCCTTCGTTGTAGTTGCACTTGACCCTAAAAAGGAAAGTATCATTTGAAATGTACACAGAGAACCTTTCTATATTTACTTTTAATGGATGCAAATAATAAATAAAACAGTTTATTGTACCTCACTTTCTTGAGATAATCACTTACAATAAATAAAAAGTAATCTTTTAAAACATTAAACTTTACCGCCTGTATTCCCTGTCAAAATCTTCACATTTTTGCCAGTCACAACTTTCTCAGTATTTTTTAAAAAAATGTATGCATTGACATATTATTCAAACTCAAGTGAAGACGAAAAACTCAGTCGACGCATTAAGAAACTTAAACGTAAATATTAAAGCGTAAAAGATACTCGAAACGTAGTAAACTGTAAAGTAAACATCAACATCGCCATTATTAGTTCTATAAAAAAGATAAATGTGGTCGAATAATTTGCAATAATTAGTTTTTTCGTATAAATAAAATAATCTACGATTTTTTAAGGGTGACAGACTTTAGCAAAAGGCTTCGGGGAGATTATATAACCTAGTCAACCACTTAGAAATGTGCAAAGATAAACTTCTTTATAGAGGTTTAGTTATGATAACATTTTTTAACAGGTTAAAGATTCTAATACTGCCTTGTTACGTGACATCCCTTAAGATCAGGAATCTGTGAGAGAATATTTATTTTATTTATAAATATATGAATAATTCTAAAAGTTGTAATCATTACATATATATAAATTGGATTGTTCAAAAACATTGATGTACTCGTACAGTTATTAAGCATCTACAAGTGATATTCTCATCTACATCTCAAGAAAGTCATGAAATACAATTTTGTAATCAAGCGAACTTAAAGTAATGTAACAATTATATGAGAGATATTCCTAAAATGAAGAGCAACCCATCCATTTCTTGATTTTTAATTCACCTATATTTAAATTACATACCCAATACTTTAAAGATGGGGATATCTTGGCAGGGAATGCAGAGGGTGAAGTTAGACAGCAGGATTAATTTTTGTCTACTACAAGTGATCATCTTAAGAAAGACACTTATACAATAATTGTAATCGAACATCACTTATGTAAGTTCGTTTGATTATACAATTAAAATAATATAATTGTAACTAATTCAGAAATGCATTAACAATTTTTGGTTGTACTTATTTATGCAACATAAATTTTAAACTACGCGTGCAATTGATAGAAATTAATATAATCATTCCTAATAAATACCATCTAAATAATTGCTACTATTCAGAGAGCAATAAAATGAAACAAACTTTCTACTATAAAGAAATAAAAACTGTTATTGTTGTTTTTTAAAATAAAAAAATACACTTCGTGCACATTTTTCAAACGAATGAATACCTAGTTGTTCTTTAAGTTTCTTCAATTGCTTCAGTTCTTGAAGAGCTTTCAACTCATCCAAGCTGCTTCTCGGACCTTGAGTTACGAAGAGAAATATATTTTTAAAGGGTCATAGCAAGAATGTAATAGGACCTGACATTCATTTTATTTTATAAGAAAATATATATGTTACATTTAAATTAAAATATTATGTAAATTGATTTTACGTATTTTCAATACTTTTACTTTTTTATAAAGTTTTTTCAACATCTGTTTTGTCATTTTACTTTTTAAATTTACAATTTAATGCAGTAAAGTTATTGATTTTAAACGAAAAACGAGTTGTTAATTGAAAAGTTCACGCATCTCTGTCTCTGATTTATCACTTTTTATAAATCCCTACAGTCATTGACCGTGTCTATTATATTTCTTAAATCTCTATATTTTATTGCAATGCTGCTACTTAGAGGTTTTTGCCAGAAGTTATTTTTTATCTTATTTTGCTATGAATGTCATTATATAATAATATAAATATATAAGATGTTCCAGGCCGCCTTTGAATCTTATTTATAAAGAAAAGATTATATTCTGTCAAAGAAACACTGCAGACAAAAGCTATTTTGTGTCGTTTTATAAGACCCATAAGACGATACATTTTGACCTGGAATAATTGCAGTAAAAAAAAAAACAATAATTTAACTAACACTACGTTGTGTTTGTACGTATATATATATATATATATAGTAAAAATTTAGCTTAGTGAAAATACTGGACTAATGGAAAATCAGAATTTATAATGATAAAAAATAGGCATGAAGAAAGAATAACTAGATTGCAAATAATGCACATAGAATCGCAGTCGTCTTCTAATGAAAAATATTAACTTAAATGGGAAGTACAACTTACATAAAATCAGTTATATGTTGAAAAATTTGGAATATATTTGATTCTCAAGCCGTGAATGGCATTTTACAATAAAACAGATTCGAAGGAAATTTAAACTAATCAAATAAATATTCTGAACATCTTTCTCAATATGTAGTAAAAAATAAGCGTCTCTTTAGAGTCCGTAAGTTGTATACATAAACTTTTAAAGTTCTCACATTAGTATAAAACATAAACAAAATATATGAATGCAACGCTGAAAAAGTCTCTTATACAAATTACAATCCTTTGTGTATTAAAAAGGTTTCTTAGTGCCTATAATAGTATATTATGCAACTAGTGCGTAAAGTGTACTTTTTTTCACGAGACCGACACGTGAAAACAAGGCTCCGGCGAAGCCGGCGACGAGTGGGGGACTGTCGCTCGAGTGAAAAAAAGTTACGCACGAGATGCATACGATATTTTATGCCCGGTGCGTGCGTTAAAGTGCGTGCGTAAAGTCATTTTTCGTCCAATGCGTAAAGTGATTTTTTTTTCACCCGTGCGTAAAGTCTCACGAGGAGCTGCAGGCGCCAAGTGAGCCACTTTACGCACGCGTGAAAAAAAAATCACTTTACGCACTGAAAAAATGACTTTACGCACTAACTTTACGCACGCCCGGGCATAAAAGAAATATTAGAACTACTAACTAACCTATGATTTTTGTCTATTAGTGGTTGATATATTCATCCTTTTAATGTGTTTTCTTCTAAAAACTTTTGAATTTTAAAATAAAATGTATTTATTGAGGCTTAAAAGATATTCTATTAAATGGCAAAGATGGCATATGTCCTCTAGAGGTCAATTTATTTCGTAGGTTAACCCTTTAACGCGACCACAAAAACCCCCGAGTAACAAGTTTCAAACGAATCTGACCAATTTGAAAAAATTAGTACGCCATATTGGATCCGCCATTTTGAATTTTTAAAAACTGATATCAGATTCGTAATCAGCGACCCCAAAAACCCCCGAGTAACATGTTTCAAACGAATCAGACTGTTCTAAAAAAGTCGGGCGTTAAAGGATTAAGTAAACGAGGATGAGGTGACTTCGTACTGAAAAGGCCGAATTCCAACTTAACCTAATCTTATAAACCCTAACCTGTATATACTAACCAACCGTGACAATTTCTAACCGCCACAAATATTTGTTTGTTCAAGCGTTTGGTACATTTACATCCATACAAGAGATAATGACGATACATTGCGACTTTTAAAAGACACATTTAAACATTTTTCTATAATCAAGCATCTTTTAATCGGCAAAGAAAACATTGCAGTTTCTTTACGTAAAAGAATGTTTATTAATGGGTAAAAGAATGCTAAAAGACACATTTTTCAGTTTTATTTGTACCTTAGAAATATGCATTTATCAAAACTAATCGATAATACCTAAAATGGGCAACCCCATACAATAACATATCGAGTAAGAAAAAAAAAACAGAATTAATTTGCAAGCTACTCTTATGGTAATTGTAAGTATTCAAAGTATTTATTTTTTATTTTACTTTTTATAGCAATAATTTTTTTAAATGCGCAATATTTTGAAAGTAATATTCGCAATATTGAAATTTTAAACTGCGAATGTGATACTGCCATTGTAGGTTTCCTGTAAGCCTCTAATGATTACCACACTTTATTGGAACATTTTTTATCAATATTTTATAAATCCAGGTAATATTTCAAGTAAATTAAATTTAAACTCTCTTTTTTTACTCGTATTTCATAAATGCAATTTTGAGCTGATTCTTTATATACATTCTCTTTCTGTAATGAAAATAAAATATGGATATATTTTAATAAAATAAAATCAATGTATTGCGGGACGATTTGGAATATGGGGTGATGTGCAACACCTACAGTTTCTGATCAACAGTTCCAAATTCAACGGAATAAATACTGCCATTTTCATGTACACAATAAATTGTTTTTTATACGTAATTTACGTGACAGCACGTCAGAAAATGACACGAATCCTTAAAGACATTTTTAAATTTCCATACCTTGCCTACTACCGTAGTATTCTTGGTTTCCGTACATGTAACTTTTTCCAAATCCAGAACCCGATTGACCTGGGGGTCCTGGTGGACCAGGTGGACCTGGTGGTCCGGGCACTGGAATATACGTTCCCTGCGAAGGAGGTCCGGCAGGTCCCGGTGGGCCCCTTTGACCTGGTGGTCCTGGGAATCCTTCATCACCTTTGGGACCTTTGTCACCTTTAATCTGGAAATTAATAATAACATTTTTCTCATTCTTTTCTTTCAATTGTAAAGTATGGAAAATGAGATAAGGATGTAAATTATTAAAACAAAATAGATTTTGTAATATATTTTAAGGATCTGAAACTTTCCGATTATATTAAAGGAAGATGAATATTGGATACAAGTATGATCGCTTTCAGCGAAAATTTTATCGGATCTGGTTCCGGTTAATGCCATCAGGATGCAACATAGTGGATTCGAATTATATCGGATTTTTAGAGAAATATGATATATTTCCGATTAAAGTTTAACTATATAAAACTATTTTTAGTGTTGACTATAGAATATCATTGTGACGAAATCTGATCAGTTTTAATACCGTATAAGAATAGAAATTGAACGGGTTCGAAATACAAATTAACTCAGATCCAATTCAAATCAATTATGTTCAGATTGCATTTTTCGTAAATTCTGAATGAATAACATCGATGGACTGCACTTAAAAAATTTTTATATTTTTTCCATCTATCAACTGTCAAGTATTTGATATGGTGCATAAATGCACATGGTAGTCCACATTTCTTATTTTCTTTTGAGCCCATTTTTTAGTTTGAGGAACAAACATTCGAGAGAAACGTTACATTTTAAAATTATACATTTAAGAGGAAATTACTTACGCTTACAGTAGCACCATATGGACTTGGTGCAGCAGGTTCACCCTTTTCTCCTTTCGCTCCCGTGCTTCCAGGAATTCCAGGCGTGCCCGGTCGGCCCTAAGAAATTATTTAAAGTATTCTTACTGCGTTGCTACGTGCGCATATATTTGGGGCAAACATATTATCTTAAAATGATACATTGTTAAGCATGAATGTTGTTATGGTGTATATCACTTTTGGGTAACTAACACTGAAAGATCTTACCTTCATATTGTTCTAGGGTAGCATGTAACAAATGACAAGAATTCTACATTAATATTTCATAACTATATAAATTTTCAGTAATTTACACCATCTTATGTAGTTTTAGAAATATATTCCCTCATGTCTTTCCTTGTAGTTCGTAATAGATAAAAATCATTGCGATTTTCTTTTCGATAATTAATAACATTTGTATTAATTTAATACTTTTTAAAAAATTAAAACCTTTTGTTTTTTTTAATCATGCTTTTTTTTTATTAACTTTTAATTGTTTATTGCTAATAATATTTCGTGATGTATTCAAAAGAGCTGTAGTCAAGTAAAGGATTAAAATAAGGTATTCTTGTTTATTACGTTTCTTAGCTGGTCTTCTTAACAACTGCTATCAAGTAATATTCATCATATTCCTCATTGTTCCTAATGTATGTAATATTTCATTTAAATTTTACGATACTTGAAATTTTACGATTTTCTAAATACATCATGTTAACAATGATAATTTAATTTAAACTATATATTAACTTTTATTTTTTCGTAAATAATATAATTATTGTGTTTTGTATTTATAAAAGAATTCCTTTAAGTTATAACTATACATACTTAATTGCTTGAAAAAATAATTTCCTGAGCCAAATAATATTTTTTTTTATGCTGAAAGATTTCCTAAATATAAGAAAATATTTTCTTAAATCGAGTCAATATCTACTTCTTATTATTCAAAAAAACTCTTACTGCTATATACGGTACTTGTTTCAGTACACCGTATTGTTAGCTTTAGTTATTTTATACATCAAAGCTTAGGTGATAAAGAAATCGGAAGTTACGCAAAACTACTATATTCATAACATTTTAGAAACAAACTTTTAGATAATTTACTTTTGTGAATAATAAATCTATTCGTCTATTCAAGAAAATTGTTATCAAATGTAATTTACTTCATTCTTGGAGACACTAACAAAATACAATGCGAATATCATGCAGTAAAGTCGTCGCATCGTAAAAAAAGGCAGTAAGAAGAATATTATTCTTTTTACTATCTTCCCAGTTGTTATTTCCAAATCAGGTTATTATACAATCAAATAAAACATTGATTCTTAATATTGTGTTGAAATATCTTTGTTGATACAGATTTAATAAATATTAAAATATAAAAAAATGGCGGCGTTTTAAAACGGGATTTTAGCTACTATTTCCGTGGAAAAATATATATTTTTATAGGATATATCGTAAAATTAGAAATAAAATATGTGGACTGGAGATAACTTTGTACGTTAGTTGCATCTTCATAAATCATTTCTGAAATGGACAAAAATAGTAGCGTAGGCAAAAAATTGAAGTTAATCATGTCATCGGGTCAAAATACCTCTAGCAATAAACGATTTTAATTTACTTCTATAATTATTTTAGATTATGATTTACTTTATTTAGTTGAAATATATTAAATGATCGGGATATTTTAAACGATTCGCAAAATTGATACTTGGTTTTTGACGATAACTTTTGAAGTTTGTTGAAAGTGACTCTCATATGTGATCAAATTAACCTATTAAGTTTCAAATATCCACTTAGAAAAGGGTTTTTCGAGTCCTAAGTTTTAAGACATGTAGGGGCTGGAACAGGAATTCAAGACGGCTATCTACAAATAATGGCGTTCGAAATGACCATTCTTTTATAATTTGAGGACGCTCTAACTAAACAACTATACAGCATCTACTAAATAGCATCTTCAAAAAAATGATAAGAATTAGAAGAATTTTTTTTGTTATTGAGTCCAGAAACTCCATATTTTTAGGATTGTTATATTAAATTTTGTATGTCTTAAAATTTAGGATGAATACTTTACAGTATTTTTTGTTTCTATAACTTTTAATTTTAAAAGTAATTGAGCTTACTAAATTTACTTCCATCACATAGCTTCTTGTTTGATCTGATTTTTTCTATTCTACGAGAATGAAATATATGAAAATATACCTCGGACCATAACGATTAAAATAAGTGAATCATATTTTTCAAATTTGTAGTGAAACATGCAACCGATCTTATTCGGTCTAAATTATCAAGTTAACTCAAAACATATCACCACAAGGTCAACAAAAAATCTAATCCTTGATTCATCAAGGGAAATTTATTTTAAAGCTCGCCTAGATATATTCGAGTATTGTTTAATCGCTTTCTTTTTATAGGGGACCCAAGGAACTCAATTTAAAAATAGTAAAGAAAATTATTGTTTAATTAAACTTATCTTAAACATTTGAATTCAAATCGCTAAATGAATACTTAGTCAACTCCTTATAATATAATTCATACATGACAAATAATATTTACTTCTGAAGCAAAAGATGATTAAAATTAATTTTGAAAAATAATTTCAGTGTATTCTAAATTATTAGTTACTGCTACTATATTCTATATTATAATCAAAAGCGAAATGTGAGAAATACAGTTGATAAATAAAGAAATAAGAATGCTAAGAAGAAAACGACATCAACAAATTTTGTTCATTTAAAATATCAATTAAAAACTTGCTGGAATCATATTGGGGACTTTGAGAGTCAAACGCTTTTTTTTGCGTTTATACGACTCGAATTGCGAATCAATACATACTATCAGTATAACCTTTATTTCTACAAGTTTTATAACGTTAGAGAATTTTACTACTGACTGAGCAATTTTTGAAGTTTCTTAATTGGATGCCCTAGTAAACTTTTTCCAACAATTCAGAACAAAACTGTTGACCGTTAAGAAAAACTTTTTTAATGCTTATTGAAGTTAGAAAATTCATCGGTATTATAATTCCGAATGTGAGCATCCTTATTTTGTTACATTAGAATTAAGAAAGATTTTATGCAGCGACAATTTTCAGATGTTTTCCAAAGTACTATTATTTTTATCATTTTACATTTTGTACTGATATAGTCAGCTGAAATTATGTAGAAAGGCGTGGCGTTAATTGTAGGAGTTGTTGATTTAATAATTCATCAAAATTTCCTTAATAGAGGAAGAGGTTCGGTTATGAACATCCTTTCATTTTTGGCTCATAAATTTTGCTCATTTAGATATTATACAGACATATACATTGTGTATGGGAAGCTATAAACCTTAGTTAACGACTATTGAAGAAACTAAATTGATTTTATCGAATAGAAAATTTTGGTTAAACATTTAGCAGAGTCCTAATTTTTGGCAAACAAAATTATGTGGTTTGGTTGTGAACACCACTGAAAAATCTACAAAAAATAGGCAAAAATGAAGTAAAACCTCCCAAGATATATACAGAAATGATAATTTATTGATTTCAAAAACCTTTAATGACAGACAAAGAACAGAAGATGGCACTATCGATACCTATTATTCTTCATCCTCTTCACAATCTTTACGTTGCCAGTAGGTCTTATGCATTTGAGCACACTTCCACCCGCACAGAGAAAAGTGAAACGAATGAAAGCCGATCTGAGAAAACGTGGAATATGAAGGATCGATTATAAATTATACAATATACACAACAATATTTTATAATTTGTCAAAAAAAAAGGGGTGTTCACAATCGAACTAATTGGAGTGTTCACAACTGAATATTGTACATTAAAACGCATGAAACAAACATTTTCTTTTGCACATTATGGTGTCTGTCGCTATTAAGGAGGTAGTCGTGCGACAGTACCCGTCAAAAGTCTACCCCACATAAATCCACAGACGCCACTTTGTTTCTTCAGTGCGCGTAATGAACGTTTTGGGGGAGAGTGTACTTGATGGACGCCTGTTACACACTAATTTCTCAAGGAATCGTGTCTGTGTACACCAACATCAGCAAAATTTCGAAACGGCAACCTCGCATTTTACGTTCACGTGATTTTCCATCTCCCTCGTTTTCCTCTCTCTGTCGAAACGACATAATTTCGCTGTCTATTTATTAATATTATTACAAAACTGTACCGCTAGAGTTCTTCAATTTTTTTTACAATGTTCTTTAATATATTTTACACAACATATTAGTTTTTTATAAAAACGGTAAATACCGTTTTTCTGTAAATAATTAATATGTCATGTCGGCAAAGGCTTAGTATGGGGAACACGCGTTAAAAAGTGAAACTTTGAGGACGATTATCTCCATTATCGTACGGACAGGCTTTCTGAAATTTTAACCACGTATTGATATCAACGTCATTAACGTTTGGTGAAAAAATGAAAGACTTCGTAAAAAAATCGTTTCACGCGACTACCTCCTTAAATCACTAAATATAATAAATTTACTCCGTAACTATGCGTTTCACTTATCTTTTCCTTTGATTGAATTTGATTTGTATGGGATTTAAGAATACTGAAAAATCGATTAGTGGCGACGTATAGATGTCGGAAAATCAATTTGTTAGCAGCCAAAAGCCCAAGCGACTTTTTGCTTTCATATTCGCACCAAAGCTGCATGTAGCGAAAACACACACTTGACATTTGTCGCATTTGATTCATTTCTTTTCAATCAAAATGTACTCTGGGGTGTTCACAACTGAACCGTGTTCACAACTGAACCTCTTACCCTACTATTTTCATATTCAGAAAAAACTTTCGACTTCAATCAACATTAAAAATGACCACTCAAACGTTCTCAAATAACTATTACTCTATTATCGAAACAATTAAATATTAAGAACATCTAATGATCGTGTTATATACAAAACTGGAAAGATTCCTAAACTAGTACATTTAATTGAAATTAATAATAAACACGTTCTGTTAGTAACCTTTTTAAAAACTCGCCTTTTAATAACATTCACGTAAATTCAGAAATCTTTCCAATAACATTCGCTTCTTCGTACGTCATAATGTTTCTTTAGGCAATAAAAACAAACGTGGACAAAAACTCTTACCATCCATCCAGGAAGACCAATATCTCCGTTGACTCCAGGTTTGCCAGGCGGTCCAACTGGACCAGGTGGTCCTGGTTTTCCTCTCCGACCTCTCTTCCCCTCGCTGCCCTTCTCACCCTTTATTGTGACGTAATCACCAGAGCCTGCGATCGCCGTCACTCCAGGTGGACCACGTTCCCCTCGTTCCCCCTTCGTACCCGCACTTCCGGGGAATCCCGGCATTCCGTCCTTACCGGGTTCTCCTTTATCTCCTTGCGGTCCCTGGATCCCGTTGATTCCGGGGATTCCCGAGAGGCCGTAGTCGCCCTTGTCGCCCTTTTCTCCTTTCAATCCAATTTCGCCCTTGTAACCGCGCTCGCCCGTATCGCCTCGCTCGCCCTTGACGCCCGAACCTGTTGCAAATTAAAAACATACATTTTTGATACGTAGGTGAGAACCACGTACCAACGTTGACACGCTACCGTCAATATTTGAAAAGGTCAAAGTAAATAACGGGTTAAGCGGGTCCTGCGAATATTGGAGGTTACAAAACGATCTGTGTGCTATTCCAACGTTAAATAAAACGTCCACGGATCTAAATCGGTCCTCGTTATTTGCTTTGCTTGAATTTTTTTCAGTTGAATGGCGAAATCAGCGTAGGAGCCCCGTTGCGCTCGCAACTTTTGTATACGTCATTTTTTTGACTCGGAACATATGCGTATGACCAAAATTTAATCAGCCTTTTGGAAATGTTTGAAGTGTACTGTTCGAAGTAAAAATTGATATTTGAGCAGTTATGCGTTTCGTACTTTTAGCAATTGATTCATTTCATGGGTTAACAATTTGTCACTGTAATTCATTGCAAATAAATATTTACCATTTATTCCACGCCTAAATAATTATAATTTTTGTTTATTAAATTTATACAATTGAACAAATTATTAAAACGTTAAGAACATTATTTAAATGACATCAAATTTTGTCGTCGTTGATGATGAACAAAGATGTCGAGTATATAAAATAAACAACGAACATGACTAATAGCAAAATCTTATATATATGATGAGTTCCTAACTAGTCAAGTTTATTATCATCTAGTAAAGTTGATAAATTAATGAGTTCCTAATTAATAAACAGAAGCTAAAAAGTGTTTCTTCTCCATTCGTTCCTTCTTGGACATTTTATGCAATTCTAACATGCAAGAAGGGAAATCATTGATATCTTCACATAAAACATTTTTAATTTTAAAAAATAAACGTTAATAATATTAATTGACTTGTTTAACATCGTTGACCTTTTTAATTTGCGATGGAAAACTATCCCGACTATCCCGGTAATGTTTAAATTTACATATTTTGCATAATTTTGGGTTAGTGTAAATCGTTCCTTAATGGTGCAAATTTGTGAACTATCAATGGAACAAAAAAAAATAGAGCAAAAATGTATTTCGCTGAAAACATTCCTTCTGAAGTCTACTTTCGAAAAATTGTTGAAGAACATTTATTTCTGAAATCCCATGAGTTCCAAGCCGATAAAATAAGAAAAAATTCGAGCCTGTATTTATTGAAAGTCCACTCCCTCGATATCCATAATAATTATTGTGCAATGAAGTGCACTGTAATAATGTTGGAAAATTTTGACACATTACATTGAAAAAAACGATATTCCAATTCTAGAATGTTTTGAAATTCTAGACCGATATTAAAATAACAAATATTGCAAAATGTGCCATACAAAATATAGTTTTTTAAGTAGGAACTGTAGAATCTAAATTTTGGTTATAGTAGTAGTTTCATAATCATGAAATCATTAAACTTTATTGATTTCATTGATCTAATATCGTTGTAGTAAATATGATACAACAAGAATGAAATGAAATGGAGAAAAAGAAGTTTGAGTATAGGACGAAACAAAAACTATAACCAAAAGAAATTAATCACAAATTCTGAACTAATCATTTTGATTATTTATAATTACTTGTATAGTTATACCAAATAAAATGTATTCGAAACAGTTTAATAACATAAATATTTAGTTAAAATATAAGTACAATAAAGAAGAAATGAATTATTGGTAATAAGATTTTGTTTTAGAATTGAACTTATTTAATTTTGGTTCTGAATAATTTTAAATTGCATTCTAATTTAGATCACGTCCATGACCTTATTTGCTTCGACACGTGTAAAGAAAAATACTTACACATTTCATTTTTATACATATTTGGTGATACGGATTTATGACTATAACAGAGAAGTTATTCAATAATAACTTCATATCATTCTTGAAATATTTTATAAAAATCACCACAATTCCAGCAAAATTAGTTTTCTTTTATATATCTAACTCGACAAAATAATTTAACAAACGGTAGTATGAAAACGAGCTAATAAATAATTAATGCTTACCGTTTTACGTGACATAACAACAACTTGCAATTCTCTTTGGATCAAAGGAAGCGTAAAGGAGAAAGAACTTGTAGATCAAATATAGTACAGCAAAAGGAAGAGGAATTTGTTCCAGAATTTCAAAACTCCAAGGATTTTGTACAGTTTAAGCGAAATGCAGAAGAAGAAGAATGCAGATAAAGGAAAAAATAAAGTATAGAAATTAAACGAAGTCGCATACCGTGAAGCTTACAAATGAATGACTTTGATGAAATATAATATAAAGACGTTGCTTCATAGGAATTTCTAAGATGTCCAAGAAACATGAACGCATCTATACGTAGACTGTAAACCATGAAAATGTAATGTTATTGATTTTCAAACATGATACATCTTTCTCAGTTCTATTTTAAGCATACAAGTTATTCATTTTGCTACATAATATTTTGTTGCCATTCATTGTCATTGTTATTTTATTATTTTTCCGTCAGTGTATAAACACAAAAATGTTAATGATAGTGTTCATTAGATAAAATTATTTACTATGCACATGCCTTTTCTTTTAGGTATTAATAATAATTTCCCTCACAGTTATATCAAATAATTTGAAAATTTTATATAATGTTCGGGCTAAGAAATGAAACCTCCTTTTTTAGACAAGATTCATCATAAGATTAAGAATTTCACTAGGTTCTATTTACAATTCAAAATACGTTAAACCCATCAATCGCATCACTGAATTCTCTTGGCAGTAGATTAGTTATTAACAACCAGAAATCGACTCCTCAAATTGTCTCATAGGAAATTCATAAGTTTCAAGGAGAAACCAGAAACATCCCGTATTATTAAACGTCATCGCAACAGGCCGATACTACCAATGCAACTGCTGCCTTCACAAAAACATGACTTTTCAAAAACATAAAATGCGCTGACTGCAATTCTTAAATAATTTGAATAGGTGCATAGTTTAATAGGTTCTGAACTACATTACGTCATTTGCAGAAATTGATCTAAATTGTTTAAAATAACAAAGTATATTGTTAGCGGAATAAAATTTAGAATTTAGTTTCATTAAATTTTTGTAATTGAACTATACATTTGTGTAAATATATTTATTAAATAATTAATCTTTTATATTAAAATAGTAAAATTTACTGCATAATTAGTATTTTACATCACTACGAAATTATTTCTTGTTACTACTTCGCGGTCAATTATACAATAGCTGATGATTTTAACACATAGATTCTTTTTAGTTATACTATAAAAGTAATAAATAATTTTATAATTTCAAATGAATTTAATCGTACTGTACTGATTAGTTCAGTTTTACCAATTTACGGTTTGGTAATGGTAAACAGTAATCAAATCTTTTATGTTCGAAAGAAATACACTTATTCATGGAAAAAAAATATTTTATACGTACACTTTTTTATAACGTTCGGTATTCAGAAAACGTTGATTTCCTTTTTAAATTTTTAGAATTCTAGGTTCTTTCATGTTATTAAGGTTTAATCTTTAATAATATTTTGTGCTACTTTTGGGTATTTTGTCTATTGTCAATTTTACTTTGCAAAAAAAAGCAACCCGAACAATACCTCACGATACAAACTCAAATACCAATTTTTTAATGAAAAAGATACAAATGCCCTAGAGAAAATTATGCTATGCAAAAATTTCAAGCTTATTTTGTAATTTTTTCCAATCAAATATTAAGTTGTTTTAAATGAAATATTATTTTGTTCCTTTCTCAGTCATAATTTTTATCCCTTCATATAGCGATTCCCTTAATATATTCAAATACATTTCAAGTGAGTGCGTAGTAATTTTTTGCTGCACTTGCTGATTATAATTTCAGGTCAGATACTCAAAACTCGATAGAACGCTTCACAATTGCGGATGCCATGTATAAAATTGTCAATATCGCAAATGAAAAAAAAAACGAATTCTACGGAACGAAATTGTTAAGAGGCAATGTATTCTACGATTTCTGTTTGAATAACATTATTTTCGAAAACAAAATTTGCCAACATTTTTTCATGGAGCTATAATGCCATAGAATGATTTCTAGGAAACATTTTTAGGAGACAGTTAAACCTTTGAAGAGAAATACAATTACCGCAGAAACGTAAGAATGCTCTAAATGGGATTAAACGGTTCTTTTTCCTAAATAAAAAAGTAAATGTTGAAAAAATCTTTCTTTGTACGCAGGAACAATAGTATGCCACTAAAGTAATTTTTTTAAATTTTTAAAAATGTAAAGTTAAAGGACTTCTAGAATTGCTCAAATGTTGTTTTTATAATGAATGTGAACTTACGGGTGTCTCCTCCAATGTTGAGTCCACCAACACCAGGAGGACCTGGAGGGCCAGCAGGGCCTCGCCTTCCTTCAGGACCCAAATCTCCTTTTGCTCCTTTATCACCTCCTCTGCCAGTTTCGCCAGCAGATCCTGGGATACCCGCAACTCCAGGTGATCCTGGTTCGCCTTTGTAACCCTGATGACCTCTTGGACCCTCTTTCCCATGATCACCCTTGGCACCCTTTTGTCCGTATTCTCCTTTGGCACCTTTCCCGCCCAGTACACCAGGCTCTCCTTTTGGTCCAGCGTTACCTGGCTTTCCATCTTCTCCTTTTTGACCAGGAAGACCCGGGCGCATGCTGATTCCCTCCGCCTAAAAGGGATTTATATCCTTTATTAAAATTTTGCGTTAGCCTGGAAATCTCATATATACAGAGGAAAAAAATAAAATCGGTCCAGGGGTAAGAAAGTTGTGAATATCACAAAGTTCTACATGTGGAATATCTACAAAAACGTCATTCTTGGATATTATGGAGAAGATGTTAGTCAATTTCGAAGTAATGTTATGCGCAGAGTTAGACTTCGAAGTTAAAATCGGCCTATCGTGTCAGGATGTTAAGAAATTGCAGTTTATGTACATAATAAATAAGTACAGCGTTGGCAAGTTTTTAATATTTGAATCCGAGGCGCAGAATTTTCACCCTCATAAAAATTATTTGGAGCACATAACGTAAAATCTTTGAAAATCTTAACGTAATGGGCTGATTCTATCTCCTGATTTGGATTTTGCATACAAAATTACTTCGGGAATAACCCACATCTTCCCAACGACTAAACTTAGTTACACTGTTTATTTCTAATTAATTATTTCTCCTTTTAATGTTACTTTTATAATAACTCTTAATGATCACTACGCAATAAAGCCAAAAACGTTTAATCTCTGTTCACTATATAAAAAATTTACTTTTCTTACGTATCATGACCGATTTTGTACTATGATTCGTACTTAAGTCAAAACAGCCGAGGAATTTTAATTTCTTTAATTACACACTGATTTTTCCTTTGTGAAGTATCATTCCTGAACAATTTTTAATGCTCACAACAATGGAGCTGCCAGAATTTGTCTATCATATTACATTTTCGAGAAAATTCAGGATGTATATGTTAAAGGAGCATTGTTGGCCATTTTATATATATATAACTGGACTGAAAACTTTCGTTGAAGTGTTAAAAAGTAAAATAATGTGTCTATTATATGTTGTGGCTAAATGACTTTTGATTTGCTACCAAAACACACGAACGATAGTACCAAATGCGAATCGAAATATGGCAAAAAAAAAGTTATTTGGACGCATTTAACCTTAGTTTTCTCGAAATTTCAATACGATAAGAAAATTCCTTTAGCGCGATCATTTTCAGCACTAAAAAATACATCGCTTGCAAAAGGCCAACAAAAGTAAAATTCTGTTGGTGAATGTTATTGGACTTTTTTGTCTTCACGTTCTATGGTGAATATAAATTTTGTTATTCTATTGAATATTCCATAAAATTATTTTTATTTAATTATATAATTATATATTAGCACTGATGAAACACAATAAATTACATGGAAATTATTTGAAACTCAGTTACAGATTCTGAAGTAAATATTATTGTTACACTGAAGTGAATTTTATTCCATCATAGTTGTTATATACTGTTTTGGTAAATTTCATTTGAAACAATATATCAGTGGAGATATATATCATAATGATGGAAAATGTACGGTTAATGCGTTATCTTGGCATCAAAAACAATTTTAGTCAAGAAATTGTTAATGTCGAATCCCTAGTTTCTTGATTAATGAATTTCCTCTGTTGCTTTATTAGCGATGCTAAATTGCACTCACCCTGTAAATCCCTTGAGGCTTCCAACTGGGCTGCATGCGCATAATAGTGTAAATTTCAGTATCTAATTAGTAATTGCGAGGAGACTACACGTACGTTGGTAAACGTCTAGGCTCAAATGTCTGAAACTCGTGCCTTGAGATCGTTAGCGCACAAAAGGCTTGAATCGATACTTGATTCGCATTATACGTGAGCACGATAACACATGACGTTTCGGAATGTTCAAATGCGAGCCACTTCAAGGCATTTTATCACTGAAGTGTATACGATAACATCATTACAAAATTTATTCAACAATTAAAAACTTAACAACTATTTTCTATGCAACATATTATTGTATGAAATTTCCTACCTATTATCAAAAATTATTGTTTTGATTTATGTGCGGGTAGTAAATAGTTCGAAATAGTAGAGTATGGATTTAATTATTTAATATTAAATAATTATTAGGAACTCATAATAAAAATCGTAGTAAATGCATTCGATTCTATTATATATTGTCTAATGGTTTTTTAACATAAGAGAGTTCTTTACATAACTTGCAAGTTATTCGAAATGAATCCACTTTCATGGTGATGGTAAAATTTAAATTGGTGCAAATTTTTAATAAGAAAATGAAAGTTGGGTTGCTACAAAGTATCACAATGACTGTTGCAAATACAAGAAGAGGAAATTACACAAAACTAGAATAGGAAAACCGGCTCGAAACTACCATAATGTCGATAATTAGGTTACGTCTGCCCTGCTCATTTTGTTCGAAGCTTATCACGTCTCAATATATATTGACAATACTGTATTTTTATTTGCTAATCTTTACGATGACACAGGTCTGTATGGTTTTCTCTTTTTAGATATCGGAGTGGTTTCCTATGTAATCTTATTCGCTGAACACGATCCCGGATTCCAAAATTGGACACCACGTCATACGTAATTTTAGAATCGGAGATCGTACTCAGCGCCCAAAATTACATCGCCTCCGTTGATATCACTGAAGGACGATCCGTCATCTGAAAAATATCAAAGTAGTAAAAGACCTTAGTGATGGTCCGAAACTGACCCCCATTGTGTTCAACGTAATTATATGTTATATGTTTTTAAGCGGTAAAGTTCCATTCATAATTACTTCTGAAGATGGTTTTATATGTTTATTCTATAAATGCGATAAACGGAAACCCAGAATTTTTTCTTAGCTTCTTGAGTGTCCACAATGACATCTATGAATCTTACCAGTCTCAGTACAATTAAAAACTTCAAATTCGGATAAAAAAGTGATTTTTGGACGGTCGATGTGAGACCATTTTCCCTTTCTTGCAATTATTATTGTTACTATTCTAACTTATTTCTAGTCAGTAATTATTTGGTACAGAAAATGATAGTGGCAATCAGTATTAGGAAGTACTGGCGTACACTGACGATCAGGCGTTAATTATGGCTATTGATAATACTGGCTATCATTATCAACTTTCTTAATAATATATTGACGCTATGCGACCGAAGTTTACCATTTTCCAAGGTTGAATTTCCAAGATCCGAATAAGGAATCAGTTAAGACACAATACATACACGGAGAAAAATGACTCCGCTGGATTAGCTGATTCATATCAGCTAAAATTTTCTGCTGGAATTGCCGAAAATATCTGCAATTTTAACTGTTTTGATTCCGCTAATGTAGCCTTAACCCTACTCAATTCGCGCTTAGATCTAAATTTCCGCTACATTAGCAGATTTGTTCCGCTAAATTTGCTGACTTTTTCAGTAAATTTAGCTGAAATTATCGGCTATCCCTAACGGAATTCCAACAGCTATCCCTATAGGATACAATTAGTAGAATCTGCGGATTTTTCGGCTGATTTAGCCGGTTATTTTTCTCCGTGTAAGATTCATGATCGACAAAGGTGGAATACATTTCAAATATGTAATTCTGTCACCTATCCGGAAATTTGCAATTCTGGCATCAGGTTCGCGATCAACGACCTCTCGAAACGCTTCACACGAGTCACTTCAGTCATACTCGATAAGAAACAGTGATTTTTATTCAAGTTTTCCGACATATTGGATCTGCCTACTCGAAATGAGTATTGTTAAAGTCGAGATCCTAATCAGAGGTCCTATTCTGTAGTTCGTTGGTGATACAACTCCAGTTGGACCCCTGCGACTCCGAAACCTCCTTAAATTCTTATTCTGACCTTAAACAGGAAAAGAAGAATCAAACATAAAAAAAATAAATAAATCGAAAGGATTCCGTAAATAACCATTTTTACACCAGTGATTAGGAAACATTTTTTTTTTCATTCAGGATATTGTTTCTCAGATATAGGGAACATTTTTAGGACAGAATTTTTCCGGATTTTCCAGATGCAAAGTGCAGTAATTTCTTCCCGCGTCTTGAAAAACTAGAGGTTAGGTAACATTATCAAGCGTAAGACGTTCGTATTATTCAGAATATCGCAGTATAATGAATGATTTATTTTGAAATTAACGGCATTGCTTACAAAAAGCCCCATTATTTGGCACTTTTAAAATGTAAAAATGTAATAATTATGACTTACTTTTTGGGTTTGGTATAAAAGTTAAAAGTATACAGTTACAGTCATTTATAAATAGCATCATTTTTGTCGAATTCTGGATCAATTGCAGAAGTATTATCTGGATCCAACGATGATATTTCAGTATATATAATAATATTCATTATTTTAATTATATAAATATTTATATTTTCGTGACTCGCGTTATGGAGATTTCTAATTACGAAATTATTATTGAAATAATTGGTATAATAAAGTTGTGAATAATGCCATTTATAAGCGGACGAAAAGTGATTTGAAAGTTATATTATTTAAAGAATTCTGTAATAATAAGATACATGATGCATCTTAGACGATATTCAATAAAACATTTGTATAGATTTTGATATTTTCTTACATGCAAAATCTATCTCAAGATTGAGGATGTACTGAATGCAGACTTGTTTTTTATAACGTCAGTCATTATTTCAATGTTTACAAGTATTGATTAATTCGATCCAATTCAAAGAAGAAAAATATTGTAGTCGACAATGTTTACAATAAAAAATATCGTTTCCACTTTCCGAGAAATATCCAGAGCATATAACAAGGTTGTTTTACGGAATGGAAAAGGTGTAGCGCGCCACACTCTACAAAGACTTTCGTATGTAAAATTGCATTTTGTTTGTGCTTCAAAGCGGCGGTGTGTCCTGTGATATCGTTGGGAGATCTGCAGAAATTCTAATCGATCGGGAAAGCAAAAAGAAAATTGAGTGCTTCTCTTCCTCTTCAAATAGAAGAGACAAATAAAAATAGAAACTTTATCAAACGGTTGTTACCACTTTGTCTACATATGTATACATTTTTTGATCTCCACATATGTTTTACACAGTTCGTATAATACGATTTTCTTCTCTTTTAAACTTGTTGTATTTAGATTTTTTTAAAAATCTGGTATTTAATGAAACTTTCATTCAAGTTATTAACAATCCTCGCATTGTCTAAAATACATGAGATTTTGATATGGATAAATTTGGGTATCTACACGTCACATGGAATAAGTCAATTTCAATATCGAGTATAAATAGTACAGATCATTAATATTAAAATACTTTTAGACGTTCTTGAATTTTCGAAATAAGACATTTCCAACTGGAAATAGCTCTACAAATTGCGTTTGATAATAATTCCACCCTTTTGAATTTAGCACTTCCAACGTCAATCACTGCAACCACTGCATTAAAAATCTACCTGCACATATCACCATTGCTTCTCTTCTAATATTAATATATCTACCTAGAAATATAAGTGTCAATTACTATCACAGTCATTAAGACATTTTGAATGCCAGTTTTGCAAAAAGGAGTTTTAAACTAGGTTAAATTATCTAGATGTATAAATTATTAAATTACTTTGAGAACAATATATCGAAAGAGATTCGGTGACTTGCGAATCTAAAAGATTGCAAAGGAAAATTCGTCAACGAAAGACCTTCTATAGAAGTGTTTATTAAGAAATAAATATTCAGCTTTACTGAAGAAATAAAATAAACTTTATCTGTCATCTAATATTTCAAAATAATTAATTTGATTTAATTGAAAAATGTCAGGCTATTTTATTTATAGAGTTCGCTCCTTCCTGAAATGCAAATTTTCAAAGACATTCTTGAGTGACAGGTATTCAGATTTCGTTATTAATAATATTAATAGAGATTAAGTTAATTGGTGGTGACAATTGATTCATTAAACTCATAATAAAATAAAACGTATATTAAATCATTTTGAATAAATTCAACAAGATATTCGTTATGACTTTGATATACCATAATTTTATTACGTGATAATTAATTATTACATGACAAAATTTAATTAATTTTCTACCAACTAATTCCTACTGATCTATTTCTAATCTGCAATCATTCGACTTTTGTTAGTATACACAGCTGAATACTCTTTGACGATTCATTCATCAGCATATTGCACAAAACTTTACTCCAATTTAATGATTTTGATGAGTCTATGTTCACATCGAATTTCAGGAGAGCAGGTCGAATGACAGCTACAAGGGACATTACCTACTGATTGTTATCAGAAGATATCCTTACAATGAAAGAAAAACATTTATGGGTTACAAATAATCTTCTCAACAGCTATTTTCCGAGTGTTCGAAACTTTCTGTGCAGTGTATTGCCCTACTGGTATTTCATAAATAATAAATGTTATGTAAATGTAACTTCAGATTAGTTACGAGCGACCTCAAAAATAGTTGTGTAATAAATTGCAAGTAAATCGTACGTTAGGATAAATCGCATATTAGGAACTTAAAAAGCTTCGAAAATAACACGCTCCAGAAATGCCAAATTTTATTATTTCCGACGCCGCTTCACGGGAATAACGGAATTTGAGTTTTTTATACAAAGTATAATTTTTATATAGCATAATGGAAATACTTAACATTAGTCTTTTATTGATCAAAAACTGAGGCTTCGCGAATGATACTAATTTTAATTCGCGAAGCAATATAAACTTGGAAACATTAAAAAAACTACAGAATATTATGGTATAATATCAGGTTGATAATTTCGAAGCAGAGATTCGGGCATTAAAATTAGGAGCTGAAGTAAGCAGGAAACGTTCTATTTTACAACTTGCGCCATTTTTAGATAAGGGTGGAGTTGTACGTTTGCGGAGCAGAGTTAAGAATGTGAATTTTCCAGGTTTCGAAAACGATCCGGTAATACTGGATAATGCTCATCCAAAACTCATTTGCTGGTTAATTTCTATCTTGGAAAGATGATCCGTGAAAGTCACGAAACCTAGATAAAGGAGTTACGTAAAAAATTTTCTATTACAAAATTACGAAGCCGCGATTTTGGTCCTAAGTTCATAAAAGTTGAAAGACGCCATTAAAAAATGTAGAGCGTCATTTGAACTTGCGCACGCAGTTAGTACAGACTCTGCTATAATGGCAATTAGAAAAATGTCGGCCAGACGCGGACAACCTCGTAAAATTTATTCTGATAAAGTCCTGGCACGTTATTTCTCCGGTAGCTGCGTATATGGGGGGAATTTGAAAACAATTGATCCGTTCGATTAAACACCCGCTAAATATATTAAAAGCACAGGCCCTTAAAGTAGAAACGCACTTAACCTTTTTGGCGGAGATCGAACATATGATCAACTCACGACAGGTAACTCAGCTGAAAGCTTTTAGATACAAATTTTGGTGTGATCTTGGAGAACCATTTCTTGTAGTTGGCAAGAACAAACCTAGAAAATCGGTTGCGGAAATTAAGGATGTTAGTTTTGGATCATCATTTGTTTTCGTTTTCTGAACTTCCCAAAACTGGTTCTATCAATTTCACCAACTATCGACAAATTTAAAGTCACCATCCTTATTCATACTGCACAACTTCAATCTCGGTAACAGTATTTGTTATTGGTATACGTATGGACATAAACATTGGTCGGTTTTACTTGCCCGTATTTATGCTGGTTCTAGTTAAATGGATACATACATTTAAACAAGTCACAAATAACAGGTAATCGACACCGTAAACAGTTTATCGTGCATCGCAAATATTGTCCTATTTTCATTCAAGACAATATTTACTGTACGCCCAGCATGGAAAATCTGGATGCTTCTAACTACCAGCCGAAGTCTTCTAAAATTTCCACTATGGATAAAACCAGAAAAAGTTTTCGAATCTGACCGTAGGAAAGTTAAGTTTATGAGTTTATAGTATTTATCATTCTGAGGTCGGCATCTATAGCTTCGGTCTCAGGCTGAAATTAAATCTTATTTTCGCAAAAATTTTCATTGTCCACACAATTTAAATTGAAATATATTTAGACGTATCCAGCTTTACAAATTAGTCATAAAAAGCAGTTTCGCCAGACAATTTTTGAAAATTGTAAAAAATTGTTGAAAACTTTTATTTTCCATGGTTGCCAGGTCTCCGTAACAAACAAACCCTTGATCGTCTATCAGATATATCAATCTAATAACAACCTACAATCAAATCCCAGCAATCACGAGGGTTTCGTTAAAACAGACCCAATGGAAGATCGTGTACGGTTCCAACAAGGTCCGCTAGGTATAATCCGCGCGTTTAATTTCGAAAACCGAATCGGAGTTAAACGGTGAACAAATATTACTGTCGAGCGTCACTTTGACTGATTGAAACGCCAGTTTTATACTCGGGAGTATGTGTGGTGTCGCTCTCACGTATATTATCGGGTCAATATTGAAAGACTCGTTCATCCCGCGGGGGATCCTCACACGAGTAGCTTAATTGTGTCCCGAATTCAGGGACGTCGGTACCGCTCCTGTCTCGTGGTTATACGATTTACGCTCCGACTTTACCTCGCGGCGCAACCAAACCTCGTAGTAGCGCATACAGAGGCATGGAGTGATTACTAATTAGTTCGCAGGAGCCAAGCGATAAACTTTCTCTCCAGGCAATTGTCGAATGTTTAACGATTTAATGAAGTGATGAGCATCTGCGATAACGTCTGTGGAATTCCAAAGTGAATTTCGTTTGTATTAATAGACCTCCGTCTAATTAACGCACCGCAAAGTACAGATACGACGTAGAAAATTTGCTCATACCAAATGTTATGGTTTTGTGATTTTTATCTGACTACTTGTTTATCAGGTAGCAAGATCGTTTAGCCACAATATCTTTTCAAATAATGTCAATTTCCGTTGTTCTTTCAGAAGAAGATCTATTTTGCATATTTTGTTGTAGTGCAGTCTCTATACACTTTCACCTGCATGGTTTTCGATGAAACCTTCTCAAGGGGACTTCAGAATCCTAATAAACTTGGCGTTTGCAAAAAATGTTTTAGCAGTTTTTTATAAACAGTAAATTGAAAATATTTAAGTAGTGACAGCCCGCAGCGTGTCTCGCTTCCATTAAGTGCAGACTTTTACTACTTATAGATTGCTGAGGAAAAAACGGTGCGGACTGCTACTACGTAACCTATTGCACTTTTACTACATATACGATACTTCAGTAGCGATTTTTAAACTGTTTTATATGATGACATATCCAATTTCCATTAATGTGTCAGCTCTATTTGTATTCTAATCGAATTTATCAGTTTGGAAGCTTCCATCACGAGGGCAAAAATGATCTATACTCACAGGTATCATCCTTCGCAGACATTTTTATTTATGCCTATTTGCAGTCCGTGATGGCATACAGAATAGCCTTTAACACTTTTGCTGCCAAATGAGTTTAGTAACTCTGCGGAAAATATTGTCTTTAGGATTTCGGTGGAGCCGCGGTTTACATCAAATACATGCGAGAAATTTCATCAAATTAAATTCATCTGATCTACACCATTAGTTAGTTTACGTATAATAATCCAATTGCTGATAGATATATTCTAAGTTTTTTGCGATGCTGACTTTAGTTGAGCAAAGACAGTAAAACATCAGTTTTATGTTTCCAAGGAAAGTCATATGCGCAAACATTAAAAATGTTAATGATAATATTAATGTGAACCGAGATGATAAATAATATTCAGCAAATGAACAGCTCAAGATAGTATCTCACGGTAATGGATTTCTTTTTTGTAACTAGTTAATGGTGGAAAATTCAGCTAAAATATTCATTATTATGATTGCTTTGAAAAAAAGTGTCCTAGAAGTAAAAAGTATATCGTTATTGACAAAGCCCCTTACTGTCCCTATTTTCTTTTTGCGCAGCAAAATTTTTGCTTGGTTCACGACGTAACGTCCCGCGATGTACTCATACATTGCACTGTCAAGTTAAATAAAAAGGACGGGATATTATATTCTCTCGTAGACGGAAGCCCGTAATTTCCTCTCAGCAGGGTTTGCGGGAGATGAATATGAGACTTATCTTAAATAGAATAAATGAGAGACGTCGAAGAGTGAAAGTCTCAAAGTCTTCCGAATACCGCGAAAAGGAATGGAAAAAGACGGTCAGGATCAAAGAAACCGATGGAGAAAGAGATATAAGGGTTAAATGACTAGGGAAAGGGAAAAAGGGTGGAAAGCTGACGGTACGGAAACGCAGAAGAGTTCGAAACTTTGAGAGCACTTCGTTAGTTTGGATGACGAATTTGTGGGCTTTCAAGTACACCGTCCTGGATAACGCGTTCGAGAAGCGCAGATGGGCGCTTTTTCGGAAAACAATCGTCAAATTCTTCCTCCGTCGAAATGAAAATTCCTTAAAGGAAAGACGAAGTTACAAACTTTGGCTCAACTGTGACATCCGGCGCACAGTTGCATCGTTGGGTATTTCATCGTGCGTTAGATTAAACGAAATATTACTAAGAATTGGTCAAACTTTTCTTAATAAAATGCAATTTACAGCATAGATTATTAATTATAAACCAAAATTCTTTTAATTGATCTGCCTCTTTAAAAATAAACTGATTTTATTAGGTTTTTATTTTAGTGGTCCTCACGTTGGGCGCCACTTTTTTAGAAACTATAAGAATCATTGTACAAGTAAATATCCATTTAGAATTTACATAAGTACACCAAATGGACAAAAAACATTCAAGAACTAATTTCTAAAAAGCATCGTAGACTTAAGTGGTCAAGAAAAATAATTATAAGGATAAAGAAGTTGTGGAACTTCCTTCTTTCCAGCTTTAAAAATGAACCTTTTAACGCACTTTTCCCATATTAGGTTCCTCGTTAACTTTACCGCTCCGCCACGCCATCGCGGTGACTCGATTTCCATCTCCTAGCCCGTAATGAAAAGAAAATCATCCTGTTTTCATAAAAAGCTCGCTGCATAATTCGCTGCCTTCCTCTGCCAACAAGAGCGGGTAGGTTCTTCGGTTATTTCCCCGAGTTCCTCTATGCTTGTATTCGCGAATCTAATTCAGGTGCTGTCAGGAGGCTTCTGGCATTTGGGTCAACCTCGCTCGTGCATGCGTCTTCGCAGCGCGAGTCGAATCTCGACTAGAGCTTGTTTGCCAAATTGCACGATACGCTGGCACGAGAAACTCGAAGGGTGAATTACCTAAATGATAACCTCACCGTCGTTCATTCTCATACTATTCAGTCTTTTGTTGTAAACAAGGGGTGACATGCGGTGCTACTTGCTAAATATTTAAACACCGGCTACAGCTACAATGGGTATATGTGTCTCCTTAGACTTAATTGTTATTGTTATAGACCTTACTACCAGACCTTAGTAAGATCAACATAATACGCGAAGTGAATGTCACTGTATTCTCCATTCCCTAAATTTATTTGTAGGCTACAACGAATAAGTAGAAGGGGATCCAGTAGATATATTCAGTAATAGTCAGACATGTTTTACGAGACCGCCGGATGGCCTGCAATTTTGATTGCAATATTCTCGAGCATGACCTCCCGTATAGTACAGAAAGTTTCCAGGACACTTCCCCGTACTAGCTTGTATCCTACTCTACGTTTCTGAAATACTCATATGAAGCTCCTGAAAAGCTCCCAATGAAGATTTCAAATAAAGTTGTAGGAAGTCCTCAATATGTTATACGTATTAAGGATATTCTGAGGTTAGGTACCCGATGATGGAAGTGGACTTGGATCACCTGAGGAGGAGCGTTTGAGGAAGTTCTGATATATCTTCTTTTGAGAAGAACTTTGAATCTATACTATAAAAAACATGGTGTTCCACAAGAACAATCGCAGGAGCTTCATGGTCATTTTAAAAAAAAGTTTTAATGAAGAATTATGCTTATTGTCGTTAATCCCCGATGACATATTTTGCACAATATTGTGATCGTTCAGGAATCTTCTCCATGAGCACCAACGAATCCTGTTAAGAACTTTGTGTTATAGGGCTGATTTATATCTTAATCAAAACATTTCAATTTAAATATATTCACGACTGATAGTGATCTTAATTTAATTGATAGTCAATGACCTCTGATACGATATATCTAAGTTTCAAATTGTAAATTGGTCTATTAGCCGAAGGAATTCAATTTCAAAATTGATTGACTCTTTTTCGAGTTTCGAAATCGTTATTTTCTTCGAGCGTTTCAGCATTTAAAGTTTTGTTAGGCGAACGCCTCCGAAATAAATCTACAATCGACATGCTAACTTTCCGACGTCTACGTAAGAAATTTACAGCGCTTCCGGTGATCTCTGATTGCACCGGAGTTGGGTTTTTCTTGGGTGCGAGAGCACGGCGACTGACGGCGGCAGCGGGCCGCTTTTAAAGGCAAAAACCCGATAACAACTTGCATCGCACTCTCGTATACGGTCGCTTTGAAATTTCACGGCCTTCGATTCGTAAACCAGGAGTCGAAGAAGCAAGAGCGTGTAGTAGGCAGCCTAGAAATTGGTTTCTGTACTCTCCCGGGAAATCGGGTTGGCTGTGTATACGTTTCCGACATTCTGGACAGAGGGTTCGGGTAGGGTGCTGACCTATAAGATAGTACGGGACACACACTCGGGTATCCTTCCTCCGGCTTTATTTAGCGAAATCCACAAGTCAGGGTCCCTCTTTGGGGACGAAGGGGAAAAACGGTCCTCGGGTCCGTGTCGTCTGTCAAACGATTATCGTGTCCCGCCCTGCTGTATGTGAAATTCTTACGCGACGATCCGTGATGCGATAACGACGTGAAACTCTTTGAACCGCTTCTCTATTCATTCAATTCGTACAATAGAACGTGGTGTACCTGCAGAGGATTTTCGTCGGTTGACCTAACCAGAAGCAAATATGGATATACAACATTTTGAAAGCAAGTTCTTGTTAAAATTCTCATGGTTCATATAGATATTTTATCAATGATGCAGTCCTATATCCGATAAGAGATTAAAATCTTTATTTCAATTAATTTTGATGCAGTTTTATAACAAAGAAACACCTAAAAAACGTTAATAAAAACCTTTTATGGTAAAGTGGGACATATGTTGTCCCATCTAGATTTATTCGTATTACATTACGTTTCAAAAATTTACAAACATTTATACAAATTTTAAAAGTTCCTCCATTTGAACAAAGTTTGCTATTCGGAGGTTTTCAAGGTTACTGCATATGAATCCGATATTAATTTTGTTAAATTCATATTCAGTTCGCAATTTTAAATTTGACAATATTACTCCTGAAATGACCTGGAAAACTCTTCAATAAAAATTTTTCTTTAAATGTTTTTATTTGTAAAATGTTTGTCCGACATATTCGATTTTCCATTTTCAACATGGTAAGAATAATAAATCGTAAAATGAAGTCCATTTCACTATTTTTGTATGGCATAATGGTTTTTCCATTTTTAAAGTAGTAAAACTAACGCCTGATTCGTTAAAATGACGAATATAGCTGGAAAAAAACTGACTAAAAAATTTGTTTTCTAATGCATTTCATAAATTCTTGTCGATCGTACTGAACCAGCCATCTTGAATTTAGTAAATCTAACGTCCAATTCTTAACGGTAGCGGCACAAAAACACTACGACTAACGACTTTCAAACGAATCCCATGAATTTTGACAAATTTGTCCGCCATATTAAATCCGTCATTTTGAATATTAGAAACCTGACTTCAATTTCGAAATCAGCGATCCCAAAAACGTTAGTATTAATATCTCCAAGATCACTGAGACAATGAATTCATCACTGTAAATATAAAGAAGTTATTCATTTTCGGAAATCATGAAAACCGAAGAAAGAAATCGTTTCTGTTTGATATTTGAACTAGATTATTCAATAAAGACCTTATTGATACTTTCGAGAGATCTCATTTCCCTTTCAGCAATTATACGCACGACGTCCTCCGGGGCTCTGAAGGACGTCTAAATATCAATACGTATAGTCCTCTTAATCTCCTCAAAGCGTCTTGTATAATAGAGACATTTGGGCGTCGTGAGGAAATGTTGATGATATCCTCAAACGGAAGTTCGATGTGATATAGTTGCGAAAATACCTTATGGTAAAAGATGAAAAAAATTAATGGGAATGAAAATGTTAATGATTCATTCAACTTATATCTTGAAGCTGATGTGAGAATAGTAATATTTGTTAAATTGTACAAAAATATGTTAAAATATAAACTTATAATGCAAATACAATAAGAAAGTTAAATCGATATTAAAAATAAATAATAAATACTCTAATAGCCCCAAAACCTTGCAGTAACCTTAAAATACCCATAAAGTTTTGCTTGATTATTTCTGAACTTGATTGAACAGAAAAAATGATGATAATCTCAAATGATAACCCATTGTCTGTAGCTACAATATAAAATTCTAACTTGAATTATACAAAGATGTGTAAGAATAAATGTGTGAAACGTGAAGACCATGTACTTTTCAAAAAGTTGATAAAAAAAATTATAAACAATTCTAGTTTAATATTTTTTTCAATTTCGAAAAAAAAAAAAAAAAAAAACATGAAAAAACTAACATAAACACTAAAAATTAGACATTTTCAATGGTTTATTGAAAACCCCGGTCACCAAAGTTAGAACTCTTTTTTTGCCCAAATTGGCCTATCAGAATCGGTTAAATGCTAAAAATCTGCTGAAATAAAGTACTTTGTGTGCTACAAAATCTTGGTTTGTCCGAAATTGTTAAAAAATTGATTGCGCTTATTAATAGTGAATATAAAATTTCGTATTCGATCTTTCTAATTAATATAAATTATATGCAATTATCTTATACGTTCTTCATGTGTTTTAAATTACCTTTACCCGAGAAAATAAATTCCTTCATCTCCCCAGTAACCTCGTAGGACCTAAACAAAACTTTTATCGCAAGTGAAAGGTGTTGAAAATCCACAAAATATAGTAAGTTTCGTATGAGTTAGTACCTTTATCGAATGTCATTTACAAATGTCGTTATTGATTTAAAATCGTACGATCTGGCAATCTTTCAGATGTATGGAAAACTAAAAAGTTTGATAGTGTCGATTGGTTTTAAAGTGTTTCTAAATTGAAGCCCATGGTTATATTATATAAGCAAATATGATTTTGTTTCACTGTATAATAATTATTTTTTAATTTTTGATTTTATTTTTGATCGGTATTAAAGAGGTATGAATACAGTGACTAGAAATTGATAGGTACAAGAACGATTATTTAGCTTTTCCAACGTTCTCAAAGGAAGCATTCATGTGCAGCGATGGCTATTAAAAATTTAGTTGTTGAGGTGATATAACAGAGATAACAATTTCTTTTATGTTCGTAATAGTGCTATCTAAAGCAACCATTTCTAAAATTTAATTTTGCATGGAAACATGTATATGCGATATTGAAAATATTTTCTCACCCGAATTATCGATTTGTAATATTATGATAAAACCAATTAGTTCTATGATGTAGAAAGAATATTTCTTACATTCTTTCTAAGAAATCTTATAAACATTTTTTTGTTCATTTTTTTTTACAAAATATATTTGAGGTTTGCACGATATAGTCGTAAAGTTATAGTGCCACACTTATAAAGTGAATGTTTTAAATGTCTTACTAATAATAGTTACTTTTAATTCTACGCCGGTAGACAATATTTTAACTACTCAATGAGAAAGAGGGAAACGTTGAATATGTTCATCTCAATTTTAATACATCAGTACTTCTCAAAGGCGTGATAGCAAACAGCTGCGTCTGAAAGTCACAGTTCTGAAGTTCGAACAATTTGCGTTGAAACCCCTGTAATATTTTAAAAACTATCTAAAACTAAAATCATTTTTATTAAAATGAAAAGGTTTTGTATTAAAAATCTTCATTTTTAATTCACTGATAATAAGAACTGTCCAGTTCATAACGGGCACATCGACCGCGTATATTTAGATGCACGAGGAAGTTTATTTTTTCGAAAAAGCTCTCACGACTAACAAACCAAAAATTAACAAGCTAAAGTTACAAAGCAGATGGTGAAGAGACTTCTATTGTACTTCCATCCGCTGACTTCCCTCATTAGTAGAATATACTTTATATTGTACATTTTTAAGGTATTATACCTCATTATTATCAAAAATGTTTACTCTTCTATTTTTCATATAATTGTCTTCATCACCATTGTATCAAGAATTCAGTGCAAATCTCTTTCACTATTTTTTAAATAACCTCGTTCGTTTAATTCCTAAATCTGATGCGCGTCATATTTGGGTTGCTGAAAAAAGCATATATATAACTTTAAAATAAATACTTGCTCAAGTATCTTCCATTCTTTTATTCAGTATAAGCTTTATGAATGCGGGTCGAGTTTGGCTAACAAATTGTACGCGCGATTCATTCATAATTTTGTGTGTCAGCGCCTGCTCGCGAGTGTACTTTACTACGTAATGCATCTCTAAGGTAACGCAGTATACAGCGGTAATAAACCATCGGCCACTTCAGTTTCAGTGAAATATCTACGAAATGAGATTTCAAATAAGGATTTCGAAGTATATCATTTTCGTTCCCGTGTTCCGAATCATCTGGTACTTGAACCCGTTTTCTCCAGGGTTGTATTGTGCGAACATCCCGGCCGTTATAGCTAACGCTGCTTTTCCGGGGTCTGCACTTGGGTTGGTACTTCATCTCACGGGTGCGATTATTATTAATTGAGAGGATGCATCGAAGCTGTAATGAGCATTACTCGATGGTGCTATTCAATATATTTCTGATTCAAATTTGGTTGCGAAATTGTGAGTCCAGAAGAAATCGTTGCTCTTAACTAAAAAATAAACAATTGTGTAATCTGCCAGACTAAGGAAATATTCATTTATTTATAGAAACTTCTTCCACCCATCCATCGACAGCATATAAGCATTATCAAATATTGTGCGTAAAAGATTGCATTGCAATAAGTCAGTTGTAAAATTTGATGTAATGCAGTTTGAGTGACCTCATCGTGTATTTATGTAGGATGACCTCAAATAACGAGTGGAGCCATCTCAAAAGTAACTGTCTAAAGCAGTGGCCACTCTTCAACTTCAAAAGTCTGTTTAATACAAATATATTCGAAAATTTAACTGGAAATAATTCAGAAACCGTGAAAATTTGTTAAAAGTCACAATTTTCTGCAGTAGAGGATAGTTTTCCAAGTACTAATGAATCCTTTGTCATTGGATTTTTGTAATATTCTGTCATTGTCTTTCGTGAATCAACGATATTGTAATTAACCTACATTCTAAATACTCTACAAACAATTTTTAATAAATTCGATTTTTATTTGCCATTCAAATTTTCGACTGTCGTGAATCATTCCCAATTGTAACAACTGAAAATTTTCCTATTTTCAAAGTCCTCGGCATCGTACACATGACTTTCTGATTTAAGAAGTAAAAAACTGGAAACATTGAAATATATTAATTTATCTTCCATCCTAGTATATCGTAAGGTGTATTTTAGTCCTCACAGTTCTTTTGAAGGTATTCGAGGGGGGGGGGGGGTGTACTTGGTAAGTATTAACTCTACTCTTCTTTAGGAATTTGTTTAAAAGCACTACAATACTATTTGTGATGTAATATTTGGTCTACTTCGGTTTGAATGTCACTTTCTAGTTAAAAATTCATTAGTTTTTCTGAAACTTCACAAAACTACAATTTTGCTACTATCAATTTAGCAAACGAAAACTTCATTATAGGTTTGGTACATAAACTAACATAAACCAAATTCACATGTTCTAGACTGCTTTTTAGTTATATTTGTATATGAGCGTACCTCTACCATGAAAAAGTATCTTTCACCCAGAATAAAGATTCGTTTTCCCGTAGTCTCTCACGTATAGGGACGTTTATATTTCTGTTAGTAGTCAAAAGATGAAGATTATTTATTACACTAATCTATACATCAGTTTGCTTTAGAAATTTCGTTTTCAACTCACACTATAAAAAGTCACATTATTTAAAATGATTTCTTTTCATCGTAATGAACCATTCCTTTATTATATTAACGTTTGATAGAATTTCTTGTAACCTTCAATAACCATACGATAAAAGCCGAGTAATTTGTAGTTATAATACTTCTTTTATGAGATAAAAGATTTTTTATGGATAAAAAGCTTAAGAAACTATAATTTTAAAAAATGTCTTTTCTATACGAAAGTTTCAAAAATGTACGTTTAAAACATAATTTGTTTTTAGTAACACTAAACATATATTATGAATGAGATTAATTTGTACCTCAGATGAACTCAACACTATTCGATTTTCATGTGCGTTATTACTCGGAAATGTAACAATTTAATCAATTCTATAAACTGGGAATATATTGCGCATCATACAATGAAACAAGAAATATGACATATTTTATGAATTTTCTTCGCACTTCGATTGGTTCTATGAATGAACAGTACTGATAGTAAAAAATATTATTTACACCTCGTGTATCAAATAAAAAAATTCCCTCAAATACACCTTGTAAGTATATTGGAAGATGCTACCTATTTACCATCGAATGCAGATATATAGAACACATTCACTATTATATATTAGTTGATATCAGTGAATACTAATATTTTAGGACCCAATAGATGCTTCAAAATTGATATCGCAAGTAAATAATCACTATACTGATTAGTACGTACATGACACTCAATACCTTTATTTTATATTTTACTTATATTTCTCGTAAAATTTAGATAACTTCATTGTGTAGTTTAGACGAGGATGAAATATATGATAGAAAAACTAGTATGCGCATATGCTTCCTGATAAATGTTATATAATTTAACTATCTCTGAAATGGTAAGTGGTTACTTATCTCAAAATATTTGTCTATGCGTCGGAGAAGAGGGAGTCAAACGGAACACAATTGTATTTTGAATTAAATAAAGCAAAAATGTAAAATAATTTGAGTTTTATTAAATACCAGATGAAACTTTATATCATTAGCAGTAAATGAAAATTTAGGAGTAGGCCAAGAACTCTGACGGAGGCGCTTAAAAAAATATAATTTTGTTGTCATGTGGCTTTCTAAAGTCTGATTTTATGCCTCTATTTGTAGTAGTGAAGTCGATTTTACTCCTTCGACAATTACATACATAAGTTTCACACTCTTTCCTGTTTTAATTTGTTAGATTAAACTTGAAATTTAGACATATGAAGAAAAATTTGGTTTGTATCACGGGCGTAAGCTTCAAAATAAACTGTTACACCAAATTCCCTCGTAACGTCTTTGCCATCGCTTGAGCATGTTTATCGTCTGCGGGCGAAAAAGTTTATTTTACGTCCTGGTAAACAAAACAACTATTATTTCTGATATAAAACGTAATAGATGCGATAACATTCTTTCAGGGTATGTATCGAGAAACATTGTTAAAGAATAACTATCAATAGTATGCTTTTATTATTACAAATATTTATAAATATTTATATACATATTTTGTTCAAGTTCTGGTTCGCGCTGTGTTACGGCTTGTCAAATTTATTCAAATTTATAACTTGATTATATAGACTCAATTAAAATGCTTTACAAGAAAATAGACGTTTTTAAATATCCCCTAATATTTTCCAACTAAAAGTTAGTGTTATTAAAATTTTAGCTTGAAGATATTTTGCCTATGACAATTGTAAATATTGTCATTTACATTCGTACGTTTTACAAGATATGAGTTTTATTACTGGTTTCTTAAAAAGCGATATATTATAAGCGAAGCTGAGAGTATACGCGAGGAAACGAAAATTAAAGATAATACGAGAAAAAGAGAAAAATAATAGAAGAAATTTAAAATAATGAAAGAATAGTACGAAAATAAGCCGAGTAATGAGATTGGATAAAGCTACGCCGACTCACGGAACTCCACGGAGATTGAAGCCGAGATAAATGAACAAGAAGGATGAAGAAATATTGAAATTGACAGAATGATGACAAGACAATAGCAGAAAATATGGGGGAATGATGGATAAGAAAGTTTCAAAAGCTAGTCGCACGTAAAAAATGTTACAATTTTTATTGCCTCGGGTTACAGCAATCAATGATTTTTTTATTAGTTTTCAGTAGATGATATTTTGTTCTTTAATTATTTATTGATTTTACGAAAACGTTACTAATTTTCAAATGGATTTCATTCTGATAAATTTTTAAAGATTTTTGGTTCACTTTTTATAAAAATGTTCATTTTATCCTTACTTTAGGTAATTGTTTAGCATAAAGATTCATCATATTTAAGTTATTAAACACTGTGATTAAATTTCTTTACGGTTAAGGAGGACCATTCTTCCAATAATGTTACATAAAAAATAGACTAGACGCCTATGCATGTACGGTGAATGTTCATGTATGTAGATGCGATGAACATCGAAAAGGGCAGAATATAGATGTGAAATGGACGTCTACGTATGAACATAAATTAGATATTCATGTGTACTTTAATAAGTTAATCGAAGGTTTCATTTTATTGCATGAATTTTTTTGCCAATGTTTATCGTAGAAATGCAACAAATGAAATGAGCCTTTCTAAGCTTAGATTACCAAATTCTTTCAATGTTACATTCAACAAATGAACAGATGAAAATTCAAAAATACATTATGTTATTATTTTTCTATTATCAATCAGATCGGAGGTTATTTTTTATATTCTTGTTTATAAACGTTTCATAGTTTTATTATAGCAAAATATATTGTTATCTATATCCTTTCAGTCGACTGTACTAACTTGAAAGTAGTGTAAATTATTTATAGTATTTTTAAATTCAGATTTATCAAGTTTTTTACACTGTTTTCTTATAAATATTATAACAATTGTAGTCGCATTGTGCGAATTGTCTGCAACATTTTGTTTACATAGCGTTATTAAGTCATACTTTAAATTATTGATACTTAATAGGGCGTAAATAGTACTTTTCATACCAAGGGCGTAAATAAGAGTTTTACGCCTCGGTTGGAGATTGCACGCCCGAGGGGTGAGGAATCACCGTACGAGTCATAAATTCTACGTCCGTAATGAGAACAATATATTTTAATCCCTAGGGATGGATATTATCATTTTTACAAATTATAACTTAGCAAAGTCCCTATCAATATGGAAACGGGCATAATACTTCCATAACAGGAAACGTAGAATGACCATTGTACGCCTTCTGAATCGAAAAACGTACTATTGAAACAATGTATACAAATGGTCATATGATCACTATAATAATTACACTTTTATTGCCGCTAAATATGTTTCGAAATTTGGGAATATAAATATGCAAATTCCACAGATTTTCGCAACATAGATATGTTGTCCGAGGTTACAGATGAAAGCTGCTGTGATGAAATCACTTAATCTTACAGTTTTTAAATTTCCTTCTGCTTTTTTTATTTTTTCTTTTAATTTTTACTGCTTTTACGTACAGTGGACATCCCTCGCAGGAGCATCAAAATGATCAAATTGATCCTTCAAAAATGAATCTACAATGGAAATTTGTGATTGGAAACTTGTCTTAGTCTAGCACCGTATCAAACTGCCATTATATGTATTTAATTTACAATAACTGACTATTACTGTCCAGTTTCAGAACATCTTAGCCGTTAGAAAACCTATTAATTTTTGGGTTAATCATTATGGAAATAGTGTCCGTATCTCTGATGAGGATCTCCAAGAGAGTAAAAAATTTTAATAAATAGAATTGACCTTTTAGAAGTGTCAACTTCTTTGGTTCTTTCATTCGCCATTTTAAATCGTAAAAATTTTAATTATAATCTCATGTAATTATAATATACACTAACCCTTTTCGTCCCAAATGTCCGGAATTTGGACACAACTTTCAACGATGTAACTTTTGTTCCAAACAACGTTAACAAAAATTAAAATAAGTCAAAATCGATAGATTTGGACCTCTTCTTTCAAATGCCGCGGTGAGAATCAGCCGGAAATTACAGAGAAAAAAGTTATGATCATTTTCTCGAAAAAAATACTGATTTTTTCGACGTTTTTTCCCAATAATTGCGTTTTTTGACATTGAAAAGGGCAGTGCTGATCATTGCAAAACGTACTAATCGCGTCTTTTTGCTCAGACCATTCTTCTCCCGCCGGATTTTTTTCAAGAAACAAAATTGCGGCTTCAAGATAGCGTCTCCAAGTTGTAATTTTACATTTTCTCCCACAAATATTGATTATTTGACCGCGTAACGGTTCAAATCACGGAGAACTGGGATGAAAAAGTAATTATTATCATTTGTGAATACTTAGTCCTATCATGATTCATTCATAACCTCAAATTAGTCGTGTACAATGGGTTACTACCGATATTTTGTCTGATTTTCACTCAATTTGCAGGTCGCAGGTCAATCCACATCTTATAGTGCAACATAACTTTCAATATCTGCTATATTGATTTACAAAATACAAAACAAAACACAAAAATAAAAAACAAATATTTCCTCATTGCCTCCACGTGTTTTGAATACAAAAAAATGAAAGTAATAAAATTAAAATAAAAAAAAATGAAGAAAAGTATTTTAAAAATAAAAAAAAGTCGAACTGTACTACATTTTTAGGTTATAACCCGATAATTAATAGATCATAAGGATATATGGTCATTTTTAATTTCACACATAAGTAATGTTAGGGAAACGTGGAAAATTGTGTGAAAATTAGACAAATAATCGGTATAAACCAATTGTGTCTAATTAATTTGAGGTTATGAGGTTATGAATAAATCATGATGAGACTAGGTATTCACAAATGATAATAATTACTTTTTCATTGCAATTCTCCAGGATTTGAGCCGTTACACGTTCAAATAATCGATATTTGTGCGAGAAAATTCAAACTTACAACTTCCAGACGCCATCTTGAAACCGCCATTTTGTTTTTTGAAAAAAATCCGATGGGAGAAGAGTGGTCTGACCAAAAAGACGCGATTAGTATGTTTTGCAACGATCAGCACTGCCCTTTTCAATTTAAAAAAACGCAATTATTGGGAAAAAATGTCGAAAAAACCAGTATTTTTTTCAAAAAAATGATCATAACTTTTTTCTCTGTAATTTCCGGCTGTTTCTGACCACGGCGTTTGAAAGAGGAGGTCCAAATCTATCGATTTTGTTTTATTTCAATTTTTGTTAACGCTGTTTGGAACAAAAATTGCATCGTTGAAAGTTGTGTCCAAATTCTGGGCTTTTGGGACGAAAAGGGTTAAAATTTCATCTAATATGAATTCCTAATTGCCTATATTAATTTACTCGAGTCACATCTAGAAACGTTTAAGAAGAAATCCTGACCGTGAATGAAATTTTATCCATAACCATATTTCACAATCAATTCTGATACTTTCTCCTTCGCGCACCATCTCGTCACGTTCAAAGGGTTTTACGTCGGTTTTACATTCGGAAATCTAGCGCGAAATGCATGTACTGTTCGGGAAAAGGCCACCGAAGTGGCGAAGGTAGAAATTGAAGCGTCGAAACGACGAATCATCCGCGAAATCACAATACCGCAACGGGGTGAATCCCGCCAAAAAAAAATTATATAAAAAAGATGGCGAGACTCGAAGGCAAAAGGATACAGACAACTCGAAAGCGGAAGAAATAAAGAGATCCGGGACATGTTCTCGCAAAACGTATAGCCTTTGGTATCCTCAATGGAGCTATACACGTTCCATTTCCATTCAGCGAATTTCTTGTCGTGGAAAAGAGTGCAAGGAATTGAGAGGGGGTGTGGAAGCGTCCCGGTTGTAAAGCCGTATCCACCACCACGGGGGAAATGGGAGGATCTCGAGTTTCGAAAGACTCCGAGGGAATGACAGGCATCCTCGAGAAGCGACAGGAGGTCTTCTTTCAGAAAGCGCACGAAAGTAGGTCTTTGTGGCGTTCGTTGAAGGAATCCATGATCCGATACGTCAGAAACCAGCAGCGCTTCGCAGGAGACGGGCGTATATGGTGAAAACACACCAAATCGGAGGGAAATTTGATGGGACTTAAGCGATTCATAGGTCGCTTATGGTTTCATTCATAAGTTTAACGCAAATTTTTTTTTTTTTTTTGGACCAACTTCGAAAGTGGTAGGGAAATGTTCAATGTTGCTCCTTTTGATATACTCTTCGAAATTTTCGAGTAAAGGAGGATGCCCACGGGTATAGGTGATTTATGCCCTGGAGATAAAACCTCCCTAATTGGCATATTCGGTTAGGGTATGATAGGAGGTAACACCCCATACCAAATTCGATGGTCTAATCACAGCAGAAGGTCGAGAAAAACGCTGTAGAAGTCGCGGATCATACATAGAAAGTGTAGTAACGTAAGTAGTAATATGCCGCGACGTGTATTTTTCGTACTTTTACTATTTACATTCCTGCATTTTTCTATGTTTAATCCGCGATAATAGGTACCTCCCATCATACCCTAACCGAATATGCCAATTAAGGAGGTTCCATCTCCAGGTGAGAGCATCCTCCTTTTGCTCTGTTGTCAAACACCCGTTTGAATCAATTGGTTGTCCGCTCGAAAAAAATCGGTCTGAGACATTTTTTCATTTAATGTATGTATTTTTTATATCAGCACCATGACAATCATAGGATTATGAAAAAAAAAACATGTGAATGAGTTGCTACAAATTACTATTAATTGCTGCTGAGTGGATGATACAATAACGGAAGGGATCTTAATGTTGGCTTCGAAAATGTTCATATTGTCTTTATTTCTGTGGTGGATTTCCTTTAAATTTTTCTTTTTTTAAGGGATCTTCCAAAGGTGCAGATAACTGGGTGCAAAATTCATTGCTGATAAAACGTAATTTTACTAATTCGTTTATAAAATATTTTTAGTTGAATGAATCAACTCATTGTAAGTTCCTTCATTAGCAGTTAGCTAAGACTTGTAAATTTTCATATCTATACATATATTTGCGCAATATTGTTTTAATCGAGAGTTATGGACCAAAAAATATACTGTAACCATAACCGGTATAGTATCGTTACTATTATACTGCACATTAATCTGTTACGAAACTTATTCTCTTCATTGGACAGGAAAAATCTTAGCAATGAAATTGCAAAAATGAAAAGTAGCCCTTCCAACTTCTATTTTGATAAAAAACACAATCTAATTATTCCCTATTTAAGTTAAGGTTACATAGATTTCAATTTCCGTTATGATTAATTAAAGTGTGCATATAGCGATCTTTGACACCGGAAATATTATAATTGCCTTTGGGCACGAGTTTCAGACACCCGCATATTGTAAGCATCACGTCGTCTTGAATTAAAGAATTGTACTCACATCATATCCTGATAAATCACTCTTTCCTGGAGGGCCTGGAGGTCCTTGTGCCCCTTTCTCGCCAGGAATTCCATCTCGACCTGGTTCGCCCTTTTGACCTTGCGATCCTTCATGTCCTGTTGCACCAATGTCCCCTTTTTGACCTTTTGGACCTACGACTCCCTGTTGGCCTCTTTCACCCGGTGGACCTGCGGCGCCCTGTAAAGGTACAAAAATTGGTTTCATGATTGTGAAAAATTACAATTTAAAAGAAATATGTAGCATATTTTGTTATCTATTTGAGTAAAATCACTAACATGAACAGATAAATTTCTTATCTACTACAAGGTGCCCGAAATTGGTGTTTCTTAGTGCCCATATACATTTATAAAATCATTGCTTTATTTCAGTTTGATAGTTTTTTTATTTCATTCGGCTATTAGGATTTTACAACAAGGTAAATATCGTTTTGTTTTTATTCTTAGAAGCCAAACATTCATTGTACGCTTTGTTTTCATTAGATTTCAGAAAAAATAAATATCAGTTTTGGAAGTTTTACTACTAATTCTGTAATTTACGTCATGTCATTGATAGTAGAATTTGTTGTTAAAAGTTGAAAATATAAAATAAATAAACTTTTGCAATGATAAGAAACAAAAGGATAAATGAAAATTTTTCCATCAAATCATTCAATCATAAAATCGAATTTTCAGTGGATTTTTTCTACGGGTGTTATAAACTACGTCGAAAATACTTTTTTCAGTAATATTGAACATAAAAGGTTGTCCACTGTATAGGCCATTTAATCAGTACCGTCAAAATTAGTGTGAAAAAAAATCATACGCTTTTGAGCAAATAAAATTATATTGTATTACATTTTGGTTTTACGTCAAATATAAAAATAATATACATGGTATAAAGTTTACTTTACATAAGACAGAGTCGTGCATGAAACTAGTTAATGAAACTAGCATATTTTATCAGACATATCAACGAGATTACTTTTTTAGAATTTTTCTTCATCTTCTTGAAATCTCTTCAAATATGCAACTGGAGGCTGTCAATTCGTCGCATCTATATTTACTATAATTATACTTGATAAATTTATCTGAATTTAGAAGTTCCAATTTATTAAGAAACAAATTTATCGTTCGGTGGTATTAATAAATTATTAAATGAATTTGTCGGTGTTCCGAACCAACAAGTGTCTGACGAATCTATTAAAATCCATCAAACTTCAATTAAATTAGAAGGAATGCACGGGGTAGCCGTAACTCGGAAGGTAGAGCATTGGACTTACTAAAAGTCGTGGGATCTTCCCCACCAGCTGCGAATGGGCTACCATTTCCAATTTTTTTAAAAATAATTTTTCATTATTCCGTTTTTTTCTGAATTTTCTATTATTTAAAATTTAATTTTCACATTTTCAAAGAATCGTTTTGATGATTCTTTAATCTTAATAAAAACGAGTTTCAATTTGATTGGCTGGCAAAATCTTATCGCACGAAATTTGAAACACTGATTGGTTCGGATCAGCAATAAATTCATTTAATAATTTATAATTATTCTTGTTTTATACTGTACATTTGTTTTAATACAAATAAATAACTGGCATGTCTTCATTTAAATCTAAGTGTAAAACATGTTTATTGCTCGAGTTTTTGATATGATGAATTAACTTGTAAGGATTCAACATTTTTAACATAATTAATCCTTGCAAATCATATAAATGTCGTATTTTCACTCCTCCAAAATGGTTTAAACATTCCACACAAAAATTCAACATTAAAAAAAAATATATTCTTGATTGCACAGTTTGTACAACTTCTTTTATAAATGGTTAAATCTTCCAAAAGTGTACTAATATTGCCGAAAAGATTGCAAATTAAGTATTTTTCAGCGTAAATGACCGCAAGTTTTCAAAATATGACAGTCCAAATTATATATATTTCCAAATTATCATTGTACATTGTACAGGTGTATATTTATCTATATAGTTTTTGTCAATTTATAAAACCTTTATAATCCGTGAATCATATAATCTAGGCATGTTTAATATTTAACCTTAATTTTATATTGAATATGTAATATTGCAGTGGAACCAATTGACACTATTACTCATGAAGTGTACATATCATATGCTATTTTTTAAAGTCATGTTTTCTATCTATTATTTATTTTATCAAACGTTATATAAGTTACATTATATGATGTCTTTTGCATTAATATGTGCATTGAGTACATGAATTAATTAATAATCAAAATATATTTAATTTTTTACCTAGTTAAATAAATTTTAATATTATAATGGTGAAATAATTATTCGTTTTCGATAATGTGAAAGTGAATATTGCATGTTTTCAATTACTTCAAATTGATTAACATAAAAAAAACATGATATTTAATGTTTTCATGTACGAATTAAACTAATTTACAAGAACTAAAACTCTAATACTTAAAAAATGATAGCTTCATTTTGACTCTTATAGTAACTTTTTTAAAATATATTATTTGATTACAGAAATAATAAATAATTGTTTGTTGTGGGAATTTCTTCGATCTCCTGTTCTTCGTTATGAAAATTTGCAATCTCTTAACAAGTAGAAATATTTACCTCTATAATCGCAAGATAAATGTTTTAAGTATACACTCGAAGCTTGACTAAGTTCTTATCGTTCATTTGTATAACAATTTCCTCGTCAAATAAAATGTTATTAATTATGCAAAATAAACAGAACATTACGAGTAAAAGACTTTGTGCAATGGGGTACTTTTAAAAATCTATGCACTGTTTGAAGATCTGGAAAGAGTCACAATTGCATTGTAAAGGTATCAAAGGCAGGATAAAAATATTTATTGATTCCTCCAGTAAATATGATATCGTGGTATGAAAGCGGGAATACCGTAAGTCCCGGTTTTCCCTGCTTTCCTTCCTTTCCAGTTGCCCCCGTTTGACCTTTCGGACCTTCCAAAGCATTTGGCATTGTCAATGACGCCATCAATGCGGTCGCGTTGCACAAACACTCTCCAGGTTCGCCTTTTAAACCTTGTGGACCTTCTGGCAATTTTAACGTTCCATCCTACAAAAAATTGAATAATAACATTAAGTTCTTATTTATTAACATATATTTTTTGCATTATTGCTAATAATATTTCTACAATGTATAAATACATATTTTTTAATCGAATATTCATCTGAAAGAGACGTATATAATAAAAGTATGTAGTATTTAGTATATTAAAAAAATAGCATGGAATTCACTTGGAAATAGGAGTACGAAATTAAATTCATATTTTATTTTTATCAAAATTAAAGCTATGAGAATCATACTCTTGACTTTATTTTTAACCCATTAACTCCTGGAATTACATTTTTGTTACGTATTTTGCATCACAAACGAAGTTGAAAAAAATTGAAAGGCATACACTACTATTTTCGAGGTCGTCCTTTAAGACTCTGATGTTAAAATAGAGTTTTAGCTGTAAAAAATCTCAATATGGCGCCAACTTTGAAAAAATATTGTCAACAAATTAGGAAATATTAATTCTTATACTTTTTTCCAACTACCAGAAAATTTGGATGCTATTTAAACTGTGAAGGAAAGTGAAGAGGATATTAGAAGTTTTAGAAAAAGTTTTGCTGTTACAGCCCACGTTACTTTAATGGCATAAAAATGACGTTCATATTGAACATTTCATTGAATACTACTAACTCAAAAACTATGAGGTTTTTTAAAAAAATGCAAACAATAAAATGTTCGTAGAAATCATCAAGGAAGATATTTTTCCAGATTTTGTAAACAATAATTTAAGAATTTTTTTAATTCAATTTAAAACAAAAAATTCAACTATTTACGAAAAATTCTGAAAAAATTTTAGCACGTTCTATGAAATATTCGAATCATTTTTTGTTTTTGCAATGTCCTCCAAAAGTTCATGGTTTTCGAGGAAAGGAATTTCAAATATTAAAGTATAATATTTTTTTTCCACGCAAATATAACAAACTTTCGAGAAAATTCACAAAGAATTAAAAATGCTTAAAAATCATAAAAAAATGTATAAACATTTTTTCAGAATTTATCGCAAAAAACCTAAAAAATTCCAAAATATACCTCGATAAATTCCGAGAACATTTTGTTTCTTATATTTTTTAGTAGAGGGTCCTAATATTTTAAAAAAAATTTGTCAGCGGAAGCACTATTTTGAGGTCGTTAAAATCGTGTGTGGTAGAAAAGTAATATTTGTTCTTAAAATTCAAATATTTTCTACACTTTTTTTACAGTTTCTATAGAATTCTACTATTCTGATCATTGAGAAAAATTGAATGAAAATACATATTTCATCATTTGTTGTAAAGGTAAATTCTTAATGCAGGAAACTCAATTTTCATTTCAGAATCTTAAAGAGCGACCTCGAGATAGTGACACATGTTCAAATGAACTCACAAAAATGTAATTCCCAACGTTAATGGGATAATTCAATGATTAGATTTGTATTTTCAATTAAAAGAGTTAGATTAAGTTAGATTTAAGATTAAGGAGATATTAATGGTTATTTCGGTATTTCGAACTTGAATGCTTTGCTCAAAAGAAGTATTTTCTTAATGCTCTTATCTGTTACGAATTTTGTCTTCAAGTATTTTAGTTTTTATTAAGCGGAAAAATATATTAGTTGGAGGCAACCATCTGCTTAGTGTTTTCATATACAAATGAACATTCGGTTGAAGCAAACATTTCAGTTTCACTAAAAAATAGAGTGGCATTAACTAATCAATTGGTTAGTATAACTAATTTCCCCGGTTGCTCTAAATAATTGCTCCTATGCAACTGAGAGCACTGAGGGGTTGGACGCTTCCAACTAAGCCATTTTTCCTGTAATAAACTTTGCTTAGTTTACAAATTGTCTTACTCGAGGGTAGTCAGGATCGTTTTTTGCAAATTCGGATTATGAATTAGAAATTTCCAAATATGATCTGGAATATTACGTTACAGAATTTAAAAGGAAACGGAAGATAACACGAAAACAATACATAAGTCTCATTATTAAGATTCTAACAAAGTGGCATTTAGAATTATTTCCATTTCTGTTAAAATTATTATAAATATGCAATATATTTCCAAGAAAAAACGACTGAAAACTTTTGAATAAGAGCATTTTTATAGCCCTTAAATATCGTACAGATCTCATACAAATGGCGTGTAGGGCTTCTGAACTTTACATCACTTTACAGCTGTTCAACAGCGATTAAATTATCCCAATCAATAAACTTGAATTATCTAAAGAAGTTGTATTTAACAAATCTCATAATTTTAAAGACGTTTCTAAAGAGCTATTTGAATGGCCTTTCCCCATTTTCTGTTTAATGATAATAATCGCAGACGGAAACATTTTCGACACAGTGTCAATGTCTTAAATTTAAGATTCACTTTCTAAAATTCGAATTTTTCGATTTCGAAACGTGAAATGCTTCATATACCTTGGAATAATACGAAATGTAAAACTTATAAATTCAAATTAATTAGATCGACAGCAATATTCGCCATATTCTTAAAAGACCAATAAGTAAACGAAAGCAGGATAGTTATTCCCGTTTAACTATTACGTGCTATACGTTTATGTTTCTTATTTAGCAATAATTTTAAACAGCGTTTAAATTATCCAATCAGGGGTTTTCTGTAAAAACTTCCAAATTAATGTTACCATTGCTCACACCAATTAGCAGCATACTTTGTTTTTTTTCAAGTATAATAATGAACACGTACAAAAAACAAACCAAATCTTCGAATTCCACAAATTAAAAAATGAGTTTAGATTTCATTAGTTTAATAACAGTTTAAAGCTGTTATTTAAATTAAGAAAATTTCTCATACCTCTAAGTTGAGATCGAATCCTTTGCCCGGAAGTCCAGGTGCTCCTCTGACACTCTCGCCCTTTTCCCCCTTTTCCCCCTTCATTCCCTTCATCAGAGTGCTTGCTGCAAAAGGAACATTTATTACCCAACCATTCATGTTGCAAGTTTATCCAATAAATTAACGCTGTTTCCAGCGAACACTCACCTTCAGGATTAGGGGGTGGAGGACTTATAAACGGCGGTGGTTTTTTATCCCCGCTGCCGCCATCCTCGTCGTCTCTCGTGATCTAAAACGAGTAAACAGTTTCTGGATTAAATGCCGTAAATAATAATCACAATTTTTCTCTTCTACCGTGATGTTAAAAATTACTACGTCCCTCGTTACATGCTTTAGAAAACTAATATAAGGCATTTAAGTAATAATTTAGTTATAGTTTGAAATTTAATGAAATTTTTGTCCAGTGGTAACATGATTCTGTCATAATGCCCTAGATTATAAGCTAGTTATACACAACTGTTCTGAATGAATGAAGCAGCATTATAGAAATCTGCATTATTCAAATACTTCCAATGCAAATCGTTGAAAATAAATACTAAAGATTCAGAAAAATCTAATTAATTTATATAAAATCAATGTCTTAAAATTATTATTCGAAATAAACTGGAATTGTCTAAAGAAGTATAATATATATATTTCAATCTGTCATTTTAATTATTTCAAATGTAAAGAGTACCTATTCCATATTTTGCATAAGTACTGTATTGTAGTAGATATTCTGAATAATAATAAATCCACCTAGTACATTTATTCTTTTTATATAATTAGGAGAATGATGATAAATCATTACTATAAATTATAACAGGATTTTCCCTAGTCCTAATTGAAATACATATTTTTTATCTGTTGTGTTAATAAATATTGAACATTTTCTGGAATTTCTTCCAGAAAACGTCGGTCTCAAGATTCAAAATTAAAAAAAAATGTTTAGTTACATAACGTAGAAAATTATAACATGCTCCTAAAATTTTGTCGTAATGACAGCCTATGAGAAAAACATGAAAACTGAAAACATTTTTTACTTAAAACATCGTTTCTACCATTCACTCAGTTTCAGTATATTATGCTGTAAACTTTTATTAACCCCACTAGATAATCTGTTGTCATCAGTAAAACGCTAATTTAAGCTGATCAACTTTAAGTCCGAATATTTTTTGCATCCAAAAAATGTCCATTATATTTTAGTGTGAATATTTTTAAAAGCGAAACGAACTATTTCTTCGTGGATTGAAATTTACTAACTGATTTAAACAAAATACTATCAACTAACTTGAAATTCGTCGAATGTTGGTCGGATTATCTAAACAAGAATTTAGGGCATGGAGCAAATCAGCTAAATTAAAGTTAGTTCTGTTTACACATTTCGATTAAAATTTAATGAATTCGGCCGAGAATAGTAAATTGTTTACTAATTTATTCATTACTAATAAACTTTACCGTAGATATTATAAATGTGACCAGTATACAACCGGCTTTCTTTTGTATTCATCGCTGCCTTCGTTGTGAACTAATTAGTAATATACAAAAATAACCTGTAGTACTCGCGAATATAGATATACTACTGGACTTTATAAAATATAAATAGGGGGAAAACTGAGAAATGCCAAAAACGACATAAAAAAATGTTACTTCACATAAACTAAACATAAATAATTAACACTATACATGTATACGGAAAGACAAAATTATTTAATGAATTGGAAAAGGAACATTCATTTTAGTTTCAAATGTTATTATTGAGGTTCGAATCCGAAATAAAAAAAACAACAATTTATTTTCCGAAAGTTCATAAATTTTGGATAAATTTGTCATTGAAATTATTATATTATTATTTAGTTTGTTAAAAATATAAATAAAATATTGCAAAAGCAGATTGAAATGTACCTCGTGGAGCTTGCCCAATGGACGTAGCAAAATAAGTTTTAATGTACTAAGGAGAGGTTGAATGACATGTGATTGACGCAGAAAAAAATTTTTTCAGATAAAAGGTTTATAAATTGCAAAATTTAGATGTTTTTCATACTTTTCCTTTATAAACTTCTATTAAAGTGGAATAAGAAATAACTATCTGCTATGTAACTGATCCACAATATGTTTAATATCCTCTCATTAGTGAGTCATCTTGAATAATAAGGTTATTCATTCATCATTTGGTATTTATTTAATGGATATAACCCAGCAAAGTATTACTAAAGAATTTGTTTCCGTACAAGAATATCAGTGATGATGTTTCCTGACTACCGAATGCCAAATTTATCTGCTTTTCCTCCAGAAAATCCAAAATTTGCACACAACTTTCTGCCTAGTAAATGTCGATTCAAATGTCATCATAAAATTTGAAATAATCCAAGATTAATAACTGTTCTTATCTTCATAAAAGTGGTGATTATTCCAAATTTCAACGGACAATCGTACATTTTGACATTGGGAAACAGAAGACAACACTGACGTTGTAAAAAGGCAGCAATCATTTATGTTCTCCGCTTTATTCTGTTGTCACATTTTTTGAAACAAAATAGCGGTTGCAAGATGGTGACTGAGGGCTGTAATCTTTAATTTTCTCGTGCAAATATGGACTGCATAGCTTTGACTTGAAAATTGCACGACGGCACGTTATATATTGTGGGCTAAAGATGGCATTTATCATTAGGAATGAGCTAATTTAAAGTTATACATTGAGCTGAAGGTATTCACTCTAATATTCTCTTTTTTTGAGTTTATAGAAGATATGATAATAGGTACAATGTTCACATAATTAAATTATGAACTCAAATGTTGTTCCCTTTTCAGATCATAAAGAAAGATTGCAAATTGTGAGCAAAATAGAAAATACTTCGATTATACTATTTGAAATATCATTTCTACGTCACTTCTATTCTTACTATCTGAAATAATAGACATTTGTACGAGAAAATGAAATATTACACCTTGACTACATCTTGGAGTCACTATTATATATATGTTTAAACCCTCACGAAAGAAGAAAGATTAAGAAAATGTGAATACTACTTTTTGTAAGTATCACTATTGCCTTCATTATAGTCAGAGTGTGCAATTTTTATAAAAGAAATGTAGGAAAATCTGTATTATTTGCGAAATATTTTTTTTTTTTAAAATTGCCATTTATTTTTATTATGGAATCTGAGACAAACGATTAGAAACTATCACTCGTAGCTGAATTGACGATGTTTGGATACCAAATTACACCATAGAATGTTCTGTCTAAATTTTGGATTTTTGGGACGAAATGGAGTAGAAAAAAGGATAGATTTTTAAAATAATTACTATTATATTAACACAGTGTACACCTTTCTCATAAATGAAATTGCGTCTGAATTAGTTTTGATTTTAACATAACAAAAACTTAATTTTCTCGAACCTTGAATAGAAAATTATTTCTTTCTCGTAAATGATAAAAGTCAATGGAATCTTTTGACTACAAAGACGCATCAGTGGATGTTTTTAAATGGATAATATGTTATCGCATTTATTCCTGAAAATGTTTGTATTCTTTTTATTATTGATTTTGAAAGGTGTTTGGTAATTTGGATTCCTTTTACGCACTTCAGATGAGAAACTTTGTCAAAGTGACCTAGATGCTTACAAAACAGAGTAATATGGTAATATCTTCGAGCAAAAATATACGCTACAAGTTATTGAACACGACTCAACTTTTTAGGACCGTCAGTCGGGCGGACTAAAGAAGTTTTATTTCATATTATAAACAACAAACTATTTATTTATTATTTTTGGTTGGTACGTTAAGACGGGTCGAGTTCAGAGTGTTATTACAATTAGTGCAGGAGAAGCTAAACGCTACCCGCATGAAACCTTGAATCAACAGTGCTCCTTTATTACAGAAACGACATAGCTGACAGTCTACAACCCAGGAGTCTCTTAGAGAATTGCTCCGGGGCACTCCTGTTTTCGAGTATCGTCTAAACGTCTCTCCGTCTGTTTGTCCATCCGGCAGTCAATGTATTCCCTCAGTCCGTCATCTTTTATTGCATCGCGCTTACCCGAAGATCCTAGAATATATACTCAAGTTTTCCAACCTACGAGAATAGTTCTCTAAGTATATCCTGTTATTTACAGTTGCCAATGACAACTTGTATTACCAACATTACTATTTAACAAAAATATTTAGAGTTGGATAACAAAATTTGACTGAGAATACAAATAAAAAATTGGTTTCCTCACGACATTAATAAGTACTAAAGTGTACATTTTAGAAAGAAATTTACCCATTGTTTTTAGCGCTTTAATAAGATATGTAATGTCATTACTACGGTACCAACTTTTTTATTTTTATGTAACTTTTGTATGAATTCGAATGCGAGCATTCTTAGCATCGCAATTAACCTTTAATTCGGAAACGAGTAAATGTGAAAAGTAAAACAAATACATGATTCTTTTGGCTCATGTAATACATTAACTTTAACTTTGCGAAATGCTAATCAAAGCACAAAATGCGGAGAAATGCATTTTTAAATTGAGCGGTACTGAAGGGAATCGCATAAACATTAAATATGAATGGGCAAAAAATTCTGCAAAACATAACGGAAATAGGGAGAGGTAGATTTAAAATAGAGAAAGTTATTCGTCGGCGTATATCAAAAGACCTCGCAAATGAAATTTTTGTGACAATGATTTAATTACTGAATTCGTACAACGGATTGTAGCGCAATTGGCGTGTCTGACTCCGACGACTGTTTTCACTTAAAATATGTAATAGCGTTTGTCTAGCGTTAATGTCGCAGGCAAAGTTCTAAAAAATGTTTGTTACACATTTTATCGCACAATATATCTGATCTTTTATTGAATAAGTACAGCAGTAAAAATTATCTTATCATGGCGGATGGTACACCAATTCTGAAAATGTATACTGTGAAGAATTAAAAGACATCTTGAGCCTTCCATTTCATGTTTAAAAAAAGGAGTTTTCGAAAATTCAAAGAATGCATTCGTTAGTATCGACGATAGAGGAGATTATTAAATTTTAGTTTCATTCTTAATTTATATCAGAATCATTAAACCAAATATTTCGTTATTGGAAATAAGCAATGTTTTCAATTAGCCCCGAGCAGAGACAAAGCGAAATATCTCAGTACGCAATAATGCCGAGTATGCAATGGCTCATTAATATTCATAAATTACTACTACATGGTTAGCAAGGTCGATATTCAAATTCCGCTTTCTCGGCTTCCGGATATTCATATACAAGTTCGTAACTCTTGGACGGCAGATACTTGGAAATTGCTGTCTCCGCCCGTGGAGGCGAATGGCAGTACTCAATCCTCCGCCAGGCGGCGCTTATCGACATTTCTTGATTTTCAACCCGCTTATTATTATATCCGTCGATGTCTCCGGTGATTAATACCGGCCGCGAGCAAATTAACTTCTATATCCGTAAGCGCTATTAGCCGGCAGGAAACAAGCGCTAAGTATTTTCCGATAATTGACAGTAGCGAGTGATATATATTTTTACGGAATATTCGACGACGCTTTTTTCACGCTTTAATGAACCTTAAGTACCGAATAGGCTCGAATTAATCAAAAGCAGTCAAAATTGAATTAGAATTTATGATCGCCGAGGTACCGAGTTTCACCACAGTTCTTTTAAACTTTCGAAGGCGATGAGAAAGCTCGTTAGATGGCCAATTTTTTATTTTTGTAAGACTTTGAAATCAAAGTTTTTGTTATTAACATTATTGTAATATACATGAAAAGTTCATTGTGTACAGAAACTGCCTTAGATGAAATTATAATCATTAATGTTTGATTCAAGCTAATCATTGTTAATTAAACTAAGAAAAAACGTCATTTTCTCTAAGGAAGTATATCTTTGAACAAAAATGCGATGAAGTCTTCAATGATAGCTGAAATTAAGCTTGTAACCTTTATTCATGAAGAAAAATTTGTTATAAGAAAAAAATCTCATCTTAAATGGTCTTTTGTTTGGATGCGTGAAATGTCCAGGCAGAACCATTTGTGTCTACTTATCACTTCCTTGTGTTAATTTATTCGAAATTATGCATTTAACGTAGTTGTATCATTTTATTTATATATTTTAAAACAGAATTAAAATTCAATATTCATTGCCGAAAACCACAAGTGTCCTTGATCGGTACTTTATGGAAATTTGAACTGCTCTCGATCGCTAAATCTTAATTTTAACACCGAAATCCTCATATGCAGCCTAAAAAGAAAACATTTATATCAAATCCATCCTTGCAATTGTAACCGTTTTGAAACAATTGGTCGTTAGATAAAGCTTTGATCGGCTGCCCGATAAATGTGAGCAGTAGTAACAGATAGTTCCGGCAAGACCTGTTACTGATAAAGATAAACTACCACTCAAGGCAATATTTCTTTATTAGGTCGAATTATTATTTTTCTTTGTGAAATAGAAGTTTTATGCTTTTTTTTAAGCTGTTATTGAAGACTTTATCGCATTTTTATAGAAAGATATACTTCCTCGAATATTGAAGGAAGTGATGTTTTTTCCTACTTTAACCCCATATTAGATAGAACGAAGAGCTAAGAACAACATTTTTAGTATCGGATTCGGATTCAACGACCTCAAATCAACAAACATTAGCTCATTTGCCCTTGTAACATTAAATTGCCTTAATTTTGCTGGCCAGTGTTATTAGACGTAGCTGGGAAAATCCAAAGAACTTTTAACTTTTAGAGAAGCATAACAAATTATCGAATTAAACTGTAATTCATGTCACCATATGTCCTCATTACCCTGTTATATTTATTTTAATTATGTCTTAATATTGCTATTCAATCAAGAAAATAAAAGCGTATGTAACAAACATAAAAGAAATTAAGATTAATGAAATTATATTAAAAAAATATTATTTTTAATAATTATAATAACTATTGTCATTCTTAATGATTTTTGTATGCCCTTTTACATTTCGTTCTACTTTTCTAGATGTCAATCTTCCCCTGCAAATCTACTCATAGATATATCTTTATGTAAAAGTTATTAAAACAGTATATATGCGAGTCTCAATTATGTTAGTTTTCAATTTTCAGAGTTCTTATATGATTTACTTATGTGCCCTTTTTGTCTGCCAAGAAATTTACTTAACTTATTAAATTCCAACAGAAAGAGGAATAGTTTAAACATTAGTATGCTATAAATTATGTGCTTACGGCAGCAGCTGCAAATTGATTGTAAAAATCATAAATAATTTTAGTAATTCTTTTCTTTTAACCCCTTCGCTGCGGATGACAAAGATCTTTGTCATTTAGGACTTTTCTCTGATTGCGGCAAAAACGCAAATCTTTGTCATGACATAAATTAGTCTAATGAAGTCAATAATATATCCAATTTTAAAACTTGAACATTTCTAGCCAGCCTAAGATATACCGAACAACATGCCGTTGTCCTTTTTCAAAAACATGTTGTCAAAAAAAAGATACAAACTCTTAAAATATGTTGTTTTTACGATTTTGTAAAAATCTTTGTCATGAGCTGTGTCGCCGTATTAGGTCAATTTATGCATTAAAAATTAATGAAATCGTATGAAACTTGCTACTCAGGGGTTTTCGAGGTCGCCGATTACAAATCTGATGATATATTTTGAAAATTCAAAATGGCAGATCCAATACCGCGAGTTAACGTTAGCCTTCCCCGTTAACTTCGATATACAATATGTACTTACACATTTTACTACGAGGAGGTTGGAGAAAGGTCTTCAAAGTGCAATTTTTTTCTGTTGTTATACATTTTTGTTTAAAATTGTTTTTAAAATAAAAACTGTAACATATTGAACTCTAGAAATCAGTGTTTTTTCCCACATGTAACACGATACTCAGGAGTACATAACAAAATTTTGAAATTTACACGGAATAATCTGGATAGATAATAAACTCTGTAAAATATCTACAAAAACTAAAAATATAGATTTGTAGCTGCAGAATCGAAGAAGTTTTTGATAAAAATACAAAATTCGGTATAAATATTCTATAAATAATCACGAGAGTGTTTCTATTGCCAACCTGCCACGAGCAGCATTATTGACATATGAATAACAAATTGCCGTAATATTGTAATGCAAAAACTGATATAAGATTCGTAATCAGTTCGAATTTTGATTATGACGTCCGCCATATTGAATCCGCCATTTTGAATTTTCTAAAAATGTAACTTCAGATTCGTAATCGGCGACCCCGAAAACCTCTGAGTAACAAGTGTCAGGGGAATGATTGGTATTTAGAAAATTTGCCCGCAATATTGAATCCGCCATTTTAAATTTTCGAAATCTGACTTCAAATTTGTAATCGGCGTCCCAAGAAACCCCTATACACCAAGTTACAGTAAAATCTAACCAAATTTTTTTTCCCGCATTTTGGGCACTTTTTGTGAAATTCTCGCCGCAGCGAAGGGGTTAATAACACATGAAAATTATAGAAGTTTTAAAAATAAATTTTTAAATTGATCATAAATAATCAGCATTGTGTTTTAATCGTTAAAAATACTATAATACAGGTGGAAAACAATATTTAGCAGTTATAAGTAATGTAATTAAAAATAGATGAAATATCTATCAATGGAGTAGCTAACTTTGAGCTTTGAGAATTTGTTAAGAAAACAATGCTTCAATTATAACCTGAATCTTTTCCACCTACAATGAATTCTTTTGATTTTCCTTATGAATATAATAAATGTGGTGCTTCAAAAACTATATTTAAAATTTGAACCACCACGTACAAAATGAAACTCTTTGTCTAACGTTGAGTTATTCGCGCAATTTCAATCAGTATCGTATTTGGATCTTAAAAGTACTGCCATTGTACTGTTTTGTAACAGTAGCCCTCCAGGGTAGATTTCAACGCTCGCGAAACATGATAGCTTAATCTGCAAAGCATATCTTCAAGATGAAAAATGCAAGACACTTGTTTGAAATCCGTCTGGATAAAGAGCGTTTTCATTTCCTTCTCTTTCGTATTTCAATCATTTGCTAAAAGTATGATGAAATCCTCGATTTACATTCGAGACTTGTATATTTCGAAGAAACATCAAGTGGAAGTCGTATTCCGTGATTTATTTCATTTAATTATATTCGCTGCCTTTCTCTAGATTCTATTGATTCTCTAACTCAGAAAATTTAATGTCTTGCCTCTTTATTGTTTCATCTGGTATCGGTCTCGATCTGGTCTCGGTTTCAAAGCGAGAGTCTGAAGTCTTCTTTGGATTAAATATATTTTCTTTTCTCATTAAAATTGTGGTAATGCTGCCCGGTAGCAACAAAGACCAGATTTTTTGTTGCGTTTTTTATATATATTGTTTTGTTTCGGAGTTATCCGATAAATTCCAAAAATATCCTCCCCCATAGTAATCCCCCATTTTCAATTTTAAAATAACAAAATTCAAAGAAAACCTCAAGATATTAATATTTACGAATATAAAATTATTCTACGGCTACACGGTTGGTCCCCCATCGTGAAAAAATTTTAAAAGTACGTTTGACCCTTTGAAAGCCTGGATATTGAGAACGCGATGTTAGCAGTTAGACAGTATTGTGCTTACATATTCCTTTAAATGCAAATCATTTTTGAAACAAAATTGGTTTCCCTGCTCGAGGTCTCGGTACAGTCGAAACCTATAACAAACCAGTCTCCATCTCAGTATCGTTCTTAGTCAAGGTTTGATGTCGACTGGAGTTTTCCAGTTAAAGAATTTTTAAACATTCGAAAAAATTTAAATAAATTTAACGAAATTGATTAAAGGAAAGTAACCGGTTGTTATAAAGAAATCAGTAATGGTTTGGTGTATTTTACAACATTCTAAATTAAAATTCAGTCATCAATAATTTTTCAAGTTGTTAGTTCTATTATTATGATATGTAAGAACTGTTTCTATCTTTCTGATGGTTCCATTAGCCTTTTTTTTCTCTCTGTGTAAGATTGTCTCGGCATTTAAAAAAGTACCGACTCGCTCTTAACTCTTCATTGGATTACTTTGTTACGGAATGGCATATTAGTAAAGAAAATACTGATTATGAGCAAACTCTAAAAAATTGAGTTAGTTAATCCAAGTTTTATGCTAATCCAATTATTGAATATAAACAAACATGGAGAAAAGTTGTAATTAATATCAACTAATCAAACAATTGATCATTTCGTTTCTCACACTCAGAGCGAAAATACCACTGTGTATCGTATACCATAAGAGCAGAATAGCCCTATAAATAGCGTATTTTTCCAATTCATACCATTATCAACCTTAAGATGAAATAATTTATTATAGGAGAGGGAAATTTAATTGTTTAACTTTGGTTTAAATTTTATATCTTAATCACTACTAGACTGGAAATAGATTTTTAAAATAATCTAAATGTGTCTTATAAATAGAGAAAGTCGTATTGAATTCGTAACTGATATTTCTTTTTTTTAAGAACAATAATTTGAATGCTAGAAAGAATTTATTATCTTCAGAATTTATTGTAAGATTGGAGAATTGATAAAAGTGTCAATAAATAAGTAATTTTGAGAGTCTTTATAAGAAAACAAAATATTCCAAAGGCATAATGCAATGTTATTGGATACGCTTGCACTTTGCAGTTGTTTGAATGATAAAATGCAATATAAAAATAATTTATTTTCGAACGCCCTATTCAAGTTGTAATTATGTTAATGTTATTATTTATTAAATATCTATATAAATATATAAAGTATATAATTATTCGCCTACGTATTCGATATTCGGATGACCAGCAATGTCAGATATTTTCTACGTAATTAATCTTAGATTTGTGCTAAAGTACCTGATCGATACTTAGATATCTGTACATGGAAAATTTTGCTTTATTATAAATATCTAAAATGTATATACATTACGGTTTCCAATTTCAAGCAAGCTTCGGTTTCATTATTGGAAACTGTGCGTAGGAACTGCATAGTACATGTTTCTTTGCAGAAACCATCTGGATCGAAATTCAAATCAGGAATAACGTTTAAAAAGCAATAATAATAATTCATCAATAAAGATTTCATCAGCCGATATCGAGATGTGCTTGGATATTTTTGCAGCAAAATGTGTCCTAGTTTAAAAAATGATTTCGCATATAGAGCAGGGGAAATGATATTTCGATTCTAAAAACAGCAATCAAGTAGATGGTTATATATGTTTTCTATATCTTTTCGAACGAGTGTATTTGTCCATTCTGTTGTACGAGTACAAAAAAAAACATTAATACTGCGGAACGATATAGTTTTTGTTGAAGAAACGAGAACCAGAAATGTATTAATATTGCGTAACAACGATTTCCAATTTGAAAAGTTGTCAAGTATGTTGATGAATAATTAAATATAGAAATTCATTATAAAGTAAATTAAAAAAAACAATTATTCAAATCTTCATATTTTAAGCATTAATAAAGTTTTGAAATATTAAAAATTATTTTTAGCGTTATAAATTAAATTTGTTACAACAGATTGGATTACATTTGACGTAATCACTGGGTTTTTTCGGTTGTTGTAATGTTATCTATCAATTAATTGAATTTATTAGTGACATGAAAATTAAAGTCAAGTTATAAAATCAAAGCAATCAAGTTAATTCAGAATTGTTCCGGTTGTATATATACAAAGTGTCACTAACATGATGTGATTGACGTTAAATTTAATTATATACATCATATTACATGACAATAACCTGTGACCTAATCTGTTACAAATTTAATATCGTCTGACGGGGTATATCAGATTAAGAATATCTAGATGTCGGTAAGGACTTGTACTATTCTATTTTTAATATTGGATTGGATGTCAACATAATTAAGAAAACGTCGTATACATTTAACTACAAATTACCACAATTAACTCATAATGGTTTTGGTACCATTTTTCATCTCCGGTCGTGAAAAATTTGAGTATATTTCTACATAAATAATTTTAACAAATCGACTTAAGTGATTAGAAATCGCCTAGAATATTATAAATAAATCCGGTCGTTAAATTGAACAAAATTCATATGTTTTTTACATGTAAAAGAATGGTTTAAAATTACTGTTACAACAAAAATGGATGTTTTAAAGAAAGCAAATAAAACCCTCCAGAATTAATAGTTAATAATAATTTGTATAGAAAAATGATACGTGTCTATGAAAGTTAAGGATATTGAATGGTGAACTCATTTATTGAATGCTTTAATAAAAAATACTTTCAGAAGAAACATTTTATATATCTTTCAAATGATTTTAGTAATTGTAAGAATTATCTTTTAATTCTTATCCCTTCAGGTAAAAATCAATTTATGGTATTATCAGCCTTTAGAAGCTTAGAATTCTATCTCAAATATAACGGCACAAAACAGAGGTATAGCAACTTAAGGTTCTCTTAAGGTCCCTAGAAGGTTTTTGAACTTATAAGAAAAATTACGATATTTCGGTCAGTGAATATTCGTGCAATTTAAACCAAAAACAATTTAATACCGTTATATTATATATTTAATTATTGTTGTCTGCTCAAATTTCCACTCTACATGGTCTTAATATATTAATTCAATTGTTACTCGTCTTCGTAACTAGTAAAAGAGTTTAGTAATGTAAATTTACTTAGTTGTCATGCGAAGTTCGTAAATAAAATTTGGTAATTTTTAGAAAAAATTAAAAGATTAACGTTAAATATCACTCTAACAAGCAATTACGTCAAATTAACGCAGCATGACAATCGCATTTCGACGAGCAGTTCATTAGCATCGGATTAAACGAAATCTGTGCCATTATTTCATAAAAAGCTTACTGTACTGATGGTGGGCAACGCATGAAAAAAATGTTACAGCATATGTATCCGAGTTAACACATAAACCACACGGATATACTGTTTTTCCCATGAACTCGCACTAAGCTATTTGCAACGACATGTACACGATGCACGTGAGACAGTAAATAACGTCCGGAAACTCTCGTCACGTTTCGTTTGTAAAAAATATACAGCGAGACGTAAACCTATAGTGCTGTGAATGACAGTGCGAGAAAGCCTCGCGAATTTCAAAACGAAGCAGAAAAATATTGCGGAAAATGCTTTTCTCTTAATTTCACTGTTGAAACAAACGTTAGAAACGGTTAAGGAGGTTTCAGTCAAAATTTGAATACTTTACTTTCTGGGCTTTGTTGTCAGTATTTCTGAAGAGTATATCAATGATAAGTTGCACTTATTTTCTACTTAATTTGTTAATAATACCTGAAACTAAATGCAATAATTTTGACATACGTTGACGACATTCTGCCTCTATTTTTACATGTTTGGTTACGTTTTTTTCTTACAATCTAAATTGCCTAAAGTGACTTGTTCCAAGTTCAACTGCGTATTTAAAATAAAATCATAGTTTTCTACTTCTATCAAGTGTAATATAGTCTCACTTTTCAAAGGAGAAACAAAACTGTCACATTATAAAAGTGGCGATTCTGAACCTAATAACCTTTAAACCCAGATCCAATTTTTGACATAAGATTACACAGGTCTGCAAAATTCACTTTTTTTTTTTATATATCAGAGTGTTTTCTGACGTATTTTTTTACGCTGAACACGAATCGGAACACGAAAAATGTCTATCACGTCATGATTTTGAGAAAAGTGGGGACAAAAACACCAAAAAACGTGTTTTTGGGTGTCTTTACCCCTAATTTTCTCAGAAGCCTGACGTGCAACAGATCTGAATTTGTGTTCAGATTAAAGCTTGATTCTTCCCCTACAAAAATCATATACGATAGTTTTAAAAAAAATTTCATAGTTTTGAAAAAAAAAATGGTTTTAACCTTGCTATTCCTAGTGACTATGATGAAAATGCAAATTATTTAACTACATTGAGCAAAACTCATACAAACCACTACTTGACTGTTTTCGGGGTTGGTGTTTAAAAATCCAGTGTCGCTTTTATAAAATTCAAAATGGCGGATCCAAGATTGCGGACGTAAAAATAAAAAATTTAAATTAACCTCATGAAAATCAGTACTCGGGGTATTTTGAGTCGCTGATGACGAATCCAATGTTAGTTTGAAAAAATTTAAAATAGCGAATCCAAAATGGCGGCCGCAAATTAAAAAATATACTTGGGATCTTAAAATCACCACTTCATGTTTTTTTTTTGTTCGACATTAGTAATACCAGCGGTTATTCGATTTTGTTTGCATTTTCATCATAATTATCAGAAATAGCAAGGTTAAAACCATGTTTTTTCAAAACTATGAAATTTTTTTAAAAACTATCTTATGATTTTTGTAGGGGAAGAATCAAGCTTTAATTTAAGCACAAATTCAAGCCTGTAGAACGTCAGATTTAAGAGAAAATTAGAGGTAAAAACACCCAAAAACGCGTTTTTTTGGGTCTTTACCCCCACTTTTCTCTAAATCATGACGTGATATGCATTTTTCGACTTCAGATTCGTGTTCAGCACACAAAAATACGTCGAAAATTACTCTGATATTTAAAAAAAAAATCCGTGCAGACCTGTGTTATGAATTGATTTTTCATTGGTTTCAACAATCTTTTTAAATATTGCGATTGCAGTATTGAAGTTGGTAGACAAGTTTTTACTATAATAAGTAATGATTGATGATTAAATTTATGTTACTGCATTTATCTTGATCTATGCAGATATACATATATTTTTCAAGATGTACAACTGGAAGGTGGAATTTCACTTTAATATACAAAGTCAAATTTGACTATAAAAGGATTACTCAATTTTCTATCGTTTTATGTAAAATTCACTATAATAATGAAGTACCTAATTTTCATCTTAACAGAATTTAGAGTGAAAATATTATTTTAACTAATTTAGTTAATTATTATTGCAATAAATGAAATTCACTTTAGGACCTATAGGAATATATAAAGTAAAAGCAGTAAAATATATTAAGAATTCTTTTCATTGTCATTATGGTTATGTTTCAGGAAGACAAAAATAAAAATGTTGGTTCGCTTGAAGATATATTGTTCGAAGTACCTAGACGTATATACATTATGTTAGTATATTGGTGCAGTATAATTAAACTCGCTATTCAGTATATACGTTCTATCCTATGTATAGACTTTCCTTTGCTAAAATATGTCGTCATTAATGATACAATATTTATAGTAATATTATGGACCCTGGCTGCAAAGAGAATATAATATTCTTTCCATTTCTCTACTATTTTTCTGACCTATTGCCAATTATTAGCCAATTATTTCAGTCCGTTTCTCAATAAAAAGAGAAAGCTCAATTTGCTAACATTGTATAAATATCAAGGAGGTTGATAAATATCATTTTCTATCACGAAAAAGATGACTGAGGATCTCGTTGGCATTTCTAGTTCTGCACGCCGCGATATGGATGAATAAGTAGTGTTATTTATTTTGTTATATTTATGATTTGTGTCGTATATTGGGCATTGTCAGGTCACATAGCCCAACTGATGAGTCCGTGAGATTTAAAACTCAGATTTGATTGATATATTTTAATATTATATAACCTCCACTTTTATAATTTTTCACATTTTAAGTAGTTATACGCAGACAACATGTTTTGTTACTTAATTCATTTACTTACAAGCTACAGAATCGATTAAACAAAAAAATTAATTTATAATTTATTATCTTATTACAACGATCGAGAAAAAATTAAATTTGCATCGTATAGATGCGTTTATTATTAATATAAAACTTTCCTGGCTTTATTTTTCCAAATGCGATCTTTTCACCACATGGGACATCTACTTTTCTGCGATTCTTACCATGAAAACTTTTCTTGTCGTGATTCATATTGCAGAAATTGTCGTATTATTGTCATTTAACTTTGCCAGTCTGTATATACCAATATACCAATTAAAATATATCAATTAAATCTCAGTTTTAAATAGCCTTGATCTTTTTGTCACCAGCTTTATAAGAAATACCTAATTTTCATAGCGATTGCGGTTACCGAAGAGTGGCTTCCCGAACGTAACTGCATAGAAATCGCTAGTACGCACGCACACACGCATATATATTCTACGTACGCACGAATGAACATTTACATAACTTACAACACGGGCCAAATGTAATTTATTTTCAAAGTAGCGAACAGAATTCTAACGGTTTGAGAATTATAATATAAGAATTCGATTTCGCTAAAGGCTACGATTTTAACTAAGACTGATTTTTAACCATTTTCATCAAACCTATTCCTGCTTTAAGCCCACCGTGAATTACAGCTTTTCAACCTAAAAGATTATTGCGGCCCATTGGATAGTTACTGATCATCGAGGAATAATACGCTACTACTTCCGGTCGTAGCCATATTTTAACTGGATGCAAGGCACTATTAACTGAATTTCAGAATATTAAATTCATATGGCAACACATGGATTCTTGTCACTGACCTGGCAGTGAATAGAATAAACACTCTGCTCACTAAAAAAGAATCTAACTATATCTTAACCCTTAACTGGCATTATCCCGCGTTCGAGGGTAAATGGCACGAATGGGTCTAATAGACCCGACGAATTCAAACGTGCATTGCACAACCGTCTTTGAATATTTTTGCTCAAAATGTTACACGAGGTAGCTTATGATATGTTTTTGAAAATATAAATAATTTAATTTGAGTTTAATTTATTTTGGTCACATTCAACACTTCATCGATTTCTGAAATATTACTATACTTACTTCGAGTTCGAATAAATTCTCGGGTCTACTGGATCCATAATGCCAGCTGCGGGTTAATTTACGATTTAATGTACTTCATTTTAATGATAAATCGCTGCCTATATTTTCGTATGGGAAACATTATGCATATTTCAATTTTACCCCGAAAGTATTTTAGAAAAGCTATGAGACAATAAGTTTGGATGAGGGTTGCTGAAGAAGATAGTGAAATTGACGTTGGAAAATCCGCATTTTTACAGATTATTATGTATTAATAAATAAAAATATTAATAATAATTGACCATGTTTTTTTAAAATAAAAATATTAATTGACCATGGTCTTTTTACTCAATTATAAAAAAAAAACAAGCAATTTAATGCTTTTCAAATATTTTTATATACTTCCAAGACAACCAGTGTCCGATTAAAAAAAATTTATCTGAATTTAATTAAATTTGCCTGGACTTGTTTGAAATATTTTAGGATGTGAAATGTTTCCACAATAAAAGGGAATTAGATCAAAATTGTACTCAAACGATATACACGCAATTGCGATAATACTACGTAGATTCAAATTGCATAAGATATCAATCAGAACTCGATCAGTTACTAATCAAAATCGAATCAAATTAAACTAAGATTATTTTGGATGACAGCATGTAATTAGTCATGATTCGGTTCAAAAAGATCATTGAGCAAAAATGTTCCATAATTTGAACCATTTTGTTCTGTAAAGTTCTATATTTTGGTCCATTTTGAACCGAATAAATTTCAAAAATATTCTGCTTCAGATATTTGTGACTATTTTATATTATTATAGGACGACAAATTTCTTGAAATAATTGTATCTGGTATTATGCATTGTATCCGGAAATATGCAACATGACAATCGACTTGTGCAGAAATCAGCAAAACGATTTTTCTACTCGATTAAAATTCCAAAAAGGCCGACAACGAAATCGACAAATAAAGACACATGGTGAATGGGAACCTTTCTATAAAAATAACATAGAAGCATCGAAATCTGCCTTAAACGCTGATTTCCGCTTATCATTGTCCACAACACTGGATCGTCATGTACTGTTATATATATATATATATATATATATATATATGTATATCTTGTATTTTATGTCAACCGGGCCACCTCAATATCTCAAAAACGGATATTTTTTTTCTCAAAATGACGTATCAAAATATCTAAAAAAACGTGCTTTTTGAGTTTTTTTGCTAGTTTAACAATGTTTGGTGCGAAATACATTCGGAAAAACCAGTGATTAATATCTTATTTGCTATTTGTTTCATATGTAATCATAATTATTAAATAAAAAAAGTAGTATTCAAAATGGCGGCGAGAATACTCGAGTGTTACTGGGTTTTATTAAATACTGTCTACAGGGAGTTTTTGGAGTCGATGATTACGAATCTGAAGTCATATTTTGAAAATAAAAAACACAGAATACCTAAAAATTTCTTATATACCATAATTACTACTGGTATTAATTTATTTGTAAGTGAGAAAACAACAAACTCTCCGCATTCTACAGGGTTGAGACTGTCATGAATGTTCCGAACGCATCCGAAAATCAATAGAAAAAACCAATGACACGACGGAATAAATTACATTGCACTATTATTTATTTAATGAATTTCTTGAAAATATAGAACTTTCTAATATGACCTCCTTTTAAAGACCTTTGACCGATACTTGAAACAAAATATTCGTGTATTTTAAAAATTAACATACCTTAGCAATCACGTTACTAACGATCGAATAAAAAGATGAAGATCGTGAATTTTTTGCCAGTTTCTGTCCAACTTCTATAGAAGGAGGTCATATTAAAGACATTCTATATTATCAAAAAATTCATTGAATAATTCAAGTAAAATTTGATTACCCTGGTGTCATTGCGTCAGGAATTTCATTCAAATTTTTCCAGTGTTCTCTTCTTCAGATTTGTAACTTCTTATGACTTGCTTGGCCATAATATGTAGAAATACGTGATTATCGAGAAACTGGGACCAATAGTTAACGGATATCAGTGTTGGATGTTGAACATATAATTTACAAAAAAGGGTTCAATTTTTTCATATGCCTTTATTTGTCGATGTCTTCGTCGCGTCAGTTAGAAATTCAATCCAATGATGGAAAATATAATATTGAAACATTTCAGCCGGCAGAATATATTTGTAGAAGATTCGGTTTAAAGTAGATCAAAATGTGAAAATTTTCAGATTTATATGAGTCAAATTGTACAACGTTTTATACTGGATTGGTTCTACATTTGGGCCAGTTTGAACCGATTGTATTCAATTAGACGCTGCCATATAAAACAACCTAAGTTGAATTTGATTGGGTTTTAAGATGAAGGTGTTCTTATTCTGATCGATATCTTATACAATTTGAATCCATGTAGTGCCACTGAAATTGCGTATGTCCATTGTGTACAGTTGAGAGAAAGTTTTCAAGAATTCATAGCATATGAAAGTATTTTGAAAGCAATGAAGAAATTAAATTAAAGGGTTTCAAAAATGGCCAACACAGTTCACATATGGTTACGTGCATAAGAAATCAAAAAGATCTTTTATTTCTTGCCCAACGTTTCGACCCTTTTGTGGGTCCACCTCAGGGGCATCACGAACGAGTAACTGCACGCAGTAAACTGGCCATTTTTTAAACCCTTTAATTTAATATTAAACAGTACATGTACTACAAATACACCTTAAGCAATGAAGAAATGTTACCATTTCTCTGCTCGACTTTAAACAATTATTTTAATTATAAGTTTTTTTACTCTTTGTATAGATTTACTATAAGAAATATGTATAAAACGTTCAAAAATGAAAAGGTATAGTAGGATTGCTTAGAAATAGCTGGCTATTATTTGATTACTAAAATACAATTTTACTTTATACTTTTTTTAGTGCACATTTTATATTGTATAAATGTTTCTCGTAGTTCAAGCAGCAAATGTAACTTATGAATGCAAGACAAAAGTCCAATATGTTTGATGTAAATACTATTGTATGGCAACCATACAGCATGTCTGGCCAAAAACGCCTTTATCCACTTCGTTACATTTAATTGCCTTTGACTGGGCAATATTCAACATTTGATTGATTTTAGAAGAATTGAAATAAATCTATTGTAGCCAACAGATTTTTTGTTCTACCGCCGTAGTTACTTACACCAGAAAAACCTCTACTGATTTGAAATATTTAAATTGCAAAGCGAATACTGCGCAATGCCAATTTTCTCCAGGAATTGAAATCGTCCGAAATCTTGTAGCCGTTACTGAGAAAACGGTACGGAGACTCTATAAATTCATAATGATTTAATATAGTCGGTGATGTTAAATAATAGAAGTGAAATGAATGCTGTCATTGCGCTCGCCGTGAGTGCAACGGGAATTATTGATACCGCTCCGTCGAATTCCCTTGAAATTCGAAGCAGCCGGGAGGCGAAGCTCTCGAGGGCTTTAACGCGTATTTTTCAGGACGGTACATACCTACGTACCCTGGTACCGAAAAGCCCCTGTGCCGAATTCCGAACATCGCACATGACACCTAGTCACCCGGATCTTGATTGGCGGTAAATTTCCACAGGCGGTTGGCTCGTTTGTTTGTTTGCTTATCGATTGTCCGTCGCATCATGGCGATCGCCGCAATTTCTATTCGACCAACGCACAATACGTTTGTTCAAAAGTTTTGTGTTTTCATCGTCGAAACTTTTATTAAACTGTTTTTTCCCCCGGCGCCTTTGTTGTTCTTCGTCAAAACATTCGGATTATACGTATGCGGTGAATGCGATCAGTGACAAAAATGAAAGCAAAACATTCGTTCAAAAAGAAATTTACGTTGCATATTTTTTTTTCGGAAGAAGTACCCGTGCAAAATTGTCTCATACGTTCTATTTGAGCCGGGTAAAGTTTGTTACAATAACTTCATCGACGTCAAAGCTCGTACTTCTGACGGATAGAAAAATCGAGAGATAAATATTTATTATAAACTTATTTCTTATTTGAATTCGTACGAAATTCGACTATGGACTTTTGAGGGTATTTTGAAGTGATTTCAAGTATATTTCAAGATTCTGAATAGCTAATTTTTTGCCACATGCGTACACGAAAAGTCCAACTCACGTTACGACGTGTGAAGTGGTTGAACGGTATCAAGCACATTCGATGATCTTCAGTGGAAGATAGTTTTTCGATGAAACACTGTCAACAGATTGTAAGCGAGAGGAAAATAACATTATTCGGCCCGGTGACGCTTCATCTTTATCGGACCGGGCGGCAATTGGACACTTTCCGTCCTCTTTTCCAGGCGGAAATATGGACTTTTCATGTTTATGTGACAAAAAAGAACTAAACGAGTAGGTTTTAGAATTCATTATTCTCATATTTCGGAAAATTCTGGGAAACGTATGTTTTGAAAAATTGTTCCTTAACAGTCAGTCAAATAAAAATTAGGAGACTAAAAAAGTTAAAAGCATATATAAATATAATTGCGTTGATGTGTCAGTTGCTAGTACTAGAGTTCGGGTCTTCTGAACAAAAGAGGTTGCGTGTATGATCCGACCGAAATGATTTTATTGCTTAAATGATTTTAATTATGAATGACACGTACTACGAATAGCCATCGAAATAACAGATCATCTGCTATGAATGTTTTTATTTAATTTTATAACATGAATGATCGTACCTTATTTAATTTGAAACAATCAATGATTAAAAATAGAAAATTTCTTTTCCACTATTTCGCAAGAGAAAAAAGCATAATTGGTAGTGAGTTCATTTGCATTTAATGTATTTAATTTCAAAACTAAACTCATTTTTGCGTATTATTTTCATAAATAATTTATTCAGAAATTAATTTTTGAAAAACTGCCTTCTGAAATGTAAAACAGTATTACATATGCTCGTATTATATTTGCTCGTTCCTTTACAAGCAAATTTTTATTTTATTCTTATATGGCTTATATTTCAAAGTTTTATTTGAAATGCATTAAATTTTTTTTATTTTTGTCATTTTGTATAAAATATACATATCCGTAAGTGGTTCTAAATAGCGTTTTATATTATAAATATTTGAGTAATTGTAATTTCCATTTCTTCATCGATTTGTATTGAACTTAAATATAGATGGGTTTAATGAGTTGAGCATTAATAATTAAATTAAAAATTTAAACATTCCGTTCTCTAAAGCGAAAACTAGGTTAATAGCAACCAAACTATTTTTACTAGTATCTACAGATTAAAAACTGATATATAAAAGTACTAATTGCATTTATAACAAATTTATTATAAAAAATTGATGGAGACTTACTATTTTTTATTTCTATTATTTGAAATAGTAACCTATAAGTCATTTTGTAATCTTTTTATAATCAAAATTTAAAGAAGAAAATAAATTAAAAATAAATAAATATATACAAAACGTTTTCTACTTTTATATTTGATCTGTTATTTTTATTCAGAAATGTAGTTGCTATACATACGAATTTTTAATCTGGAAATCTATTTTTTCTGCCAGCAATTGTAATCTGTTAATTCGGATTATTTTGTAAAATAAAAATATTTCTATTATAGTACTACTGAGATAGATAGACTGTAAAATAGTGAGGGAGTGATTTGCAGAATACTGTCATGATTTATATTCATATATAGAGAGAAATATGGTCAGCATTTTACGTGTGTTTTCAGAGGAATTTTGAAAAATAACGGTTTATCAAAGTGGTAAAAGCATTTTTTATCAGAATTTAATACACGCCAGTTATAATAAAAGTGGAACATTTCAGGGATACATGATTTAGACTTGAATGATATTAGACTACATTTCTCTCAAAATGAAATTTGTCGGTTACGAATGTGATTGTACGTTTTAATTAAGTTAGTGTTGTTACTACGAAAAAGTTTCGTCTTTTTCCTATATGATTTAATGGGTTCTTTAGCAATCGTGTAATATTAAACTGAAAACCTAGTTGGTAATATCGTTTCCAACCTTTTAATTTTTGCATTATTCGGTTTTTTAATAAGTTTCATGAATTCGATTCTATAAATAAGATTATCTACATATTTTCGTGTTTCAAAATTTAGATTTGTTCCGATTCAAATATTTTCGTCTTAATTTATAATTATTATACATTTATATCACTAATTACTATATACCTATTTCGCATAAGTTTATTCAAACACTTCGGTTTGCATTTTTTATGCATGATATTGTGATGTACGAATAATTGACTAGCAATATGTATGATACAATCTTAAACTACCTAGAATTTTGTGATCGACAAAATTATTCGATTTCAATAAATATAAATACTAGATCCGTAAATAATCTTCAAATGCTTTTAGTATTAATTTTAAATGCCCATTAGAAATGTTAATTTCTTATAAGTTATGGATGGATTAGTTATTTCACAATTAAGCACAAAAGAAAATATATATGGGATAAGTGCAATTTTTAACATTTCAAGTTTTCGAAAACTAATTTTTTGGCACATACTTGAATGCAATTATTTTTACTTCACTGTGCATAAAATATTAGAAAACACCTAACGTAATTTATTTTTAAAGCTTGTTAACCTTCCTATGCCCGGGATTTCACCGCAAAAAGTTGTTATCAAACGCATGAGTTTTCCACGTGAGTGGACAGTATTCAATGTTAAATTTAGAGGTTTTTGAGGTCGTCGATTATAAAGTTTTATTTCAAAATATATTGTTATTTTATGAACTTGATTTAGAGAGTTAAAGTCAGAGCTAAAAAATTAAAGACAACAGTGTTAATCAGCGATATATTTTAGTTTGTTCTTGCGAATTGATTCTGATTATTGTGATGTACGAATAATTGACAAGCAAATGTGTAAATTAGAAAAATAATTGCCTATAACAAACAGCATCGCTATTTTTAATATATATTCACATAACATAAATATTTTTTATAAGTTAAATATAATTCTTAAAAATAAATATTTCAAAATAAAATCTTGCTATAGAAATATCATGTATTTTATCATATATGAGAAAGTTCAAAAATCGTTATTGAAGTAGTAGTTGTTATATTGCATAGAAAAATCAGTAATATAAGTAGTAATAGTCTGCAGTCGTTTGTTGGCCGTACAAACAGACTGTTACTACTTAGATTACTGATTTTTTCTACGTGCGTATAATCCGTGTTTTCCATAATAATTTTTTAAAATTTCCCACATGATAACCTACTCCAATTTGGTATTATGTGGTAGCCCTCATTATACTCCAACCGAATTTATCAGTTTCGGAGATTCCATGTCGGGGTCGGAAATTACCCATATTTGTGGGCATCCTCGTGTTTGGAGGATGGTTTTCCAATGATTTTTGAGCCTTAAAAAACGCCACAAAAACATTTTTTAAAGTAACTATTCTGTCAATTTCATCTGGATAGGCGATCTTGATGAATATCTTTTTCGGCATTGAAATATACTTTTATTTGGCGTTTTCAGTCATTTCAAATATCTAGTTAAAATTCTTTAAAATTAAAGGCAAAACATACGTAACGCACTCTCTGATTCCGAAATAGTAAAAAGCGACTACTTAAAGAGTGAAAAGTGGGTGCTTAATTCGAAAATAGTTTATTTATTAATAAAAAAAAATCTACTAATTCATTAGTCAAGTTTTACCGACTTCAAATTAGCCACTGTCTTTTTTAAAACCTTATTACTGAAGTGGCTCGATTGAATTCGACTAACGCATTAGTAGTGTTTAATAATAAATTAGTTATTTATTAGACAAGATAATTACTTATTCATTTTATAGAGATATTTTAATTTTAATTTTTTAAAAATATTACATTTACAAGGTGTTATTCAGTGACATATTCCTATGTGGGTTCAATTCGTATAATATATTTATTTGTCAACCCCTAAACATTGCTAACCCATGCTTCTTTGTAATTGACTTTCTCTTTAAGTTCTTTCAATCATTCCTGAATGGGAATCTCTTATCACGACATCTGCTTTAATACCTTGAATGCTAGTTAAAGGCAGACCTTTAGGGTCAGAATGATACAGTTTATTTCATTAAATTTAGTTTCCGAGATTGAATTGGTAACGTTTGTACAATTGAAACAATAGTTACGTAGCCGCAAAATATACGAGATTTTCTTCAATAAATCCGAATATTTGTTAGTTAATCTGCGTATTTAAAATTCTTAATATGTTAAAATATATCCGTCGCACAAATTTAGTGGTAATATTTTAATAATTGTCGGGTGTAATAGCCAATGACTTTCTAAATTATCGAGTATTTCCCTATTACTTTATTGCGTTACAACGAGAGGGTTAAGAATTTTGAAAATATCGCAGCGCGAAAAATCTTTTCCTGATTGTTGACACGCAGGAAAATTTCGAAGGTCGGGGGTATTCGAAGGATTATTTTCATACTGTGATTTTGACGTAATCGATGTACGATATTTGCGACCTTGAGCTAACTTCACATTGTAAGTCGATCCCTGGTTCAACTAAACTTGGAACTGGAAACTTTCTGTCGAAAGGGTCGAAAATAATTGACAGGCTAGACCGGTATTATCGGTTGGTAATACCCCTTTTGGCAGGGAAATAATCAAACACTATCATGAAATTGTCGATTAGCCAAAATGGCGATAGGAAAAATAATCAATAAAATATATTGAAATGTTATTAATAATAAAAAATAAAATACGAATTTATTTCTTAATCGTCAAAAGGGGTTTATTTAAATTTATTTGATACGAATTTATATTTATAATATTTCTGTGCGAGAGTTATATCATGGAAAATAAAACTTTATGATATGCCTATTGCACGTCCCATTAACCCACCTATTCAATTGCTATAAACTAAAATTATTATAACTAATATTGTTCTAAATATCTATGAATTTTTTACAGATTATTACATTAATAGCTTTCTTTTAAAAATAATTAATATTCTTTCGCCTGTGCGTGTAATAGGGCAAGTGCGGTTGCGGGAACATTTATCTTGTTCTGATCAGCGCTAATGAAATACCTAGAAATAATTTCCGCTTAACGCTTTAAGAGTCGACATCCTGAAAACATTTTAATTACAAAAAAAGAAAAAAATGTGGCAAGTGCACTGCAAAAAATCAAATACAGTCTCCTTATTCTAAAGCACGATAAATCACCAAATGTATCTCGTAAACATGTTCGCGTATCTCAAACCCGTAAATCGAATATCACTGAATGCAAAACCCGTAAATTGAAATCTATAAGCTCGAAACCCATACATTTCAAATTTTCAGTATCTAGGAGATCTATATGAAATACATTGCACTTTCAGACCATAAAAATGTACATCAAATTTGAATAAGAAATCTTCAAATTCTAAAATTGATTGTTTATATTTAGAAAGTAATAATTTGAATAATTATGTTTAGAAAATGACTGGCATTTCTCGAAGTTTCAAAGTGTAGAAAACTATAATGGACAAGTTAGGAACTACGATTAAAATGTTTGTTTCAAACAATGCATTTTGAAATTTAACTGTTTTGTGATCTTTCTTTATAAGTTTAAAATTCAATTAACGTTCAGAACGGTTGTACAATGTCTAGAGTAATAGCAGTTACTAGAAAGTTATATGCGAAAGTCTTCTCCATTTCGTGGATTAAGAACTTTTCAAATCAATCACGTGAAAAATTAACATAAAAACGTTAAGGGATATTGATGCTACAAATAATTTTCATAACATTTATACGATTCCACTACAAATAATCCAACAAAAACTCATCGCGACACGATAAAAAAGAGTTTTGGCGCCAGATGTTTTGGCTCCTGATGCTTTGGCTCCGCATTTTTGTCGATGGACTATTTGACCATGTTTTTTTTACCTTGATTTCCTGTGGTGAAATGGGGGAAGCGAAGAAGTGGCAACATCACGAAACTAACCTAACCTATCCAGTCAGAACTCTGCCTAAGTGTCTACTCTTAATAATCCCCACACAAAAAACCTAACCTAACCAAATAAGGGTAAGCCGTTATTATAACATAAAAAGTATCTGTTTAATCAGTTAAGAATAACATCACATGCTACTTGGAGATGTCAACAATAGTAGATGCATTTTTATTGTTTTAATGTGATCAATTTGTAGCAGTGATATTTTGTTGTAATTATTTTACAATGGATTAATACACAACAAACAATAGTTTTTAATAATAACCTGTCAAATCACATTCCATGATTCTCATTTCCCTGGCCATATAAATTACTGAAAATGTTACAATAAATGAACATAAATAAATATGCAAATGTGGATATTATGTATGGGTTCTGCTAGTATGATAAACATTTTTAATTTTGTTTTTAGGGTCGGAAAACTTCTGGGTGAATGCGTGAACTAACATTTATGAACATCCATGTCCATCAATAGGTAATTTTATATAGATAATATAAACAACTGAAATTCGTTTGTGAAGGGTTTTTGGGGTTGCTGAGCATAAATCTGGGTTCAGAATTAAAAAATTTAAAATTTTGAATTCAAGATAGTGGATCAACACCTAATCCATTTTGGATCAGCCATATTAAATTTATAAATTTTTCAATCATCTTCGTTAGCAGCACTCATAAAATGTTTTTCAAAGTCGATTTAATTTTAAATATTATTTTTCATTTCTATCCGCCATATTGGAACCACTATATTAACCCATTAACGTAAAATGTGCATATTTGCTCATTCCCACTGTCAACGCTGCATAGAAAAAGCAAATCGGTCAGAAACGATAATGCAAACCATGTAGTCTGAAATTTTTTTTTGTATGAACTATCAGAATCTCAGGTGAAAGTTTCGAACAAAATTTTGGCCGAGTCTTATTTTTGCACTTTTAGAAAACAAAATTTTAATTTTTCTTAATTTTTTTTTGAAAATCCAAAATTTTCACAGAGACTCTGTTGAGCTAAAAGTCCAAAACCTCCAGAAATCGTGCACAAACTATTTTTCCCTGAAAATCGTATCTCTAAGAACATCAAAAATCAACTTGGCCGATCCAAAATAGCGGCCGAAAGTCTAATGAGTCTAATGATTAATTTTTTACTCCAAAAGGCATCGTCTTTTCATCCGCCATATTGGATCTGTCATTTTTGAAATTTACATTCAGACCATGTGTTTATATGTAGCGACCCTAAAAATTACCAAGTAACCAATTTTGGCGAATTCCCATAAGAATATTTTCATATATAATATTTTGATAATTCATATTTTCAGCCGTCATGTTGGATTCGACATTCTGAATTTAAAGACTGGGATGCGGATTATTTATGAGTGACTCTAAAAAACAGTCGTATATATTAATGCATTAACTTTTGGTTATCTGGATTCTTCTCTGCACTTTTGGATCCCTTGCTGACTTCTAAAGAAAACTCTAAAGAAACTCGAAATTCTAAAGAAAACTAGCTAAGCTATCAAATTTAATAGTCTGTGTGTAGTAAACATCTATTATTTTGAAACAGTTGACACTACATCAGTTTATTTTCTACTTTTACATACTAGTTTGGTCAATTCACCTGTTTTAATGAAGTTAATTCACTACTTTTTTCGTATATGTAGAAAATATGTTCAAATCATTCCTTTTACAGCAATGCAACGCTTGGTAACAATTGAAACCAACAGACCTCTCGCAACTGAAATAGAACCGTGAAATCCACTGATGACGAACATAACCTAAATATGATTAAAGGATGCACCCCCATAAAAAAAAGTTTGACGATCTTTTTACGTGAGCTATAAACGGGGATTTGATGGGTTTACTCCCGCATCCGGATCGGAATGTTGTGAGCTTTTTAACGAGTCGAAACTGGGGCGATCCACCCGTCCAGGGATAGTACCAGCTTTCATCGAATACTTGCTCCGGTTCGGCGCCCGCCAAAGCAAAGGTGCGGGCTGGGTGCATCAATTTGTGCTTCGTCGCTTCAACTTTGCGGCACTTAGTTTACAAACCGTTAGCACAACTCGATAAATTACAGCACGCGGTTGGAACTGGACCGACCACGGGTTAGAGTGACCGCGCGTCTTACTCGCAATTGCCGCGGCAAACTGCAAATCCGGTTGTTTGCACTCCGGGAAGCTTCTAATTCGTTTCGCCAAAGTACATAGAAGAGGAGTTTTCATTTTAAAGCTGATATTCATTTGGTCGACACTTTTATCTTAAAGATTTTTTAAAAATTCATTTGGTTCGTCGCTAGTACCGCAAATTTTTGTAACTGATTAAAAAGTAGAAAAACTAGAAACTATATTGATCTGAGCATAATAACACATTGTTCTTATGAGTTTTAACCCACTGAACATGAATCTACAATAAAATAAAATGGTACCACTGGTAGTTTCAGAGAAAAACTGAAAAAAAAAGTACTGAAACATCATAAGACTGAATGCGAATCTAATAATGGTTGTACACTTAGGAATGGAAAAACTGGACAATCTGATCAGTTATTGTGGGTAAGTCCAGTAAGCAAATTGAAATTGAAAAGACATGGTTGATGTTATATGAAGCCTGCATTATGTCTGAAAGGAAGATAGTCTCGTTAATGAGAACTAAATTGGTTTTTGCTCACGTATGCGTTTATCATCGCAGGACCTATTGAGAGGACTTCGTTGCACTATTTTGCTTTTTTATTGTGTTTCTCTTTTGATTATTCAGCAGAAATCCGCCATGATATCCACGTCCCAGTTTCCTTGACATCTACATTCTATGTCCTTCAAATCTTGATGGAGTCATGTCTTATTTTTTACACCCAAAGTTATGCGAATTCAAAAAGTGCAGCTTCAAGTTTATTAACAGTCTTCATATTTAGGCTATTTTCTACAAATTTGGTTGCAACATATTCAAAGCTAAACTAAGTACTGCATTTGCAGAGTTGAGGTCTTTGGAAGGCAGCTTTCTTCGCAATCGCTTTTGTTTCTCTAATTTTTTATTATATAATTCGTAAGATTTGCGAGAACTGCATGGCGACTTCCTAGATGGCGCCATACTTCACATTTGTGTATGAAATGTAGGAGCTGTAGAAACCTACACGAAATACAGCAGCGATCATGAGCCAATTTCCGCCGAACAAACAATATTTTCGAAACGTAAGCAAATAATATTTGGCTCGTCTTATCAATAGCGAACTGCTGCTTGTAAATGAAATTGAAAAATTGTTCACCGGACGCAGATCGAACTCACGACCTACAACTTAGTAGACCAGTGCATTACCACCTGAGCCACGAAGCCGATTTGGAAAATATTGAAAGCAAAAACCTTTAACAAATATCGCGGTGTAAATTTATGGTTGATATGCTGCGAAAGTAGAATGATTTTGTCAGGATCCACAACAGGATGACCTGGTTGGCTATGAAACCAACGGGGAATCCCTACATTTTATTAGAGATTTCTACTCAGCGGATACATGTATACAGGAATATCTGGTGCGAAGTTGGAGAAAGTAATAATTTTGTTAGAAAAACTGATTGTTATACAGTTTTTTGAAGTTATCTCCCAAACAAGCGGATGACTCTTTCTCTGGCAGGATCGATGAATACATAAATAGAATTTTAATACAGGATTTTTAATAGCATTAGTATCGAAAGGATTTCGACAGAAGGCGCTTAAAAATATTTTTGACATTTTGAAATGTTTAAACAACGTAATTTCGATCAGCTGCTATTACTGATTATAAGTCCGAGAAATTTCATGTATTAGTGATAATTTACAAAGGCTGCATTCAAATTTAATTCGGATATGTCAAAAAAATGTATTTTAAGCAAAATTGTCAAACAATACTGTCTTATCCAATTTTTATCCAAAACGCAATGGTTCGTGGAAAAAACAATGCGTAACTTTCTTTGGTTTGTGTCTTATCATTTAATTATAGAATTTCGTCTAAAACTTTAGTGACGTTAGCCGCTACGGTCTCGACGCTATTTTCAAATTCAATAGTGGTTTCGTAATTAGTAATTCAAAAATACATATGGGGAATTCTACAGAAGTTGTCACTTTCGAGTGATTATTTGATTATATTGTTATAGTTTACTGGCTCACAATAACATAAAAAAACGATGTCAACAAAATAAAACAGTATTATAAACATCAAATATGATATTCGATAAATAAAGCTGTTTACTTTTACTGTATTTACGATTTACTTAGCTTTACCAGTTTTTTCGATTTTTCTTCCTATAGTCGACTTATCAAATCTTACTTTTAATGTTTTATGTTATTCATATTTTTAAAAAGTTCCTGAAATTTATTATTAATTGGAAATCATTAATAAAACGTAATTTTGGAAATTTACACATTCCGTGATAAAAACTTTATTAAGGCGCTCATAAATCAATGCTAAAATGGAATTTTAATAATATGTATTTATTTTCCATTATTCAAGAATTTTTAATTTAGCAGAAAATTCCCTGGTTACTTTTGACATTTTTTAATAAGGTGTTACATATACTACACACGTAAAAAATAATTTTTATAATAAGTTATTATATAACAAATCGTTTACAATCTCTCCTAAAACGTGATTAATAACTTTTAGAATTGTGGCGCTAAAAATATAACATACTCTTTGCGGATTACGCGAATTTCCTTCATTTTTCCACCATTTCACTATTTTTTGGTTCACATGACGCTTCATTGATTGTTGCTTTCCTGTGATTTTATAAATAATTTTAAATATCGGCGGAGTTCGTGGCCAAAAAGTCAAAAAACTAATAAAAATAGTCTTTGACAATAAATTGGCGACAGAACTTCACAAAGGTGTCATGCAGGTGTAATGTAATTAAAACATTGGTATGTAGCTTGGACTGGTATTAATTTTGTAGAATAATATTCTTTTATACTAAAAATACTTGGTTCATTTATTTCCAGTCACCTACAAGGAGAATAAAAGAACTTTTACAAAAATAGTTGGCGACATATAACATTTTAATATTTTCTTGATCTTTCTACATAATATTTTAAATTTTATAATGAAATATTAACATTTTCGATTATTGTTTCAATAAGTTTTTATATGATTGCAGTCCTAAACCTAATGAGAATTTACTTTATCTGCAAGAAAAGATAGCGACATTGGGATTTCTACATGTTTTGTAGAATATCCCATATATACAAAATATAATGAAAATACGATCGCTGAAAAAATTCGCGACTAAACGAGTAAAACTACCATAATGAATATTCAAATAATTTTGAAAAATCCTTTTAAACAAAATATTTAAGTCCCATATGCATTTATTCATCTACGTTTTATAGCAAATCATGATTTTAACGTTTGTAACTAAACGCCAAGCATTTATTAATACTTTGCAATTTAACTGGTAATTTAGACATTCACACTCGTCGTCAAACATCTTATTTTTTCTTTAAAAAAATAAAAGTATAACATTTTATGAAGATTACCTGTAATATAATTTCTTATTGCACACAGGCCCACAATAAAATGGTTCGTACGCGAAGTTTCAAAACCAGTTTCTGGGCGATTATAGGATATTACCACTTTACACCCGATAAAACTGTCGTTTCGTCGATCCGAGCGAGATTTAAAGCAGCTGGTAGATCTGCAAGTTGCGTCCTCAGCCATTTAAATGTCAATTACCGCTAATTATCGATAAGAGAATACAAGTTTTTGATATGCATATATATTATATGATTTTTCTGGCCTTATCCTATAATTTTATTACGAAGCCTTTCGTTATAACGACCACCTGCAGATTATTTAGTAGGATACAAATAATAAACGTTGGTGTTATATATGAATTCAGGTTTAATTTCGTAAAAAAATTAGAAGTAAAAAGAAATAAGAATATGCATAATCTATATCATTTTTAAAAACTGTGAATTAATGCGATTGGTCAATTAAATTGTGTTGATGTAGGCGCATTTGAAATAGAAAATTTAAACTGGTTGTTTATAAGGAGCAAAATTAAAAATGTATTATTTCATAATTTCATACATAACAAAAAATAATCAGGTCTTTCATTACTAGATATATAATGAAATTCATGACGATTATAAAATTTGACAATATTTATGAAAGAATCCAACTTTCGGGAAATTATAAGAGTTAACTAATTGTGATAATCAATTCTGTATATTTTTTTATATGATTATCATACCGAAAACTTGATTTTCATTTAGCATTAGATGCAAGAATAATCTTCTGTTTTACTTTAAGACAATTTTAGAGTTGACAAGGTCTCAAAACCGACTGAAGTAAACAACGTAAATCAACAAGAATGGATGTTGGTCGTTGAACAAAACGATATTTAACTGGGACTGGGCCAAAATTACCCTTTCAAATTCAGGTTAGAGAATCAGAATTGTACGAAAGATAATTAAAAGCTCCAAGTGATTCAAGATTCACCAGGCATAAGAAATGATTTCTTCACAAATACAATGTCTTCAACATTAAATAAACTTCTAAGTATAGTGCTGAAAGTTTAGTATGCAGATGAAATGCCTTAATTTGCTAATAATTCTTAGAATATTATATTTCAGACTGATCTGAATTCTTAATCTTCAAAATGGCCGGAGATATTAAAATTTGCAAAACAATTTGTTGATTAAAAAGCCTGTTATAATTTCGATCAACTTCATTCATAATAATTATTTTCTTAAAACCACAACGGTTAATTTTGATCAACTTTGGACGAAGCTGATGTGACGTTGTTTTAATGTACTGTAAAATATGATCATATATTATTAAAATTAATTTTATTAGCATTAAAATTATCGTCAGTACATCCGTTAGTTGTATGGCGTCTTAAAGAAGTTCCGAGACGATAAAAGTGTAATTTAAAAGCTTTGAGAAACTTCAGAGAATATCTTTTATAGGATGTACCGAATTATTTTAGTTAAATGAAACTAATTTCTTAGTTAGATTATCAATTTTCTTTTCTGCTAGCTTTTTTCTCGGTTACCCTAACTCAACCTGTATTTTAGAAAAATATAGAAAGCTATGATCAAGTAAATTTCTCGATCTCTTAATGCGGAAAATATTTGATTTAAGAGTATTTTTGTGGCTTAGAAAGTTATTTCATTGGTTTTGTTTTTCACTGCAAGATTTCAAATTAAGAGTTGACCATTTACCTCATTATCAGTATTTGCAAAGTACATGGGATATTAAGCTAGCTTTGTGTTATTTAAAATGAAAAATGAGAATGCATGTTTCAAGACAGTAAAAAAAAGTAGATAAGAAGAACAGTAATATTGCATACCAAAAGAAAATATTTTACCAAGTTTACAAGAAAGTTACTTCCACTAGGCTACCATCAGGTGATTGATTGATTACTGCTTACGGTATGCGTATAAACTGCGAAATAATTTTCCGGTAAAAGTCAACTTCACTCTGCTTCATCGCTTTTAATACTTGCATAAAACTCCTTTAAAAAATGTTAAAACTTTTAATATTTTCCGTAGTACTTATTTGCACACGGTACGTGATCAGTTTTCTCGGGCCGTTGGCTGGTAGACATCACGCGGGACAATACGGTCGGTACACTTTACGGCTTTCATTACTTTCCCATCCCTTGGCGGACTGAGTTTTATTCCGTTGTCATATCATTTTCCGCGTTATTGTTATTATTTTCGAAACGGACAGTTTTCCCGGCCGCGGAAAATTAAGCTTCGGAGCACGAACTTAATTCGCATCGCTACCGGCGCTACCTTGGACACGTCGAGGAATGAATGCGGAATTTATACCCGTCGAACTTTTAGCGAGCTTTCGCGGGCCAAAAGTTGTTTACCGCGCTTGAAAAATTTAGCAAAACGATAAGCGAATCGTGAAGAAAACTTGTCGACTCCCGAAAAGTGCCAAAAGGGATAATTCGAATATGGCGTTGTTGAACAATGGACGGAAGCTCTAATATTCGCGTGTTGCCGCAAAGCAACTCTCGACTAGACGAACCGACGTACGGGTTTCGAGAATCGGATTTAGCAGATTACGCTTTGAATATCTTAGGCATTATATCCAAACTCCTCCAGACTGCCCGACGTCGACACGACAATTTACTCAACCAGAACCATTACGAAGCGGACTCGATGCTCCATAATGCAGTTTCCGCAAAATGTCGACAATCCGGATTTTGTGCACCGAGACGATCTCGCGTGTATAAATTAGAAGACGTTCGCCTTGCGGAATGCCCGGATGAAATATTCGTGCTGCACATCTGGCGGAATCTGAGAGAGGGATTTTTCACTCGATTGTCCATGACTTTGTTCATGATTATTAGAAAAGGCAAAATAGTTAATTTTGAGGCTGTTGGACACCTGAAGCTTTGAAAAACATTTATCTAGATCAATTCAGTATTAGATGTTAGGCTAGGATCTAATTGAATAGTGAATTTACATGACAAGACGGTTTTGACTCCTTGTCTTGTCAAATTGGAATTATTACAATTTCCTTAATAGGATAAATAGGTCATTTTTAAGAAACAACCTTTGAATTATGTTACTGGTTACTGAAATTATTTTTGTTTGAGAAAGTTTATTTTGTTATGATAGATCACATCTATTTAGCTGATCTTATTTTAATTTAGATGAATGGAATAAATAATAGCATTGAATACTATAAATGAAGCTTTTCTCCTGACAAATAATAAATCATCTAGTATATAAAGAAGAATGCGAAGTTATACCTTGGTTACGAAGAAATAAGGCTATGTTAAATATGGCGCACCAACAACACAAGAATATATGGGCAAATCCACAGAACTTTTGACTTTCATGTTATTTTAAGATTCACTTAAATAAGCTGTACAGGAATATTTATAAAACATTACTATTTACTAAAAAGAATATGCTTTTCAAGGTACAGTCATTTATTTTGCATGATAGTTGATTAAAAAACCAAAGGAAACACGAAAGCTCATAAAATTTGAATAAATTGCTGCGTGCCAATCGTATTTTTTTAAATATTTTGTTCTGTAACTTTTGGAACCTGTATTCTTTTCATTTGAAAATCATGTTGTTGATTAATGGTACTTTATAAAAGCCAAATATACTTGAAAAATAAGTGTGCCTATCGCCTAATAAGAATGAGATGCGTCCAAAGTCGCGTGCAGAAGATTTATGGAAAATGGAATTTTCGTTAATTTCTAACAATAACTTTTGGAACAAACAATATTATGGCTCCATACTTTGGGAATTTTTAATTGATGATATAATAAGTGACGTATTCCAAGGAATAAGGTGTGCCTTATCTCATCTCAATTCTATGCCTATTATAACCTATAGCCTTCGTGCGTAACAGTTGTTGAAAAATGACACTTTTGTCAGGTACACGAGCTATACACAATTAAATGCCTCGATTATTGGCGTAATTTATTGTTTTAGGTGTCATAATAATACTCTAAACTTGTTCCAGAAATACAATACGATGTTCAGGGGTAAAACAAGACATGAAATTATCTCTTTGACACAAACTCCTTTCTTTACACGGTAAAATGCTGACATTTGTTACACGCGGGTTTTATTGGTAACTGATCATAAATACGTTGACAAATATTAAAAATTGAAGACGGTAGATACAATATGGCGAACCAAATTCGAAAAAAGTTGCTTGAACCAGCTGAAACTGTGTATTCGGGGTCGCTCGTCGGTCGAGATTCGCTATAGCTTTGCTCCAGAAATAATGAAAATGTCATTTTGGGTAACTTTGTTTTTCATTTCCCTTGCTTCATATTTTCTGGTTAAAAATGAATAAATATGGTACTAATGACAACTTACGTTATACCTATTTAAAATTTCTTTTCAGGATTGCCGGGATCGTAATGCCTTAAATCTGCTTAAATAAATGTTTGCTGCTAAAATTTGTTTGACTGCTGAAGTTCGAGCGCGACGATCCGAGAAAATAATTATTTTTCGATTTTGTGTCGATTCTATATTTTACTTGTTGAAAGAGCAATTGATGTAAATTTCCATGAAATTCGTTCATTCTCTGCAACAGTTGAAGTCATACTTAATTTTTTATTTTCCTTATAAAACAGCAAATCTAAACCAGTTGTTTATTAGTGCAGAATCGACTTTCGATATTATTAAGTTTAGTTGACGAAATAGTTTGGAGACGATGATGTGTAGTAAGAACTGATAGAATTACGAGTCTACATGTTAATTATGGAATTGGATGTCCTAATCTTTCTGATAAATTACAATGATAATTCTAAAACTTAGGATTGCAAGTAACATCAGATTTTTGCTTGTTTTGTCTAATTTTGTAAATTGCAGTAAAAATCTCTGAAGAATGTAGTTTTGAGGCAACTTTTGAGGCCGGTATTGATCATATAGCTGAGCGAAATGAATTAAGTGGGCCATAAGCTGCTCCATTATTGCATTCGTTTGTTAATAAAATTCATACAGTTATGACAAAAATCTGCTAAGGGTTTATATAATTAGGGGAATAAAATCTCCACTATTTTTTTAGCTCAGAATCATATTACTTCCTCGAAGAGACTCTTATAAATGACAAAATGATACATTCTCACTATATTGCCTTCTTTTTCATATTTTATAGACCATTCCATCTTTATTTTCTGATTATTAATCAAACAAATTATATAAAATGCGTAGAAAAATTCCCCAATTTAAGGATTACAAATAATGCAACGATTGCTAACGTTTGAGGATCTCCCCATAATTATAATTCACACATAAATTCGTGTAACTAAAGGAATTTTCTTTTAGTAAATTACCATAAGCTGGTATTTTATTTTCCTAAATTCTGTAATATAAGTGACATAAAGTACACAAATTATGTTAATAATATTACTAATTATCTATCCGTACTGAGAGTAAACTAACATTCTCTAACCTAATCAAACCCTTACAAATGTGAACGTTTTGCAACTGATTTAATTATGTTAACATATTTTGAAGATTTATCAATTATTTAGTAAAACATATTTAAATTATGATCCCCTTATGATGCACCGTACATAACGTTAACTAACAAATAAATATTTCTTAATATTTTCTTTTGAGAATAGGTAAATATTTAATGACCTCTTAATTGCGTTTTGCTACTAGTTGTTTTGCAACAAAAATAATTTGATAATATTCCCACACAACAGTAGCCATCTCGGGGTGACCTGAGGAGCCCCTGAGGATGTCCAAATGCCCCTTTTTTGTCCATAAGTTTCTCGGAAGCTTCTTATGACATCCCGGAACAAACTAGTGTTATAGGTTGTCATAAAATTGTCTTGTAATCAAACATTCTCCTGTGGTGCGATCCTTCAAGTACTCCTAAAAGAATGTTAAAAACTAGTGCATTTTAAGTAAAAAAGAAAAATTTATTAAGGATCAAGAGTTATTTACTAAATATAAATCCGATGAAGCATCAATATAAGATGTCCTTGGATGCTTTGCTTCAAAAAGTTTCTTCTTATTATTGTAAGAGTAAAAGTAGAATGACTTTCTTCGCGTGTTCTTTTATTATGGCGAAAACTTTATGTTATAAAGCTTTATTAATTCCGGACAATCTTTGACGTTAAGTTAGGTTACTTCAAGAAACAGTGTGAACTTCAAACATCTTCGAGACACTGCCCTACAGGTAGTATCTTGTTGGCAATTAAACTTTCCAGTTGTAATGTAACGCGATACAGTTTTAGGTTGGAGATATTAATGAAAACATTAACCAAGTGAGAAATTTAGCTTTCAAGGTTGAAGGTCATTTTGTGGAGATATGTTGTTTTTAAAGTCGATTATGACATCAAAATATAAGATTATTTGAGAATAAAAAAATGATGTTGATCATTCTCCTGCATTCTAGGAAGTAAAGAAAAATCAAATGAATAAATTATACAAATTCGAAGGACAGATCTAGTTGTTATACTAGAATATGTAATGATGTATACCTATACTGTCACTATCTATATATGTATAATAATCAGATTGATTTTCGTTATATGGAAAAATAAGTTGTTATATAAAATGTAAAATCTGCAATCGAGTATTATATTTAACAGGTCGATCTCGGATTTAGCATTGACAATTATTGAAACTGTCAAACTGGGAGAGAAAGATGATGAAAAAATATAGTAGCCGCACAAATATCTGTATTTTGAGAATCCAATAGAATTTTCTGGAGCTACATTATGTTATATCAATGAGATGTAATAGTAAACGTAGTATTATAAATGCCAATACGTTTTGAAACTGTCGACTAAAGTGGAAATGTTGGGGGATTTAGTTTGTACGGAAACGTTGATCCAAGTTCGAATATACGTCACGTTTAGTCCAAGACTGCTGATGCATCTTTTGTTATCGGGTTTGACGCAAGCTGCCTTCTCGGATATGTTCACAGAAACAATACCGCTCTTAACATACGCTAATATCAGTTGCGGTTTGCAACCTGTGTCGATATAGTTTCCTAAGATTCGCTATATTGTTCCTCAAAGTCCATAATGCTAAACAAACTTCCTTGGTTTAACAGATAACATCTATCTCTACGTCTATAGCGAAGTCTACATATGAGAGTGAATAAGGGAAACTGATTTGTACGTCAAAGTTCTGAGTATTTTATTGGAAAAACTTCAAAATCGAAATTCGAATTTCATCCAAGATTTATTTCAAAAATTAATATTACGTCTTACTCCAGTTTTCATCATAGATAATTGAAACTCACGAATCGTTTGAAATTATATCACATTGCTGGGTTACTTCTTTTAATTATAATTTCTGAAATTTTTACACAAAAGATCATTCTGAACATTTTGTACAAACTTTTCTCTTAATCCATTTAGTCTCGAACATCAAACATGTGGGCAGAATTTTCTACACTGTTACTTCGGGCCTAAACGTTGAACAAAGTGAATTGTTTTGCGTTCCATATGTCAAGTCCCGTAATCAAATTTAGAGAGTGATTTTGTAGAAAAATGTTAGGTTCACGTTTTTCTCAAAATTCGTACATATAAATTTCATCAGCTCTTTCTTCTTCGGCTGGATTTTATTAACAAATGACGATTTTTCACAAAATAAATGTTCTATTTTGAAAATAAGTAATCGAGGTTGAAAGTATTCGCTGTAATCGAGTTTACAGAACTGAACAAAAATCAGATAGCATACAACCAATTTAAGATTATTATGTATTAGAATTTTCAGGCTAGGTGTTCAGAATTAGTAAAAGGAAATATTACATCCTGCAGCTGCTATATTTGGATTTGTCATTTAGTTTTTTGAAAACACCTGGTGCAAAAAGAAAGGTGTGGTAAAATATGTGCGTTTATGAGCTTTTACAATTGTCATCATTGCTTTTGTCGATGGCAAAATACGTAACGATGAAACGTCGCACGAATCAGCATTTGTAAAGAACCATAATAACTTTTTCCTTTTAAACCACTTATAAATTTTCTATTTTTACTTTATTAATACTTTTAACTATAACAGGCTGCCAACAATAAAAAGTTTTGTAATGTTATTTTAATTTAAAAATGTGCGGAACTACAAGCCAACTTTACATCTACAATAAAAAATAAATATACGAGGAAATGTCGAATGTGATATTTTTCAGAAAAATGTAATGTTTTTAACATGATGTTCGGAGTGGCTTGAAATTATTGATATTGAGAAACAAATGATACCTTCGCTACGAATTTCAATATACTAATGATTGTCATAATATTAAATAACAAAAAATTATGAAAATATTATCATATAAATATACTTATATATATTATTAAAAACATTTGATACACATATTTAGAAAATACTCCCCAAAAACGTCCAGATCTGATACTTATACTACACTATACAACAGAAATCCATTCATGTACAACCATTTTTCTCCCTCCAGCGGGGCCTTCCTGTCCTCCGATTTTTTTTAAAATCCACAAAATGACAAGGATTGAACAAAATTTCATGCGCCCATAAAAAAAATAAAAAATTTCGTTGGACTCCAACGTTTCAAACTTCAACATCATAATTGAGTTTATTAAAACAGTTTATTATTAATCCTTTTTAGTTGGATTTCATTAGCGACTTATTGCTATTCAACATTTTGTGAGCACAAATCATTCATAAGTGAATTAGTGAGTATTTTTTTAATAATATGTTTTACTAATTCCGATTTTGAGAAGCGAATTATAGAATGGACTGACTTTTGGAAACGGCAAATATGCATTTGCAAATTAATCTCTTAAATAAAGTGGAGGCACTCAAATCCATCCAACTGTTATAGACAAATATTAAATGTGTGGATATTACAATGGATATACATTAACTCGACTTTGAACCACCGAAATTATAATATCAATTAATTACCTGTTATAGATTACTGAATATATTATTATAAATCTGTACATTATTTAATAGTATTCTCTGCTTTTATAACAGTTCAAATACTGACATTTTACTTCATTAAACGTGCGCTGTTATATATACGTTACAACTTCATTATTAGAAATAGAAACAGAAGACACCGATTCTTTTTATTTTTCGAAAACTACATTACACACAAATTTGCAATAAACTGAATACAAGCAATTCATATTTTAATCTTTAAAAAACAGATAATGTTGTTTGAAAATTGCTGCATACAAATTTATGCATTCATTTTATAATCCTGATTTTTTTGAAAGTTATAAAATATAAAATGGTCTCACTAGAAATAATATTTCTACACAAAATATTTATATCCAATATTTGACACTTTAGTAACAACGATTGGTAATGAAATATAGATATATCTGCCAATGCACGGGTAAACATTTTCTTACAATTTCTATTTATTAATTAAATATTTAAAAAGAAAAAACACAAATTTTTAATAATTGCTGTATTCCGTGGAGTTGTAATTATATTGTAGTTATATTTTTATAAATTATTTATAAAATTGCGAAATAATTTGTTTGACAATAATACCAATGTTTGATCAATTATGGAACGCAAATCTATTTCAACTTAAAAACCGCACAAAATAAACTCATATATTTTTTGTTTACTATTTACGGGTTTTTAAGAAATCTAATTTATTGGACCACTTTTAAGGCATTGATGATAAATATACCTATTTTAAACATTACATGAAAATAAAATACAATCGATCAGTTATGCAATACTATATCTCGTTTTTAATTTTTCGGTCAGGAGGTCACATGTTTAAAAATAACACATATTATATTTACAATGTATATACAATAGATATGGCAGCGTATGCATATATATAACTTATGAATCTTCTTCAAAAATATGGGTAATATTTTCCGCGAGACCTTTTCGGAAGATTAACAAAAGTTCAGAAACGCATTTAATGGTTTGACTAAATGCAAGGAAGCAAATACAGTGCAAAGAAAAATGTTTGATAAAAAATATAAATAATAATTGAAATATGATAAGAATAATAGAGTTTCGATTTCTTTCATAACGTAATGAATATAATCGAAGAGATACTTTCAAAATATATGTCCTCAGGTGCATATATATAAATTGGTAAGAAATTCTATGTTGTAAAATTACAGTAGCTATAGTTACTAGTAAATTATTATTCATAAACACAACGTCGTAGCAAAGAACGAATTTTTTGCATATTAAAAGGAAGGCCTTTACTTTTATGTTATTTGGAAAAATTATCAGAATAACTCAATATTGACCAACAAAGAAATTACTACGAAGGTTATATTCAAAAAAATTTTTATATTTACTTGACTTACAAAACTAATAAAGATTTCGAATATAAGATTATCACTAGAATAAATAATAGGATTTCATACTTTAAGTTCATGTTTTCTTTAAATGTTAATTAATTCTAAAAATCCTTCACCAATAGTTCACACATATTAAAATACCCAATTGCCATATAAGTAGATTATGTTGTTAATATTTCCACATCATTTATTGCTAAGTTAGTATAGCGTCATTATCAGAGAAGCAAAGATGTACAAATTGTGCTTACCTCAACCTACAAATCAAAACTGATTTCTTCTTCCGTTCCATTTTTTATATATATGCAAATTAAAACAAAAAAACGTTGTTATCCATTGAATCGAATTTAATGATATTATATAGTATAATATTTTAATTTGATATACTGTTTTATTTACTATACGAAGAACAAGAAGTAAATTTAAGAAAAGAAAATAATTCGTCGCCATACTTATGACAACAAAGTTTTTTATCCGTAATGGCCGAAAATAACGTAAAAGAAATCAGATGATTGATTCTGTCAGGTATTGTAAGCACTCCCTGTACAATCTATTTGATATTTTCAAGCGAATTCTGCGCAGAATGCAGCTGGAGCGTGCATTTTTAGTGACAATTGGAAATTTCAAGTACGAACTCACGGGTGCATCAGAATCAGTTTCTCCAAAGCCGCTGAACTCATCAAGATCTCCTGAGCCATCTCCCGAAGGGAACTACAATCAAGTAAGTAAAAAATGAATAATCGATACACATAAAATATTGACGTAGAAATAGAAATACGTAACGTAAATATAAAGGGAAATAGTACCTTGTATAAAAACATACTTTTCCAAAATTTGCTTTTTCAAGGCTATGGTTAGTTTATTTAATTAATATTATAAAACATTTCGATGTACAAAAATATCACATTGCTATGTTGTATGCTTTTGTTATATTGTCTAACATTTTTGGTTTCCGTTAGGATAAGAATATTCATTGTCCCAAACGATCCCTAAATTAATAGAAACTGTATGAAACTATGTTTGCAGTGTGGGCGAGATGAATAGCATTCTAATTTGATTTAGAATTCCTCTGTAGTTATTAGCATTATATTATTTATGAAGTATCGTATAAAATTGCTCTTAACTAAAGCATAAACAAAATTTCTAGCTGTCATTCATGGAAAATGGAGATCAGCACATGTATCTGTCAAATTACTCTATTTCTTTTGTTATGAAAATATCGACTTTCATTTGTGTAGGCAATGAGCTGATTTCCTATCAAATGTTTTTTATGCGGTTCTGCTCCTAATCGCTTTGTGGCAGAAAACAATCACAAAACATTAGTTTCTTCTAAACATTAAAGAACAATATCCACTATGATTAGATTATATCCTATGGACGATCTCATTCTTACTCCTTCCCTACTAAATATGGATTATGGGAATAAGATATGGGGTTATGAATTTGGATTATAGGATATGCATGAGGGGAAAGAGATGATTAGATATAAAATTCACATATTTTTAATAGTAGACATGAACGAAAATTATATCCGACCGTTATATAAAGAAAAATTTCGGCAACAATGGTCTAAATACTCTTCTTCTCCACAATTTACTTTTTATTTAATTATAACATTATTGGATAACTAATTCCCCATTTGACACAATATATATACTACTTAGTTTCGAATTGCATCACTGAGTTTATTGCAGCGTAAGTAAACATCACCAGCAATAGAATTAATAGACTGGGATAGTTTACCGCAACAATCGTTTTCCATTATCGGATCGATTGTTTGTCCATAGTTGTTTATTAATACTCCATTAACTAATTGAGATTATTGACAAAATAGCATAGGTCATTGAATGCGGAAACTAACATTTGAAAAATACCTTAAACGAGAAGATTATGCATTTAAAATTATAATACTTTACAATGGTTATAAAATCGAAAATAGTTTAAATTTTATGTAGTAGAATAAGCGGAAATTTCGAAGGCGAGCTTGTATTACGTGTACTCTTTGTCGAATTGAGTAGGTAATTATATCCGTTTGCAATAATTTAGTTGCTGATATCAAAATTATAAAAGGTACGTATAAAAATTTGAAAAAAAAAACAAGCGAAAATTAAACATATCATCTGAAATGGGATTTTTTGGATGTCTATATCAGAATAAAATTATTCTATGAGCATTATAAATATTTTTGAATATATAACAATTTTTGTTACAGAAATGGCAATTACTGTGGGCCAATAGTCGGTTTTTGCATTATATGTCTCAGTATCTGAGACATCAAAATATTCACGAGAATTTTTCTGAATGTAAAAATAGGAAACTGGACATGCGAAAAGTAAATATTCAAACTGAATAAAGAAGGAAAAGGGTTTAGTTGCGTAACATATTTAAATGTCAACTTATTGATGGTTCTCGATTATTTGTTGTGATTACAGACATTGCTCTGTAAGTGTTGAAAGTATTGCATCTGACCATTTTTTGGTCATGCACTAAAATTTATTTTAAGAAAAGTGATTTAATTTTCTATATTCTAAGGTTTTTCCGGAAATTTAACTGCCTTTAATCCCTCCTTATAAATGCTGCAGAAATCGCGGAGTGGAAATTCACTCCATACTATTTTCAATAACAGAAAGCGTAGATCAGTTAATTCTACTCCAATTCTTATAGACAAAATAGCAAACACGTTGTTATTTTGCTTTCTTTTCGGTTTTCCAAATTATTGTTAATGTTTGTATTAACGCAAGTATATTCACATGAAAGTAGTGTTTTGCAAAAACGCTTGAAGTGTAAAAACTTGGTTCTGGCTTGCGTCACCTTCCATCCTGAATAGTATATAACAACACCTCACATGCACTTAAGGAAGTTTCCCCGTTTATTTAACTAATCAGAATTATGTCATGAACATTAATAAATAACTGATTAAACTTAACGGGTTATGTTTATTAATATTATTTTATCAAATAAAAAATAAACCCAACATTTTTGTAAATTATGTGGCGTAGATACTATTAAGTTTTTAAATGTTAACAATTACTTTGTTAAAAAACAATTTTATTATTTTTCATTCATTTATCTTACGAAGAAATATACGACGATTATGAAAATCATGGTGCCGATGACTATTTCTTTACAATACTTGTAAAAATCATCAAAATTTGAAAACAATTACAAAAAGTCAGACGGTTCATTGATTTTAAATTTCGCATTCGAAACTTCTGATATATAGTAATGTAGAGGGAAATAAAATTTTGGAAATTAATATGTCGATAAATGAACACACAAAATTAAAATGAAATGAGCAGATGGTTTCCATATATCCAGTAATACTAGTTACAAAGAAGCTTCAAACTTTTCAGTTTCTCGATATTATTTTGCTATATATGCCATTCTGTCGATGTGATAAAATAAATCAAATCTGAATGATCTATTTCGCGGTGCTATTCAAATACAACTAACTGGAAATATGAACGAACATACTTCTAAGAAATTGTATTAGAAAGATATTTTTTAATATATACAAAAAAAATGTAAGTACATCCTTATATTAGAATTTTTGTAGAATCAAAGTTATTCAATTTGAACCAACTAAAAGTCTTTCCGACTAAACACCGAATGTGATTTTGATTTAAACAGATTCACATGACAAATCTTCTGGAATATAATGCAATTTCTTAATTTTAACATAAAAATGAGATCATTTCATGTATATGGAAGAATCATTTTTTGGAAAATGATATTATGGGGGCGGCAAGTTGGTTCATGGCGATTGGAAATGGACATTTTTCAGTTTGTTCTAGTATTTAGAGCCAGCAGTTACATGGTCCCTCGTCTCGCTGCGGCGAGTCCACCGAGGTTTTGCGGCATGGTCAAATTTATTTCTTGCCCGATGTAATTTCTCGTACAATTCCCAACGATCGAGAGGAAGCGACGAATACTTTCCCGCAAATGCCATGTGGTGACGACACCAAATTCATTTGTATAGTTTAAATATTCTGGTATTTTAATTCCAGCATGAAATATTTTAAAATTAAATTAATGGGGAATTCTTCCTCTGGGAGTTGATATTTTAGGCTTTTAAATTGTTCATTGGTTGTTAAAATAATTAAATTCCGTTCATACTTAACTTAATCAAATTAATCTTTCTAAGAGTATGGGTCAGATTAATAAAAAAAGTTATTATTGTCCAGGATTTAAGTTGTGCAACGATGGACTAAAAGTATTATTAAGGTTTACTGGGTCAGCATACTGAATAATATCTTAATGTTGTGAATAATTCTTTCGCTTTGACTCAGAAATATCGGCCATAATAAAGATTTATATTAATATTACTTTGAAATAAACATTATTCTCCATTTTATGTAACATTTATTTCTTTTGGTTATGTTAAGATCCCGTTGCAGCATTCCTATTTCACATTAAATAATGTCAAAATAATATATACCAGAATTAAGGGTACATCTAACATTAATATTGAATTCAGTGCTCTGTATCAAGTCCACATTTTTTTTAGAATGTCATACGAAATTTCGTTACGGGTATTTCAATAATTTATTATTTTAACTGACATTTATGAACTTTCTAGAAAACACTTTTGCTAAAAATAAATTTTACTGTTGAACTACTACTCATCATTAGCATAATTTCACTCAGATTTGAAAGACATATATTCAATTCCACAGTATAATAAAAAATTGTGATTGTATACTGTTATATCGTAAAAAAAGAAACAATTTGTTTTATAATTCTCTTTGACAGATATCTGTGAAGGTCATGAAAGATTTGGATGATATTCACAAATGCATCCATATTTTACATGAATTTATATGCATAAATTAATTGTGGCAGGTGACAAGTAGGACATTTTCAATGGTTGCAGGAGAAGTAGATTTCATCGAATCAATTTTGGTAACAGGTATATAAATTATTAATCGCGAAATCGATTCCTTCAACACGCGTTTTTTAAAGCTATTTTTAAAAGAAGTATCGGTAGTGATCGGGTATGTGTTAAAAATTATGGTCGGGGATATTTTTTTCCATTCGAAAACTTTGTATTGTTCTAGTTATCTATAATAACAATACTAATAGGTAAAGTGAAGCTTGTGATATTTGAGATCGTCATGTATTGTTCCAATCGTATTGTTGCAGTTTTCGCATTTTATGTCCATTGTTAAGCAAACGTTACCAAATGTTTAATTATTTATTCACCATGGCAAGAACATTGTCTTTTATAACTTGCTGTCCTCTGGCTTTTAAAAAGATATCTTATAGCTCTAAAAAGAATGCATTATAATTACAAAATCCTCGTCTTTAAGGGATTGTTTATTCAAGGTTAAGAGAAAATTTCCCATTATAAAAAAATATTAAATTTATTAACTATTACCGACGTAACCTTATTGTTAATTTTAGTGTGTTAGCTGCTAACGATTTTCTCATAGAGTATAGTTAGTTTGGCATCCGTTACTCAAAGACCTTTGAACGGACCAAAAAATGATCAACCATACGCGCAGACGAACACGTAACTAGTACCGAATAGTTTTAAATAACTCCAAAGTACTCTCATACATCCTTCACTACAATTTTTATTCGTTTAAGAAAATATTTCATAAATAGTGGCCATACTTATGTAGTTAGTAAAACGAACTAATTAAGTCTAAGTGGATCTTTGTGACATATTTTATTATCGAAGATAGTGAACGTAATCATTTCTTTAGGAAATTCAACAAAGCATTATATCATCTTCATCAGACTAAGGTCAAAAGCCTAATAGAAGTGTCTCGTAAAGTGTACTTTATTAGAGTCTGATCATGTAGGACCTGTTCATTATGAACGACTTGCCTGATAAGGCCTGTCTTACTAAATCTTCTTAAGGAGCCGATCACTCTGCAACATACTCCCTTAATAACACGCGCCTTGTATTGACTTATTTCTATGAAAAACCTCTTCTGTCGGGTCAGGTCCAGATCGATAGTCAGGTATTCCAAAGTGATGTTCACTCAGAATTATTTCCAAATAAGTAATGGGAAAATGTCTCATTTATTGCATGCCAAATTTGGAATGGGCGCTCAGCGCAATTACAAGCTTCAGAATAAACGAAAAATGAGCACGAATGGATGAAGGTACATCCTTTAAAAGCACAGTGCATCAAAGCTTGTAAAATTTGAAGCACGGATATATTTCTAAGCAGGAACATTTTTACGTACGTGCAATGCCGCAGAGCGAGCGGTGCATTCAAAGTTAATACGTACGTGCGTAAAAACGTAATTCACGTACAACTGGCTCGGAGCGATAAAAAAAAATAAGCCTCAGACACACCGACCCTGGGGACTTTTTATGTTATTTGTCTGCAAAAAGCAGGAAGCTGAGAAATTACGTCTCTCTGTTTCTCTCCGAATACGCGGCCCTCTTTTTATTTCTCGCTTTCCCCAGCGATCTTTCTTCACCTTTTTACCGGCGCAAGCTTTTCGCTCGTCGTTACGTATCTTTTTGTTTCAGCATACTTGTCGAAGCGAAGTTACTTTGCCTTACTCTCACGAAAATGGGAATCTCATCGTGTCGTGTCGCTGTGTTAAATTAATTCAATGTCTTCGTACCAAGTTAAGAAACATTGATTCTCAGATACGTTGAAAGTATCCAACCGATTATAAAGTTATGTACAGGTGTGCGTATTTTAAAAAATTTTAAAAGTTAAATTTGTTAACGGTTCAACTATAATCAATTTTAATCCTATCATGAATGACTCTGAAACATGAACAAGTCAAAATGAACTAAAAATAGGTGATTTTGCGATCGAATATTTTATTTGTAAAAGAGGATTCAAAAAAAGCTCTGAAGTATTTGAACATATTCAATATTTTCAAAACTTACGAATTTTTTGAGAAAGAAACATGTATTAAGCGTCCTGGTGGAAAAATTGATCACTTTTTGCCTCGTTTACTCATGAACTAGCCATTACTGGTGTCCAAAAACTTTCGAATATAATGCCAGATAGTTGGCTATTTTCTAGTCATCGCAAACTGTATTTAAATTAAGGTATATAGCACCGAGTAGAAAGTGTCCAATAACTCGTCAATCGTAGTTGAAAGGTTTATGGATCTACACAGGTCAGGTTTGTCATCTCTTATTTAGAAAGAGAGAGAATATCTGTACATGTATATATGTCAAAGAAAGTTAATAATTAATACATACATTCTATGTATTTAGATCGCACAATTATGTATTTATAATTATATTTGATTGCAAGAGTATACCAAGTGTTTGCGAAAGAATGTAAATAGGAATATCCACGTTAACCAACAAATGTTGATGTGATTGCAAAATGACCAAATTTATTTAACAAATAGCTGACATTGAATGTGATAGTTTGTTTTGTCCTTAACCTGTGTTTTCTTTTCCTGGACTAATAAATTTGCCCAGACAACATTCGCAGTAGAAGGGTAAAGACAGTTCTACGCCACTCGCGGTTTCGGTGGATCGCGAGGGGTACCTCGCGAATTAAGATTGCGAATTAAGGCCGCGAATTAAAACCGCGAATTAAAACCGCGAATCAAATCGTGATTTGATCGCTCGAATAATCATTGCCATGCTACCTCTCCCCCCTCGAAACACATGGATGGTATACGAGTTGAGACTCGTCTAAAATCCGTTAGTCATTCCCATTTTTGGAAAAACACGTGTACCTTCGGCCTTCTGGCGCTCGGGGTCTGGCGGTCTATTTTCGGCATGGGTACCGACCATCTTTGGGAAAACGCATGTATTTTCTAAGAATATTACATAACATGTTGGGACCTATATCTCGTAAAGATGGTATACAGGTCCAGACGCGTCTAAACCATTATTCATTCCCATATTTGGGAAACACATGCAATTTCTATGTTGGGACCTATATCTCGTAAAGACGAGTTGAGACGCATCTAAAATCCATTAATCATTACGTTAACCATCGACCCCTTTGTTAAATATGACCATTTAAATAACCCATATTCTTTTTTTTTGTACAATATCATGCAGGAAAGAAGATGAAGAAAATACAGAAGATGTTTTTAATAAATGTTATTTATTCTTTTATTTCTCATATTCATACATAACAATAAACAATAGCAATCACATGAAATTCATATTTTCATTATCATCAACTAATGCATCGCTTTTAACTTGACAATTGATGCAGTCTTTAATCATAGGTGGTTGACCATCTATCGTATCATAGCTTGATTCGAAATGTTTATAACATCGACGACATTCACGTATATCAGGATGCATTTGCATAGCAGGTGGCAAGCAAGCCCATGCTTCTTCAATTTGCCGGTCAGCAAATATGCAAATGGAATCAATCGGCAGACATTCGATATCTTTTGTTTCCATCAATGCGAGACGTTTTACTTCGTAATAAATCCTTAATTAACGTTGTGGAGATGCAGGTTGTTCACATAGATTTTCCAATACCCAATTCTTAAGTATTTTTACATTTTCTTTAGCGCATGTTCCATTAATCGTATGATTTTCACACATCTCCGACAGTTGATATTGCTGCTGCTGCTTCAGTTTTGTTAGAGATGGGCAGTCCAAAAATGTCGAGATCGACAACATTTTTAGCGTTTAATATATCCTCCAACCAACATTTTTTATCGACTCCTTTTACATAAATTTTGCTAGCACATTTAACGATATCCTCCAAAGTTTCGTTTATAGCGTCAAATGGTACGTCGCCAGATTGCCATGGGAAACCGTGATAATTATTCATCAACCAGTTATTGACTCTCTTATAGTGTAAAGGTACCCATTGATATGGTGGTTTAAACGCATAAGTCACAATTTCACTGTCGACAATATTTATTATAGACATTTCCTTCGGTATGAACCCATTACCAGGCCCGCGGAATCCCTGCACGTCTACAACGTATTCCATTTCGTATGAAACTGATTCACTAGTGAATAACCGCGTTTTATTCATTAATTGACGCACACGCAGTAATGGTGACCTCTCCTCTCAAACCAATTTCTTTACACTTCCAGTTATTTCGTGTTAACATTCGTTAACAAAGGTAGCATTAATAAATAAATAAATAATTTATAATAATAATATTTAAATTGTAATAAATCTCTCATCACCATCAATATCCTTGTCTTCCTCCTGTGTATTAAAATGTATAATATAGAAATGATGGAAGAAGCTAGCAGTAATTAGAAAGAGAGGATGTCACGCTTATTCTCTATGCATTTATCTATTCACGGTATTTACGAGTTTTCATGACGTTCGAACCATAGCTATAATTTTGGAGTACTGATTCACTAGTGAATAAAGTATAACCGTGTTTTATTCATTAATTGACGCACGCGCAGTAATGGTGACCTCTCCTCTCAAACCAATTTCTTTACATTTCCACTTATTTCGTGTTAACATTCGTTAACAAAGGTAGCATTAATAAATAAATAAATAATTTATAATAATAATATTTAAATTGTAATAAATCCCACATGATCCGAATAGTGTGTATTAAAATGTATAATATAGAAATGATGGAAGAAGCTAGCAGTAATTAGAAAGAGAGGATGTCACACTTATTCTCTATGCATTTATCTATTCACGGTATTTACGTGTTTTCATGACGTTCGAACCATAGTTATAATTTTGGAGTTTGGACACGTGGGTAATGTAATTAATCATGCTCCTAACCGTTTTTTTTTTAAATATGTGTACAATTTATCACATCTTAAATATCCTCATACAGGTTTCGACCTGTCAATTATCCGTAGACTTTACTATACGGTAACAATGAATCTGACTTCCCATTAGTAACAAATACATACGAGTATCGACTTGCTTATAATATAACTAATTAACCTTCATTTAATATTTCCCCCTTTTAACATTTCTGAGACTAATCAGATCGAAATGTCGATGTAAAAATCTAAGAAAAGCGTGTAAAATTCAAGAGTTTCTTTCTATCTTTACGCACAGTTTTGTGTCTTTTAAGTAAAAAGTTAAAGGAAGTGACAATGCTGCCATCTTTTGGTATGTTTAAAGAGATTGCAGAATCTGTGTATCGCAGAATAAAATATGCGGGTGCATCTGAAATGCATGGATTCATCGTAAGCTGCGATCATACACTTGCTGATATGAGTGGTTATGGAGCGATTACAATTGAATATGAGGTTCTTGAAAATTGGCTCTAGTTGATAATTAACCTTATTATCGCCATGCAAAAGAATATGAAAGTGAAATTGTTAAATATTACCGTGCATCTACTGCAAAGCGAAAGCAATCTTGAGGACCCGGGATTTTTTATTTTTAAAATACCTATATTGCCATTACTATACATCCCTCCGAAATTAACAATTTGCAGAGTCTTTAATCATCGGCGGAGGTCTTTCCAAGGTATCATCACTCGTTTCAAAATGTTTATCAACGACATTCACGTAAATTTGGAAGCATTTGCATTGTGAGTGGTAAGCATGACCATGCTTCTTCGATTTCACGTTCTGCAAACGTTGAGATGAAATCTATATGTAGACACACGATGTCTTTTGTTTCCATTAATGCTAGACGTTTCACTTCATAATAAACTCTCATTGACCTTTAAAGAAATGCAGGCTGGTCTTGAAGATTTTCCAGTATCCAATTTTTAAGCATTTTAACATTTTGTTTAGGACACTTTCCGTTAAATGTATGATTTTCACAATTTATCGACAATCGATGTTGTTGTTGCTGTCCTATGAATTTCGGTAAAGATGGATAGGCCAATATGTCTAGGCCGACAACATTGTCAGCATCTAAAATTTTCTGCAACCTATATCTTTTTTTTGTCTGCACCTTTTATGGGTATCTTGTGAGCACATGTAAGGTTGTCTTCCAACGTTTCGTTGATTGCATCAAAGGGTATATATCGACCGATTCCCATCGTAGACTATGATAATTGTGTATTAACCAATGGTTTTACGTTGAAAACATACTTTACAACATCACTGTCGGAAATATCCATAATGCACATTTCCTTTGGTACAAACCGATTACCGGGTCCGGGAATCTTTGCATGTCGGCAATATACTACATTTCTAGTACCTAATAGTGATTAGCTTGTCCCCTTCATTAATTGACGCATTCTTTTCTCTCTCTCTCTCTCTCTCTCTCTCTCTCTCTCTCTCTCTTTTGTTATAAATCTAGTATTGCGATTTTATATGCTTCTGTTAGTATGCCTTGTTATATTAAGCTTAGTTTTAGTTTTAGTTATCTGTATGTATGCTCTATATTGGTTGGCCTAAGAGGTAATACCTCAAGCCATAATAAAGAGAATCCATCAATACATCAATCTCTCTCTCTCTATCTCTCTCTCTCTCTCTATCTCTTTCTCTCTCACACACTCTTTGTCACTTCCACATATGACGCGGTACATCTAACTTATGGATATACATCGTATCTTTCTCTCTAGATCGTAGTATCTCTTCGTCAAATCCTATGAATCGGAAATCAAATCAGAGTGTAACAAAAACAGATAGTTTTCATAGTCACTAGATCCGGTATCATCCAATGTTCCTCTCCAGATTAAGATAGACGGTCCCATACTTGTCCATTGTAGCTAGTTTGCGAGTTACGATGCTCAGATGATGCAGAGTTGAAAGCAATATTAAATCGTTTCACGTACTAGTACCAGTATGATGGTCTCCATACTTTTACAATTGAAGAAACCTTTTCTACGATATTCGATCTCTTTGAAATGTACATATACGTATGAATACAAGTTTCGATCCATTTATAATACAACTGAGCGCGCCAAAGATCTCTAAATGTTCAGTCATTAAATTGACATCGTTTAAACAATTAATTTTTGTATGTATATTGAATCGCGACGTACTGCACTATAAAACATTTACTTAAAATCATTACATCTTAAAGTTAGTCCATGTATAATTACATCTTACATCTTGCGTGATCTAAGTCTTATCTACACTACATATTTCTTTCTGTCAATGTAAAAACAAAACGAAAAACGACAAAGTATTTATCATTGTGATAATAACAAATCTGTTCTCATTAGAACCGTGTATAATAGCCCACATAAGGAAACCTTATTCATAGCGAATGTGACTTTTGAACTGTCTTCTTTAATTGTCGACAATTCTCTCTCTCTCTCTCTCTCTCTCTCTCTCTCTCTCTCTCTCTCTCTCTCTCTCTCTCTCTCTCTCTCATCAGCTACCAATTTTTTACATCTATAAGAATACCCGTACATCAAATCGAGTCGTGTGCACATTTTTGTGATGCAACATTCACACGACTATGGAATGAAATTCATTGTGAAAACCAAACAAGTACAAGCGTAAATGTATTTTAATACTAACTAACGGTACCTCTCGATTCGAAATTGTATGTAGCGTAACCGGCATGACTATTTAAATCCGTTTACAATGATTTGAATCATCGCACTGCACGAAACGTTGTTATATTTGACAGATTTTTGTTACTTCGACATTGTAATCGTAATTAGTTAACTAAGTTATTTACGTACCAATACTATTGTTATATGTAATTTGTTAAATGTATTGGAATAAGAAGACTATCCTTCTATCCACCACACCTAGTGTAATAGAAAAAGACGCAAGTATTTATATCAATAAATAATTTTCATGGTAATAAATTAACTTTTAAAAACTTCTTATGTTTTCACATCACGGACTAAAATTTCATATTATTATAATTATTATTGATATTGAATCGTTTATAGAACTGATGTTTTCATACATTATCACTCAAAAAGACTGCTACCCTATATGAAATAAAAGACCAAACAAAAATTCAACATGAAGACATGCATAGGTTAATTCTATTTAAATGTGCGCATGTGATTCCGTAAAACATTAATCATTTTGAAGGGAAAAGTGAAAAATTGCCAATGACCTGTCTGTAAAGCTTATATAGTTCTATCTTACTTCATGCTTCTTTTCGAGAGTCCAAACACACTTTCAATAAGCATTGAATATTTTCTTATGTAAGGGAGTAAATATTCAACGATTTTTTCGTAAATAATGATGCAGTTTAATATATACGATCATTATACAATTTAACTAAAACAAGCTTATTTAGAATATTCATTTGGAAATGATGGGGATAAGGATATGAATATGCATTTAAATGAATCATTTAACACACATATCTCTATGATTAATTTCAATTATATAATTTTTGCATATTATAACACGTACATATTTACAATATTTGCAGACTGTTTGTCAGACTTTTCATTATCACGTTTAGACTAAAATGTGCATTAAAATTGACTCTTGCCCGTCATTAATAATAGACATCTATACTTTGTAAAAGTACATCGGAACTTTGAAACACCTTTACAATGTGTTGTATATTTTCTTAAATCTGAATGCATTCACGTTACTGATGACAATAATGCTTCTTTAATTTCATCGTGACCAAAGGTGCGAACGAAACAAATTGAGATCAGTACCATTGCCAGTGTCTGAAATTTCATACCTATCAAGGAGATTTCGTAAATTATATGCCAAAGCATTCACAGTTATTAATATGATTCTTTATAAGTCATAAGTTTGCTGTCAACTATATTCATAATAAACATATTGTTTAATGTAGATCGGTAATTATATAATTCCTTATCTTACATTTAATTCCTCACAATATTCAATATGTCCCATTCAAAACATCGTGTTTTATTTTTGCTTATTGCATCTTGTAATATATATCTGCTCGCACTCTACATACAAAGTACGTAATATTCACTTTCAAAATTTGTAATTATTTTGAATATTTCGTTTATATCTCATTAGCTTTCTTATATTATAAATTTATTTCGTAAAAATCTCTGCTAATAATCCTCGCACTATTAATATTCCTTAACCCCTTTATATAGTTTCAATATTTCCATAGCATACACCTTTCGACTATGGCGTAATCGTGTAGTATTCATATTTTAAAGATAAATTGCATCCACTCCAGATATTAACGAACACCTTACTAATAATTAAGACTGACAATCAAAGGACATAATTTCGTATACATTGATTATTTGACCATCCACCTTATACCCACAATAATATTCGACCAATACCAAAAACATCTCGCAAATAATCGAGGCAATATTTTCATTTCAAATTTATTATTATACTTGAAAAATTTCTCTCAGTCTAAACTTCTCTTACGAGTTTACTATATTCTTCATCTTACCTACCTTATATCGGGAACATTAGTTAACTGATATTTTAAGCGAGGAATTTGTATATTTTCCAACCTATATGTTTGAACACATTTATTCTCTAGATATTATTCTAAGTGTTATCTCTCAACCCTGAGATTTCAGCAATTTTTTAATCAATGTTATCCTCTTCATTTATATTCCCTGGTACAGCATTCTAATAAGACTTTAATTTTATATGTATTTCATGACAGCATCCATCATTTTCTATTTTATATTCCGGTTTGTCAGCATGTATATGCATCACTGCACTTTTATTTAAATCTGTCTGCATTTATTTAATATTTCTATGCATTTAAACATTACATCCAGTTACTATAGAAACTTGCATAATAAGACTTAAATCTTATGTTAAACTTAATGATTGAATGCAATTTGTCATGAGCCTACATTCAATATTTTACTTCAAGATATGCAATCTGTAACATTTTTACTGTACGGTAGTTCATCTAAAGTAAGAACACTTCTAATTAACCTTTTATTTATAATTTTGAATATTCAGCTACTTATGTATGATATGCATTGTCAACGTTTGTTACCATTTCCAGACGTGTTTTTCGTGTTTCCGTAACATTTACTTCGTCGCCTTGGCTCTGCATCTTAATATGGTATAATGCTAAACGATCACCAACTTTATCAATGAATATCTTCTTTTCGTATAAGTATTAAATGTGGAATCGATCATCATTGTAGTCTCATGCACGCATATTTCTGTTCCACCCCCTCTCTCTCTCTCTCACTCTCCATTTCTCACTTTTCCTCTCTCAATCATCCGTTGAACAACCAATAAAAATTATAACATTTAAACATAATTTCACCAACGTGACAGCAAACGTGTAAAAATGTATGGTAGGTACCGTTTATGTATGAGAAAACGATAATGTAAGTGTCAAGTAAATGGTGGAAGTATTACATATTGACCAACTCAAATAATGCAGTAACAAATAAAAGAACCAATTCTTCGACGGTCGAAATCATGGAAATTATTTGAGTTGGTCAATTACTATTTATTTAACCTCTTAGGCCAACCAATATAGAGCATACATACAGATAACTAAAACTAAAACTAAGCTTAATATAACAAGGCATACTAACAGAAGCATATAAAATCGCAATACTAGATTTATAACAAGAGAGAGAGAGAGAGAGAGAGAGAGAGAGAGAGAGAGAGAGAGAGAGAGAGAGAAAAGAATGCGTCAATTAATGAAGGGGACAAGCTAATCACTATTAGGTACTAGAAATGTAGTATATTGCCGACATGCAAAGATTCCCGGACCCGGTAATCGGGTTGTACCAAAGGAAATGTGCATTATGGATATTTCCGACAGTGATGTTGTAAAGTATGTTTTCAACGTAAAACGATTGGTTAATACACAATTATCATAGTCTACGATGGGAATCGGTCGATATATACCCTTTGATGCAATCAACGAAACGTTGGAAGACAACCTTACATGTGCTCACAAGATACCCATAAAAGGTGCAGACAAAAAAAAGATATAGGTTGCAGAAAATTTTAGATGCTGACAATGTTGTCGGCCTAGACATATTGGCCTATCCATCTTTACCGAAATTCATAGGACAGCAACAACAACATCGATTGTCGATAAATTGTGAAAATCATACATTTAACGGAAAGTGCCCTAAACAAAATGTTAAAATGCTTAAAAATTGGATACTGGAAAATCTTCAAGACCAGCCTGCATTTCTTTAAAGGTCAATGAGAGTTTATTATGAAGTGAAACGTCTAGCATTAATGGAAACAACAGACATCGTGTGTCTACCTATAGATTTCATCTCGACGTTTGCAGAACGTGAAATCGAAGAAGCATGGTCATGCTTACCACTCATAATGCAAATGTTTCCAAATTTACGTGAATGTCGTTGATAAACATTTTGAAACGAGTGATGATACCTTGGAAAGACCTCCGCCGATGATTAAAGACTCTGCAAATTGTTAATTTCGGAGGGATGTATAGTAATGGCAATATAGGTATTTTAAAAATAAAAAATCCCGGGTCCTCAAGATTGCTTTCGCTTTGCAGTAGATGCACGGTAATATTTAACAATTTCACTTTCATATTCTTTTGCATGGCGATAATAAGGTTAATTATCAACTAGAGCCAATTTTCAAGAACCTCATATTCAATTGTAATCGCTCCATAACCACTCATATCAGCAAGTGTATGATCGCAGCTTACGATGAATCCATGCATTTCAGATGCACCCGCATATTTTATTCTGCGATACACAGATTCTGCAATCTCTTTAAACATACCAAAAGATGGCAGCATTGTCACTTCCTTTAACTTTTTACTTAAAAGACACAAAACTGTGCGTAAAGATAGAAAGAAACTCTTGAATTTTACACGCTTTTCTTAGATTTTTACATCGACATTTCGATCTGATTAGTCTCAGAAATGTTAAAAGGGGGAAATATTAAATGAAGGTTAATTAGTTATATTATAAGCAAGTCGATACTCGTATGTATTTGTTACTAATGGGAAGTCAGATTCATTGTTACCGTATAGTAAAGTCTACGGATAATTGACAGGTCGAAACCTGTATGAGGATATTTAAGATGTGATAAATTGTACACATATTTAAAAAAAAACGGTTAGGAGCATGATTAATTACATTACCCACGTGTCCAAACTCCAAAATTATAACTATGGTTCGAACGTCATGAAAACACGTAAATACCGTGAATAGATAAATGCATAGAGAATAAGTGTGACATCCTCTCTTTCTAATTACTGCTAGCTTCTTCCATCATTTCTATATTATACATTTTAATACACACTATTCGGATCATGTGGGATTTATTACAATTTAAATATTATTATTATAAATTATTTATTTATTTATTAATGCTACCTTTGTTAACGAATGTTAACACGAAATAAGTGGAAATGTAAAGAAATTGGTTTGAGAGGAGAGGTCACCATTACTGCGTGTGCGTCAATTAATGAATAAAACGCGGTTATTCACTAGTGAATCAGTTTCATACGAAATGGAATACGTTGTAGACGTGCAGGGATTCCGCGGGCCTGGTAATGGGTTCATACCGAAGGAAATGTCTATAATAAATATTGTCGACAGTGAAATTGTGACTTATGCGTTTAAACCACCATATCAATGGGTACCTTTACACTATAAGAGAGTCAATAACTGGTTGATGAATAATTATCACGGTTTCCCATGGCAATCTGGCGACGTACCATTTGACGCTATAAACGAAACTTTGGAGGATATCGTTAAATGTGCTAGCAAAATTTATGTAAAAGGAGTCGATAAAAAATGTTGGTTGGAGGATATATTAAACGCTAAAAATGTTGTCGATCTCGACATTTTTGGACTGCCCATCTCTAACAAAACTGAAGCAGCAGCAGCAATATCAACTGTCGGAGATGTGTGAAAATCATACGATTAATGGAACATGCGCTAAAGAAAATGTAAAAATACTTAAGAATTGGGTATTGGAAAATCTATGTGAACAACCTGCATCTCCACAACGTTAATTAAGGATTTTTTACGAAGTAAAACGTCTCGCATTGATGGAAACAAAAGATATCGAATGTCTGCCGATTGATTCCATTTGCATATTTGCTGACCGGCAAATTGAAGAAGCATGGGCTTGCTTGCCACCTGCTATGCAAATGCATCCTGATATACGTGAATGTCGTCGATGTTATAAACATTTCGAATCAAGCTATGATACGATAGATGGTCAACCACCTATGATTAAAGACTGCATCAATTGTCAAGTTAAAAGCGATGCATTAGTTGATGATAATGAAAATATGAATTTCATGTGATTGCTATTGTATATTGTTATGTATGAATATGAGAAATAAAAGAATAAATAACATTTATTAAAAACATCTTCTGTATTTTCTTCATCTTCTTTCCTGCATGATATTGTACAAAAAAAAGAATATGGGTTATTTAAATGGTCATATTTAACAAAGGGGTCGATGGTTAACGTAATGATTAATGGATTTTAGACGCGTCTCAACTCGTCTTTACGAGATATAGGTCCCAACATAGAAATTGCATGTGTTTCCCAAATATGGGAATGAATAATGGTTTAGACGCGTCTGGACCTGTATACCATCTTTACGAGATATAGGTCCCAACATGTTATGTAATATTCTTAGAAAATACATGCGTTTTCCCAAAGATGGTCGGTACCCATGCCGAAAATAGACCGCCAGACCCTGAGCGCCAGAAGGCCGAAGGTACACGTGTTTTTCCAAAAATGGGAATGACTAACGGATTTTAGACGAGTCTCAACTCGTATACCATCCATGTGTTTCGAGGGGGGAGAGGTAGCATGGCAATAATTATTCGAGCGATCAAATCGCGATTTGATTCGCGGTTTTAATTCGCGGCCTTAATTCGCAATCTTAATTTGCGAGTCATCTCGCGAGGTACCCCTCGCGATCCACCGAAACCGCGAGTGGCGTAGAACTGTCTTTATCCTTCTACTATTCGCAAATTCAATAGAACTTTTTACATACAAATTAACATACATAGTTTGCTACAAAAACTCTATCTCTAGGGAAATATAATCTAATAACCTCCGCACCAAGCAAGTTTTATCCACATTTCTACAATTGCAATCGATGTTTCTGAAAATATGATTCCCCTATGTGTAATAGGGAAGTCGGGGTCTGCAACGATTCTGCACTTTTACACCGTTTTTTGCACTAAAATGTAATGAATATGTACAGAAATTTCTAATATGAAGTCACGAACGTCGCGAAGGTTAGTTACTTAGGTAAATGCCCAGCTTTTTTGCTAGAATTTAGGAACCATATATTGGGCAGCAAGACTATCTGTATTCTGGGTAATGGCCAGTCAATCTGTTCATATTTTACACCATCAGGATATTATAAAAAAATTCGCTTTTCAGCTACGGATTTGCATGAACATAAAATGTTACAAAGCGTCTATCAGGATAAGAAGGTCCAATCTGCCTCAGCAAGGATTCAGATGAATGAAATTTTATCCTTTTCTACGTCGAAAAATGATAATTCTCAGAAATTTTCAACTCTCTATCCCCAAAATTGCGCTCGCTATAGGAAAAAAAGTGAAAAGTTCATAAAAACCTCAAAACAAGTTTTCTCGCGTTTAAAAAAACGCCCCCTTGAAAAAATTCAAAAAGATGTATTTTAGGCCAATCAATATGGTCAATTTTTTCAGATTTTTAAAAGTGGTGCGGCATGGTAAAAAAAAATAAAAACGGTACTTTTCTCATTTTTTCGATCAATTTCTATGAAAACAACTTAGGGTGTTAAATTGTAGTTCTTTTTAAGCTTTACAACTTTCTCCTATACAAAAATTGTCTAGCTATTGAACGAAACGAGTTAGAGGCGAAAACCCGCACAAATAAGCATTTTTTTCTCTTTTTATCGGCTCTAACCTGAGAAATATTCATTTTTGATCAGAGTGTTTTGAAAATAGCTTGTAGGGCTTGAAATTAGCTTCAAAATTGGCTGATATATCGTTGTCGAAACTTGTATAATATATATACACGTATAATAAATATACGCGTAAAACATTCTAGTAGCGTTTTACAGAAGACATGCGGCTATGAGGCCGCTTCCTACTAATCCAAAAAAATGTTTGAAGCAAAGAGCTAGGAAACTTCTTGTTTAGGGAAATTTTGTTTGTATATCAAAATTAATATTGTGGACGTTGTGTAGGAATAAGCATCTAAAATATAATACATCCATAAAATATAAAAAATATCATTTTCGTTATAAATATTTCTTACATAGAATTATCGACAATTTTTTAAATTTTGTATGAATTTTTTAAAAATTGTCAATACGATAAAATTATTTGAAAAAAAATTCAGTTATACTCTCATATCATTTACGTACCTAAATTATTTTGTAAAATCACCTTCGTACTTACGTAAAATTAAAAATAAAAACTAACGTGTTTTTCTATAACACGCTTAATCGTGGGGTTAAGTAGTTGAACATTTACAAAAATTATTGAATTTTTTGAAAAAAAGTTAGTTAAAAAAAATTATTTTGGTGACTTTTCATCTCAATACAGCTATATAAAACCTTAAAATAAAAAAAAAATAATAGTTTGATCCGGTTTTTTGGTAATATCTTTGCTTCTACTTAAGTTTCGACAACGATATATCAGCCAATTTTGAAGTAATTTCAAGCCCTACAAGTTATCTTTGAAACACTTTGACCAAAAATTAATATTTCTCAGGTTACAGCCGATATAAAGAGAAAAAAATGCTTATTTTGCGGGTTTTCGCCTCTAACTCGTTTTGTTCAACAGCTAGTGAATTTTTGTATAGGCGAAAGTTGTAGAGCTTAAAAAGAACTACAATTTAACACCCCAAGTTGTTTTGATAGAAATTGAGCGAAAAAATGAGAAAAATACCGTTTTTATTTTTTTTTTACTGTGGCGCACCACTTTTAAAAATCTGAAAAAAATTGACCATATAGATTGGACTAAAATACATCTTTTAGGCTTTTTTTTTAATACTTTTTAAGCATTTTTTTTAAACGCGAAAAAACATGTTTATAATTTTTTATGAATTTTTTAAAATGTTTCTATAAGGTCAAATTACTTGAAAAAGTTTTCGTAGCTACACTATAATATTATTTACACCCATGAATTTTTCTGTAAAGATTGCATAGTGTGGCTACGAAACCAAAAATAAAAACTGAAAATTCACGTTTTTTACTATAGCGAGCGTAATTTTGGGGATAGCGAGTTGAAAATTGTTGAGAATTATTATTCTTCGACAAAGAAAAGGATAAAATTTCATTCATCTGAATCCCTGCTATGGCAGATTGGACCTTCTTATCCTGCTAGACCCTTGTTATTAGTAAAATAAACTACGAGTTGTCGATTCCCTAATGCTTTCATGTTTAAAAATTTAGAGTCCGAAGGTACGACAAATGCTGTACGTCCCCTCATTATCGAGCTCAACGAACAATAACGGAGGTCCCTATGTTGTAACAGTATTGGATTACCAAATTATTCTATCGACTTTTTGTCCCTATATATAGTTGTTCCTCGGGTAGAAAAGATACGGGGCAGTAAGCGCCCGGTAGTAATGAGATCGTAAATTTTCGTAGAACAAGGGCAAGAAGAAAAAGGTGGTCGAGAGGAAGGTGAGCAGGACTAAATCGGGACATTATGAAAATTCCCGCTAATAACAACAATCAAAATTTAAGCGCCTAGGAGCAGATGCGAATTCGTTTGCGGGGCGTTGAAAGCGTCCGCCACGGCATTAATGGGTCATTAAGAGGAGACCGATCGGTATCTGTTAGCACGCGGGCGTGAAAACTGGATAGTCCATACAAAGTGTGCCAGAAATTAAGATAGAATTTGTGAGAAAAAACTAAACCGAAATAAAAAAATTACATCCTCGTGTAAATTTGCCCCAGGTTCTGTACAGAGTTCGAGTGTACTTTAATTTCTTTTCCATGGAAGGTTTTCATTTTTTTCTCCTTTGTCTTTCACCTTTTAATGGCATATTCCTTCTTCTCGTAATCACGTAATTACACCACTTTTGAAATGCAGCAATTTGGTAAGATTGAGTTGTTCTAAATTTTTTGTCATACAACGTGATAATATTATATTATATAATATTACTATTATAGGGCAAAGAAAAGTCTTATTGCAATAAATGTTATCTGATATTATTAGGTTCGGGTAAAAAATCTTTTCCTTACACTCAATACGCAAAATGCATATTCTCTCCGTAGGGAGCAAAATAGTATATTCTCTCCCTAGGGAGCAAAATAATCTTGTATTAGAATGTTTTTCATAATCTGTCTATGTAGAACTAAAAATCGTAATAATAAATTCAGATTAATTTCCAACACATTGGTCACTTACAATTTACACAAAAAGTTTCTTTCCCTAGAATACTAAAATAAGGTAAATGTTTTAAAGTAATTGTGTTAATTTAAAATGGATTTTGTCCGGATATATGCGCTTCTTCAGGATTTTATTTTATTCACTTCTGTGCATACAGTTTATCCTAGTGCTGTGCAAAGCCGTATGCAACTCGTGCGTGACTATTTTCACTCGCGTGAATCAGCGGAAAATGCTTGCAAAGAAGTGAATTTTCTGCAATGCATTATATGCTATTAAAATTCCTATTAATCGTGACCATTTTAAAAACATCGTGAAGTTCACTTTTAGTTCAAGCAATTTAGAAACGTTTATATATATTTCAGTTAAACTGACGAAATTAAATATGCTCCAGAGCTCAAGACTAAATTCTTACGTATTAAATCCAAATTACGAAAGACTAGACGCCAAGAAATATAAAATAATTTTTATTAATTTCGTAGTACATATTTGTACAATAAATAATATACATTTTGTGTAAGTTCACCATTATTACGTCTTTTTTAATCCGTAAATTTTATATTACACTGTCCATAAATGGACGCAAGAATACCGCAAATTTAAATTTACATACGTATTTCGTATATTACGTCGAATCAAAACGCCCAGTTATATTATTCGATCCGATTACTAGTTTAATTCCTGTGGCTTATTTTGAGTTGACCCCTTTATCGTATTCAAAATGTATACAGGAGGCCAAGGACTGCCTTAATGGAGTACCAAAGTCGTTGGGATCCTCGTTGCATTAATTTTCCTCACATCGACTGCCTATGGTGTATGAAGACCAATACACAACAATAATTACGACAAAAGTAATAAAATCAAAATGCAATACTTTGAAATTGTAATATTTTTCAAGGTACAGCTGATTGATGTTTTACAACAACAAACTGACTACCGATTACGACAGACAAATTCTAAGCAAACTTTAGTACCCTTATATTCGATGAACATTCTAAGGTATATCAAAAACCCATTTTCACATTTTCGTTAAAATACGTGCTCAAATGTGATGAAAATTTAATAAATAGATGTTCATTAATTAATTTTCTAATATTTGCTTTTTAAAATAGAAGGATAAAATTATATCGTTATAAAACTTGGCATTTATATCTTTTTTTTTGATATTTCTCTCAAACCGTTCGGCAACATTTTTGTTTGGTTGTTGTGATGGTTGTACGCATTGCATTGCATTATTCTCACGTTATTTCATAATGATCAAGTTTTTATTAAATTCATACAATTTTAAAGAGAGGAGAAGTGAAAATCTCATTTCACGCAAGCAAACAGACAGTGGATCCTTAAAACAAGGTATATATCAACAACAAATTTCAGATATTCCCAGCAATTAATTAACTTAGTTGATAACAGGTGGCGTGTTTCGCCAAAGTGGTAAAGGACTGATCCAAATGTAAATTGATCTATAGTTATCGAAAATAGGTGATATTTAATAATTTCCGACAATTTGTCTGTCATTTTTCAATTAGTTCATGTTACATTCTTTAGAAGACTATATACAGTAATTAAAATTACCTCTACACAGTCCGAATTAAACAAAAAATTAATTTACGGTTTTACAGTAAATTCGACCTTTTCGAATTCTCGCCTAATTCTGAACCAGTCTTGCGGAAATTTGACGTACATTCAAATAAATGCCTAAAATTAAGCCCCAGATGGATTACGAATTGAAAATGTACTAAATTCTAGTTAAATTTTTTAACAGCTCCTTATGGCAGATAACAGAATGCTAAATGGCTAATCGAAAGTCCTGAGGAGATTCTAAACATCGGCTTACTAAAGTACGTTTTTGCAATTGTGTGCGTATAGTTAGTGCGTAAAGTACTTTTGATGCCTGTTTTTCGTGTGTAAAGTTCACTTTTACGCACTCCCGACGACAAAATTCGTAAAGTGAATGGTCGTGCGTAAACTTGTACTTTACGCACTCGACCAGGCATAAAAACTTTACGCACCCAATTACAAAAACTGGGATACCTAACATGGGTGTAAAGTGTAACTGTTACGCATCGGTTGGGAATTTTACACATCACTCGTGAAAGTACACTTTACACCCTTGTTAGGTAATATACTATTCTGTTAATAATTTTACTAATCTGACAAAATTTCATGATGAAACATTTTCTTAATATTTTTAGGTAATATTTTTCATAGGTAACAAATGAGTGACATTATGAAAAGGCAAACAAAAATATATGCAGTAAAATGAACTCTTCCAAAAGACTAATATAAAAAATAATTTATTTTTGTTTGTTTATTAGTTTCATGTTTACCATTAACAAAATAAATGACCAGTCTTCTAATAGTCAGGTACCGAGATTCGATCGTCATGTTTACAATTACGTATTTTCAAACTTTCCTCGCACGGAAGCTGCGCATAAATATGCAATAGATATTTCCACTGTCGTGACTGAACTGATAACGCGTTCGTTTTTATTCTTCTCCGAAAACTTATGATGTTATAACGAAAAGTAAGTTTTTGAAGTGTTGTTACATCGCCGTTTGAGGAAAGAACTTTCGAAGTGTAGTTACCGACTGACTTCCCTTTGAATTATATTTGCAAGCGGTTTATTAAAGTTAGTAAAGCGTCGCGTTTAAACGAGACTCCTTTTAAAATGCTTATTTGATATAATAAGTACATAGTAATATTTTCACTGCTTTTTATTAGATTTGAAATCCCTTAGGTGCTTCTAGTTTAAAAGACTCACGTTCATAATAACTTGTTATAGATACATGCATAGATTTCTTTTCTTCAATGCATGAAGACTTGTTACACGACAGTTTAAAATAATTCAAGTATCTTTTTTATATGATTCCAGATTATGAAATATACTAAAAAATTACGTTTGAAGTAGTGATGATATGGGAATCTCCTCTACTGCCAAAAAGTAGCGATGCAAAAGCGAATGTTAGGAATCTATTTATGTTATTATATACAGAAAATAATTATCAATCGAGATCATATACGATAAACAAAAAAATTGACGAATTAGCCCAAGATTATTTAATTAAATACCAGTAGAAGTTGATTAAACATTCCAATTATTTTGCGGCACGATGTTCGTCTTTGAATAAATGCTATAGATTCTGGCGATTACACGTAACATTACTCTTACATTATAATGTGGATATACGTTTAATCTGCCAAAATAAAATAAAGGCGGATATAATAAAATATAATAATCAAACTCTAAAAAAATAAATTAAAATTAAAGGAATTTGGAAAATATGAAGATCCGAGTATTGCCATTGTCATTTACTGGTTACGGAAAGTATGTTTTTTGTTATTATTTTCTTTTATTGTATTTTATAGCAGGTTTATACGTTTTTTGCAGTAAATTATTTTGCACGTGCTTTCTTGCTTTTTTTGTCGGATAACTTTTTTGAGTGGAAACGTGGGCGATTGCACTGGCTGATCATGGCGATTTGCTTTGCCATTTGCGAATTGAAACTGTAGAAAGTTTTTAATCGGGTATTTTCTACATTTTTTTATTTGCACTAAAAACTAATAACCTATGATAATATTGAATAAAAACTTATAAACTAATTATAATATATTGTCAAAACATAGATTGACTGCATGAATGAAACGTTGCTTAAACATTTATCTTCGATTTCAAAACACCGTAATGCCCCAGATGGCAGATCATTTTTTGGAAAGTGATTAAAATAGCTTGAAACTCGAATGCTTTTCGGATCATTACTTACAAACTACAATTACGAATGTTGAAGTTTAATTGAACATTATGAAAATTGTTGAATTGATACCGGGAAAGTCATTTATGAAACTTTTCCAATACGATAATTCAGTATCTTATCGTAATTCTAATTGTTAAAAAATTATCTGGATAAAGATTCTCTCTTCGACGTAACCTCCGATTAACTACATTGAAATTAAGTATTTATTTCGAGAACATTATTGTACAAATTTGAGGATATCAACAATTTTAAGATTATTATTGAGTGATCGACAATATTTTTATTGATATTCACAACTTACTGAAAACATTTATCCCTGTATTTGGTATCTGCAATGATAGTTACATGAAAATTTAAAGCTGTTTTTGCAATAATCGACGTAGATATTCACTTTTTATGGATCGAAAATTGAACCACTTTTGTATAAGAGTAACTTTTCTGGGTTTATGAGTGAAATTAATCTCAGAAAGTTACATTATCACTACATAGATTTTGTTAAATTGAATTCCAATGTACTGGATACTAAAATTGGGCATTACATTTTATACTTGACGTCCAATAACACAAACTTCATTTTAATTCATATAATATTTAAATAGCAAGAGACATAGTACTTCAGTTAATTAAAACAGTCGACGTTTCTCGGAAAAATTATTGTTAAATCAGAAGGTGACTTGATGTTACATGAAAAAAAAAATGTTATTTCAAATTTAGAAATAGAATTTCCATTTTCACATCATACAATAGCCATTCCGGAGTAACAGTTAACATTTAAGCATTTCTTAAAGAATATAATGTGACACTAATGTAGCGTACAATAGATTCAGTCATAATGTTGGCGCACTTTGCAATACAAACAGGGCGAACGAATTCAGACAAAGTTTTACCGCTATATTATTCCTCGCTTTAACGAGTCTAACCACTTTGCCATTTGAAAATTCACTTCCGAGCTGTCGAACGATCTTTTTTTACATTTTGCAGCCCATTCGATTCTTCCACTGATTTTCAATTCAATTTTCAGCCATTAGCGCCCGATTCCTTTTATCTTTTGTATTACTCGTTTCGTTTGTTCGGAGGAAAAACTACCAGCTAGTATGCAAATTTATGATAGTATTCCTCGTGTGTTCGGCTAATTTTTTTAAACATGTGTTTGACAAGGTCGTAAATAAATATTTAATTGTTCGTTTAGAAATTAAGAGAATTTTTAATTTAAAATGTCCCAAATTTGTTGGATGCGTTGATGTAGATATGATTGATTTCATTCTCGGATAAAAATAATTTCATATGCATTTTTTGTATATAATTAAGCCGATAACACATCAACAGATGATTAAAATGAGATCATACGATTAAACAATTTTGAATATAATATAAACGGAATGCGATTCATTTACGACAAAGCTTGTTTGGCACAAAGCTGATCGAATTATAAATTAATTAATTAAAAATCAGGCATATTTTTAGGATGATTGGGATGGAAAATTATATTTTAAAGTTGGTTTGAATGTATTGATTTTATGGCACGAAATTTTAATTTTATTTATCTCGATAGCAAGCACAGAACGTTAGTCATTTTAGTCAAGACAAAACACTCCTTTGCACTCAATATTTTTCTGTTTCTTTCATTACCATTACGTGTATAAAAAATGAGTAATCATTTTTTAAAAAATCGAACTCCGTGACCATGTAGTAGCCATGGATACGTAAATAGTAAAATAATTAAATATATAAAATTCGGAAAGATTTTCAGGTTGAGAATATAATAATAAAAAAAGATATAAAATTCGGCACATATCCTACATACAATTAAAAACATTAAATTGTTTACGACGATTCAGTTAACTTGGAACCCTTTTCAGGTGCAAAAGATGACTTACAAAGCGACTCAAATTGCTTCACATAAAATTTTTTCACTCGTTTGAAGAGGACAATACTTCCTGACCGAAAATTTAAATTAATCTATCTTAAATATCTACCGAAATTTAAAAAATCTCATTTTTTGTCCCTTCTTTTGTTTAAAATTACTTTTTATTTTATCATTTCCATTTAACTTTTTATTTTATCATTATTTTAAATTTATAATATACCAAAACTTTAAAATAGATCTTTTGTTTTTGTTATTGTTTTGTTTTTAAGTCAATGGCCGTTTATTTGTATTTATTTATTCACGGCGACTTACAATGGTTGTTTGTTAGTGACTAAAGTCTTATTCGTCTTCGCCTTATGTAATCTTTTTCGAATTAAGAGGAGGGTATGACTTAGAGGATTTCAAAGTTAACAATAATTCATTATAACTAATATGTAAATTTTGTGTGTCATCTACTTTGTTAAATAGCGTTTTTTTTTAAAAGATATGTGGATCATTTCAGAAATTCTTCTTATAAAAAAATTATTTTCAACAACTAAAATTTTGACATCATCCCATTTAAAATTATGTTGTGTGTCCTTTCTATGTTTTGTAATTACAGTTTCAATTTATGATCGTCTCTGTAAATAATTTTTATGCTCATAAGTATTATAACGCCTTTCTGGTCTCACCAACGTAGGTAACATTACATAGTTGGTACATTGTGTACTGTGTTGTTTTTGTCTAAATTACTCATTAGTCTTTAATTATGACGTTGTTTAATTTATTGCTTATTTGTCGTACTACCTGTATATCATATTTTTTAAAACTTTATTTAATTGGATCGGAAATGTCTTCTATACAGGGAACTTTTATATACGAGGTCGGGTTGTCTTGTATTTCCGTAACTGTATACTTCTTTCGTGATATATTTATTTATAAAATGTTTCGGATAATTGTTATACGATGTCTTTTACGAAAATATCTCAAAGATATCTTTCAGACAGCTAAAATCTGTATAGACCTTTATGAAATACCGATAATGTGAATGTGAAGAAATTATTTCATCTTCTCTATGTTTCGCACGTGATATTTATATACTTTTTCTGCTCTTTATATCATTATGCTATGTATACATTATGTTATGAGAATTATTTTGGTATTTTCTCTCTAATCTACCTGTATAAGTTTTTTTCTTATTTACCTACGAGCGTTATTTGTTTACTTTCGAGCGTTTAAAATAATATGAAAATACCAAAAGATATTCTCATGCAAACTTACAATAAATATGTAACAAAAAAAGTTGAACTTATTTAAAAATAAACTGATCTATAATATTTATCCAAATTTAATTACATTTTTTAAACTGTCTGTTGATTTTCTTCTAAAATATATTTTCGACATATCTGAAATTGTTGCGTAAGACATCAATTCGACATTTTCAAGATATCTTTGACGGATTATTGAATAGCGTTTAAATATCTTTAGGACATCTTTTTGCTTATTAGGTAGGGCAAAACGAGACAGATGATGATGGAAGATAAACAGGAAAACTGATCAACCTTGAAAACTTCTATACTTTTTTAAATATAATTTAATATCAATTTTTCTTTTGATGATTATTCTGTATTGCTGATCACATTTAAGTTTATACAAAATATGTATTATTTAAATTTGTTTTCTTTTAGCATAAACGAGGTCAGAGAAATATGGATTCATTATGTTTTTGTCAATAATTACATGTGTGCATTCGCGTTACAAAACGTATGTATCCAACTGTTACGAATATTGTTCGAATTATTTCATCAATATATATATATATATATATATCTTTACAATGATTTCGACTGTGTTTCTACAGAACTAAAACAAAAACAGTCAGATTCATTAATTAAACAATCAGTTCAATAAATGAAAGATGAGTGGAAATAAAGACAGATATAAATGCAAATAGTATAATGATTAGAACATGTTTTATTTTTCCTGTATTTCTATTAATTACTTTGTTAAGAAATAATGACATTTACTAATTAAATAACCAGTTACATAATATTTACGAATTTACTGAATTGGTTTCCGTTATATTATTCCAAACGACGTTTCGTAAAAATTTAAAGATCATAAAGCATTAATAAATTGATCAGATTTAAAAATTGAATTGTCATTTAGATATGGAATTGTCGTTTAAAAGATGTTTTTATCCCATTTTTGAGGATTAAGATTTTTATTTCCTGTCTTCTGTTACAAATTCTATGTTGAATTCATGATTCTACTGTTTTTTTTTCGTAAATAAATCTAGCGCAACAGTGCAATAATTACAATACCTACAATATTTACAGTTTAATATTGCCATTAAAGCTGTCTTTACTCTAACTTACAAAGTAAAAATACATATATATATTTTTTCATATTCTCTAAATACAGCAAACACTTGTGTATTTTTTTTTGTTTATAGTGCAAATCATTCATGCAATTTGGAACTCAATGGAAAAGAAGTTGTGTATCTCGTTAAGTTAATGGTTTTTGTAATTCCCAGGTTAAATGTGACCTTAGACATTTATAAAATACTATATTGTGCAACAAGGGTGCGAAAGAAGGGACAGGCTAAAAGAATATTATCACTAGGTAATACGCCTGTTGGCAGGGAAATAATCAACGCAACACTGCATAATTTGAACTGTATATCCGGTCATACCTTCCGGAAGAAATCGTGTTACATTCACCATAAATCGTGTCTCTATGTTTCTCTTGGTGTAAGCTAATTTTGGATTAAAATTAAGGAAAGGTCTGTAGTAGTCGCATCAATTCTGAAAATTTAGGGCTATGATTATCTCGTTAGAAGATTTAAAAGGTTAATATATTCAATATAACATCTAATCCTTCAATTTCAGACTTATCAATAAATATTTTCATATAACAAATTTTCTTTGTGGTATCAAACGTATAGTGTAATCTTCTGAGAAGTATATTAATCACAACGAAAATTTTTCCGTTAAATTTAGATGTTATAAAACAATTTTTTTTCAAATACTGTGCGGAAAGTTTGTACTTTCCGCACGGAAAATCGTGTGGAAAACAGTTAATTTCCATCCAATTTGAAAATCGTCCGGAAGGTAACATTCCCGCACGGAAATCCGTGCGGGAATGGCTACAATCGGTCATACAAACTTTCCACACAATGCTTGAAAAAATAGTATATGATACGCGTGCGGATTAGTAATTCCCACATGTATCATAATGTACTATTTTCAGTTATTAAATGAAATAATAATATTGTTGTAGACAAATGTTATTAAATAGTTTTAAAAAAATAATAACGATTTCAAGTCCAATCAACTGCATGTCTTCGTTCAAACCAAAATTTATCTCAGAGCAATAAGTTGATTGGTTGAGGCACCCAATTTATTCGTTATCCCAGCCAGCTCGTTTTTTCCGTGTACAGTTAAATTTCAAATTCTTTAATAATCCCCTAGCTTACATAATGCATTTCATACAAAAACAATGTTTTTGAATATCGGGCGATGTTATTGAAATTACTATTCAGAAATTTATGATCGGGTTAACATAAATTTTTAATAAGCAATCTCGAAAATCTCTATAGAGTACGAACTTTTTCACATCATTCTGAATATCTAAAACTGAATTTATTATACTGTAATTTATTTATCGTGCAGCCCACCAGTTTAGCATAGACAACGCATACAAAAACAATAAAAATCTTTGTGCTTATTGGTTTGCATCTCATGTCGAATCTTTAATCAGAAGTTGTAGAAAGTACACCAAATACATATAAAAGTAGAAGCTTTGACCCTGCGGCCTGTAGATCAGTGGCCTGTAGCTAACGTATTCCTCGACTGGGCAGAGTTTGGCAAACAGCTATTTAATTGACAGCCGGAGCATATAATATAACATATTCATAACCCCGAATCTTAGACTATTTAATTAATTTTATCATTCGTGTCGTTAATAATATTAAATAAATAAAGAAAGAATAGTGCACTAATAACTGAAAAGCTCTACTTTTTGAGCTCCTATGCTAGAACATACTGGATATGCCAAGTTGATTCTTTTCATATTCATTGCTTTTCTACGGAGATAACCTATTTTATAGAAAATTTGATGCTGTACTACCTTTCTTGTTAAAAATATTTTTGTTGTGTGATTTGTATTTTCTATAAGAAATGCAAAAAACATATTTTTTTTTAACTATTTTTGTTATACATCCCCATAATCTAGTATTTATCGAACTCAAAAATTAACCACATCTAAGTTAGACCGTGTCAAATTCAAAATATCGGATTTAGGGTTCGCGGGGCAAAAAAAGTAGGAGATTATCTATACGGAAGCACGAAATAAATTTTCATATTGGATTTTTTAATTGCTCTACTCTAATTCGCGTTATATCTTCTTAGAGAGTCGCATTAAGAAGAACATTTCTAGATAGATATATAAAAATATAAAAACACTTCATGTTTATACATAAGCAGAAATAAAATTTATTTTAACCATTAAATCTTCAAGCAAAAATTATTTTTACTTGAAAACATCCTTTTATGACTGCGATTATTCTCGAAATTAATATGGATTTGAATTTATCATAAACAATTTATAATCTTCGTTCACAGATCGTCATAGAATGGACGATGAAATCTAACTTAATTTAATGTCATTAAGTTAGCTATGATTATTGAAATAGTCTTTTTTACGTATAGATTAATTAATTTCCTTATCAGTTACATATATGAAATATAAAAATAATATTCATAGCAGTGTAGAAACTTTTAAGTCTATTATTTGTAGTTAGTTTGTCGTTAGTTATAAACATTTCTACATTCCTAGTTCTTTTAACCCATTTTTATTAGTCTACATAACACTTTCGATATAGAGAGATAATCGTTAATTAATACGAATCAAAATATATATTTCAACTACTTAAAATATTCTAAATCATTTAAAACAATACTTAACCATTTTTAATGCATAACGAACAATATAAATAGTTCATGAAAGACGTAAAAAATTATTTACAAAATGCATTTAAAATTTTTTGCTCGTTTTTAAATGCCTCTTCGAAGAGGAAAGTAGAAGCGGGAATAAAAGTAAATAAAAATGTACAGAGTGTACTCAGGAACAATAAGCAGTTTTAACAATACAAAGAATACGCGTAGGACACAACTCTGATTATCAAAATGTAAAAATAATAACCATAGAAAAAAGGATACAAAAAAGGAAATAGATAATTATTTTCTTAAAGCATTGTTAATTGATCTGTTGATGTAATGTTTGAAACTCTGTATTATCAGGCATCTGTAATTACTGTTTAAAGAATAATTTTCCACATAATTATATGTATCTCCGTATTACAATCAAATAACGGGCTTAAGATAATTTCTTGTTCAACAAATGAACATTTTTTTTAATAAAGTTTTCTAGTTTTAGAATTCCCTTTATTTCTGAAGAAGGCTTCAAAACCAAATATAAATGTTAAATATTATTTATAAATACGTTTTTAATTATTTTATTAATCTTACAGATTTATTATGATAATTTTCAATTCAACACATCCTTGAGGTCGTCCTCAGGAGCTCCTCAAGGCATTTAAATGTCTGCTTTGATTGTCCTGTTAACATCCAACGCATTATACCTCCTCGTGATATCAACTGGACGATTAAAGCAGACGGTTGGACGTTCTGAGGAGCTACTGAGGATGTCCTGAGGAGGAGGACGTGCTATATGCGTGCTTATTGCCATAATTTACTTTTAACAATAAAATTGGCTGATCCAATATAGTGATTTAAAAATAAACAAAACACAGGTAATGAAACATTTACAACAATTCTTTCGACGTATGTCATTTTGAATTACACTCTTTCAGTTTTGCAGTTCTAATTTCAGATTCATTTTTAACGATGTAAAAATATTGCGGAGGACAATTGTTATTGCTATCGAACGTTTGGGAGTTCAATTGGGTCATTCAAGAGTTTCCTTTTTATTTAAACCGCCATACTGGATCAGTCGTTTCAGATTTCGCAAATTTTACTTGGAGATTTTCAATGAGCGATCATTAGAACACCAGGGTAGATTGTTTCTTCAATAAAATAAGTTTTTAACTGTTAAAACTTGAAAATGTCCATAACCAAACCACTGGTTTAACAATTGCACTAATGAATTAAAATAATTTTTTATTATGCACGAAAATTGACTACTGCTGACCATGATAAGCTTCTTATTCCGGTACGTTATATCATAATCATCATATTTCATTTTATTCATTATAACTTCACGTATCAGTATACACCTATGTCGTCATATCTGGGATCATTTTATGGAGCAATAAATTTTTCGGTTTATGATGACGATTACATTGAAATAGCGACGTCATATATTTTAGTTTGGTTAATATAAGCAGAGTTCTGACCACTTGAACTAAGAGTTTGGTTGGCGTTGTCTGGCACTAATTGACTGGTTATTATGCGTAACTGAGTTTCTTTGGAAAGAAAGATTCCTAAATCGGAATCGGTTTGGTTTGAAGTGTTGATTGGAAAAGACGGTCGACACATTTGTCACGGAAACGACGGTTAACGGTTTTATTAAATATTGTGCGATATTGAGCAAATTGTTTTACCTTATCGAGTGTGTCGATTTTATGTTAGTTGGCGAATTTACTATATCGATATTCACTCTTGGGGCGATGCACCGGGTTACCGATAAACAACGCCATGGAAATGTAACATTTTGTTAATCAAACTAATTTGGGACTTACAACTGAACCGGTTTGGTTGGATCAGCGTACATTTACTTACTCCAACCGAACAATGTCCTACCAAGCCAATCTGAAACTGAAATTTCTCTCTTTCTTTGTACCGATGGTTTGAAAATGAGATGTCTTGAAATACATCCTCTGACACACAAATTTCAAAATATACAAGATAAAGAATCCACAATTTGAGAACTGTGAATAATTTGTTTGACCCGGCATTTATAGACTCAAACTTAGCGTTCTAAATTTCGTATTTCTTATTCTTGTTTCAAAACGTAGATACCAACTATTATTAATCCATCGATCTTTCTGTGCATATTCCATTTTATACTTTTAGACAAACGGTTTAAAACACGAGAAATATTACACGCGCATGAAATCAAATTCGGAATTCCTTTTTTAAAATTTTTCTGAAAAAAAATATTGACTGGCAATAAATAATATTTTGTTTGTGTACAACATGTCTGCCGTTATTTAATCGAAACCCCGTATGCCGCAACCAGTGCAAATATTTCCGTATATAAATCAGCCTGTGTACCAGAGTGAAACGTTTCGCGTGTCCAGTGATATATGTATATTTCAATCATCAAAACGTGCCGTCCTCTAAAAAAAAAGAACAAATGGTCCTGCGGCCGGTCGAAAGCATTTGCTTAGTTCGAGCGGTGTTTAACTGATTAATTATAAGGAAGACCTCGGTGACAAGTGATCATTAAGGTATAGCTTGTGCACTCTTGGCTGCGTGCCTTGAATGAAGTCGGGCTACTCTCGTGAATGTCGAGGAACCAAGGCATGTTCTAATTATCGGCGCGATTATAGGTCATTCGATAGTGCCTCCAACTCCAAGACAGAGCAATTAAAAATCCACTGGCATTCGATTTATTAACGATCCTGTTCGAAAAGTCACGACTGGTTCGAATTTATTAGGACCGTAATAGCCGAAAGCAAGTATCATTTCCTTCTTCTTCCATTAAACTGTAAATGGTTCCAATTTTACAATACAAAAAGACTATCTGAAAAATAAGTGGTCAATTTAAATGAGATGTCATGATTAAGTTCGAATAATGCAGAAATAAATGTCTGGTACAAATACAACATCTTTTTCGAATCCACCGTTCAACACATTGCGCTAAAATCATTAAGGCAACAATTAGAAATGTGTGCAGCGCGCATATGCGGCGTCAAATTCATTTTCCTCGGATTTTCATTCCGCATAACGAGAATATGTCGGGTTTTTACACTCATTTCTTCCATATTCGTGGATAAAAACTAGCGATAAAATCTTCCCGTTCTGTCGTACCAATTTGCAAATCGAAACAAACTCGTCTCTGGGATTCGTTGAACGGGCATGAATTTTAATCGGATAATAATATGCGTGCTATTTGCCGTGATTATCTTCCTTTTTTTGCTTTTGTAAAGGGCAATGAAACGGAGCGTTGTTTGTGTTGGCGAATGAGAATAAACATTTCCGTTTGCCGCTTCAATGCGGAGGGCTTCCTGAATCGATTGTTCGAGACCCAAAGCGATATATCGCAAAGCAACAGCCGACAGTTTTGCATTAACCACCGCCTATTTATTGCCAAGTGTTTGGCAGAATCTCTTATGCCCAACGTATATTCGCGCATTTGATTCATTTACATTTACGACGGCCAATGGCCGCGAGGCTTACGAATCGATCGTCGATTTGCGCGTGACCGGATCCTGCCGGGAAAAAAAAATCCCCATCCCTTCGGGGTGCCATAAAGTGGCCAGCGTTTAATGCGGTCGTCGCTCGCGGCAAGAGTCGCTCGTTTCGGAAAGCGAGAGAACGAAAAATAAACGGAACAAATAAAACAAAAAGATGGAGTGACAAAATGAAAAAGGGAACGGTTGGAATGACCGACGGGAGAATGGGCTCGGGAGGGGGGAAATCACGTGTGCGAAGAGAGAACGAAACAAAAGAAGAAGGAGAGTAAAAAAGTAGAGTACGGAAGAGCGATGCAAACAGAAGAGAAAGAATGTGGAAAAACGAAAGGACATAAATCGGGAAAGAGCGCATGAGACTGACAACGAGGCCATTAGAATAAAAATTACTTTGGAAAAAACGGCGGAACGAAACTGTTGCGTTCGGTTGTTAATTATAGACGCAATTAAAAAGTTTACTCGGCGCATAAGATAAAACAATTTTTCATTTCACGTAATTCCATGGACACGTCGCTTTACTGGAAATATTGACTGGAACGAAATTTGGAACAAATTGGTTGGCGTTCCCTGTCACTGTGTCTGACGTAATCATTTTTAACATTATTATATATGTTTCTACTTTCTATCATTCGTCGAACCCTTCATTAGGATCTATTTCACTTCACAGAAAGAAATGCATTTCATATTCTACACAAATCTGCTTGGTCGTAGTTTAGTTTACGAAATTAACGGTTGGTCATGAAAATCAAATATATTTGGTTGTATGTGCATTTTAGTTTGATTGTCAGAACCAAGTTGTGTCTGGGATTATCAGTCAAGTTAGGATAAAATTCTAATATTCATTGGCATTTCTTTGCCTAACCACAATACATTTATCGTTTTACAGACATTTAGACCCTGTTTTACTTTGCCAAATTTGGTTGGTGAACCTAAATAATTATATATGGAAACTAAACTGGTTAGATTACACAAGACCAAAAAAAAAATTGTTTCAGGAGATCTTGAATCAGAAATAGAGGATCTTACAGATTTTTAGCCGCTGAAAACGAATCCGTTATTCGATTTGGCCTATCAAGTCAGGATTTTAAGATATGTGATCCGAAAAATACTCAAAAATATACTTTTTGGAAATTTAAGGTTAGGATATATGAAAACTCTGACACGATGAATTAACTTGGACAAAGAATTCGTTTTCAGTGACCAAAAATCTATAAGATCCTCCACTTCTGTTTCAAGTTGAGTAAAAAAAAACGTGGTCGTGTGTAATTTTTTTCGTGAAGTATAGAACAATTTTTTAGGGGAGATAACTTGAATCAAAGATACTGGATCTTATAGATTTCGCGGGACCACACAATTTTTTTTTTGTGAAATAACTTAAATCAGAAGTAGTGGATCCAATAGATTCTTGGACGCTGACAACGAATTAGTTACCCAAATTGGCCCATCACGTTAGGATTTCAAGATATCTGTTCCGAAAAATAGCCAAAAGTCTCATTTTTGAAATATTTTACGTCACAGATCAAATTGGATACCTAATTTATTGTCAGCGACTAAAAATCTATAAGATCCAGTATCTCTGATTCAAGTTATCTTATACTTCACGAAAAAAATAACACAAGACCACGGTTTTTTGTGGCACAACTTGAATCAGAAGTGGAGGGTCTTATAGATTTTTGGTCGCTGAAAACGAATTCTTTGTCAAAGTTCATGACTCTTCGTATTAGAGTTTTCACATATCCTCACCTTAAATTGCCAAAAAGTATATTTTTGAGTGTTTTTCGGATCACATATCTTACAATCCTGACGGGATGGGCAAAATCGAATAACGGATTCGTTTTCAGCGGCTAAAAATCTATAAGAACCACTATTCCTGATTCAACTTGTCTCGAAACAAATTTTTTTTGTGGACCTGTGTTATTAGCGCCAATCTAGTTGAGTATCGGGTATTCGCCTTCGTAAACCTATTATTTTGGGTCAGAAGCTTACATTTAAATGTATAAGTGAATATTATATATGTAGTATCGGTCATAACCAAAATGTTGACTGTATTTTCGATTATTCTGGTTCTAGCAACGACCCTTTTTTTATGTATTTAAAGAAAGAAAGATAATTTTCTTTGAATTATTCTTTGGCTTCTCATCGGACCTGCTTAGTTGAGCATAGTTTGGTCTTTGCTTTGGCTCGATCCTGCAGTTCCAAACAAACGAGGACCAAAAAATTAATTAATGGAACCGAACATGTCCAAATAAAAAACATCTCTTGAATATTTAGATATTCATAATGTTCTTCGGAAAACCAATCTGGTTACTTTGCAAGAACCTAATTTTGTTATAATCACAACCAGTAAATTCAGACGTATCAAAAACAATTAAATGGTTCTAGTAGCCGTAATTCAGTCTCCAGCGATCAATTTCTTTGTCGAGAATAGAAAATCAGAAATGCTATATTGAAATGTCATTAATTTAGGTTCAGTTAAATGTGTGCATTAAGGTACAATAAAACATACTAGTTTTTTAAAAACAATTTTGTAAATAAAATACCTCTTACTCTAGCTATAAGAAAGCTCAAAGTTTATGAATCTATTCTTTTGGATTTTCCACCAACCGAATAAAATAATTCCATGGAAAATTTTCAACTTGTTATTTTTTATCAGTATGATGAGAAGATTTGATAACGTGCATAGCAGATTAAATTTAAATATATCAGCAATTCCGCCATTAAATCAATGCAGTTATTTTTGAAAATTTGAGATAACTAAGAATAAAATGTTTCAGAAGGCATAATCGGCAAGATAAACATCAACTGATGTTGAAAATGATTTTCTAGGAAAATTGCTAAGGAAATTAATAGTTAAAGGTGAAATTCGGTGCATTCAGTATAAAAGATGGAGGATGTTTACGGACAATGTCAACGACACGAGAATTCATCAATTTCCACAAAATACTTTACGACGTGGAAACTGGCCATAAAGGCGACATTGCCTAATAAGTAAGATAATATAATCTTCTTTAAACTCATTGTCCTGGTTAGTTCGTCTCACAGAATTCTCCACCGTATCTTAGACATTATACTTTTTCTTCGAAAGTAGAACTATCTTTCGTTCAAAATATTTACCGTTAATCAATATTCGATAGGAACAAATTTTTGATGATATTCAATAACCAATACCTAATTCAAAGTAAAGACATAACTGCTTATTAAAGTTAGATTACAATGAAAGGATGATAGGAAAATGAAAAGAATGAAGAGACAGATTTGTTCGGCAGCTTTAATAAATATACCGAAGCAAAGAAGAATTAATAATATCCTGATACTAATTGATGTGGTGATAAATACGATAGTGACACTATTGTGAAAACTACAAATTCTGTCAAAGATAAAACTTTTAAATCTGCCATTAGGTACACTAGGAAATCAAATATAAATATAAAATGTCTACGGATAATCCAGGAATTGTGTGGCTTATGTCGTCCTAATTACTATTTCCCTCGTCGTAGGAAGGAAATTCTGAAATTACGGTTGTCAGTGTAACAGTTTCTAAAAACATTGAAATGGTGTAACATGATAGCAGTATGTGAAAGACGACTTAACCAGTCGAAATTAATAAAAGTATTGGGACCATCAAGCCCAATGTTATATGCATATTCTAAGAATCTAATTATATTTTTAATTAATATATTTTAAACCACATTATTTAAAAAAAAACAATTCAAGTAATGTTGTATCTTCACTCAATGAATACACTGGAAACATGTCTCGAATATGATCCTTCACTAACCAATGAGATATTTACGTAATTAGAGTGGTCTTTGTTCATGCAGTAAAAGTACTAGAAAGGTTTACACGAGTAACATGCCTATCAAGTTTGTCTAGATGGATTAAATGGAACGTCCGATTTTTATCAAAAGAAGTTCGTGTTTACTGATTTTACTTGTTTTGAAAATTAGACATATTGTCATATGTTATCCTCAAAGAGAATAACTTGATTCTCACTGCTTTGAAATGAAACACTTTTATATAGTGACCATTTTTACAGATACGAGCGAGAAATAATATCAGTCTGTGTGTAAAATATCGGAAGGATAATTTTAGCTTTAAGCGTAATATTATACCCTCTCGACGTGAACTATCTTAATATTTATGTTTTGATTTTATTTTGATAGAAATCTTGAAATTATTATAATTTTTATTCATCAATGGTCAAACCTCCATAACATGTTTCAAGAAATTGTGTAAACTGTGTTCAGTTCTATATCATTATAGGCTGACTGACATCGATCTTGTTAGATATATGCAAATTTCCGGCGTACTCAACCATGCTTAGTTATGAACCAGTATACCTATGATCGGTCAATTGAGATGCGTTTGATTAGTGATACATTTGCTCTATATAATTATGCGATATAATGATATGTGACTTTCAATATTCACGTCTCAGGAACGGGAAATTTAAGGATGTTTAATTTTAATGAATTTTAGAGATGTATTTGGAAATTATTGAAGAGTTAAATGAAACGCAATATTAATTAGAAATTGAAATCATGTGCACAATGGGAATATTCATTTTTCTTCCTTATACAATCGTCAACAGAATATAACAGAAAATTCTGAAACTATTCACAAATTAATGCTTTGAGTATTTGACAACAATTTAAATTGGATAACTAACAATTATGTATATGAACTATGCAAATACTTTGAGATAATTGTACAAGATTAGGTGTTCCAACCAAGACTAATGGAACGCTTCGTTATGACTTTCTAAACATCAAGGAAAAGGCACAACAACTGACGTATACAATACTGTTTGTATGAGCATTCTAGTGGTCCGCTCTTTAACATAAGAAAGCGGAAAAGTAATAGAGCAGAAAGCAGACAAATAATTATAATATACATTAATATGGACCAGTATTATAAGATACCTCATAACATCTACTGAATCAATGCCTAAAATACACACATCTAAGAACAGATCTAAAAATGTAGAAAACTTGGAGACTAGGTAAAAAGAATACTTGAAGACGAACCCTACCGTAGGTAGAACTAATCCTAAACAGAAAGAAATCATTGAAGAAAGGGAAAACCACGCATAGACACAAACGATGGATAAGAGATAGTTGTGTCACCCCTAAAGATAAAGTGCGATCCCAACTGTCTTAACATAAAAATATTGGGTTATCCAAGATAATGCTCAATCCACGTAATTCGACGCACGAAGTTAGGAGCTTTCTATTTCCTGCTGGTTTAACCTAGCGAAATAAAATGAAAAAGAAAAACGAAACATAAGCAAAGTATCCAGACTTCAAAGCAAAGGAACCTGGCATAAGAAATCTAAAGAACACGTAAGCAAAAGATGCAAGTTGAGCACTTGTACAAGACGGTGTAACAATGTAACAGAATACTGATCTATCGCTGGTACTCACAGCCTTAAGATAGTAGTATATGGCATACTTTTTTGTAAACTATCCGTATAAAAATAATTACATTCAACTGTATAAATAATTATTGAGGGAAAAGTCGTAGATCTCGAAGACGCACAACCTTTAAGGACGAATCCAGAATTACCACTTTGAAAATGTTACTTACATTTATTTAGCATAAGAGCATTGAAAAACAGTTTCTTAACTGTTCTCTAAAAACAAATAAATAAAGTTGAAAGTAAATATGGCCCCTGGTATACATCTTAAACTCAACCCGAAATAAGTAGTTAATAAAAAATGTATTTCTGAATGGATTATCTAAATTGAACATAGTTAAAAACCTATTTTTCATCGCATAGAACTAAATTCGAATATTGGAGATAGTGCTTTGAAAAATATAGTTTGACTATTACATCCAGAAATATGGCAACAGCAACCTGATATATAATTCAAGCAATGACAAGAATTTTGGATGTTATTGGTCCACATAAACTGGCTAGATATTATTGTAAAATTTAGGCGAGAGTAGTTGAGCAAGGAACCTACTGAAGCTGCAAATAAGCTACGAAAAGCTCACACTGGAAAATAAAGTATAAACCAAGGCATGCAGATAGTTAATAGTAAAAAAGGTAACCTTATATAAGACAGGTCATGCAATCCTAAGTACAAAGTTGTAAATGAGATCCCGTTGAAGCAAAGACAAATAATAAAACTTGGATCACCTAGTCTTCCCCAGCAATATAACAGATGAGGTTCGGAGTAACCATCCAACTACACGTCCTATCTGCCGAAATAAAAGAAAATGAGAAGAGCAGTACAAATCCAGCCAAGTATTAAACTACCAAAGCTAAGAAAACGGTCGCACGAAAGTGTAGGTACAAAGGTAATCAACTCTTCAATCAAATGAACCATACTATGAGACACACTTTGGGAACTTGTCCAAGCAAGTCAAATAAGACAAGACAAGACTTACCAATTACTGATAAGCAATGTTTTGGTACAGTGATGTAAATGCGACATCGTAAAGCATTTTTTTACTAGTAACAACGCTTCTCGTAGTTGAGCAAACCTAACTATGTCTAACCAAACTCGTTTGACTAACAATGGACCATATATTTCTTATATGGTGTACATTGATGATGAATTCGTACAGTCACAACTCATATAGCTAATTAGTTATTTCTTGGATTGCGTCGTTCGTTAATTAAAAATAATCCTTTCAGTCAGTAACGGTTATACAAAAAACATTATACAAAATTCGGTAATAAAAATGTAACATCCTTTAATACAGAGACCTGGCAACTTCATTAGCTATCATCATTCATCCATGATAATCGTTTGATTAATGGTCCCTCGTTAGTTCAAGTGTCAAAAAGGAACGGCTCGCGCCTTCCATGTGTAATCGATATCCATGTCGGCTGACGACTTACCCTACGATGCTTACGTGCAATTAGGAAGCTACAGATGCTTACATTTCGCTGCTTACAAACTCCCTAGTTTACGTGAATCTGCGTTTGTGTCAGGTGCACGATCCGTCGTCCTTTCGATGCTTGTGCGCTCATTGATGCATTTGCAATGCCAATAAGCCGCATCAAAGCGGTTGAACCTTGATCGCGATTCTATTGCTACCGGATTCTGATTGATGAATCCCGTGTACTCCGTAACAGTACATCAGAAATCGGCTGTTTTCTCTATGCGAATATACATTCTACTCTATTTCGGGAATTGCCACTGAGTTATGCGATTTATTGCACGCTCCGATAATACAAGCGTCCAAATGCAGAATCACTGAATACGGAATATGGGGATGATTCCGCTGGAGGCGCTTTCTGGGAGGATATTCGCGAGAGCCAGGAATTAGTTCCATGCCGATTGTGGCAATTATGTATTACTCGAATGGTATCCAGCAGCACCCTGTTGTTAATTTTGTCAAGTAAAAGATTATTCATGATCTTGTGAACGAAAAATTTTACAATCACATTTTCAAATTTTGGATATGTTGTAAGTTATACCTTTAAGGTCCTTCAAACTGTTAATATGCGGATAAAGATATACCTATACAAAATTGGATATTTTATTGAAATTACTGATTTGAGAATATTGTGATGTTACTGAATACTTCTTCCGACAAAAAATTAGAACAAATCTTGATTGCTTAGTGAGAAACCCTGTCCTGATAAGGACAATGCTGACAATTGCAACATGTTCTAATGGGATGAAAAAGTAATTATTATCATTTTTTAATACCTAATCTCATCATGATTCATTCATAACCTCAAATTAGTTACATACAATGGGTTGTTACCAATTTTTTTTCTGATTTTCAGTTAATTTTAGACGGTTTAGTAACATTACATACGTAAACTATCAATTATCGGTTTGTAACCTAAAAATTAAATACATCTCATTAATTTATTGACGAGAACGTTGAAAACTTTCACTCGATGACAAGAATGTAATAAAATTGAAGCTTCCCCGGATGATTCACTTTTATTGAACTTTTACAATCGCTCTAAAAAGCTGAATTATATTAAATAATCAGAAATTGTTCCTTTGAAATCTGCTGCTAATTCTGGCAACATAATTTGAAAGAGGTCAAATTTATCAATTTTGACTTATTTAGCTTTGAGACTGGTTCGACATTATTCTTTCTAACGTGCTGATCATGTAGAAAGAAATTTTGGAGTGGATGAAGTAGAGTGAAGCATAAACTAGATTGGTTCAGAAACTTTGGCACAAATTCAATATGTATAACATGAGTAAATTTGAAAAGTGAATTTGCATTTATAAATCCAACTCTCTCATAAATGGGGGCTCTCTAATATCCCAACAGGAAAAATTACTACCAATTTCATTTTCATGAAATATTACCAAAGTACAGATGAGATAAATGACTTACATAACTAAATAGATGATTTCCATGAAAGAGCTAATGAATTTCTTACAAGAGTCGATGAAAATACTAAAAAATATTCTAATATCAACGGGAATAAAGGATTGGTCATGTCGCAATTTCAGCCAATTGAATTGTAGCATTGGAGGGTATTTTAAATGTCGCATATAATAGAGATAATCCCTTAAGTTTGACACCTTGAAATTTTACAATTCACTTGACCATAATTTGGGTATGGGCAATAATCTCTCGAATATTAATCGAGCTACAAAATTAATCGGGTAATTCCCTCAAGATTCTTTGTATATAATAGAGACGTCAAGTTTCTAGAAAAAAACACTTGCGGTCGTAATTTTGCTGCGAAACTTGAATCCTTCATTTGTTTGCAACGAACCTATCGGGAATTTTGAAGCGGAAGTGATATTGTACACGAGAAAATGTTTTTCAACGTAAAGTTGATGTTTTAGTATGGATGTGTTCTACAATGTGTTTCAACCTATAATTCGTGCATAGAACCAATTAACGAGGTGCTGTTAGTTTGAGGTAAAGCTGGCAACATACTATTTGAAAAATAAATAGTGATAAACTCGCGCCTGGGGCGTTATATTATCACTAATTGAGCTTCGAATTATGCATTATTGAAAATGTTGGTTAGCAATTATGGACTTGGGACATAGGCAATAATTATTCCCAATTTATTTTGGCTCTTGATAAACAGTAATTGCTTATGTTATTATGGCATTAATAAGTTGCACATATATGTAATGCAATTTTTGCACTCTATTATATTCTGTATTGTTGATAAAATAGAATAAGATCATGTTCAGAAATTATGGAAAGTACGTTTTGCACATTTATTAAATTTTGGTATTGTCTGATACAACATAACTTTAGCGAAGAAACGTCTTCGCGAAGGATTACGATCTGTCAATAATAAATCGAAGTATTTTTTATGAAGGGAAACGTCAATAGCACAAGAATATTGTGTTTCGATAAAACGAATAAAAAATAGTTCCAGTAATCATTTTAATTAGTCGCGCCGATGCCCAATTTATATTTTTTGCATTACGCGGTTACACATTAAATGGTCATCTGCGAATAATTGTCTGTTCGTCTCTTACCTCTTAAATTGTAGCTGTGACTATTTATTTTTTTAATTGTTGTTTTAACCAAATGAACAAAGAAGTACTAGTTGTTTACCCTTATTAAACAATATTAAATCAAAAACGTAAATGGGATACAGTTACAGATTCAAAACTGAATACGATTGAAGACGCTTTTCTGTTACGAAGTAAAATGCATTATGAACCAATTGCAATCATTCAATAATCTACGTTATTATACAAATATGTTCTTGAAAAATCTTCATTAATTGTAGTTTGATAATAAAAATGTTTGTTCGCGCAATTGTCGGTTAATACTGATTACTAGGCTTGAACTAATAAATAGTGTGTTTCACATTCATTAATAAAAATCATCAGTAATTGACTCGGCTATATAGTTCTCCTATAGTAATTCGTTATTTTAATTAGACTTAATTAGTACAATTTACCGACATTCATTTCTACTGTCAAAATTTACGTATAATCCACTTATTAACGATCAATGTTTATTTATTCTTAATATTGCAATCAATTAACTAATAGCCATTAAACGGCTGAAAAATTGTCGAATGTGGCTTGAAGTTTTGTAAATCGCCTAAAAGGATTGACATGTCTTAAAAGAAATAATAGTATAGAGTAAGACATCATTTTTACAATACTGTTCTATACTATACAATACACAACAATATTGTCTAAAAAATCATGTATGAAATAAATGTACGAAAAATGGTGCGTAAGAGGAACCATTTACAACATTAGAACCTTGTATTTAATTTCTTTCAATTTTTGAAGGCAGTTCAGCAATTTTTTTATTTACGAAACCATCATGAGTTTTTTAAAGAAGTAAATTTCTCTAATATCTATGGGGAGACATCATAAGCAAAAAACTGAATCTAATGCCATAACTCAGTTCTTCCTGAACATTTGGAAAAAGTTACGTCTCCTGCAGTTTTTAAAGAAATTGTATTCCTTAGAAAAGTGATAGTCATTCTAGCAAATGCCTTCAAAATTGCACATTGTTATTTCAACTTCTGATTAGCTGATTTTGTCTCACCGTACTTCGAATGATTTTATTTTTAAGTTATTAGTGCAGTGTTTTTTTCATTTATTCGTATTATCTAAAATAATATATTATGTAATAAATGTATCATGCATTGTAACTCAGAACTGTAACAAAATTATTTATCAGCCCTTGTGGTAGTAACAATGAAAATTCGGAAAAATTAAAACAGGTAATAAAAATTAAAAAACTAATGGAATAACAGAAAAAATAATAAAACATTTGACAATAAACAACATTTTTCAAAATATCAAACCGTACCCACAATATTTTTGACCATAATATAGATAAAAAAAAAGCTGTTCGAATTATCGACTATAATGATGGTATAGAATTTAACTATGCTAGAAAGAAAGATACACCATACAGAAAAGGTAATTATAAAGTTTGGATTTAAAACTTGATTTCGAGAGTTACCAAATACCTATTTATTAAGCTTTTTTTAGCAATTAAATATATAAAATAAGTACCCTCCGAGGTACTCTTAGAATGACACGTTCAGTCAATCTGATTTTATGAATCAGTAACAGTTGCTCATAGTAATCTTTTTAATTCCTCTGAAAAAACATATTTTTTTTTTAATTTGGTGTTCATTTACAATTTTAACACAAGGCATTTGAGTAGATATGCTTCCTTTCATAGTTTGGATTGACGATCGTTCTGTAATATATGCATCACAAACTGATCAATAGATTAACATTACTACTAATCTTTGAAATTCCTTCTTTGTCGATTTTCAGAGAACTTTAATTCCGGATCGTCGATTTTCATTAGGAATTTCGTGATTTTTAAAATATCGCATTCTATTTATTTTACTAAGAAAGTTTATTGGTTTTTTTTGTAAGTTTGTTCAAATTTTAGCTATTTGACTTTAAGAAAAGTCACAGACTGATGCGATCATTTGATGGAACTTTTTTACAGAAGTATTTTATTAAATGTGATGAGGAATGCTCCAATTCTGTAGTCCGACATTTTCTCGGCGAAAAAATGAATAAAATAACAGATAAAACCGCCAATATTAATTGAATTTTCTTCCCAAGTGAATTTGGTTATCCTTTTCCATATTAAGAATATGAATATAACATAATAGCAATAAATAATTGGTATGTTATTCAATCTCTGTCTTACTGTCATGTCCTAATTTACATTTTCCAGCATGAAATATACCACGTGATATTTAAAACTGTCTGGAATTTAATAATTAAATTTTTCATACATGCATTATAATGTAACGACATTTTAATTTCGTTATTCATAACCACGATTACTCCGTCGGAATCGAATTGAGATCATCTGTCCATCCGACAATATTGACAGTCGCGATTGAAAACGTCAATAAATCAAAATAAGGAAATACCTTGTTTTTCGCGTATGTCATTCAAATTTGCATAACTTCAATTTACGTTAATTAGCTCAAAATATTTTCGGGTTAGTAAGTCAGCGCTATTTGCTGTACTAATAATACCAGATATTATTGAGCGACAAGGCAGATATTCGTTATAACTGAAAGCGAATCATGCAAGTTCGAGACAGCATCGAATTACAATCGAACGGGATAAGTATTATCTGTGTGTGTTCTAATTTCGAAATTTGAAACGCGATTAAACTTTCAGGCACGTTCCTCCGCTGCATAAATTAACCTGTTATGCAATTATACATCGGCAGGTAAATTTGTCTGAATATGCAGCACGTTCGCAAAATTCATTACTTATATTTTACAACGTTTAATTTATGTCCGGCGCACAAATGTACAGGAATAATAAATACTGGCAATATTCCTGTGTTATATTTATTCAAAATTAACCTAAAATTTGAATCATTTTAGAAGTCGATATTATAATTGACAAGAAGAAAACAATATTAACAATATTTTTACAATAACTTTTAATAGAATTTTAGTGTTCAAAAGAGTTATCCGAAGCGCACATAATTTTTCAACTAAAAGAGCAAAATATTCTATATTTGTTTAAAAAATGTTTGGACACCGCCAGTATGATCGAAAAGTTCTATACTCCATGTATATATTGTTCTAACATATGGAAACACCTGGTATCCTATATTTCGGAACTATTATAGCAACCTTTTTTTTATTTTAAAATTTCGGGGCAACTTGTATATTTGTTATTGTTCTAATCATCTGGAATAATGTACATGTACTTCGTTAAACATTTTTTAAATACTTGAATAAAAGGGATTTGTAACAGTCACTAAACTTTTCAACATTTCAATAATAGAGATTTTACCTTTAGAAGCAATATATTAATTAACTTGCTGTTGCAAGAAATAACTAGTTAGACAGGAGAAGTTATACAGGATGTCTCAGAACTAGGTAACGATATTGAAGGAAATAATTCTCCGTGATATTTTGAACAAAAAATTCCCGTACCTAAATTGGATCTGAGCCTCAGAATTTGAGTGACTAGCTATTGAAGTTTTTTGGCAATAACTGTGCTTGCTTTAAGTTATTTCAATGAATGAGGGCTCATTTTGAAGCTTATTTTAAGCCCTACAATTCACATATTAGAACATTTAACCTGCGTTGAATATTTCTGAAGTTATGGCTTGAAAAATGGGGAAAAAGGCAACTCATTTCACTTAATTGATAATAAAATATCGCCTTAGAAAAAGTTTTAGATCTTGAAAAAATGAAGAATTTCCTTAACGAAGAACACTCTTAATGTCGTAGAAATGGCGAAAAATGGGCGTCGTCAGTATCAAACGAGTTTGGCAAAAATTTGCCTCTTTTCCCATTTTTTAAGCCATAACTTCGGATATATTCATCGCAGGTCAAATATTCTTGTATGTGAATTGTAGGGCTTAAAATAAGCTTCAAAATGAGTCCTCACTCATTGAAATAACTTCAAAGCAAGCCCAGTTATTGCCAAAAAACGATTTTTTTTCTAAACTTCAATACACTCTAAATTTCTTAAAGTGAAAGTTGAGCCACTTTCTGATAAAAGTGACTTTTTCACTATTTTTAAAGTGGAAATTTCACTTTATTAACAGTGAATGGAATTATGCCACTCTATTAAAGTGAAATTTACACTTTAGAAATAGTGAAAAAGTCACCTTTAATAAAGAGTGACTCAACTTTCACATTAAGAAATTTATTCATGTAACTCATCACTCAAATTCTGAGCCTCGATCCAATTTTGATACCGGACTTTTTTATTCGAAATATTACGGAGAATCACCTCCTGCAATATCATTAACCAGTTCTGGGACACCCTGTACATGTGAAAATTTGCATTTTTTGGACATAATTTGAATATCTGGTATCAAAAGGAAATATTCACTTGATAAGCGCAAAGACGCATTCAAAGTACTTTTGCCTGAAGAAGATCCAGGAGAAGATCCAGAAGTGGTAAAAACGTAGGCAAATGTACGAAAGTTATTAAAAATCGATTTTTATTTTATTTTACGATTCTTCCGAAATAAATTACCGACCAAGACAAGAAAAGTGCATTTCAAGATATGTTCACTAAAAAAAAACATTATATTTGCTGATACACCTTTGGATGCTCTTGTAAGAAGCATAACCTTTTCTTTGTTTTGACACTAATGTGTGAATGCTGGATTGACACACTTAACCTAATTTTCTTGAAACAGAAAGATAATGGGGGGTGATATAGTTTTCGAAATAAACAAAAAGTAGAAACGGTACTGCAATTTTTAAGACAAACGTTTGTTTTGTTAGAAAATGAAAATTTGTTAGAACGATTGTTAGATATTCAATATCATTTTTTTAGATAATGCAACGTATTCCAGCAATTCTGATTGGCAGCACAAAAAGATATTGAAAATACGGTACTTGATATATAAAAGACAAACAAAAAGTAAAATTTTGTCGATCAGTGTAAGAATTTTTACAGTTTACAAAAATTCACCATTGACACAAAATTCACCATTGACAGAAAAATTATCCAGCCGTTACCTAGACAGCATTTATCGTTCCACCTATATTCCAGGAATATAACAATGTTATATTTGATATCATTTCGAATGGTATATAACAGGAACATACCAGATGTTATCATTTTGAGCGTTACATACCAGGAATATGCTAGGAATATTACAAATATATAATATCGCATTGCATGCTCCAGGTATGTTCCCAGTGTTATATTCCTGCAATTACCCACCTGTCACATTCCCAGTGTATAACATTTGCAACGATCTCGTAATGTTATTCAAATCGACACACGGACAAAACTGTGGCATAAGCCATCGTGAGCTTGTTATTTATATTTGAAATGAATGAATTATATACCAATTGTGTGTGAATAGGTGTTATTTATGCCTTTTTCCAGGTTAGTACATCTCAAATTAAGGTTTGAGGTTAACTGACCTGTCAAATAAAAAACCCATATTTTCTAAATCCTTCTTCCCATTCTCATTATTGCAATCTACAGTCACGGTGTAATTTTACACCATATGTGTACACTATGAGAGCCCAATATTAATTAGATTAATTAGATTAGGACAGCAATATTGTGGTACCTCTACGGCTATGACACCAGTCACTTAAAAAACATAGAAGCAAAGGTAACGTTTGAAAGAGTTTTGTCGACGAATGGGCCTATTTACTTAATGTTGTTATATACTTGCATGGTGTATATCTTATCCTTGTCAATACACATACATTTCCTTCATATTTTGTGCAAATATATAATGTAAAAGAAATAGAATTGATACTTCAAAATAGGTGCCTAAAAAACTTAGAAGCGTAGGAAACGTATCACCGAATTTTGTCGACGGATTGGAGAATTTGCTTATTTATTTATATAAAACTGCATGGTAGATATATTATACGTATAAATACATATTAAAATCTTTTATGTTTAATGTAAATAAATAAAGTAATAGAATTTGAATTGAATTTACAGGATATGCATTTAAAAAAGTCAGAAACAAGGAAAATGTTTCAAAGAGGTTGGTCGTCGGATTTGAGAATTTTTTTTTTTTATCGTAAACCTGCATGATAGATATATCATACATATAAATACATATTAAAAATAGTAAATGAACTTGAATTGAATGTACAGGACAGGCATTTAAAAATCTTAGAAGCACAGAAACCGTATCAATGAATTTTGTCAGGGGATTGGAGAATTTACTTATTTATTTATATAAACCAGCATATATATGCATATGTATTTATATGTATGATATATCTATCATGCAGGTTTATTTAAAAAAAAAAAAAATTCTCAAATCCGCCGACCAACCTCTTTAAAACATTTTCCTTGTTTCTGACTTTTTTAAATGCATATCCTGTAAATTCAATTCAAATTCTATTACTTTATTTATTTACATTAAACATAAAAGATTTTAATATGTATTTATACGTATAATATATCTACCATGCAGTTTTATATAAATAAATAAGCAAATTCTCCAATCCGTCGACAAAATTCAGTGATACGTTTCCTACGCTTCTAAGTTTTTTATGCACCTATTTTGAAGTATCAATTCTATTTATTTTACATTATATATTTGCACAAAATATGAAGAAAATGTATGCGTATTGACAAGGATAAGATATTACACCATGCAAGTATATAACAACATTAAGTAAATAGGCCCATTCGTCGACAAAACTCTTTCAAACGTTACCATTGCTTCTATGTTTTTTAAGTGACTGGTGTCATAGCAGTAGAGGTACCACAAAATTGCTGTCCTAATCTAATTAATCTAATTAATATTGGGCTCTTACAGTGTACACATATGGTGTAAAATTACACCATGACTGTAGATTGCAATAATGAGAATGGGAAGAAGGATTTAGAAAATATGGGTTTTTTATTTGACAGGTCAGTTAACCTCAAACCTTAATTTGAGATGTACTAACCTGGAAAAAGGCATAAATAACACCTATTCACACACAATTGGTATATAAATCATTCATTTCAAATATAAATAAGAAGCTCACGACGGCTTATGCCACTGTTTTGTCCGTGTGTCGATTTGTATAACATTACGATATCATTGCAAATGTTATACACTGGGAATGTGACAGGTGGGTAATTGCATCATGGAGGCTTTACGGATAGTAACCATCCTTCGTCATACGAAATTAGGTAAGAGCGAGCGTAGCGTAGTGGTTAAGTCGTTAGCGTAGTAAGCGAAGGACCTGGGTTCGATTCCTCACCGGGGCGAGCGTTTTTCTAATTTGTTTTCGAGCGTTACTAACTTATTTGCGATCGTTGTTATTTAAGCAACAAAAGTAGCAAAAGATAACAATTCTTCATTTTCACATGAAATTACATATAATCGTATAATACATATAACAGCGAATTTACATAATTTAAAAAAAATATGACGATAATCCTCAAAATTTGTTTCGTTTTTTTTTAATTGGCCGGAAAATTTCCTATTAGGAATATTTTTAATGTTTTTTCCAAAATATTCCTTCAGCTAATGTAATATTCTGGATTCAAATTCAATGTTGTGCGAACAAAACGCGTTCAATTTCAGGATAAATCTGCCACGATTTTAGATTTGTCTAAAAAATGCGTCCGCGGAGAAAATGGAGGGAACATTTCAATAGACATGTTCCAGTTATATTACTGGAATGATATCCGGTTATGTTCCTGGTACATTCCTGGCTATGTAACATATATACAAACGCCTCGGGACATTTTATATTCCAGTAACGTTCCAGGTATATAACAACCTTCATAACAACATTCCAGTTGTTATGTTCCTGGAATATAGGTGGAACGATATGTGCTATCTGGGTATAATATCTTCCGATTGGGTCGCTTAACCCATTAAGGCCTAAACGGACACATTTTGAGCATTTACTCACACTATTTCGGACGTAAAATTATATGCTCTTTCATAATCTTTCAATGAAATTTCGATAAAATGAAAAGCAAAAAAGTTATATACGTTTGTTTGAAAAAAAAAACATGGTTTTTAAACATTTATTTTTCATTCTAACATCACTTTCACCTCGAAATTGGTTTAGAAAACACGTCTAAGGTGAAAATATCGCGTCCATGGACCCTTAGGATTAAAACGTACCGTGTTCTAAATTAAATTTCAAGATGGCAACTTCCAAAATGGCGCCTAGAAGCTCAAAAATCTTTGTAAAACTTAACAAATTTTTTTCTTAAAAACTGTAGACTTTAGAGAAAATATCCTAAGAACAAAAATGTCTTAGAATTGGTTAAAGAACCTTCTCAAATTTTATCATAATGTATTGATACACTTTTTGGTTTTTTGAAATTTAAAAAAATCGAAATTTTTAAAAGTCATTTAAAAAATCTGAAAAAATTTGAGAAGCTTCTTTAACCAATTCTAAGACGTTTTTATTCTTAGCAGATTTTCTTTAAAGTCTATATTTTTCAAGGAAATAAACTTACGAGTCTTAAAATCTAGAAAAGTTTAATAATTTATTTCCTTGAAAAATATGGACTTTAGAGAAAATCTGCTAAGAATAAAAATATCTTATAATTGATTAAAGAAGCTTCTCAAATTTTTTCAGATTTTTTAAATGAATTTTTTTTTTAAATTTCGATTTTTTTAATTTTTAAAAAACCAAAAAGTGTATCAATACATTATGATAAAATTTGAGTAGGTTGTTTAACCAATTCTAAGACATTTTTGTTCTTAGGAAATTTTCTCTAAAGTCTACAGTTTTTAAGACAAAAATTTGTTAAGTTTTAAAAAGATTTTTGAGCTTCTAGGCGCCATTTTGGGAGTCGACAGAAAATCAAATTAGAACATGGTACGTTTTAATCCATAGATGCGATATTTTCACCTTAGACGTGTTTCCTAAACCAATTTCGAGATGAAAGTGATGTTAGAATGAAAAATAAATGTTTAAAAACCATGTTTTTTAACAAAAAAACGTGTATAACTTTTTTGCTTTTCATTTTATCGAAACTTTATTGAAAGATTCTGAAAGAGCATACAATTTTACGTCAGAAATAGTGGAAGTAAAATTTTTCCAAATCCTTTTATATGCAAATTATCGACGTTTAAACTGGTGCTCAAAATGTGTCCGTTTAGGCCTTAATGGGTTAATCGTAATGACCCACATAAATTACTATTAATTATTCAACTTAGACGAATTAACCAACTTTATCGGTGGCCGTAAGATATCCTTAAAAATGTCCCCGGAAATTATAGACCGGCAGTTAGGAGGATGTTAATAATAAAATAATACACTCCGAAGAGCGATAACTACTTCTCGCGTTATCGACCGCGACGTTATTCGAGAGAATCGCGGTCGTTTTCGTGCCGCTTCGCAAATCGCCGGATTTATTGGTGCTGACTAGCCGCGCCAGGATGGGCCCCCGAGAGTGCACCGACCACCACCGGTGGCATATATTGGGTATACCGATCGACCCAGACATAAGAGGTCGCATGCGAAATACGTCACTCGAAAGTATCCCACGCATCCGTTAGCGTTTCCGATTTATCGTCCATTCGCCTTTATAACGTCCGCTCGTTAAGCTTTAGTGATAGGCTCGAATTATGAACAGACCACCCATTCGCGATGCTGCAATAAACTTACTTTGAAAGATGCCGAAAACATAATGCACTTTATTTTTAAAATTGAAAACTCAAAATTTTACGAAGAACACAGAGACATAAATTACAAGAAACAAGGACTGTTCTGCATAAGCCGTGGTTACCCTGGTGGAATTTTTGCCATTTTTGATGTTTTTAACCCATGGGCGCATACGGCATACCAGTGGTGAGATTTTGGACACACGCGATTTTAACCTTTAGAATCAAATGTTTTCTTTATGGAAACTATGTATCCTATGGTTTTAAGGATGGCTGATCACGAATTCGAAGCCAGAATTGCGTAATTTACAACAGCTGATCCAATATGGCGGTTCGAACATAGAAATAATGTTTTTCAACGAACCAGTTGGACAAATGAATCTTCCGAAAGTTCGATATAAACAGCTGTTAGCCTTAAATACATCGATTTTTGTGATATCCGCCATTTTGAGTCAGGCATTTTGAATTTTGTAATTCTGACATCAAATTCATATTCCCCGACTCCAAAAACATATGTAAACCAACTGTCGTTTATATCGAACGTTCGGAAGATTGATTTATCTAACTGGTTTTTTGAAAATTCTATGTTTGAATCGCCATATTGGATCAGCTGTTTCAAATGTTGCAATTCTGACTTCGGATTCGTGATCAGCGACCCTTAAAACCATATGGGACATAATTTCCAGAAAGAAAAAGTTTGATTCTAACGATTAACATCGCGTGAATCCAAAATCGCACCACTGATATGCCGATGCGTTAATGGATTAAACTAATAATGTCTATAATAACATTTCTTCGAAACTTCGATGAATCTTATAACTTCAAACATTTTTACAAAATTCCATATCACGACTCGTCATGCTCGATGTGAGTTTGAATTTCCGGAAACTTCCTAACATACGAGAATAAAATTGCTGCACATATGAAAGAATTTCAAAAACACGTAAAAAACTTTCAACATGGAAGTTTAGCAGAATAATTAGTAAAAGGTGGACAAATCTTAAGCGACACAGTTTTTATTACTGTAGTTTATTATTGTCAATACGAATATTTTAACATTCCATTTTGGGGTAGACTTGCAGAATGAGACAAATTAACATTCTTTCTTCTACCTGGCTATTCAGACAGTAAAAGTGAAAAAATCTATTAATTTTGACAAGAAATATCGATATCTCAATTCTCTCTCAAAAGTACCATCTCAAATGATAAAATTTCCAAGAAAATTTTTCTCCGTGTAAAAGGTCACGATATCTTAGCTTTGAACTTAAATATTTCTGTACGTTTAGTATAATGTGTTGAACTGAACTTATGAAGAAATAACAACAATATGCATGAAGGATATAGCGTAAGTACACTGAAAAAAAATATTAGTAATATCAACTAAATATGTGGTTGCTGGTTAGCACCTAAATATAGGTGTCGACTAGTAACCTCATATCGACTACATATTAGTAATTCCAACTGAATCATGATACCGATTCAACAACATTTCGTGTAAGTGCAAGTAAAATGTAGTTGGAATTACTTAATATTTGGCTGCTAACAGGCAACCATATATTTAGTTAAGATTACTACATTTTTTTTCAGTGTACGTTCTGTTTCGGGACATTTCTATATGTACAATTTTCACGACACCTGTTAACTATCTAAATGTAAACATTTTTTTAATTCGCCAGAGCAGTTTTCCTTCTGTACTTAATGATTTGTTTTTTGAAAAATCAATATATTGCAAGAAAAATAAACTTCGCTTCGCACATTTATAGGACACATATGTTTTCTTACGTAATTCGATGAGCTAAAATGAATAAAAAATATTTCAAATAAAACTTTTCTCAAAATACAAATTTTATATTTAATGCCCTATTTGGTCAATCGCGCTGTAGGTGTGATAGAAATTGATAAAAATGACAATTTTAATAGTGTACTATAATCATCGAATTTTGATTCGCTGAAATTGAATATCATAAAAAAATAGGCGTAAATGCGAATTACATGGTGAAAAATGTTAAAAATTAATCAAAATTAAGATTTTTCATTACTCCCCTTGTTTATTTTTTAAATATTGAAATCACCAGAAAATGTGAATACAAATGTATGTATTGTCATCAGACCTAATACGTTTATTGAAAACACTTTTCACCATTACCAATTAAGGAACTGTGAACAATCATAAACTTTACGATTTTTTATGATTTTCATCATGTGGATTGGATTTACGTTAATTTTCACCATGACATTCATTTTCAAACGACAAAAATTCGAAGCATACCATTAATATAATAATTCTGGAGGCAGTTTTTTTTTATAATTATGATAAATATTGTTCATACGTAATTAAAAAAATTATTTGGAATGTAACATTACCTTATTTTCTAGAGAACATTTTGTCAACATTGATGAAAGAATGTTTTATTAACAAAGGACGAGCTCAGTACTTGACCATCAAAGTAGATTCGATGAAAAGATTTAAAATAAAAACAAAAATGAAAAATCAATCTTAATAAAATAGCCAACATAAACGTGTAAAGAAACCCATAAATTAAATGTGATCATAATACTGCTGAGAAAATTTTCAATCCTTAATTTAAGATACATTTATTACAAGAAACGTTATCGATAATGTGCACGACAGCGAAATGTTAAAATATTCTTCTTTATTACTTTCGATGTAAATGGATTCTAAATTTACGTTTTAAATAAATTAATTATCAGGTTATCGTTTTTCCAAAGGTATAAAGAGAACTTTCCTATTTATAAAAAATGTTTAATTTTCTTTGTAGTTATCTGAAATAATTTAAGAAAAATATTGATCTGAATTAAATATTTAATTGTTACTATTCAGATCTATCAGATGTTATAATTGTATCAACGAAACAGCAAATTTATAATATTATAGTTAAAACATAAAATTAATGATGTACCTCGAAACCATTGTAATTTTTAAAGCCATTACTTTTCTATCTACTAATGCTAATAACTAAAATAACAGTCGGCACGTGTTAAAAACTACATTTTTATTTTAGAATTCTGAAAAACTTCCTGACATTTTATATAATGTTTTTCGTCGCCCTTAATATTTCTTGACTACTAATTTTGTTCTTCGCATAGGAGATCAAAGTTGTTAAGTTCGTTATTTATGAATAAGACCAATGATTCGTGAAGTTCCGTATTGAATTAGAGAAAACTCTACCACCAGTAGTTAGATGTCAAACTAGTTTTACGAGATTAACTGAATTACTAATTTTTCGATACTAAAACTTATGAGTAATAATTAATGATACATTCGAATAATTACATTGTAGCATACCAAACTATATTAATTTTGTCTCAGAAATTGTAATTTTTTCATTTCTATTTTAATTGATTAGCTACTTCAAACCTAGATCGCTTATTATTTAAAATAATTATAAAAATATTACATAATATTATAAAAATAGTATATAATTGAGAAATATTATTCTTATAATGATTTTTAGTTCCGTTAATTGTTCTACTTTTCAAATTTCTACAATTAATTTTACATAAAGAAGTTGAATATAATATTTTCCTGCTTGCTTTGTGCGTAATATTATAATAATACAAACATTAAAATACTGTACTTAACCAATAAATTCAATGATTTTTGAGGATTCTCATAATGGAGAATTAATAAAAAAAGACCGTATTTTAAGTTGCCCTATAGTACACGCAATATCCTTGCGTTTTTCTGCAATATCTTTGTACTCCTGTATGCTTGGCATCTTATTAGTGTTTAAGGTTCGGGTATAGGAAAGATTATCAATAAGCCATGTGGCAGAGGAGCATCTGCAGACATCCAAGCTGATCGGATCTAAATCTAGTGCTTACGATTATGAAACTTTCTCATATTACGCGGAAAGGATAGTAGAAAGTTCAGTTGTATTTTGGAGTGTTATTCGATCTCTTCATACTCGACATTTCGAGAAAAATTTTGTAGCTCTATACTTTACTCTGTTCAACTTAATTTTTTCAAATTAAACAAAAACAAGTAAAGAAACAAATGAATAAAAATTAATTGAACCACCAAAATGACATAGTCTATACTATTATACAACAACAATTGAATGTCTTGAGCAATACATTCAATCAAACTAATAATAATGATGATGTAAATGTAAATCTAAATAGAAAACAGATTAGAACAAATGCAGAAGAAATTTAACTCTTGGATGGATCATATGAACGTCACGAACATACATGCCCGGAAATGTTAATGAAGGAATTTCATAAAAGAGAGCGTAAATCAAAAATATTTTTTCTAAGGTGTGTTTGAATTAGCTCTAGATCTTAATAACCAAAATGACTCAGACATGGGCAAGGTTATTCTTGCAGCTGTAAATCCACCCAACTTGAATCCATTCATTTTTATGACTTGGGTAATCAATTGGTAGGGCTCAGCTTGATTCACACTCCAATATATTAATGTTTCTAAAAAAGTAAAAAATATTTACCTCAAGGAATTACGGCCTGTTTATTCTATTTATAACCAACGGAAATATTTCCAATTGCTCCATGAAGAAGTTAAAGCACATAACGAATATCATTCTAACGATCATAAAACAGTTGACTACATAAGGGGTATACCTTGCATTATAGACAAATCTAGTACTTTGTCTAATTTAAACTTTGTAAATTGTCGAATTCATGCATTTAACCAAAATGTCAGAGGACTGCGGTCTAAAAATAAACTCTCAAGCTTTCACTAACAATATTCATTTGTCGACTGACAAGCTAGATATTGTCACACTGTAAGAGGCATGGTTACATGAAGGTATAATGGATGCTGAACTATGCCTGAACTTATATAATATATTCCAGTGTGACAGAACCTTTACTTTATGAAACACTCAACACTGATAGTGTTCTTTTGGCAGTGGATAAAACATGATTTTCTGCTATATGCCTTTCACGATCACATGGTGATGAGTACAAAGAAAGCAGTACTTAGATTATGATTGTATACTAATGGGTGATTTCAATTTACCCAAAAATTATATAGAACAATAATCTCGAAATGCCCTTTGATACAATTGGATATGCTGATCCCAGTGCTATGGATTATGTAAGGACACCAGCCTAAGTAATCACTTTCTTGGACTTACCTCAGCGTTTTGACTCATTACGATTTAAGGGTTATTCGCTTGATTTGATTTGCAAAACATATAGATCAGATGGATATTTGGGACGAAATAATTCTGGTAGACTCAAATCATGAAACAGTTGTGTTTTCATTTATCAAGACTATTCAAATCAGCATTCGTTTCTGCATTCTGATTTATAGTGTATGATTTTTGTCATGATGATTCTCTCGTGTTAACAGACTCTGGTGTGAATTAAGTAGGCTAATCTCTTTTTAATCATGATGTAAATGCTAATGTCTCAAATTCTATATGCTAAGTTACAAGATTTAATTCAAAAATTGCTCCTCGGAGAACTCATTTTAACAGTAACTGTCCGAGATCCTGCACAAAAGTCATGCGCAATATGCTTCAGTCCAAAAATAATTGTCCCACGTATTATAGAAACAATCAAATAATGTAAGCAATTATGACAGATTTAATTTAATTGCGGAAGAATCAATATATTATTTAAATGCAACAATTTTCCAAAACTAATATGAAATCATTTTGGGCTTTCGTGAATAACAAAAAAAACTCTAATGACGTACCGAATTCCATGTATTTGAATAATATGCACACTATTCAAAAACCGCCGTACCATTTTTGGAAATGCCAATTATGGAAGTTATTTCGAGTTCTGTCGATGTTTCCCGAAGTAACTTAAACCATGTGTTTGAATCTATTCCAGATAAATCTTTATGTCGGCCCAGATGGGATACCAGGACCTTTAGTTAAAAATTGATCGACTGCTCTAATTGAACTACTTTTATTACTTTATAACCTCTCGGAGAAGACACATTTCCTAGCTTATTGACATTTTTGTATGCTATTATAACAACCAAACTTGCTGAACTTTTTTTGCATTAATTAAGTGAGGAACAACATGGATTTGTAAATAAGGATAAACAGTAACGAACCTCTTGATTTTTACCAATTTTCTAAGGAATACTCTTGATGCCAATCTGAGCGTACTTTTTTAAAACCTTTGACTCGAGGAACCAGAACGTACTGTACTACAGAATTTTGGCATTGGGAGTAATTTGCTGCAATAATTATAATCTTATTTCATGGAGTGGCACCAACTGGATCGTGTGAAAGCAAATTTCTCATTTGAATTTTTAGTTCTATCGGGTATATGCCTCAAAGTTCGCACCTTGCTCCATTTTTGTTTACGGTATTTAAATATGATATCTCCGACAGCTTTAATTTTGCCAACCCACTATTAGATGCTGATGACTTCAATTTATCATTCGGTTTGACTGCGATATTTTAAAGATTTCAAGTTGAAAACCGATTTATATTTTATTTGCAGTAAAAAATCTAAAATTATTGTCTGAAACTTTTTCTAAAAATTACACTGATTCAAAGCTGTTTGCCTGTTTCCACATTTTTTGATGACATTCAATTAAAAAACGATATTATAATTGCTGGCAATATTCTTAAAAATACGCCAAGAATACGTATTCTTGGAGCATTTTTCAGAATATATTCTTCCAATGAGTGGAATATGCTTAAAATCATTTGATACTCGGTCAGTATTTTTAGAAATCAAATTATAAAATTTAGCATGAACAAATTTGAAATTGCATCAAACTGGTAATTTAGGTAATTTAAACAATTTCACCCAAACATTTTAAAATTATAAAGAATTATAAAATGATAAGACTCTTGTAAAATTACAACATAGTATTATGAAATTACATCAAATATGGTAGCATTTCATAACAAAATTACAATGTAGCAGTCTTTGTGTAACTTTGTCGCATTTATTTCAAATTCAAAACAGTTATTTCTTAAAATGCAGCTCGATAGATGGTTCTACGAAAATACTGCAATAATTTCTCTTATTACAATATACTTCCTTGAAAGAAGTATGCTACAAGTCATTTTGTTACTTTACTCCGCCAAGGTGTTTCATCAGCAAATTTAAAAGTTCCGGAAACAGACATAAATGCTGGTCAACAAATCGATTTTCCGTGCCATATAAATGCTCGTTTACTAGTTCAAAGGTGAATCCCAAAGGGTTTCAATTAGTATTCGAATCCTATCGAGTAACGAGCGATGGAATCTGCGTTGCCAAAAAAACACGAATTTCAAGGGAAAACTGAAGAAATAATAGCCAAAGGTTTCATTCTCTACAAAGCATACTTTAACAAATTGGCATGTTTCACATTGTTTTGTAAAACATTCGAGTGTGTAAATAAAGGTATCGGAAAGTTACCATCATTAATTTCACAAGTATATTTCAACATTTCTATGATGCAATTAAATCCAATATACAAGTGGTTTTGTATTTGAGGAGAAGTTTTGTTCAACTACACAGACTTCCTCTGTAACATTTTCAAAAATATTGCATCTAGTAGTCAGCATTTATATTTTAAATATATTTGGTATAAATAATTTGTAAGCTAGATCCATTTGAATTGGACTGTACAGGGATTTTCTTTACAGTACTCACTTTTGTGTGATATATATATCACACAAAATATATATGTATATTATTATTATCTAATTGGATGGAATTTCAATAAAAAGCGCATATAACTTAAAAAAGTTATATAACATACATATTGCGCATACTAAGTACTTTTCACATCCCAGTTCAAAAATAATTGGACCCAATACCCCAAAGATATTTTGACCATTAAATAAAACAGCAGCTTATATTTAAAGTTGCATTCAAGATCGTCACCGCCGATGGTCTGGCCAAAATACTGAAAATTATGTCTGTAAAATCTGTTCACAACTTTTATCAGAAAATTGTATCTTTTCAAAATACTGAAGCCCAAATTGGTGACCCATGTTTCAAAATAATTATTACTTCTAATACCTGCTGATATCGGTCTAAAGTTATATTTGTATAACTTGTAAATCGCGCTAAAAATCTAAAATCGAAAAAAATAGCAAGCAAAAACTGCATATGATAATCCCCTGAAAACACGTTTAGATGTTGTAAAATTACATTAACGGAAACATATACCTACATATAACTACAAAATTTACAAAAATTACGAAAATTGACATGCTTTATTCCACATTTGAGTTAATTAATTATTTAAATGAATAATGTATAGTGAAAAAAAAACAAATGATACGTAAATTCTACTTGGTAGAGGTTTAGGGTACTTTTGCAATAAAATTTACTGAAGTTTTCAGTAGAATCCGCTAATTTTTTCTGTGAATACGTATGTAATTAGTATAATCTACTGAAATATACATATTTGACATTCTTTGGTGAATGAAACGAGCGTTAGGCACAACTCTAAATACCGTTGATATATTTTCATTGAATATATATAACCGAGATTTATTTGGTGAGTTAGAGAAATGTTAGGAAGTCGAAAATGTACACATTATAAATAAAGAACTTTTTGACTTCAACAGATTCAATGTTTAATCAAAATAGTTAAAATGCAATTAATTTACTCGGAATAGCGCGAAATTACTAAATTAAAAAATTGCCTTCTTAATACACATAATCAAATATCTTAAACATTTTTAATTGAAAATTTTCTATTATAAATAACCACAAGTCGTAGCAGAGGGTAGAAAGTAATTTTTAACATCAAGTGCGTTAAATCTCTTACCAATAAATTCCATTAATTGTACCTGGACATTCTTCCGAAGTCGACATTTTAAACGCAATTTATCTCGATAGTTTACACTTACCTCGAAATCGGCGTTGCACTTGACGAGATCGGCTGGATGTCCCACGTGTAGTTTAAGCGTTTGCAGTATCCCCTTGAAAGAAACAATCAAGAAATAATAGGTAGCCGCTCGGTAAACCAAGTTCGTCATTGCCATTAAACGGAGTCACTTCGAATTCGATCACCACTTTTTTTTAATTATTGAGTAAATGTCAATTTCATTTTTTATTACATTTGGTGCATGGTATAAAACTATACAAAATCTGGGTTCGTAACGTAATGTATTGTTGCAGAATATTTTACTCATTTCAATGTATTAAATTTCTAATAAATCAAACTGTAAATGTGAATTCTAGATTTGAATGTAGATATTTGTGCAAAATTATTTTAGATTTTCTAAAATTAGAATTAATCATTAGAAAATTAATTAATTATATAAGCGTTAAAAATATAAACATTTTCGTTTGCTCAAGAAATATTACACATTGAAGAGTTTTGTGTCATGATTCGTCGTCAAGAATATTTTTCTTAAAGGTTTTTGCCATTTAAGGAAGTTTAAAAATTAGATTTCAGATATTTCGTATGTCCAAAGTTCCATGCCAAACAGGCCAGTTTTTAAACAATATTTTTTTAATATTCATTTAGCCCACAGCGTATTTTTAAGATGCGTGTATAAAATATATGTGACCACTGAAAAAAATAGTGTTAATATATTTAATTTTAATAAATATATATTTATTGTAAAATTTTAAAAATCGGGTAAAAAGTTTTTTAATTTTTGTTCTTGAATTTTGGAATCTTAAAATTATTCAATATGTGAAAAATTATGTGTGAATGAATTTGGGATAAAAATGTCTTAAAAGTGAAGTTAACAGTTTTAACTGCTAACAAAATCCAGAAGCAAACAGTTTTGTACCTTTAATCAGTTATATTTCCTTTAAAAATGATGGTTCTGAGAAACAATACTATTTTATGCACTTCCGCCTTTTTATTACTTTGGCAAGTATTAAACAAAATTCAGTTTGAAAAATGTGACAGTATTTTAGTTGTATCACATTGTTCGGGACTATTCTTCCCACCCAATATACTATAAAATGCTAATTGATAAGCCACCAATTTTGAAACCAAATGAGAATTTTCTTCTTACGTTGCACAATTGGAAAAGTTGTATTATATTTGTGTGAACTCTTCGAAAATGATCAGACCCACACTTCCCATAAATATAACATTTCCCTATGAAACGACAAAATATAAGCATTAAAATATGAACATTATTGTAGACATGAGGAATTCAAGTAATTTTTTTTTTCCTAGAACTGCACTGAGTTTAATAATGAAATTTCTCTGTTGAATGTTAAATATTTATTTATTCTTCAGTCGATTTTCGTTCCTTATTTAGTCACTTGCAATACTAATAACAGATTCGTAATCGACAACTCTAAAACCCTTCGATAATAAACAAATTTCAAACAGTTGAATAATGAAAATTAGCACACATGGTTAATTGCTATACTGATTTTAGTTGGTGTCCCTGAACTTATAAAATAATTTTATGACTGCAACTATGTGATATAATATTTATGATTTAATGTTCATTTTTATGCTTTTTGCATATCGGAGAAACTTCTTGTTTTATTTTTATTTCAACAAGCATTGTGCGTCTAACTTATTAATTAGAAATCCTTGAACATGCATTGAACCAGAATAATTCCAAACAATTATTAACTACAAACGGACTAAATCAAGGCTTGTAAATGTTAGGGTACTTCGGAATTAGTAAACTTGCCGTATGATTGCATATTCAAGCGTTTGTGAATAGAGTGTGGCCAAATTATTGTAGTGTTAACAATGAATGGGGGTTTATTATAAAATTTGCCAAAAAATGTATATCATAAGTTATTGCGAGAAATAAAGTAATGTATAATAAAAACAAATATTGAAATATATTTCCTGACAGTCCTTAATGGCATCTGCACCTAACATTTTTGCGCGTTAATAAGTTCCTGTCACCAAATTTTGTAATAATAAAAACTAATATGTCTGATGCCAATTTTCTATTAGATAGATTTACAAAAATATATTGCGAGATGCAATTTTGTTTAAAATTAAATGAGGGTAGGATAAACACGGAACAAAATTTCAGACATAAAATTAGGTATTTTAATACAATTTACGTAAACTGTCAAACTTTCTGTAATTGCATAACTTTCATATACCAGCATGTTTTTAATTTAAATAATAAAAAATAATAGAAGCTATTAGTAAAAAAAACTTGAGATAGTTTGTTACGATATTAATGAAATAGAGTCTACTTGATGCAATATTCCAAGAACTTTAAATATAACAAAAAATGTGTAATTATTGTTTCGTCTAATGGTAAACTTTATAGAGCAATTAAATACAGGTAAATGGTAACGCAACAAAGTTTTGAGGATTATGACGTCATGCGTCTTTCTGATCCATATAGTCGGTCATCATGTACAAGCGCCAGATTAAAATTTGGCATCGTGCAGTTCATTGCACTCGTTCGATATTTGAAGACATTTACGTAATGTAATTTTAAACAAAAATACAATGCATTTATTACTAAATATTTCATTCTTTTTTTTTAATTTCTTAAAATTGCACTACCAAGAAACTTATCGTGAAAAATTAAAACTTAAGTAAATAATTCAGTAGAAAATAATTAATTGGAGAGTCACACTTGGATTTAGAGAAAATATGTATAGGTAATATAAATTAAAAAAATATAAATATCTCCAATATTATAAATTATATAACATTAATTGTAAAACTTGCTTAAAATTAAAATTGCTAAAACAACCAACGGATTTCAGTCATAAACGTGGCAGTTCCCCGTGAGAGATGATTATTTCAATAGTAGAGTTTCTAAGTAAACCTATATTACTGCACTGCATATTAATTATTAATTGTATTGATTATTGTATAGATATACGACATATTAATATTTCTTATAATAAGACCGTATGGAAGGCCTTTATGGTTGAAATAAACATTATATATATCTTTGAAATTAATGAGAATACACATTATTTTCAATATGGCTTTGAAAGAAACTGAATTTTTTATTTTTGTTAGTTTGTTTTAACAAGTATGATTGCGATTTGTTATTTCCATATTCAAAAAACATTAATACGCGGGAAAAAAATACATTGCGATCGACTCGTTGAGCAGTAAAATACGAACCAAACCTATTTCATGTGTTCCGTTACAACTTAAGCGAGGGTCAGTGCTGTTTAAATTGTAAGAAAATATATAAAACTTATACAATCTGAACCTTACTACTTAGTTTTCCATGCGGCATTATTAATTTGATTATTTAGAAGCGATTGACACATGTTCAACCTTGTTAACTGTTACTCATAGTTCCATTATGGAACGCCAGATGGTGACTAATAAAATCTTGAACCATCAAACACAACCTGCATTAACATCTTTGAGCAGTTTGGTTACCTTCCGAATGATGATTACAAATAAAAACGAGTGCGGGTCTAAAAACCGAAAAAAAACAAATTTTCACAAAATTCACAAAGCCAAATTGTATAAAACTGAGTTTGAAAAAAAAAGATTTTCAAGAAACCCAATTTCAAAAAGATGAAAATTATAAAACCGATTTTTGAAACACCGAATTTCAAAAAATAAAAAAGAGTAGACACATCAAAAAGACGAATTTTGTAAAGCGGAATTTCAAAAAGACAAATTTTATCATTTCGTATATAAATGCCACATCCAATAACGTAATATTTGTATTTCACGATTTTTATTAAAAGTTTTTTAAAAAGACATTGTGGAAATCACTCTCATGTAAATTAACTGTACAGGGGGACTATCTAAACCGCTTATACGTGGACGTTATAGACAACAGAGATAGTCACAAATCATTTAACGTATTTTATTTCATTAATATTTTCCACGAACATAGCCAAGAACCCTTTATAATACATATTTGTTCATTGTATTGTTACGTCCTACGTAACGCACCTTATTTCAAAAATACCGGCTAAATATCCGATGCAATAGCGCGCCCGGCGTATACTAACTGAACCTCATAACAAATAACTTACCGATACCGATCGAAAATAGAGAACCCTATAATTCCTGAATTTTCACTCCCACTCACAGTTTCCTACATTACCAGTAGAGAGTAATAATATCATTAATTATTTTCCGAAATAGTCTCAACGGAAAATGTACGGGAAAATCTAAAAATATCTTTAGAAAGTGTAGCAAACCGGACTAGCAACCCGTACCCTTGACAAACTCTATCTATTTCTAAAAAAAGTAATAAAAATTCCAAAGTACATCCGCTTTCTCACGCACACGCTTATATGACATACTTTTCTTTTCCAAGAAAATTCTTTTCAAAATAGCTTTTCATATAATATAAAAATTATAAACCAAAACTAACGAACAATAGAATGATAACATTGGTCGGATTAGTTAGATAGAAATAAATAGTATCTCATACAGAAAACACATTTATAAAATAAAATAAAACGTTTATTTATAATTACGAACAAATTCCGTTTTTTCCTTTTATTACAATAGATTCAACCACGAATTTTCATTAGTCAAACTTCCAAACTGGTACCGAACAAACGAACAAATAAACATTAGCGTATAAAACATTGTAAACACCATCTCATGAATAAAGAATGAAGCTTTTATATATATATTTATATCTATTACAAAATTGAACATCCTTTAAAATTTAGTATCTTGATAATCATGTTCTCAAATGTTACAATAATACAAAATTTATAAAAACAAACAATCATTTTAAGAATACCTCATTGTTTATTCATCTCTTGTACGAAATTCATGCTTTATATCACTATATGTAAATTGCTCTTATAAACCTTCGATTAAAATAATGTTAAATTGTACAAAAATCAACAACAGTTGTATTAAAACAATTAATGCAAAATAGTTTATTAAAAATACAAATTTACTATTAAAAACAACACAACGGCATTGCATAAAATCTATCGGATTATTAAAAAACTAATTTAGTAAATATTAACAAATAAATATCTCCAGTTCTATACAAGATACAACTACCGTTCATTTTTGTACGATCTTAAAATTAACATAATTGTCTAAACACGCAAAAAGATTCTATTCAATTCGGACATTCACACGAATTTTGGATAAAAAAATCCGTGACACGACGCAACGCTTCAAAACGGAACTGGGCACCACGGGCGGTATCCAGTATAAAAACAGCACCTCCTGGACCAAAAAAAGTCAGTTAAGATTCAGCAGTCAACATCGAGCAGTTAAGCTCCAGCAGTAGTTGGACCACTGGATACAGACAGCCCAGCAGCCTAGGTTCCGGGAGTCGTCGAACCAGGATCTCATAAGTAAGTATTTCCCCTAGTTAAGATCAGGCGACTAACCTGAACCCGGACAGAGCACGGGACCAGGGCCAAATCTTTTGGCCCGGCGTTTCGATCCCTCCGGGCACGGGCGAACTCGTCTCCGCGGCAATTCTTTTTTTTTTATATATTTTTTTTTTGGGGGTAAACTATTTCCGAAAAGGGACAGAGCTCGGGACCAGGGTCAAATCTTTTGGCCCGGCGTTTCTATCTCTCCCTCGAAGAACTTGTAAACCCTTTCCTCGGTTTATTCCGGAATTGGCACGTGCCGATGCGGAATCGACCCATAGGGAATTAGGTCATAGCCTTTTCACTTTTTTTTATATATTATTTTTTTTATAAGTTCCCGCGTTTCTCCTTCCGCGAAACTAAATTTGTCCACATTTTGTTATAGTGCCCCGAAATAATAAGGGTGTCCGGCGTCGCAAACGGGAGCGAGCCCGCAAATTATATAAATTCCTGGTGGAGCAACGCGCCCAACGAGAAGGGCAGCCAGCAGCCACCCCCGATCACAACCAGCCTCCTCCCCCGCAGAAAACAAAAATCACGCTGGAGGAATATCGGCGCCGTAACGCGATCAAAAAAAAAAATAAATTAAATATATAAAAAAAATAAATGATCACAAAATAAAAAAACCTATAAGAAAAAGAAAATCGAGTCATTATTTATTTTCACCCTTCTCCTTTCCTTTTGAACGGATACACTCGGCGGCTCCGTCCACCCTAAAAAGAACCCTCAAATCGACCCGTCTGGTCGATTTGGCCCTTTCACGGCAGAAAGATGGCGTCCCTGTTCGGCCGCCATCCCAGCCATAACAATTGGTGACAGCGAAGTTAGGGCGGAACCCGAATGTGTCCAACAAATAGGAAAGTAGTTATCCCATCTCGTTACATAACAATTGGTTAGGGCGTAACGCGAGTACATTCAACCAGAAAGTACCCAATAAGCTGGCTGTCCTTGCCGTTGTAAAAAATCTTCACTTTTTTTTCTTCGTAGAAAGATGCTTCCCTATAAATGCAGATTCTATTACATAAACTAAATATAAAACTGCATAATCGAACTTCTAATGAAAAAAAAAAACATTTTTTATTTTTTTTTATGTCCAATATTTCATAAATGTCTAACAAAAGAATAACTCGAAAAGACACACAAAATTTAAATACGACCGATAAAAACACATTACTAGGAACAGGACTAACTACCGATAGGAAACCAAAAAAGCAGTCAATTGAAAAGTTAGAAAATATTACGGAAAAACAAGAAATTGTAGAAGACAAAGCTATAGAGCCTGAACTAGCCCCAAAAAACTCCGAAAACCCACAAACCGTAGAACAAAATATTCTAGAGACAAACGAAAACATTCAAACGCTAAAACAACACCTAGACAATATAGAACAAAATACACTCTCACGAAAGACGCACATCGACGATGTAAGAAGTAAATTTAACGAACTAGTTACAGAATTCGATTGTCTCATAGATAAAACTCCAGAGAAAAAAAATACACAAATATCAGAATCCCGAGACTGGTACACAAAACATACACCGCTCTGTGCCAGCACCCCAACAAATAGTAATATAAACGAGCAACACAAAAAAAGAACCAACAACGAAGAATATCAGATTATTAAAGAAAACCCCGTACATGAAAGTACTAATTATAAGATAGGAAATCATAATATCGAAAGCGAAGGTGAAGACACCTTCAGAACAATAAATAACTCGAATCCATATTTTTTCGAAGACGAAATATCAAAGATGGCGAACTACAAAGACAAACTAACTCTTAACCACGCTATAGAAAATGTACCCAGATATGACGGAAACCCGAAAACTTTTTACGCTTTCGTCGACGGTTGCGAGGAAGCAAAAGATATGCTACCCGAGGAATCAGAAGTAGACTTAGTAAAATTAATAAAAAGTCGACTAAAAGGAGAAGCACGACGAGCTGTAAAAAATAACACATTCGAAACCGTATCAGCCCTGCTTAAATGTTTACGAGAAATTTATGCCCCGGCACATTCAATAACAGAAATCAGACAAGAATTAATAGGGATGCACCAATTTAATTTTGAAAGTGTCGTCGAATATGGAAATCGCATCAGAGAAGCAGGAGATAGAATATTAGAAATTTACAAAGCCTTGAGCGAAGATGATGAAGTAACAGACATAGACAAAGAAAGAACCGAACAAGAAATTCTAGAGACATTTTTAACTGGATTAAAACCCGAAATAGAAGTTAGATTATTAAATTCAGAACTAACAGACCTATCAGCTGGTATACATAAAGCAATACAGATAGAAAGAAGACTAAAACTCGCAAACAATGTCAGAGGAATCCCTCTTGAAGAACCAAAAAACGAAGAAAAACCAAAAACACAAAGAATCAAATTATTAACTACAGAAAAAAAATGCCAAATCTGTAAAAAAATAGGACATGAAGCTGATACGTGCCTCTTCAGAAACTCAAATCAACAAAATTTTCAACCCAACAACTATCACTCTTACGGATATCCAAGGAATAACTATCATCAGAACACCCCTCAATCAAACAATTACAAACCAAACAACTATCCACCTCGAAACTATCAAAAGCAATCTTACAACTCTCAACCAAATCATCAAAAAAATCAACCACAACGTTATACAAACAACTATAATCCGGAACAACACTACAATCGTCCAAAAAGGTTCCAAAATCCACACAATCAAAACCAAAACTTTAAACATCACAACTACCACGAATCTAACGAATCAAAACAATGTACATACTGCAAGTCTATTGGACACATATGGCAAGAATGTAGAAAACTAAAATTCAAGGAACAGATACGAGCAGAATTAATCAAGGAATTAAAAGACTCAACAAATCCGGGAAACGAAAATGGTCTCTTCAGAACAGGCGCACAGAGGGAGACCGGAAACAAGCGCCAAATGAATCTTGTGACAAAATCAGAAATCATTCCAGAGAAATAAAAACAGTCAATCTAAATAAACATGAAGCCCCATTAATACAAATAAAATCAAAAGATTTACATACAATGATAAACCTAATGGTTGACACCGGAGCCAGCGTAAACATCATTAAAGAAAAATGTGTACAAGGAGAAACATTAATAGACGAAACCAATATAATAGATCTAAAAGGAATCACGGAACAACCAGTAACTACAATGGGGGTAGTAATAATCGAGATATTAGGACATGATACACTATTCCACGTAGTTAAAAACAACTTCCCAATAGATTGCGAAGGAATTTTAGGATCAGAATTTTTAAAAAGTAATGAAGTTACAATAGACTACAAAAATAACCTTATTAAATGGAAAAATAACACAAAATATTTCAACAGCCCAGAAACTATAAAAATTCCGGCTAGAGCAGTATCCACAATGTTCATAAAAATAAAAAACAATAACATTCAACATGGGTATATACCACAGATCAATATCAAAGAAGGTGTATTCTTGGGCGAAGCACTTGTTAAAAATAATGAAGGAAAAGCATATTTACAAATTTTTAATACAACAAATGAAGTATTAAATTTAGATATTCCAACAGTCGAAATAGAAGAAATAGAGGAAAATGTAGAACACATAAACGAAAACAAATATGAAAATGAAATAATAAACGAAAACAAATATGAAAATGAAATAATAAATGAAAACAAATATGAAAATGAAATAATAAATGAAAACAAATACGAAAATGAAATAATAAATGAAAGCAAAAATGAAAATGAAAACGAAATAATAAATGAAAACCAATATGAAAATGAAATAATAAATGAAAACAAATACGAAAATGAAATAATAAATGAAAGCAAAAATGAAAATGAAAACGAAATAATAAATGAAAACCAATATGAAAATGAAATAATAAATGAAAACAAATACGAAAATGAAATAATAAATGAAAATAAAATCAAATACGAAAACGAAATAAGAAATGAAAGCAAAAATGAAAATGAAAACGAAATAATAAATGAAAACCAATATGAAAATGAAATAATAAATGAAAAAACGAACGAAAATGAAATTAACCAAATGATAAAACAACACTTACCGAAATCTTTCAATTCCTCAATACAGGAAGATCAAGACTTCTATAATGAAAATGTAAAATTACTAATCTTACAAAAATGGAAAATAAACAAAGAACACCAAGACCCGTCAAAGAAACGACACGAATACAAGGAAAAAGATAAAAATAAACCCGATGTAAATATTACAAACGAAACATCAACTACGAAAAGGGATACTCATATGATAATACACGCTTCAGAAGAACCAAACAAACATCCCAATAAACAAAAAAAACTCTTTACATACACAGAATATTTAAACGAACCCCTAACAAGAATGAAAACAACTAAAGTATATCACATAACCAAAGAAACAAAACGAGCAAAACAAGTAAAACAGCTATTACGAATGGATCATCTAAACACTGAAGAAAAGGAAAGTATAAATAGAATAATAAATAAAAATGCAGACACATTTCACTTACCAGACGAGCCTTTAGGCTTCACACCACTTATAAAGCATAAAATAATAACAACTGACGAAGTACCTATAAACACAAAACAATACCGATTCCCCCCTATACATAAAGAAGAAATTAATAAGCAAATATCGGAACAATTAAAGAGTGGTATAATAAAACCATCAGAATCACCATATAACACACCCATATGGATAGTACCTAAAAAAACGGATACTCAAGGTAACAAAAGATGGAGAATGGTTTTAGATTTCAGAAAATTAAATGACAAATCAATAGGCGATTCATACCCTATTCCAAACATTGTCGATATACTAGACCAACTTGGAAGTGCCAAATATTTCTCAATTTTTGATCTTGCATCCGGATTCCTGCAAATAAAAATGCATGAAAACGACTCTCACAAAACAGCCTTTTCTACCCCACATGGACATTACGAATTCGATAGAATGCCATTCGGATTAAAAAATGCACCTGCAACCTTCCAAAGACTAATGGACATAATCTTATCAGGCCTACAAGGTAACGAACTTTTTGTGTATCTTGACGATATTGTGATATACGCATCATCGTTAGAAGAACATGAGACCAAATGCGAGAAATTAATGAAACGACTAAGAAACGCAAACCTTAAATTACAACCGGACAAATGTGAATTTTTAAGAAAAGAAGTTTGTTATTTAGGACATATAATCAGCGAAGAAGGTCTAAAACCAGACCCGAACAAAATCAATTGCGTACAAAAATTTCCAATACCGAAAAATCAGAAGAATATCAGACAATTTCTCGGACTCGCAGGATACTACCGTAGATTTATTGAAAATTTTTCATCTATAGCCAAACCTTTATCAAATTTACTAAAAAACGATATATCGTTCAAATGGGAACAAGAAGAAAATGATGCATTTAACACACTGCGTGAAAAATTATGCAACGCACCTGTCCTACAGTACCCTAACTTCAATGAACCTTTTATAATAACTACAGATGCATCAGGATATGCGATAGGCGCAATACTATCTCAAGGAGAAATAGGTAAAGATAGACCTATTGCTTATACCTCTCGCGTACTAAACGATCACGAAAAGAAATACGAAACGTATGATAAAGAAGCTCTCGCAATATACTATGCTATATTACATTTCAGACCTTACGTTTATGGAAAACATTTTACGGTAGTTACTGATCATAAACCCCTCACATCATTCCGAACAAAAAAAGACCCCAATTCCAGAGTTGCCAAATGGATGTACAATTTATTAGAATACGAATTTGAAGTAATACATAAAGCAGGCAAATCAAACGTCAACGCAGATGCATTATCCAGAAATCCTATAGAAATACTAAAAATTAACGAATCAAATAAAAGAGCATACCTTAATAATACCATTACTAAGATGATGGAAAATATGGGGTGGAGAGGAGCCGGAATAGGCAGATATAATCAAGGAATTAGAGAACCAATCAGAATTAAAACCCAAACCGACCGAAAAGGACTAGGGTTTAATGGAGACAGTAATTATTGGATTAATTACAGCAACCAAGATGCACAAGCACTAGAACCAATTAAATTCATTAAAAGTAAACATACAATAGCAAAGAACAAAATTCTTAAACAAATACTAGTACACAGTCCAATATATAATATTCAAAAACCTCGAAACGATAAAGTAAATTACACAGGGCCAAAATACAACCTTCCGGCTGTAATACCATTCTGTACTAAATGTTATAAATTAAATCACATAGAAATAAATTGTCCTGGAATATTCGCACACGAAAAGAAAAAGGTCACAAAAACCGAAAAACATACCAAAGATGAAATAAACAATTTAGAACCTGAATGTAAACAAATCGCAAATATCACAGACTCAGCATGCCTGAGACGAAGTACAAGAAAAATCCAACCTCCCAAAAGACTAGAGATAAATAATAAAAAACAACAACAGACAAACTCATATAAAAGTGAGCACCAACAAAGAGGACGGCCTAGAACAAAAAATACGGAACCAACCAGAAAACCACAGCAAAAGGATACAAATTACAACCTAAATAACGACAATATAGACTTAGACTCAAGTAACGAAAGCAACGACACTGACGAAGAAATCACTAACAAATATAATAAACGCTGTTGCAACAAAAACATTATAGAAATTAAAAATTATATATATATGCAAAAAGACAACGTAGCCCATTTCGTAACCACAACTGGGAAACTATGCGATAATAGAAACTTAAAACACAAAAACAGGAACGATCTCCCAAAATTTGAAAACCTTACTTTGAATAAAATCTCAATATCAAAACAAAAAAATAAATACCATTTTGCACTTCCAATAGCAACAGACACAGGAGAAAGTCAATTAACAATATTAAAAAATATTAAAACTGTAATAAAATCTTTAAAAAAAGAAGCAGATAACTTAGATTTAAACACAATTAGCATTTCAAAAACTGAGAACATAATAGGCATAAACTGGACAAAAGTGAAAGATATTTTAGAACAAAATTTTAAAAACGGCAAAACAAAGATAATAATCTGCAACGGAACAATTAACCACCCTGATGCAAACGACAGGGAGGACATTATAAAAGAACTACACTCTTCACCTGTAGGAGGACACAAAGGAATCAATAAAACCCTCAAAAGAATTAAACAAAATCATTACTGGGAAAACATGAAATCCGATATAGAAAAATTCATTCAATCATGCAAATCCTGCCAATTAAAAAAATTAAGTAGAATTAAAACCAAACAACCAATGGTCATATCCGACACACCAAGAAAAGCTCTAGAAAAAATAGCAATGGATATTGTAATACCAAACAATAAAACTGAAGAAGGCTATGAAAACATCTTAACTATCCAAGACAATCTAACAAAATATTTAGTAGCTATACCTTTAAAAAAAGCCACAGCCTCAGACATAGCAGAAGCACTAACAAAACGATTTATATGCATTTTTGGCACTCCAAGAAGCATCCTAACAGACCAAGGGAAGAACTTTTTGAGCAAAATAATGAAAAAAATGGCAAAACTCTTCAATATAAAACAAATAAAAACCACAGCATTTCACCCTCAATCTAACGGCTCATTAGAACGATCTCATCATGTAATAAAAGAATACATTAAACATTTCACAAACAAACACTCTGACTGGGATAAATGGCTAGAATTAGCTAGTTTTTCATATAATACTAGCATTCACGAGGGAACTAAATACACACCTTTTGAACTAATGTTTGGTAGAATAGCAAAATTACCATCATCAAAACTTATCGAAAACGAAACCCAGGAAACATACAGTGACTATGTACAAAACTTAGCCTCAAAACTTTACGACACACAGAAATTCGCAAGACAAAATATAACAACCGCTAAACTAAAATCAAAACATTACTACGACAAACATATTAACCCAATTACATTTAATATAGGAGACCCTGTTTTTCTTCAAAAAAATCACAAAACTAGCAAATTCGATGACGAATATCAAGGCCCCTTCGAAGTACTCGAACTATTTGATAACGGAAATATAAAAATAAGAATAAAAAACGAAGACAAAATAGTTCATGCGAATCGACTAAAATTATCAAAAATACCAATATAATAAATTTAAGTACGTACAATAAAAACAAAAAAAAAAAGAATAATAACATAAATATATATATGTTTAACAGGAACAGAGACAAACGAAGAACAGAAGTCAATATTACGAACAATATGAATACTCTCATAACCACAGTTCTACTACTTATAACAATTCTGGACGTTCAAGCATTTATAGCATTCGATTGCGGAGCACAGAGTTCAAACATATCCACAATCTCACTATTAAATACACAAGATTGCGAAATAGAAAAAAAATCAATCAAATCTGAAAAAATTAAAGCCCAGCTATTACAACTAAAAGAATATGAAGAAATCCAAGTAACACAGTGTAAAATAGAAATTAACCGAATCATCCAATATTGCGGAATGCACTCACATATGTCTACAGTATCAAACGGTTTAGCAACATATATACTAGAAATATCACGAGACGAGTGTGACAAAATACACAACACAGGGACGTTAACTATAAATTCCAATATATTCCTAGATCAAATAACACCTAACAAAGTTCACTCCCGCAGTTTAAACATGGCTGGTACATCTCAAGTAGATGGAAATTGTAAAGGAGTAGAATATAGCGATTCGTTTGGTTCATGGAGCAACGTGGTAGTACATGCAACAGCAAAAATATTAATTCAAAAATATCAAGCTAGAATAAATCTTAATGAAAATAGACTACACTTAAGATCAGGAATATCATATCCTTTAACAGATAAATCTTGCCTAGACATCGAAGGAGGAAATACATACTGGGACACAATCCCGAAAGACTTCTGTGGAGCTAACAAATATGACGTATTATACGAAGGATTTGTTGATAAGACTTATAATGAAGACAAAACAATAGTCTATTCACTCACAACAGACGAAATAACCTTTGCATTAGGAAAAAAAGGAAAGAAGAATATATGTGGCTATGAATTAACACTGACAGAACATCCTAAACTGATAATATTTGAATCACAAAATAACGGAGACTTCAAGAAACGCCCCATAAAAACATGGAACCTCGATATATTCTCATATGTAAATTCCAAATTTGTTTATGTAGAAAGACACGTAAGACATCAGATAAAACAACTTTACTATGACATGCTGGTACAGAGATGTGCCTTAGAAAAACAAGTACTCCACAATGCTCTATCATTAGCAACACATGCCCCAGATGAATTTGCCTACAATATCATGAAAGGCCCTGGATACATGGCATTAGCAGCAGGAGAAGTAGCATATATAATGAAATGTATCCCAGTTGAAGTAAAAATTAGAAGAACAGAAGAATGTTACTCTCACTTACCAATTACATACATCGAAAAAGAAATGTATATGACGCCCAAGACAAGAATAATTATCAATAAAGGAAATCAAATAACATGCAATAGTCTAGTACCACCAATGTATTCAGTTAATAATATTTGGTACAAACTCCTACCAAATCCAGTACAGGCATCAGCCCCAGAACAATTAAAACCTCTAACGAAGCAAACTTGGACATATATAAACCCCCAGAATTTAGCCACAAATGGAATCTACAGCCAAGAAGACCTCAAGAAACTAAAAGAACATATAATGTTCCCCGCCGAAAAACCAGCACTCCTCAATACTGTAGCAAGAGGTTTAACAGGACAACAAACAAACTATCAAGGTACATCAGTAACAAACTTATTAGACGAAAACTCCATAGGGAAAATCATAAAATCAGCATGGAACAAAACTTGGCAAAAGTTTATAATATTCGGATCAACAACAGCTGGTATAATGGGAATATTTGTAATAGTAAAAATAATAAAATCTATAATAGACACAGCAATCCATGGCTACGCACTACATAATGCTTATGGATGGTCAATCTTTTTATTAGGAGCTATTTGGGATTCTGTAACTCATCTTCTACTACACTTATCAAGGAAACACAATAACAAAAACAATAACAATGATACGAACTACCAACAAATTCCCCAAATCGAGCTTCAAGAAATAAAAATTGAACAAAACGAAACACCTAATTTAAACCTATCACAAGACACAAGAAATGTCGAAAATAACCAAATATACCCAAACCTACACAAAGAAACCATAGAAATTCAAAACGAACCGACGGAATTAAATGTAAAAAACCAATTTCCTAATAGAGAAAACAAAGCATTTACATTAAAAAAATAATAATAGTATATTCCTTATTTAATATTTACTACAAAAACTCCTTTCTATCTACAGGAATCAACAAAAAAAAACAGAACAATGAATACCACACTTTTACATTACTTATTACTCATAACCTTAGGAGTAAGAATCAAAGGCGAAACGATACTTGTAAAAAGTTGTGAAGTAAAATTTATGAAAACAATCGACTCATGTGACAGAACGTTAATAGTAGAAAACGATAAAAAAGTCAATATCTCAGTAGAATATTGCAAAAATATGCACAAGACTCGCAAAATACAACTTCTTGGAGTAGAAATCAACGATTTAGAAATAGACAAATATGCAGAAAAAGAACTAACGACATTTGAAGACTGCAAAGATGATGGAGTTAACACAGAAGTAACAAACTACCTAATAACAGCAATAATAACAGAATATGAAACACTATTAGAAAATAATAACATAATACTATATAACGGACAAGAATGCCCCGTGAATGAAACATGCTCCGACGACTATGAAGGCAGCTTTTGGGATACAATAATTACCACAACGACACCATATCCCAAAATAGAACCAACTACAGAAATAATACAAAATAGCGATAACGATACAATAATCGAAGGTATGAGACCAAATAACAACGATACACCAACAGTGGAAAACTTATCATCACAAACACTAATAGTTGTTGGGATTTACTGCCTTACCGTTACCATACTACTAACTATTATAATAGTAAAATTATGTAAACAAAATAAAAACAAACCTACAAACCAACAAAACACGTATGTAAAATTTAGTCAAGACGATATCGAAATAATGACACATACAGGTTCAAAACAAGATGAACCAATATCCGACAATTTTGATAACATCCAATTCATTCTAACTCCTATTCAAGAAGATTCAAGACAGGAACCCATATATGACATACCTAAACCAACTACAAAACTAACTAAAATTGAAATGATACGCACAAATGAAGAATTACAAAATTAAGTTAAAAATGTAATAAATTTGTTTTAATCCTTAAAGAAGTCTACCTTATTCTCACCTGACATTTCTCCTTTAACTCTATTATTTTAATAAGAAAATCCATGCCATCACATTACTGTACTACTTTTGTTTTTCTTTCTTCTTCTTTTGTTTTAATTCCCTAGCTTCATTAGTATTATTTTTCTCATATCATATCCTCTAGTTATAAGCGTTGCAAGATGGAGCCAAGCCGAAAGGCTGGTAAAAATTACCTCACCAAAAGAGAGATACATATTTTTTCTTTTTGGGAGAAGGTAGTGCGCAAGTTCTCATTGGTATAACCGAAATAACATATTTCTACATAACAATGAAGAAAACTGAAAACTCCGCAACACAAAATTTTTTGTTTTCCCCCTTTTTTTTTTCTTCTCTTCCTTTATTTTTTACAAAAAAACAACAATAGAAAGCATACAAGGGATAGCATATTTCTCATCTGTGGGTAAAAGAAGTGAAGATAAATATATATAAATCTATATATATTCGCTCATACAAGTATATGAATAATATTAATAATAACTGACTACATATACATAAATGCAAAACAGCATATGTGTATATGAAAAATCTGTTTCAGGAACACTATCTACACACGGCAGATAAAATAAACAAATACAAAACAAGCACAATAGATTTCAATTTACATCATTACAAATTTTCATAAATACAAATTTTTTTTTTTTTTTTGTTATAGAATCTTTATTCTTTTTTTCTCCTCTTTAAATCATAACCAAAAAAAAGAAAAGTATATAATAATATTCTGCAATTGTGCTGCATAACATTGAATTTGATGAAATGAACAAAAAGTATATATATGTAACGTATAAAGGACACAACAAATGTTTAGTATCAAAACAAATTTAATTAATTTCTAATCATTTTTTTAGAGGATTCAAACCTCACATCACAGAAAAACGATAAGAAACTCGCCGTTAAGTTAGGCTTGCCACATTTTAAAGTGGAGTGCGAGAAAAATAATGTATTAAACTAAGTTAGTCTTTATATATATGTGCATATATTTTTCTTACACTACGTACGTAAAAATTCAAAACCATTTTTAACTCTCGTAGAGTAAATAAACTTTGTATGGTTTCCTTAGGGCTTACCAGAAAATAAAGTCAACCTCGTAAATTCGAGAAGGAGTGAAATGAGACTAGGAAATTCCAGTATCAGAGTATAAAAAATGCTAAGAAACTCGCCGTTAAGTTAGGCTTGCCACATTTTAAGTGGAGAGCGAGAAATGTACGTATTAAGAAGGATTATAATAAGTCATGTTCATTTTACCAAATCACTATTAGAACTTAAATGCTAGCAAAAACAAAAAATATATACACTAATAAAACTGAAATTATTATTTATTCTTCTTTCAATAATTTTCATACAAATATATATATATATTTCTTTTTTTTTAAGATACTCAAAATATGAACTCTCATATTTTTCAAATTGCACGAATAAGAAATACCTTTGATAATAACATGTATGCCATTTCACAATTAACAAAATAAAATAATTGCACGAGGTCAAGTTACAACTAACAACAAAACTAATAAACACATGCGTACAGTGAAAAAAAAAAAAAAAAAAAAAAAAAAAAAAAAAAAAAAAAAAAAAAAAAAAAAAAAAAAACAAACAATGACACTATATTATTAAACATAAATATGCGAATTGCGTTTATTTCGAAAATAAGTAATCAAAATGTTTATACTGCTCATTCGATTCACTACGAAAAATACCAATGTAACAATTACGTTATCACTAGCCCGCCTCTACAAAAATTGTAATAATAATCTATGTAAACATTTGTAAAGCCAACTACAATGACTAGAACCGGTTGATCCGTTAACCCTTACAGAAATGACAAGTCTTATTTGTTCATCACTTTTCAAAACAACCAAAAGTTACGCCTACACGAAATTTGCACAATAATAAACCAAAGCATGCAACCATACTCAAGTGGAGGGACAATCCAGCCAATGTCCGTAATACATGGAGCACAAAAGAATTTCAGAGAATTCTATCATTAAACGCAGGAGGAATCCAGCAACTCATACAATAATATATATCAAGCGTAGGAGAAATCCAGCAACTCAAATAATAATATGTATCAAATGCAGGACGAATCCAGCCAAAACAAAAGAAAAAGCACACACAAAAACCAATAGAATTTCTTTCTTTTTCGCTGCCAACAGAGATGTATTACCCATGGATCATATTCATCAACACTATGATGATAGCCATGCGAGATATATGGCATCAACACTTGTATAACTATGGAAACATGCAACCAAATGGAAAATGTCTAAACAAATGACAAAGATGAATGGTTTTATTATCAGAATCTACCTTACAACAAAAAGAAACGAAAACAATAAAACTAACAGGCGATTCATTAACAAACGACAAATAACTACTTAGTAGAAAACCAACCACTTCTTGCATGAAATCTTTAAACAATCTCACAGATCGCATAAAGTGTTTAATCAAATATGGATTCCACACATAAAAGGAAGGAAAATGTATCGATTTAAACTACGGAACAACCTAGATGACATCAATATTCCTAATCACACAAAAGAAGATATCGTCTACTAGTAATAAAATACTGCATTTCTTCTAAGGATTCATGGAGCAAAATGTTCTAGACACACGAAAGGCTAAATTCTTTGTATTACATTTCATGTATAACAATTAAAAATATAAACAAAAAGCGACTATAATGTAAGCTGTTTGTAATACCAGTGGAAATCTCATGATAGTTAATCATCACGCTACAATGCTTCCGCACTAACGCACTTACTAACGCATGTACTCACAAAGTCGGAGGGCCGACTTTCGACCGAGCAGGGGGGTGTTACGTCCTACGTAACGCACCTTATTTCAAAAATACCGGCTAAATATCCGATGCAATAGCGCGCCCGGCGTATACTAACTGAACCTCATAACAAATAACTTACCGATACCGATCGAAAATAGAGAACCCTATAATTCCTGAATTTTCACTCCCACTCACAGTTTCCTACATTACCAGTAGAGAGTAATAATATCATTAATTATTTTCCGAAATAGTCTCAACGGAAAATGTACGGGAAAATCTAAAAATATCTTTAGAAAGTGTAGCAAACCGGACTAGCAACCCGTACCCTTGACAAACTCTATCTATTTCTAAAAAAAGTAATAAAAATTCCAAAGTACATCCGCTTTCTCACGCACACGCTTATATGACATACTTTTCTTTTCCAAGAAAATTCTTTTCAAAATAGCTTTTCATATAATATAAAAATTATAAACCAAAACTAACGAACAATAGAATGATAACATTGGTCGGATTAGTTAGATAGAAATAAATAGTATCTCATACAGAAAACACATTTATAAAATAAAATAAAACGTTTATTTATAATTACGAACAAATTCCGTTTTTTCCTTTTATTACAATAGATTCAACCACGAATTTTCATTAGTCAAACTTCCAAACTGGTACCGAACAAACGAACAAATAAACATTAGCGTATAAAACATTGTAAACACCATCTCATGAATAAAGAATGAAGCTTTTATATATATATTTATATCTATTACAAAATTGAACATCCTTTAAAATTTAGTATCTTGATAATCATGTTCTCAAATGTTACAATAATACAAAATTTATAAAAACAAACAATCATTTTAAGAATACCTCATTGTTTATTCATCTCTTGTACGAAATTCATGCTTTATATCACTATATGTAAATTGCTCTTATAAACCTTCGATTAAAATAATGTTAAATTGTACAAAAATCAACAACAGTTGTATTAAAACAATTAATGCAAAATAGTTTATTAAAAATACAAATTTACTATTAAAAACAACACAACGGCATTGCATAAAATCTATCGGATTATTAAAAAACTAATTTAGTAAATATTAACAAATAAATATCTCCAGTTCTATACAAGATACAACTACCGTTCATTTTTGTACGATCTTAAAATTAACATAATTGTCTAAACACGCAAAAAGATTCTATTCAATTCGGACATTCACACGAATTTTGGATAAAAAAATCCGTGACACGACGCAACGCTTCAAAACGGAACTGGGCACCACGGGCGGTATCCAGTATAAAAACAGCACCTCCTGGACCAAAAAAAGTCAGTTAAGATTCAGCAGTCAACATCGAGCAGTTAAGCTCCAGCAGTAGTTGGACCACTGGATACAGACAGCCCAGCAGCCTAGGTTCCGGGAGTCGTCGAACCAGGATCTCATAAGTAAGTATTTCCCCTAGTTAAGATCAGGCGACTAACCTGAACCCGGACAGAGCACGGGACCAGGGCCAAATCTTTTGGCCCGGCGTTTCGATCCCTCCGGGCACGGGCGAACTCGTCTCCGCGGCAATTCTTTTTTTTTTTATATATTTTTTTTTGGGGGTAAACTATTTCCGAAAAGGGACAGAGCTCGGGACCAGGGTCAAATCTTTTGGCCCGGCGTTTCTATCTCTCCCTCGAAGAACTTGTAAACCCTTTCCTCGGTTTATTCCGGAATTGGCACGTGCCGATGCGGAATCGACCCATAGGGAATTAGGTCATAGCCTTTTCACTTTTTTTTATATATTATTTTTTTTATAAGTTCCCGCGTTTCTCCTTCCGCGAAACTAAATTTGTCCACATTTTGTTATAGTGCCCCGAAATAATAAGGGTGTCCGGCGTCGCAAACGGGAGCGAGCCCGCAAATTATATAAATTCCTGGTGGAGCAACGCGCCCAACGAGAAGGGCAGCCAGCAGCCACCCCCGATCACAACCAGCCTCCTCCCCCGCAGAAAACAAAAATCACGCTGGAGGAATATCGGCGCCGTAACGCGATCAAAAAAAAAAATAAATTAAATATATAAAAAAAATAAATGATCACAAAATAAAAAAACCTATAAGAAAAAGAAAATCGAGTCATTATTTATTTTCACCCTTCTCCTTTCCTTTTGAACGGATACACTCGGCGGCTCCGTCCACCCTAAAAAGAACCCTCAAATCGACCCGTCTGGTCGATTTGGCCCTTTCACGGCAGAAAGATGGCGTCCCTGTTCGGCCGCCATCCCAGCCATAACAGTATATTCTCATTAGCAGAAAATTCAACATAGCATGAAATAATAGGATTAGAATAGAAAGTTTTATAAATATTCTCAAGAACCACAAATTGTGGAAGTTTTTAAATTTTGTGATAATTAGTTCATGATGACGCGAGTCAAATTACTGCGTATATATATTGTATGTTCACCACAAATGCAACTAATTACTATACAACAGAGTCCCGGTATATTTGCTCGCTTGGTTCCTCACATTCCCCTCCTGTGTCCTTATATTTGTTAAAAGAGGGGCGTCGCTTCTCCCACTCTCCACATCCTGCAAAGTGGGGGAAAAGAGTGCAGCGACAGGCAAATATAACAAGACGGATCCGAGAAAATATGCTGGGAAGTAAACATAGCGAGATGCAATTATACCGGGACTCGACTGTACTTGATTTCGGTAGGGTATTCTCGTCATCAAATGAGGATGCTACAAAAACTATAAAAGCAACCATTATTTTGCGTCTATGGTATACGTCAACACCTTGACGAATTCATCAAGTGGTTCAGAATCGATGGCATCAATAAAAGCCCAGTATAACGAAGTTTTTCAGAATTTGGAGTAATTTAAAAAAAACGTCCCTCATATCAATTAGCCATAATGAATGTTAAAATCCTCTTGTGAAATGACGCAAGCAGTAACCATGATAATGGAAAAATGCAAAGAATTAAACATCATGAATGAATCGATTAATTTGAATTTCATACCAAAATGATCTTGAGAATGCAGACAAAACAAAATCTGTGGGTTTTGAGAAATAGTGTCCAGTCTGTTATTGAAACGTTAGAAAAATTGACCTTCATCCGCAGCAAGCTCTCCAAAGAGCCATTTGACGGACAAATAGACCCGATTTGTTCTGGGATCATTTTTTGTTTAAGGGTCTATCCCAAGGTAAGTGGCACCGATGCTACCGTAAATCTACCGTTAGAAGTATATTCCCTTTACTTGAGCCGTTTGCTCTCGGCATTCGTAACATAAAACACGCTCAGCGAATTCACAATGCGAGCGGGCGGTTTTGCCCTCGGTTTTGTTACTGGAAAACGCTGGGCGTTATTGCGCCTTTCAATGAAGGAATAACGGACATAAAACTCTCGAGGCGGTGGCCGATCGACTTTTATAAACCCTTCACGGGTTTTTACGTCGATCGTGCAAAATGGAGGGCCCTTTTTTCGACCCCCACGCGTTCTGATTGGGACATTATTTCAGGGCTCGATTGGTTCTTCGGACGAACGTTTTGTATGTATCGCTTTACGGTGGCAGGGATTTTACCACGGCGCCCCCAGCCAAGGATTAATCTGGTAGAAACTATTACGGTCCTGTTCCCCCTGACAAGGGGGTTGCGCATACGGGGGCAGTAATTCAGACGGGATTCTGTTTCGGAATGTATTTCCTCGATTTCGGTTTCGTTTTAACGAGTCAGAGGCGCGGAATTTCGGAGCTATCGTTGTTTACTGGTCTTGCACCCGTAGTTCGGTTGCCCAGGGCCATTTTTCATTTTCGACGTGGTTCGGTTTATTTAGCAAAGGCATGCTCACTAAAGCATGCTGTATTTATTTACATGAAATCGCAAACGAATTTAGAAGAGCGGCACGCCCGGGCACTGGCAAACATTAAAACCATGAGCTTGAATTACCGGATACTAACTGATCGTGTTCGTATAACTGCATATGGGGATGAAATATTCTGGTGTTGGTTCCTAAAATAGGGAAGAAATTGTAAATATACTACAAATATTGTTCCGAGTTTAGAATAGAGGCTAGAGGCTACCACGGATTCAAATGAGAATTACAGCAGGGCTCCAAAACTGTACAATATGACTACCTGAATTTTTAGACGCTTGTATAATTGAAAGATAAAGAAAAGGTTTTGATTTTCTGAAATGATTTCACTATAGTGAATTGTACCTTAAACGTGTGAGATTTGAGCCACCCATTTAGAGTCAAAGCTGACTCCATATCAATGTAAAATTCTTTCTTAATGAAGACATCTAAATGGTTATTTAAACCAGCATACTGCTATATATCCGATGATAGTTCAAAATATCATTAACGAAGTTTAATAGTGCAATACCAATATTTAAAAAGTGTTTAAAACGATGGAAATTTAATTCGTAAACTTATGCAAAAAATCGTACCTCTGTTTATAGGTTATTCGGTTGAGAATAATCGCTTTTTTAAAGTGACATTTTTGTTCGTTACTTTCATAATTTATGCCACTATAATATACAGTAATATGCTACATCATAGAAGTGGAAAACATGGAATCAATTTAGAGAAAGTCGAAGTTCGCTTAAAAAACACTTTAAGACATTTAGAGTGTATTTTTAGTAAGAATAAGGCTAGGCGTAACATTGAATCCCAAATGCAATATCGTTTTACTAACGTAATGCGCATTTCAAGCGGATCGTGAAAGTAACGACATTTTGGGTACGCTGTTAGTAAAACCCTAAACCTTGACAATAGCTGAACAGAGCAAGTTTTTCGGAGGTTAAGTCTTCAATCATCATTTTGAAGACATATATCACATGGCTTTTTTTCTAGTTTAAAAGTTATCACGAGCAGATTTCTTATGCAGTCGAAATTGATAATTCAGATTGCTTTATGGTCACGTTGTTTAACTTTAATCGTGGAATGTCTTAAAACTAGGATCACGCAATGAATCAGAAAATAGGTTGTTTATCATTTTCAAACGAGATAAACTTCTAATGCAAATGCTGATCCTCGGGAGGTTAAATACAGGTATAGACCTTGTTTTTATAAAATTATATATTATTAATTGAGATTATGATGTTATATTAAACTCCAACGGCGGTCCTGGAATATCTCAAAACCAGGGTCTCATTTGGAGGACTTATGGGTATGACCGATTTCTATCACAACTTAATCTGTTTTTGATTAACTTTTTGTGTCGGGAAGATACATATTTGTAGTTCAAAAGCTGTTTATTACTACGCCGGAAAAAATAGGTACAATTCTATCATTCATTCTCAGATTGCTTAAACCCTAGAAGTCCAAAAAAAGATATAATTCATTTAAAACAGTCTGTATCACGAACTAGATCAATGGGTACTGCAATTTAATATATTAATATTATGTCAATGCGTCATTTTCTAAAATGAAAATTGTAGTTTTTATTTGTACTGTCTTTTTCTTGTAATATTCGGGTGAGAACAAAACACCCGTGGTAGCACCCCAGAGGATGTCCATAGGTGATCCTCGTTCATCCTATTACTATCTTCAGACCGGCCCCAGGATATATAATGCCTTGAGGAAGTAAACACGAATGTAAATGTGGATATTTTATCATCCTGCAGTAGTCCCGAGAACGTCCTCAGGCGGATGTACTACCTGGGAATGAAACACACTGGGGATTCAGTGATTACCGTTGCACAAAAAAAAATACCGACCGAGCAAAAGTGCAACTATGAATTGGGCACTAAATTGAGAGACATTCAATCAGCTTATTTAAATTATATTTTTATTTATATTACTTATATTTAGACTTATATTTTATTTGTACGTCTTGCTATTAAGTTTTGTAAAATTTTCAACCGAACATAAAAAATTTTAGAAACCATAATAGCAAAAATTATACAAAAGCTGGACCATAAAACCAAGGTTATCTCTAAATTGCAAATATTTTTGGATTTTTCGTAAATAAATATCTCAGTGTAATATTCCAATTAGAAATAATTCAAAGAATGGTGCTGAAAAGGGCAAAAAATTTCCTCGTGAACGAATTGTAAACACATAGTAGTTTGCAATCGTTTGAACTCTGCAGGAACCTGCAATGGTAGTTAGAAAGTTGCAAACATGACGGAAGGAGAGTAAAAACTATTCCAAGTAAGCATTCACAAAAATTAGAAAATTAGAAAAAATAGCCGATTGAATATTGTTACTAGAGGGTTTAAGGGTAGCTGAAGCCGAATTTGAAGTTAGTTTTCAATAATTATTTGATCGATATGGCGGGCAATTAATAAAACGGATTCTCTAGAATGTTATTAAACTAACGTCGAATTCATAATCAGCGACCACAAAAACCTCTAGGTTGCAAAGTAGTCGGCCACATTGGATTCGCTATTATGAATTTTTATAAATACGCATCATATTCAGAATCACCCCCGAAACGGAAACTCCCAAATAAAAATTTTCCATCCATTTTGGTTTATTTTTGTTGTTACTTAAGTTACATTCTAATAATTCGTGAAGTATTCACATTTTTTACTTGTGGGTAGTTTTTCATGTTTGTTTCCCTCATCCTTGCAACTTTCTAACTATTTATTATGTTTCGGAAGTGTTAAAATTATTCGAAGCTACTCTGTCTTTTCAATTTTTTGATGGGCAAATATTTGTCCCCTTTTAAGGATAAACATACATATAATATATATAAGACCCTTTTTTCAAAACATGAAACTTAACGATTCTACTTTATTTAACCCTTTGAAGCATACATTTTTCCTTACGCGGAAAATGGCTGAAAATCGTTACTCGGGTTTTCGGGGTCGCTGATTACGAATCTGAACTCAGATTTTCAAAATTCATTATGGCGACCCCGAAATTCCCCCGAGTGCCCAGTTTCATCTCGATCAAGTAACTTTTCCACATTTCGGTCCGCCATTTTGGATCCGCCATATTGAATTTTGAAAATCTGAGTTCAGATTCGTAATCAGCGACCCCAAAAACCCACGAGTACCCAGTTTCGTCATGTTTGAGTGACGTTTTCGTCTCAGCATACATTTTTTGTGAAAAAATTCATAAAATTTACAATTTGTTAATTATTTAAACAATTACAACATAATAATTAATGATAAATATTGATTTATTTATGTTTCCTAACATGTTTTCTAAGGTATGAAGTAAAAATTGCAAGAAAATTCATTAATTATTACCTGAAATATGTAAAAAATGCATTACAAAAAGGTGTCGATCTGGATTGACACCGTGCTTGTAAGGGTTAAGACAATAACTAACGGTGAAGATGGACAGTTTTTTCGGGCATATTTGTTGTAAGTAGCTACTCATGTGTAAAAATACTATTGAAAAATGTTTTTACATTTCCGGTTGCGACACTAGTAGCGATCGTATTGGAGATTGCTTTAATCATTAGCATTATGCAAAAAAGATATTTCCATTCGAAAATTAAGTTCCTAAAAAGAATACTATGAAATTTGACTAAGTACGCCATTAGACAGAAACATATTTAATAATTTACTATGCATTATTTAAAAAAGAAAGTGAAATTTATAATCTCTTCATTACAAAAAAAGTAAGTCAAGATTGCCCGATGAATGAGTAGTTAGTAGCGTAGAAATCTGTTTGACTATACTATCTGTATCTACTGCGCGCTAATGACCATTTAGCCAAGCACTTGGTGAGACATTTATCCTTCTTATTCACATATTCTGACCAAAACGGTTTTTTTGGTAGAACTACTAACTTATAAACTAGAACCTCGCATTTGATAAATCACAAAGTAGTTGGCAGCACTACAGCGGTAATTGTAAATTATTTTAAAAATAGATTCGTTTTATCTGGTGCGGTTGGAGGGGAGTTGATCATTTAAAATTACTGATCGCAAATGAACATGGAAGTAAGGTATAAAAAGATTGCTGGTATACTTATATACCGATATCTGTGCCAATATTAAATGATTCGTATGTTGAGTATGCACATTGTTATTCTTTTTAATTTTGCTCAGATAATTTTAGATCTTTATTGGCAACCTCATATCAAAGATGTTTTTTTTTAAAGGAAGCCATGACTGAAGGTCCATAATTCCTAATAAGGCCCTGCTTGGGTAGACCGACTTGGGTAGATTGGACCTGATAACGACATTTTATCATTTCTGCACAGGAAGAGAAACCCAATAAATGTAACGAGTTATTGGTTAAATATTCTTTGGTGCATACTTGTTTCGAAGTTGACATAAGTAGAAAATCTGTGGAAACCAACTCCTTCTAACATGCAGTCTTTTTTCTTAATATTTGGAGAGGGAAGCTCTGAACCAATCATATCACTTAGAGAAAGGCAGTGTACAGCAAAAAGAAATGCAAAAAACTGTATTATTGACCCTTGAATGCGAACTACTCCCATTTCATAATCTTTAAGCGCAGAAATCCATAAAAATAGCAATATTGTACTTAGGATCGTAAAACTTGGAAATAATATTATCCTATCATATATTTGGGTTTTAGACCTTTGAAAGATAATACATTATTTAACACGCGCAAATAACTTTATTAAAAACGAACACTATTAGAAATATATTTTGAAACCATTTTATTTTGCATATAAAAATTTTACACTCAAGAAATTGTTTAGCGCGTTTTCGAATTTTATGTCCTTCGGTCAATCCTGAAACGTCGAAGCTATTATTGGAAAGCTGAAGAAGAGATAACGTCCAGCCGATTTATGGTGATCGACTTGTTTTTATTACCTATAATATTCGACCCTTTTAAACATTTCATGAAAGTTAGCAATTTATAAAAATGGAGAGATATATGGTTTTTATTGCTACTTTTCTTATCATTTATTTTATAAAAATATTTATTTTAAAATTATTTGATATAAATCTAAGAAGCAAAATAATGATGATGATTTAATGGTCTTGTTTCTTTTTTGTACATATTAAAATTAAAATGGAACCTTTGCTCGCAGTACAATTCTTCAAAATTACAAGGCATAAAGAAAACGTTGCTTTGCTCCAGTTCCTGCCGCGTTCTCGTTACAGTAGATTACAAAAAGAACTGTCCATTTATAGATTTTAAAATGCATGTATTGTTAACGACTTTTAATACGTCTCTTTCTTGTTGAAATAATAAAGACGTAATTTACATAATTAAATATATATAGAATAGTCGTTAATTTTCCTTCAATTTTCCATATCCCGTAATTTAATGTCACGTTGAAAATCTATTTTGAAAACAAATCGGTGACCTTTCGATACTTTAGCCTTACTTAATACCAATTCAATTTAAAAAAAGCAAAAATGATTAAATTGCGTTTCAAAATGAAACGAAATTTCATTTACCTCAAAAGTGTCTTATTTATAACATTTTACGCAAATATTATCTAGCTTAAATATGTGTGAGTTAAGTATAAAATATTCCTATCGAGGCACTGAGTAATGTGAAATGTAAAGCTATTATGTTTTTTAATTAATAAATTTTATATTTATTCCATCCTAATGGTACATAATGTTACATTTTATCATAACTGAAATTAATGGATTTCGAGAGGAAATATTTAGTTTCAATATTTATTGATAAATATTATTACAAATATGACATATTTATTTAAATAAATAAAAGACTAAAATATTACAAAATTTAGTATAATCTGGTAATTTCTGTCTTTCAACGTATTGATTTCACCATATTCAATCTATTTTAACAATGAAGAATATATGAGGCATTTTATATATAATATTTTCTATTAAAACATGTGATAATAGACATATTGTCAAGGAGCATAAAGTAAAATTAGCCATTCTACTGAAAAGGGTTAACTTGATGCAAATAAAATTATCCTTCTAAATCGTAATAATTTTTTTTTTTGCTCTTCATTGATAGGCTTATAGTATCGAAAAAATTTCAGTAGAAAACATTGCCAAACCGATTACGTAGTATCATACAGGTGTACATATATAATATTATGTTGTTTACATATGTATACATATCCGACTTGTTTAGTTTTGATAACCAAACTGTTTGATCCTTAAATACCGACCGGTGCAGGCCTACATAACCACCTGTTTATTTATGTGTACTCAACTAGGTCAATCAAACCGATATGGTCAGAAAACAAAATTTTTTTCTTTGTGTGATAAATGTTTTTTTTTACGTGTTCAGAAATTTACTGCATTGTTTATAATTTTTTAAATGACAACCACTATAGATGGGAGCACAAATCATATAAAAATGTGAAAATTAACATCTTTTTTCTTTCATCTGACATATTTGAAAATTTGTCATTTTACAAATATTACTGAGGCGAAAAATGAGACGATGACATTAAATTATCCGTAACGTCTGATTCTACAGTGTATTTACTCATCAAATGGGAATGAACGTATTACTTTAAAAATTTCAGAACACTTTTCGTACAGCAGGTAGACCATCTTCCTACTACCCGTGATCATCGTAAACTTGTCATTTTATGCACTGCCTTCATAATTTTATCCTTGTGGCGTTCACGATGCGCTCATAATTATGGTAATATTTACGTAATGGCGGTATATCGAGAAGCATATTTTTAAATAACCGTCAAGTTTCTGAATATTTATTTTCATCACTAGGATGATAATGACTTGTAATAACTTATTTTATAACTGTAATAAAACAACTGTTATAAGAGATAGGTTTGTTGAAAATATAATGTAATTTCAACTAAATAATGAATTGGAATTGATTTTCAAGTTTGAGAAGATTGTTTTGAATTACCCATTTACTCAAATTGTAGGAGGTCTGAAATTATTAATTTTTGATCTGTAATAAAAACTTGTATGTAAAAATAAAGCAATGTTTCTTCATGTATAACATGTGTTGCTCAGTACAGGACAAAATTTAATTTTTACAAAAAATAAGTTTTACAACTTTTACACATTATTAAATACGGCATGAAATTCCATGTATAGTTAATACAACATGCATAAATTTAAACAAAAGTGTTTGCCTGTTATATATACACGTGGGAGAGTGTAAAAAATTACCAAATTTTTCAGTGTTAATGAGGATAAATAAATTGTAACATTTAAGACATCTGCATTTAAAATGGTCAATATAGTTTCAACATTTTTTGTTCAATATTATAATAGGTTTGAGTTTTCGTCATCAAGATGGTATAAACGACAACGATTAAAAGACATACAATAATCCTAATTATGTTAACCAAAATTAAGACCACTTTTAAGTAATTGTCTTTACATTTTTTATTCACAAGCTCTAGTTTTTCTATAATCTTAAAATAATAACATAGTTACGGAGTGCAATTTATCATTTTAATTTTTATTCTTCAAATTTGAAAACTAAATCTAATTGGACTAATTTTACTTATTAAATACTTTCAAGCAGTGAAAGTGCTGTTTTTAAAAATGCATCTTCTCGAACCTTATAATTCGATTTTGTCTAATGTTACTTTTCTGAATGTAATTTTAATTATTTCTTTTTAAAAAGTTCGTTGTATTAGAAGTCAGTTTCAATTAAAACAATTATATTTGCGACCTGCACAAGGAGGGATGCGGTACTATTTGCAAGCACAACTCAACTGTAAATAAATTAAGCATATAACAAAATGGAAAACAACTCATATTCAAAATCATAAATAATGAACAAGTTATTTCGTATTTTAAATACGATTAAATAATTTTAATGCATATTTTATATTTTGCAAGGCATGAATCCTTTTTTTTTAATTCTTGTCCTTTATTTAAAAATTAATTGTGCGATTCGTTAAATTCAGATGCAGTCATTCCTCAATTTTTATTTAATTTCCAAATTCTCATTTTTAATTACAACCAGCGCGTTTAATTTTGAGATTGCAGAACGGTAAATTCCTTGTATTTATTTTTCTCTCGTGATTAGTCGATGTCGTTATTTTTAAAATGAATACAAAACTTGCCTGAAAACACATGTCTACTGCATTTCCTACTTATAATTACATTAGTGTTATAAATTCAATTACTAAAATTATGCATATTTGAATTAATCAATATATGACGAATTTTTCTAAATATTTTTGATAAAATCAACCAGCAACTTCATTTAGAAAACGAAATTGCGTTCAAAGAATTCTTGGATCATCTAATCTTGGATGGCCGAAGATGAGTTCCTCGACAATGATTAAGTACACGCAATAAAAAATCTATCATAGAGGGCGATAGTAGCCCAGTTCCATCAGTTTGGTGGAAAAAAGTCATCGCAGGAAATAGTGCAAATATCGACGAATTCACAGGACATATTTCTGGCCGGGCTATCTCGGAGGCCGTCGAACTCCGTCGCAGTTAAGTGTGCGACATAAATCACCGATCGCTACGACATTATATGGCGACACACGATCTAGTATATATGCAATCACCCACGAACATCCACATACATATACAAAATATATGTATATATAAGAGAATGCATTCCGAAACTTGACATCGATCCCGGGTTAATCGAACGCGGAATCGGATCGATTGCGACACGTGCGTCGCGATGGGCAAGACTCGCGGGTTCAATTAAGCTGCACTTGCAATGAACCATCAGTGGAATCTCTCGTGCCCTTTGTCTATTGTTATTTTTTTAGGGAAATGTAGCTTTGTGTTGTTTGTCACATGTCGCGACACTTATGAAGATCAACACTGGCTTGATTACTCGTCTTTGATCATACTCGTGGTAAAATATGCTTTTTCAATCTGCACGATGTTGTGAAACATCCACCATAGCCATTTACTTGCGTTTATATTTAGGTTCACTGGTGGGGCTGATATTTCATGTAACATTGATAACGAAGGATGGCCAGGATGACGATTACTACAATTGATAGTAATGAACATCATTAGTCTGTAGTGACATATTTTTAATATCAACTTGATCATTTCCATAGCTGATATAACCATTTCGGACAATGCACCGTGACCATATGGAAAAACATTTTGTGAGTAATATGTAAGATAAGTGTAAGCAATATACGTGATATGCGTAAAAATAAAAACATTACATACTGAACTTGGTATAGATGTATATCTATGCAAAGCCCATGTCACCAAATATGCAGATTAACCTAAGCAGCAAAGTCTGCACTTTTTTCGTAAAAAACGCGCCCAACTTGTGCGAATAGGCAGCACTTTTACGATGGATAATTGACAGGGTTTTGCAAGGTGGAGAAATATGAAATTTTATTGACTAAATAAGAAATTAGAATTGATCACCATTTAGTTCAAACTATCAGCTTTGATAGTTTTGATTCAAATTATTACAATCTTTAATGACGTAAGGGAGAGTGGGCAGCCTGTGACACTTTCTTCAAAGTCAATTTAAAAGATATTACATTAATTTATGACACTAATCGATATTGTGTTTACTTAAGTTGATAAAATAACAAAGATATGCATAAAAAATAACGTATTTCAATAAACATATTCATTTTTAAAAAATTTGGTTTTCTCACAGGCTGCCCCGTACGAGTGGTAGATTGTGCATAGGCTGTGGGGTTAGCTGTGATAGGTAGTGATTTATACTGTCGGTATATTGCAACGTTATGATGTACGGCCGGAAAATAATTTTTTTTAAATACATTATGGTGTTATTATAATAATTTTTACAATTATATTTTCTTATTAATTTTATATTTTTAAAATCTTTATCAACATAATAATAACGACTTTTATGCCATTCGATGCGTAAAATGCTATTTTACACACTTTTGACATTTTTCGGTCGCATTTTACGCACTCAAGTGACATAAAATATCGTATGAAACATGTGCGTAAATGTTCTGCGAAATTAATCACGACTCTCGCCTTCGGTTCGGGCCGCAACCCTTCATATTCGTAGAATGAACTTTTACGCATAATATACTATTTTATCTGATATACTTACTTTTATTCGTTACAAATTCACTTTTTATCATCGCGAACTTTTTTTTTACATTTTGTATTTAATTCCAATCTCCAATCTACAAGTGTTAAAAACAATATTTTGTCATATAACATAATCTACAGCTTATGTCAGAAACTGCCCCACAATTCTGTGTCACAATGAACCCCCGTGATGATTTTTACATTTTTCATTAAATTTTAAGAAATTTAATATTTTTAGGTTAATTTTTAATTCGTTTATATCTTTGATTATTCTGTTATTCCATTGATGCCTTACTAAAGATACAAAAGGAATATATGTAAATTTATGACAAAAGAAAATTGAGATAAAATAGTATATTACCTAACAAGTGTGTAAAGTGTACTTTTACGCACCGGGCGGGACCTATACATACGAGGCGCCGAAGGTTATACTTTACACCCATGTTTGGTATCCTAGTTTTTGTAATTGGGTGCGTAAAGAGAGTGCGTAAAGTTTTGATGCTTGGTTGAGTGTGTAAAGTACAACTTTACGCACGACCTTTCACTTTACGAATTTTGTCGTCAGGAGTGCGTAAAAATGAACTTTACGCACGAAAAACAGGCATCAAAAGTACTTTACGCACTAACTGTACGCACACAATTACAAAAAGGTTACTTTAGATACCTCGAAACTCATATCTATCTATTACTCACGACCACCCTTACGAACCCCGTTATTTTAACGTTTTTTTGATTGGCAGTGATAACTTTAATATTATACAAAAATATTTATTTTTTGCGGTGCACAGGTTTCAAGAAATCTTGAGTGGAACAAAGTGGCCCGTGTCACAGTCTACCCCACTCTCCCCTAATGGTATATGATCAGGCAAATGTTGATCGATCATTATTATAGTCTCCCAATAAAAAAGTTGTTGTAATAAAAAAAATGTCCTCAGCCTTCTTATTACTTTATGGCCTAATATTTAAAGCTAAGTTAAATAAATAATTGTCGATGTTTTCTCCGATCACTCTATTAAAGCGAAATTTTAGAATTAGTTTAAAAATTAGATTCAACTAAAGAGTTTCGATGTTTATTACGCACGGTTGGCTTCGCACTTATAAGTAATTTTTAATTACCCTTCACGAATTTATTAATTCATTATAGGCTCTGACTTCAATGTGACATAGAAATGATAATATTTGATTGCTATAAACTTCAAGAATTTAAATTCTAAATAATGTTTTTTTTTTTAATAAAAGAGAATATGAACCCATTGCACCTCGTATACTTTTAATTTTTAGTTTGATTGAAACGTATTTGTTTTGTAAACTTCATGTTATTTCGCGGCTTCGTATACACAGTCTTTAATTATCCTAAGTGGTCATGCCGAGAAATATTATGAAATATATAATCACTGCGGTGCAATAAGTGAAAACAAAGCTTTCTGAGGATCATACGGGACAATGACGTTCACGGCTGAATTTGTTTTCATATTTAATATGAGTTTCGTACTTTCATTAAATATATTCGCGCACACTAACGCAGCGTAATTGACTATATGTCAATAAATGAATACGTTTATTAAAATTGTATTACAGATCACTGGTCAAATATTTGATTATAAAATTATAACTGTAGAAATCGTTTGCCATGCCAATATTATTACGTAAAAGTAAATTATCTTTTAACGGAGTTTACTTTTGTTGAAAATTATCAAACTGTCAAAAGTTAATGACAGGTAATATTATTGAGCCAGTATGAGGTTTTAGAATAATTTTTTACATGTACGCTACATATTCTTTAATTGCATAATTTTTGTTACTACAGAGCAATATAAATTTTCATAATTTATTTATTTTTATTTTAAGTAATAATTTAAATAATTGTTTTATTTTTCATTTTTTCATTTATACATAAGATATTCAGATATGTTAAATAACATTGTACTGATTTAAGTGCAGTCATTAAAATATGAAAAGTAATATTTGAGAATCAGAGAATTCATAGGTACGCGTTAAGAAATAAAATTGCATTCGAAATTTCGAACTAAGTATCTTATAAAATTCCAAAATTTATTCACAAACAGAGCGTTAGTAGTTATTTGCATTTATAATTTTATCATACTACCATGAATTTCAAAATACGTTTTAATTAAACAAATAATCAATAATATGATAATAAAACTCAGCTTTCAAAATAATACTGAATCGTTAGGTTCTCAACAGTATTAGATAAGTGAAATAATTATATTATTAAATATGAAGAAAACAATCCTCAATAAAAGTTCGCGCGTGTTGCAAAAGAGTAGTATTAAGTTCTTTAAAAGTCCTTGCGATCATTGAAGGTGATCGACATTCATTTTTTTCTTTTCCCATACAAATCACGGTGTTTTCATTAGCGAAACAATGTTTAAGACATTCATATGTGAAAAGCAAATATGGTTGTAGACATTTATTTCTCAAAAATATTTAATATTTCTGTATTACACCGCTTTGTATATTATTTCACTTTTTAAATACATTTTCGATAACAAATCTTATAATAGAAAAACAAGACTAGGATTCCATTCTAATAAAAACACGCCCGCAGTAAAATTTACCACTTCAGGATATCTTATTCTGTGACAGAAATGCTTGTATTATTATTTAATTATTCACGAATCATTTCTAGAATTGTGATTTAGTTCGATATATCGTTCAATATCGATTTATGCATTGTACATATTTATATTGGGACATATCGGTAGGTTTTTAACGAGGAGGCTTTTAGTTACTTTTAAAAATATCATTAATTGTTTATCTCATGCTCATAATTGAAATTAATCATTGAATTAAATCAGATTTTAATATAGACATATCGTGCATTTATTTAAGCCAGTAAGCAGAAAATGCATATCCATTTAAAAACATAATGAAGCATATTGCATATCGGTAAGAAATATATCGATAATTCATATTGTTCCAGAGACGACCTTTATTTGGTAAAATAAAAAAAAACTATATATTTTAAAGAGCCGAAAAAAACCTAATTATTTGTAATTTTATTGCTAATTTGTTAATTAATATTCGTTATTGTTCTTAAAATGTTAGGTATTTCACACAAAATATATCTTTAATTGTTACAAAACATAAAGATAGTTAAAAACGTTGTGTTTGACGATACTTGTCTAATATTTAAAAATTAATGGTCAAACGCCAAAATATGGCAGATTCGGAGAAAAAATCAGTCCATAGTCAAGTATATAATTTTATATCCACAGAGAGAGAGAGAGAGAGAGAGAGAGAGAGAGAGAGAGAGAGAGAGAACGGGTTTTCACTTCTTAATCCATATAATTCTTGTAATAGAATATTACAAATGAAAACTATTATTTCAAAATAATTGTATAACCGCATTATTTAAATAATGCAGGTTCGTGGGTATACTATGTTGATGAGCGATATATATGTCATACTTTGGAATATTTTACGTAATTAGGACATGTACGCATACAAATACCCCATTGTACACGCTTGCTGAAAAAGTCTTTCAATATATTCGCCCGTGCATTTTCCTCGGTCAAAGTTTTCCTTGCAGGAATTACATTCCACGCAGTGTACATTTCGCACATATTTTTTTACCAACATTTCAAATTTAAAAATTATTTTTTTAATTCTATTTGATACTTTGTATCTGAAAGAAGTATAATACTTGAGAAATGTGTTTTGCAAGGTGTAATAAAATTACAGTTTAAAAAAATTGTTATTTTTAATTAAGAAATACTTTAAATTTTCATATCCGTGGATCGGTTTCAATACATTAGTAATATAGAAAATAAATATCTATATATACAAATAAAAACAATTATTTATATCGATTTTATCATACACGTGACCGACAAATGCAAAGAAATATCAGTACGTGTTGAAGTAAGAATGAAGTTGCAATCTGAATTTTTCAGTTTGTTTCCCAATATAATCAATCAAAATTGATAATACAATAGATATAAAAACGTTGTTTTTTTAAACTGATTTATGTTATATGTAATAATTGGATAGATATAATGTTATGGTGCAGTATGGTGAAGTTTTTATTAAAGTTTTCCTCTAGGTAGCTTATTGTACCAGTTGTATATATCCTTCAGCGTTTGCCATTAGATTGAAAATTTAAACACTCTTCAGCATTTATTAAATCAATTTGACACTTTACGTCGACGGTTATTAAAAAGTATATTTACTGTCAAGCTATAAACTCTTGTACTGAGGAGAAAATATTTTCTCTCCTGGCTTCTTTCTTAATTAACGTTTTTCCGTATGCCCTCCAGATGCTATCGAGTACGTGGATCGATTTACTATTACTTCGAGAATAGAATCTAATACTATACAAATGAAAAATGTTTCATATAATTTCGAAAGTTTTCGCGTTTTAACTCGATTTAATTAAAAAATAATTAACATACAAGAACGATAAAAACATAAAGGCATATAGTACACATTGTTTATGATCTGTCAAGTTAGTAATTATTTCATGCAATTGCTAATATATCACACTTTAGTAACACTGTATAATAAATAGTTGTGTATACTAGTTAAAAAACGCTATTTAAATATTTAGCTAATTATAGTGTTTTTGCCTAATGTTGAATAATAAAGAATACTTGATTTCTTCAAACCTAATATTACTACTATTTTTAAGAAGGTGACGTACTTAATAGGTAAATCTTTTAGCTAACTGCAGCGTATTACGTATGACATTAAATTTAAAATACATACATGACATTTTTTGTGTACATTATAATTAAGATCGGAGATTAAAAGTCGTTTAATGTCAGAGTTGAAATCAACATCCAGTATATGTGTTTCCTTTTAAAAGTAATCAGATTCGTGTGTGCCAAATGTAATGCATAATGTTTGTATGCTTAATCGTTCATGTAATTTTATTACTCCGTTCTAAACTGTAATTAATACAAATAGTGTTGAAAACATAATTAAATAAATGTTGGATTAAATTTGTCCACTCGAGATTTTGTCCACATTGGCATTTCACAAAGTCTTCAACTCTCCTTATATTCAACATAATATTTTAGATTTGTAGGATATTTGTTCGGAATAAACATGCTGGAAAGTGCAATCGCGAAAAGCTGTATAAAATGTCAACAAAATCTGTTCGTAAAAAAGATGAAAAGTAGACAAATAAAGAAATTCGTGTTTGTTGAATTCAAGTAAAATTTAATATATTTAAATATAATTGTATTAATGTAAAATAATTAAAATACCCTTTACTAAATTGCAGCTTATTATCTTAAGCTGAAAATGAACATTTGAGTTTAAAATGACACAATTTCACGTTAAAACTCAATTTCTTTCGACTAAGACAGTATTCAAAAAAATATAATCAGCAGGAAATAGTGAATTTAATAGTTTAGCAGCGAATGTTACTTGACTATTTATGTTGGACAAATTTACTGCGAAATGAATACAACTCCAAACGTCCCGTTATGACCACAAACAGTGGAGTACGTGAAATTGACAGGCACCACGGAGTACACAACTCGAAACAAATTTATAGGTTATGTGGACCTAGTATGAGTAGATTCTAGAGTTCAGTGCACAATAGTAAACTGTTATTAGCTAATTCAAATGAAGAAATTATTCTCGGATGTAGCACACTTGTTATTAGTATACAAGCGCGGAGACGAAACGACCAGATTTTTTTATGCGATATTGCATAAAATTCTACATACAATATTTATCTTTATTCTTAATTGTACGTTTTGTTAAACTATAATTCATGCTGGATAGAGATTTTCCCACTGCAGAAAAGGAGATCTAAATATTTTATATAATTCGAATGTTTGTTGGAGAGCTCTTTGATAGCATGTCGTTAATTGATGTAAAGCTTGTAAGTAGACGTTTAAAATACGTGGCCCCATCTACGAGTATGAGTGTATTTTGGTTAAATGTGAAGAAACCTGCATTCGAGAATTTAAAACCAGTGTGGTTCTACTAAATTATACAGGAAAATCGTTCTAATTTTTCCCATATTCTGTTAATCAACTAATAATACATTTTAATAATGTCTTTCATATTGAGCCAATAAATTTGCATTACAATTTGAACTAATGTTTGACGCAATTATTTATACTCATTAATCGAACAGAATGTACGTAGAGATCCCGAACCAAAAACGAATCCTTTTGTTGTACGAATCAAGCATATTTGAATCTGGCAACCGTACAAGTTTGTTTTATATAACTATAATCACTACGAGCACTGAGCTAATCTTAATTAATTTTATTTGGTTTAAAAATGAAATTTCTTTCCTTTTATCTGTCACTGTGTATATTAGTAACTCGATATGTGCTGTAAATAATTTAGTCAATCCCCGTGGTCCAAATTGAGAAAATACTTATGTTTTTCAACATTTTTTATTTTTTTGCACTTCCGATTTCAATTTTTGTAAACTGTTTGAAAAAAAAAAATAAAATTGGATAGCATCAATTACAACGACCGTGCAATCAAAATAATTTGATCAAATGTAAAAAATGCTTTGAATTGTCCTGTCGATAATTAACTGTACTGAAGTCAAGATGTATTTTCTATTCACAAGTTTAATTTCATAATTTGTAAGCTTAAAAGCTTTAAAAAAAGATGGGGAATTTTTCATTGTGGCTATATATATTTCGTTTTCAGAAAGTAATTAGGAACATTAATTATTTTATTAGTTCGACTGTTAGAAGAGTTGTTCACAGTAGATATAAATTATGGGCGACTTCGAAGAATGACCTTTTGAAGGAACCCACCTGTTGACCTGCTTCTATTATAAGGTTATCCTATTACTCTACTGCGTTATATCAACAAAGGTTCGACTTAACGGACTGTTGGTACTATTTTAAATCGTTTCATTTGATCAAATTAAGTATTTTTAATATAAAAGTTAGATTTTAATATATATGTATATGTGGTTTTAAAAAACAATTTGTAGCTTCAGCGTTTGGTAAAATTGTTGGAAAATAGTTTGGTACCAAGCCGAATGCATATCTTATCATACGTACATGCGTCACGTAATTGAGAAGATATCTTTTTGTATCAATAATTATTATTACATCGTGAATTTTGATACGAAATAGGGAAAGTAATAGTAAAATTAAAAACTAGATATTTTTTATTTTTATTTTGTAGAAAAAAATCTACATTTCTTACGTCTTTACACTGAGAGAAATATTTGTGTACAGTTAATGTAATAGCTTCATAGTAAAGCTAACAGAATTTAGATTTTGATCTTAAGGTAAGGTACTTTATCCGCAAGATTCCGTAATCAGAGATTCGATTAAGTTTGTTATGTTAATAGTCAATATGTGAAGTTTAAATATTAATGTTAGGATTATTATATGACATGTAGTATATTTACGCACTTACAATTTCACAGAAACCAAGATAAAAAAACATACACACGCGAAGTCATTCGATTTTCTACGAATTTTTCGACGCATTGTTGACATGCTCAGTTTAAACGACAGAATTTATTGTAGGATTTATTAACAGTTAACGAACGCTCGTTCAAAGATAAAATATAGGAGTTAATATACAATAACGTTACAGGAAAGTCGTAATATTTTCATCTGCAAGTTACCTACCGTTTTTTACTCTACAGTTACTGTTATAACTTTACTATAAGAGCCTTGAAATTACCTTACATTAACTGTTAGTAAATAATTTCTCTCAGTGTGGGCGCATGCACAATAGAACTTAAAAAAAAACAATAAAAATGATAAATAAATAGAATCAAAGTACAAACGAAAAAAAATTATGTTATTGAACGCATATTTCGGTTGTAAACGAATTTAAAAATTACTCATTTGAAATATGTTTTAATATTGAAATTATTTTAAGAAAGTGTCTCCAAATCGAACAGCGAGGTGTTATTAAGTAGATTTGTCTGTTTTCTTCTCACTGACGTAAAATTATGTTCTCCTAACTTTAACCAGGAAGCAAATAAATCAATTAATTGTACGTCAAGTGACAATTCTGTAATATAAAAAAAAATGTGAAACAAAAAACTTGAATTTTAATTAGATAATTTTTAAATAATGGGATAACGGATTATATTTATCAGATAACGAAATGCACATTTATATAAAAACAGAAACATCTGGAAAAACGACTGCAATTCTGAAAATAAATGAAATGCCCCCACTTTACTTCAACAACCACTAAACAAACTGGTACCGTACTAAAATCTTTAGCAAATTCCTAAAGATACATGGCTCCATTCCTATTTTTAATGCATCCAATAACTGCTTGGTTAATTAGTTATCTTAATGAGATCGAATGTGGTGCTGAAGTGAAAGTTTTCTAAACTTAAAAATACACAGATTAACGATGTTTGATTAAGAATTGATAACTCACAATCATAATAGATGTCTTACAGAAATACAAAAAACACTATAAATATAATGACACAAAATAAGTTCTTACGACTTCAAAATAATCGACGTTTCTAAAATCGTTTTAGGCCACTTCACTCTACACACAATGCTCATAAGTTTGTTGCTTATAAATCAAATGCGAGATATATTAAATTGAAGACATTAAAAGATTTAATGAAGGCAGCCAACAACACAAGTAAAAATATCCTAGTCAAGTCTTGATCAGCGTGTTTGTTAAAATAAATCATAGCCTCATCAGGAAAATAGCAATCGACCTGGTCAGGGCTTGATCAGGTACTCTGATATCAGGGCCTGGATATTAAGGGCAAATAGTTGTCTTTCTACATTTTATTGTTTTTAGGCCATTTTAATAATAGTACTTTTGTAAGGCACGTATTTGTGTTATTTTTACATGTTAAATTATAATTGCTCAAATAATAATTTCTTGATTGATTAATATCAAAATTTAACTATCATTCTCTTCTTTGGTATAATATGAATTGATTACAAATTTAATGATGTAACCCCAACGCCTACATTTCTTCAACAGGTCATGATCACCATGATTAGGTATGCATAATTTAATCTTCATCAGGTTTCGTACAGGTAGTAATCGAGCATACTTGTTAAGGCCTGTCAGATTACTGCTGGATTAGGACCACATGATTAGACAATAAGTGTGGATACTAATTTGATGATCAGATATTAACCTCGCACGCTTGCTAAAGCATGTTTTATTGCATCTTGATCAAACGTGAATAGCCATAATCAGACCATTATTACGTATCACTCACGAACTCCATTCAGCTATGCGCAATTCATTCTTGGTCAGAGACTAAGCAAATCGAGATCAAGAATACTTTTAAGGCTTTTCTTATCACTCATGAATAACATCATCATTAGGCGATAACTATGAGTACTGATTTAATGATCCTGTTTCCACGAATATCTTCTAGACGCATTATTGAATCATGAGCAGGCAATGATCAGGTATCACTCAAGAACGGCTGATAAAGCATTCCCAATAGAATCTTGATCAGAACCTAAACACGTCGTCAGAAAAGCGAACTTGATAAAATGTGTCTTATCACTGATGGATTAGGCCCTGATTAGTATTCAGCCATCAATAAATATTTTGTTCTGGGAAGCTATCATGTGGCATTGAAATAATTTATTTACTAACACTAAATGAAGCTTATTTATTAATTGATATGGCAGTCTGGGTATTTGCTCAACTTTACCATTCGTGTCCATTACATGATGCCATGCACAAAGTTATCATTAAACTTGAAAAAATCGTTTATACTATAATGTATACTTTTCAAATCAAAACAGAACGAATTTGAAAACAAATATGTCAGACAATTATATAAAATTGTTTGTAGACAAGCTTTTTACTTAAAAAATGATAGATCGATTTATTATTAAGGCACTCAAACATTTTATTTTTAAATCTCTTTTGAACTGAAAGTTTAGCTCTGGCGATGCTGCGACGTGCCAAAGTAGCGAGAAGAACGCTCGACCCGAGATGACTGGGTTTCCCGGCCTGTGGCTCGTGGCACGGTCGTCAACATGGAAACCGATAAGTATATAAAGGGGGGATTGGCCAGTAAGGGGGGTAGGATGCTGAGAAAGAAACGGGGAGTCATTTAATCTGCAGTTCACTCGTTGGTTCGGTCGGTGATCCTCCATATTGCAAGAAGAGGAGGCATCTTGGCCACTGCAAATACACTCGCCAGAATATGCGGATTTTCTTTCACTCCTTTTTCCCGTGGTAGGATTAGTCAGTCATAAAAGTCAGTGTAAAAAATATACGGTCTTATAATATGGTATTACTGTCATTTTCAACGTGTATTTACACACAAAAAAATACAATAATGAAATGAATTTTAATAAGAGTTTCATTTATGGCTCTTAAATTATAGATTCATCCGACTGGAAAATTCATTAGTTGACAATTATGTTCTCTTTCGTTGGTTATAGAAATTATTTTCGATCGCATCGATGCATTTTATAGCTGAATTATTTTTTTTCTTCGGTTTCTCGATGTAATGTTTTTTCGAAAACCTGAATGTTGTGTTTTCAATGAGATGTAGTTTCTGTTTAATTAACGTATTCGGGATCAAGAATGAATTTGTTGCTCATTTTTAAGCCGAGTTCAAGTGAATGTGGTTGGTTTTTTAATTGGCTTCTTTTTAAGGTTTATCTGGTTGTATAGATCAGAAAACGAGTTGGGGAAAATTGAAACATTTCGTATCGTGGTATAGTATTTTATTGGATTTATTTTAAGGTAGTTTTATTGAAATTCTTTTCATCAATTACAATTATGTTTTTGCAACCAGGATATTTCCAAAATTCGACTCCTTTGACAAAGTACTGCAAATTTTCTGTGACATTTCTACCGAGAACAGGGCAAATGAGTTCAAACCTTCTTATACGAATATGTTGACAGCAATTTACATCTACATTATTTTTGTCTTTTTTATGTTTTTTTCAACTAATTAAAGATATAGTTTTTCAATATCTACCTTGTTCGATACTCCAATTCTTGCAAAGTGTGCATGACAAATTTTGTTATCTTGAAATTCTGCAGGAATTACGTAATTATCAAACATTGCTTGTTACACGATATAAACTGGCATTTATGTTTATTTTGTTTATAAATTATTATTGTATTAACTTCTATGGTATCGATGAAAATAATAATTTTTGTTACATTTATCGCAGTAAAAAGTTAAGACAACCAATGGTCTTTTTTCATGACCAGTATAATTGTTGAAAAAAATATATTTAAAAAAATAAAACGTTTTTTATTTGCTTCGACCGCATGAATAATGTGCAGATGATTTATTTTAAAATGAAATTCCTCGTAAAATGGACATAAAACGAAAGCACAACGATTTAACTACAAAACTATACACCTCTGTAGACTTTCAATATACATAAATGGTTCACTAATCTACTAATTAATAGTACATAGAAGTGGAAATGATGGGTTGGCTTTAAATAGCCGAATGTTGCTCAAAATTCATACAAAATTAGAGTGTAGAATTTTGATAAATGTATTAAGATTATTAAAATATGTAACATATATTTTATGATTCAAACATATGTTTTATAATTCTGTTATTTAATAAGTCATGTTTATTTAATATTTAACTAATCGAGATTATATGTAAATTAAGGTGCATGATAATAAAGAATTTGCTTACAGAATTTTATTTTCGGTACGTAATCCCAAATTTCCGATTATTCTATATTTACTTCTGGTATGTATCAACTAACTTGTATATTGAATTTTCGAAGAGAAAATATATTGTAAATATTTAAAATCCCATATTTTTGTTCCTACAGTTTCAAACAAGAATCGTCATAAACCCTTCCTGATGTAGATCCTAAATATATTTAGTATAGAACAAATCATTCATTCAACAATGAATAAAATATTTATAAATCTTTATACACTTTAGTAATTATTGTATAACTTATTTGTTAAAACTCAAATTTAACTAATTGTTTACTCAATAATGTAATACTATGCATGGCCGTATTCAAACCAGTTACTTTTTTTAAGCGTCTGCAGCTGACTTCTCACAAAAGCTGTAACATGTGGGTTACAGTGTAAAAAATTTGTATAAAAATACTCGCTCAGTGTACATTGCATAATTTAATTATATTGTCATTTTTAAAATGGTGAAATGCATTCAAAAAGTTCCGTAAATGTAAAAATATTTAAGTAATCTATGCTTGAAGAAACAAAAATATATTAGTCAATAAATGTAAATTACTATAGAAAATACAAATTTATCCAATATATGTTTATTTGAGAAACCAATATGTTGGTCACCAGTCTTTCATAAAACCTTATTTACACCAGACATAAGGAACGCTATCGGTCACGAGAAAGTACGATCACTTAAGTACTAAGTAAGCACAGGCACAGCTGCCAATAGAGATAAAATTTTACTTTAGTAGGATTCTCAAAATAAAATTGAAATCGTTTCAGATTCTTCAATCAGTTCCGCTTCAAAGGAAATGTTTTTAATTGATAAATCAATTTGATAAAGTATAAAGAATATGTCTGCCAAAGCTTCACATAAGCTACGCAAACATTAGGTACATTTAATTTTAAATCCGCCGTATTTTAACGATGAATCCATTGTGAGTAAAATATAAAATACGATAAAGTATTTAAATTCAACTGAAGTAAATAAACAATTTTTTCCTTATTTATTACAACTTTCTATCCATTTCCAACAATTTTTATTCATAAAAAGAAATATTATGAAACTCGATCGACGAAACGCAAGCTCAAATACAAAATTAATTTCGCCTGCAATGGAGAAGTCGCACATCTATTTTTGCATAAAATGTATATTTGGATATGTTCCTTTGTATTAACTTTACACTTTCTGTACTCGTATGAAAATAGTACAGTACATTATTAAATTAGATGAATATTATTTGTAAATCTGGACTGAATTATACTCGTATCACTTTTGCAATTGTTATCGATACTGTAAAAGTACATGTGTCTGGTCCAAAGTACAAATAGAAATGCATTTTTTATTGTTTATACTATTAATTGAATTTTTCAATATTTCAATATTTACGGAACTAACAATCCCAACTTTAACTGACGCCACGGGTCAGAATTTCGTGATTCATTGTCAATTTTTATTAAAAAAAAACATCACTGATTTTCGGAACTTGACCAATGTAACGAGTCATCAGAAATAATGCATTGCATGAACTGAATATGACGTGGCTTGGTTAAAACAAATACAAAATTGGAAAGTGCAAATATATAATCTATATGGGAGAGTAAATGTAATGAAATTCGAGGAAAAACTAGTTTTTAATTTTCTATAAATTTATTGCTTAAAATCTGAAAGAAAATCTAAAGTGGCTGTAATATCACCATGTACTTAAGAAAACAAAATTTAATTCTGTGAATTATTAATAATTTTGACTCTTTTTACATTATTTTAGTTTCCGAGGAAGAAGTTGTCCAATCTCGTACGATTACTAATGTTAAGGAATTTTTAGTATAAATAAGTTATGCAATAAATATTGTAATTTCTTCATATTTGTAAGAAATGTATACATATAATTTTTAGTCATTGAAACACATTGAGTAGTTAGTTTCTTTTTGTTATATTAGTATCACTCTTTGTTTAATATCTCAATCGTTGATATTCGATTATTCTGAGTTTGTTAAATATATACGACAATTAAACTACTAACTATGAACGTAAATAAAAATAACAAAATTAATAATATATTAACTGACAAAAAAATAGTTCTTTTATTTTTTTTAGCCTAACAGGTTCTTTTCCATTTTCCCAATAGTCAAGTAATTTTTTCTGGCTGCAGTATATAACTACAATAATTACATATACGATGCGTGCACTAGTATTGTAACGCTTAATTTTAAAATTCTCCATTATTTACATTTCTTATTTATATTGTGACCTTCTAAATTGAGACTATATTTATTTATTTTCATGCGGACGACAAGTTTTAAATTATTTATTTCATCTAACTGGCAGTTAAACTTTTGAGATAGTTTTTTTTTCAATTTAGAAAATAATAAAAGGTTTGATCATTATTTTATAAAGATGAAAAGCTTCTTTAATAACCTACTTAATCTCTTATGTAATATTTTATCCTCTCGATAGGAGGCTATATGTACTACTTCGTTTCTCATAAGCGGTTAATAAATTGAAACTTTCATGTTGTTGATACTTTCGTCTTAATAAATAATTAGTATACTCGTGAATGTAATAATTGCAAAATCGATAGTTTTACTTTCAATTTCTGGATTACTTTTCTTATATACAAGATGCGAAAGTAATGTCGAAAATGCCATGCTTTAAAATGTATCCAAATAGTTGTTTTTATCTACGTTAAACTCTTAATATGCAGATTATATTATAATTATTATTATCCCAAAATATATTAAATTGCACATTAACAATTTATTACTAAAAGTGAACGAACTGAGCTAATGTAGATACTTGGAAATATAAATCCAAGATTTGCAGTAAACGAAAGAATAATAGTTTTTTCATTCTTGAAATTCTAGCCACAATAGGTTACGGGTCGTTTTTTTTTTGAACGACCACCGCAACTCGACCACGGGCGCTGTAGTTTATGATGAAAAAAAATATATGAAACGTAAAAACGAGGCCTTTCATCACAATCCATCCACATTTTCCTAACGATACCGTGTGCCTTTAAACGAGAAATACGTCAAATTTCGTTCTGAGGTTTTGCGAGTCCAACAAAATAACGTTCCTATTCTGAAATTATGAAGTGGGAAAAATTAATATAATTAATTTCTTACTAAATAAATTATTATTTTTTGTCAATACGCATATTTGGCAGAGGTTTATACTATGAATGGTCTTAAAAAAAAACTTTTAATATTTTTAATTGTTCACAACTGAAAATGTTCAGCTTGTTTACAGAATGAAAATGCACCTGAAATAGTATTTTTAACTATCTGACAATATTTCTTTATTTGTTTACCGTTGAACGAGGAATATACTCCATTTTTCTAGTAGAGAAAAAAACATTAATTAAGGAATAAAATCTCAAAATTTTTCGGGTACTAGGTCGCTTGTACAAAGTACTTTCGTAATGCCTAGCAGTATTATCGAAATAAAATTGAATTTCATTAACAAACAGCCTGCCCTTGATTTCCAAATATACCTTTCAGGATTTATTACAAACCTCAGGTTCTTTTAAAACACACAAAAAGAGTTCTGGATATGGAAAAGGGAGTGAAAATTGCGTACTTTTCTGGGAAACATAAGAGTTTCGTAACTACAGGTGATATTTAATTTTGCGTTAATTCAGACATTCTTATTTAACCTCTTTTTTGAACACCCTCACTTAAGTCAGCGAGTTAAACTTCGAAATCTCTGCAACTGCGGAAACCCCAGGGTTAAGCATGTAAACAAAAATCTTAGATTAATTTCTTTGTATTTACAAAAATAACTGTTAAAAAACTAGGGCCGTAACTTTTTCTGGACTCTATGGGACCCCAAAAATGTTACATGGTCAAATTTTAAAAGGGCCGAATTTTAAATCGTGGAGTCTCTCACGTAACTGATATTAATTAAAGATTTTGTTATATTAAATGTAATTAAAAAATTCATTCCACGTTTTCTCACTGGTTAATTTATATAAAGAAATATTATACGAGAAAATTATTGCAATAAAATTTCTAAAAAATCAAATTTGTAAAATGCTATTGATTCCTAATTCGTTGCTTTCAGTAAAAAATGTTTAAGGCTTAATTTAATCTCGAAAGCGATAAGAGATCAATAAAAAAAAAAAATTAGCAAATTGAATTAACAAATCTCCCACATATGATATTGAAAATTTGAAAATAATTGAAATATCTTAAGAAAAGATGGAACGTTGAAAAATCGATCTTTTAATTGAGACATACATATTGCTAGTTACATTTTTTAGAAATGTTTGAAAATCCTCTTTAAAATTAATCTTAACTATTGTGTTATAAAATCAGTATTTTGCAATGATTATTTTGATTTCTTGCTTAGGACATGCGATAATTTCTCACTTTCGCAAATGTAATTTCGTAAAATGAATAAAATAAAAAAGCGAAATAAATTAAAAAACTGGACGATGGATATTCCTAATAAAAATTCATGAATTTCGAGGAATTGACGATCATTTTACTCTATATATTATAATAAATTCACCTATATTCACAGAGTTCTTTTTGTCTTCACATCTCATAATTTGATCTCTGATCTTAAAGCTTTTTTCCAGTTAATTTTAAGTTGGTGTTTGTAAGATTTATCAAAGTCTCATTTTGGCAATAGTTGTCTTATTTGTTTGCTTTTCTCTGGCAAGACCGTAGAAGACAAGAACGGGAAAGCGTTGCACAAAAGAAGCTTTGTTCCCACCGAATAGCCGCCGTGATGCGGTCCCATTAGAAGACACCGTTGGTTTGTTTCGAAAATTATTCCGTTACAAGTGTCGAGAGTCGAGGCTCGTTGCCTTGGCACAAAACATTTGTGAGTCCGTGCAGTGTGATACTTCGTGAAAGATGAACTTTATTACGTTTTCAAGGATCGCTCCCTTTTTTAAAGCTTACCTCACAGTCAGGTAAAATTTAGGATTTAGCGGAAAAAAAATTGCCAGGTCCATATTTTGTCTTGTTGAAAGATCTTAAAAAAACACCGAGAGAAGGAAACCAAATTACAGTAGTATCGGTATATTTACCCTCTCGGTTCCTCGCCCTCCCGTCTCGTTATATTTACCAAAAGAAGGGGAGCGTCGCTTCTCCAACTATCCTCAGTCGCGTTATGTTCGTGACGTCACAGCAAGCCCTTCCCGAGCCCACAGCCCGGAAGGTGGGGGAAATTAAAGAGGACGGTGATAGGTACATTTGACGAGATGGAACTGGGAAAATATGCTGAGACGTAAATATAAGGAAAATCAATTATACCGGGATTCTACTCTAATTATGATTCCTAACAGTTTAATATAATGTAAAACAATTTTTAAAAATAATTTATGTTGGGGAATACTTTTTATTAATTTACACTACTGTAACTTCCTTAATACTTCATAAAGAAAAACTATTTGATAAAGGCAATTGAATAGCATAAAAGCAATACATTTCTTTCGGAATAAAACGAATGCTGTCTACTTGTTAACTGGGTTCATTCAATTTTATTTTAGCAACATTTTATAAAATAATTTCATAAGAATAATTCATCACTTGTTGGAAGATTTTCGTTTTTGGAACACCTGGTATGCTAATTTAAAATATCCGATACTTGAATTAAACTGATTGCGCCTTGCGACAAATTAGGGAAAATACATCCACATTCCAATTTGCGGTGACTAAAAATATTTAAGCTTCGGCATACCTGAGCGAAAAATAGATGCTGCATTTAATTTGATTAAATATTTTATTTAACCTTTTAAGAAGACTACTTGCTATAATGTTTTATCTTTCTATTCACGGGCATTAGTTTGACTTATATTACAAATATTTGATTTGTGATCTGAAGCCGAATTTGTATTTAATTACATTGAAAACCATTTTAATCATTATCATAGCATATTACTGAAATACAGTCTTCACTGAGTAATTAGTACAAAAAAAAATAGAAAGTAATGTTAACATTTAAAATGAAATTAAGAAAATATTTTAATGATTTCTTAAAAAGAAGAAAATAAATATTGGACAAAATTATCTGTGATATTCGTAAAACTAGATGCCTACCTCTCGTAAGGTTACGTAATCGTATAAAAATTTACTAGAATAGCTTCTTAATACGATTGACTAAAGAGAAGTCAATAGGACGACAGTTTACGAAATGACATGACAAGACATTAAATTTTTAATTTGTTCCATGATATATTGAAAATAAGTCAACTCTTTCTATTTGCAACAATTTCACAAATTGTACAGAAATCAGGTATAATTGATTAAGACTATAATATTACAATATAAGTCCCATGTGCAGGTATAAAGGTACGTTCCCGTCATTGGTACATTGACCTTAAAAATCTCTTTTTCCCAACATCTCAACATAACATAACCGAAAGAAGATTATCGAAGTTAAATATCATAAATCAAAGTAGACATTAATTGCAGCGAACGCTAATAATATTACAAAATCTCTTCCCGGATGATTTCGACAAAGCCGGTAACTTTATCACCCACATTTTTAGATCCATAACTGAATTGCAATCGCAGAAACGGGCATAAGAAGATTTATCTAAAAGGCCGAATTACAATAATTACCTAACAATATTATAATCTCAAATGGAGATCAGAGCAGAGAGCGGTGGCCCATATATAGAGCGTCAACAGCGGGCGAAATAATCGAGGTATCGACCCATCGACGCTTACGGCAAAGAAGACAGGATAAAAGTGCAGCAAATTGCATTTCCAAATCCTCTCGTTGGTTACAAGCCTGTCGACTGCTAGAGGGGGCCAGCAGCATTTTTCGAGTACTTTCCCGTAGTACACGTGTAAGTATACGCGTTGCCGGGATTGATAATCCGGCAGAACTTGGCGAAACTTGGCGAGAAGACGATTTAGTCTAGACGAGGTACCAGGCAAAAACTTTTCCTACCAGAATACTGACTGAGGAACTTTTTCTAAAGTGCATTCAAGCGACGACTTGTCTCGGCTGCACGCGCTCCGTAACCGGAACCGACAATCTAAATATTGGAAATGCATCTCACCAAATAAATTGGCTTACGCTTACATACGTGCCAACGCCAGGGCTACGTTCTCGCATTCGTTTTCCACGCCGCTTTTGGCCTTTAAATTTAACTTTCCTTTCAGAGCTGATCGCCATTGGGATAAATATTTGATTGCGGTAGTGCCAATATCGGCGGACCTACGGAAAAGCTGCGCTTTTCTTGATTAAAACGGACCTCACTGCTAGCCTGATTTTACTTCTTGTTTGTCTTTTTTTGATCCTGGATATACGTTTAAATCCAATAACTTATTTAGGATATTTTGGTTCTCATTGATGAGAAAACGATTTTTTATAACGAGTTATTCCACAAACGACTCGTTTGATAAATGGAATTTCATGAAATTAATTTTAGATAGCGACAAGATACTTTGCAATTAAACTCCAGACGTTCTAACATACATCAGCACTATGTTCGTACTAGATTATGTTATATCTGCCGTTAAATTAACTAATTTCATATAAAATAACTAAATTCATAATCTACTGACAATAATTATGTTGCTGGAACGTTTATATTTGTAAATAAAACTTTTTCTTTAACAGAGTGATGATAAAAGTAAAAAATCCATCCTGATTTCAATTTATTTCAAAAGAATTTTCAAAATGACGTTCTTCAAAAGATGTAAAAGATGATATAATACCACGAGGGCGGCACGTCAGCGAATAATATGTATCTTTTGACGCCTTTTCCAAATATTAAAAAAGGGTAAGTTAATATCTACATTTAGATTTAAAACTCTTCGTAAAATTCACGGTAAGCAATTTGAATTCCAATGTTATTGAAAGACCTAATTTACTCACGATTCTTCAGATTTTTCATATCTAATTGGAGTATCTAATAGTCTTGTAGAGGTATTAGTCATTATTTGTAGTACTAATTAATATTTATTTTCGTTCATGCATAGTTATACTAAGAGTATTATCTACTCTAGATTTCCTACAGTTTTCTTGGTATATTCCAGGTTAATATAAAACCGAATTCTCACTCTCAAGGTCTAAAAAATCACTCTGCTGAGAGTGAACTCGAATTGCAGTTTTGACAGAAATCTAGTTGACCTTTCCGAATTACACATCAAATGCTCGTGCTATAATTAATCCAATATTCGTAAGGTATAATCTTTCAAATAGATGCACTAGCAACAATAAACATTATATTTAATATTTAAAAAAGATTAGTGTCATACAAAAAAAATGAATGTGCCCGTAAAATTTGAAATGTCTGATCGAATTGTCTGTTTCTAGTTATAACATAATTGTTCCGATATGTTCTAATATGTATTTTAATATTATTTATATTATTCTACTGTGTGCATTCTTCTTTGATTACATAATATTCTGATAAATTACTCTGTAATTACATTCCTGTAATCGTCATTAAATGAAATTCCATTAGTTCCTAGTCATGAAAAATGTAAATTTCGGTATTGTTTTAAAATTCCGAGTAACCTCATCAATGCTGGCAATATGCATTGTCTCGAACAATCAATCTGTTTTCTGTGAAAATAAACGATTAATGCTGCAGTACACTAAACCAACCAGAATTGCAAAGCATGTATTTAATTTACGAGTGATTAATGCGGGAATTTGTATAATTGAAAATCTACTACCATTTCGTGTTCAGTACTCGCAATTATCGGTAATGCTTTTGTTATGGAAGGCGCAGATTTATTGATCTTTTCTTGCCATTTTCTCTAGCACATTAATCCGCGTTAGATTACTGCTAGAACAAAACATCTCTGTAATCTTGGTAGATTATCACACTAAGGAAATACCAAATGAAAGAAACTAATTTTACAATCAGAGCTCGAATATTTTTAAATTCAGTATCCTAAATCGAAACCATTCTGTCGATTATTGCTCGAGAAGAAGCACCACAATATTGCGGAAAAGAGGTCAGTAGATTTTAAGAGGAACTGAATTTCAAAGTGGTTCTCGCTCCTCGCAAAATCTGTCTTTTTCACCCTTAACTTCGTTTTCTTTTCCATATTCAACGTCTTTTCGTCGTTTAAATAATCCCGACATTTCCCTTTAATCTCCCTCCATCTTTTATTTTTCTTTCAGCAGTTCGATCGCAATTTCTCTTTCCTTTTCCTCTCTTTTTTTTTGGGTTCCTTTGGAACTTCGCGCCATCAGCTCGGCTTTTCAATAATCTCGCCTCGAAACCATCCGCGCGCACGAAGAGACGCGGATCTTGCGGCGATGATAAGATTTCCGCAGAACAATGTGTACCAAAGGCGGCATCCCCGTATTGGGAAAGCATTGTGGTGTTTTCAACGGCAGCGATTGGGATAGGTCCGTTCATCTCGCAAAGTGGACTCGGATGCCGGTTCTAATTAACGATGAGGTCAAGCCCAAAGGGTAAAAGAACTAAAAAAAAAAATAACGACAAGGCCTGGCGCTTAAACGAGGATCCCCGGCAGCGTCGAACTGAAATAAAGTTTACCCCTACCTACCACAGGGTTCCTCTTTTATTCTTCCAATACCTCGCGTTTGAACGTATATCATTCTCTCTCCTTTTTTTGAGACAGAGAACGAAAAGGGAGCAACTACGACAATCGATTGTCAGGAGTTCGCACTGGTCGTACTTCCCGGACCGTTAGGATTGACGGTCCGTATATTTTGCAGCATCCGTTCCGTTTTCCAGGATTCATCATTTGTGCTGTATCAGTGGACTTATTTCGTCTCAAAGCAATGTCTGGTTTCTCGCAACCCTTCCGATTCATTCGTTTCGTGTTTGTGAATCAATTTTCCATTTATTTTTACGTTCTGTGATTTGGTACAGAGGTTGTATTGATTACGAGGAGTACGAGGGAGTCTTTCCACAATTTAAACACGTGTATAGAGCAATGTTTCCGCTATTGTTAAGTTGGTTTTAGGCTGTCTTGTATGAATTTGCACAAAAATTGTAGGTTTTAATTTCGAGATTTTGTATGCGCATTATTTTTTATTTTCGCAGAAAATAATTACAAAAAATTACATGAATCTTCGATGAGCATAACAATTTTAAGGGTCAGGATTGAATATGATTATATTTAGTTTACACCGACGAAACCTAACCTCGGAGCAAGTTCACATCATTGGAATGAGAATTCTATCGAATAATTTATATGTAATTTGGGCATTCACATATCGACCTAATATCGGTGCAATATAATAGTTTTTGAACTGAAAAATTGTCTCTACCAAAAGCTGTCATGTGGTCATAAGAGTAGCCTATACGATCTACTTGCTCTAAACTTCAAGAAAATCTGCATTCAGCAAGATTTGTAAATTGTGTAAAATTAATATTTTTGTTTACAAAAAATGCACATACTTATGCTTTATATAATGAACAGTTTACATTGAATTAAAAAAATAGCAAAATGAATAGCCTGATATCTGTCTCAATATATTTCTTCTTTTATAAAATTAAATTATAATGCTAGGCTTTTTTGCAAAATTGGTTTTAAACCGTGATTCAGACCTACCAGGATGTTTATAATTAAATTGCATTAGATGTTAAAATACTATAGTTTGCTTCTTTTATATTAATTGTTATATTGCAGTCATAAACTTAGAATTAGAATAATAGAATCGTGAACATCAAACACACGAAAAAAAGAAATAACACTCTTTGGTATTTTCATGATATAGAGAACAACCAGTTCAAAAATGAAGTTACTTGCGTCTAGCTTTAACAATTTAAAGGTCGAGTTAAATCTGGTAGTCTTTTCGTCTATTGAATTATAAATAAATGATAAAGACAATATTGATTTAAGTGGTTAGAATTATTAATTGCATGGAAAAAGTAGGTTTTAAAATATCGTTTTAATTTTAAATATTTCAAATATAGATATTGTTAAATCTGAACTACATTAGAATACCTACATAATAACGTTTAATATATGTCCATCAAAGTTCATGATGCGTTTAATAAATGACAACGAATTATCATTATAGTTTTAGAATGCTAAAATAAAAGTTATTCCAATTTTGCATGGCGCCAAGTATTCTGGCAGTAAGTATTCTTTCTAATGACACGATAGGGTCTATGTCATTTTTTGTCAATACTCGGGAAATTTATTTCAATTTATTCAAAATCGACAATTTCTTATCTACCACGTTCCGTAAATTTTATACCACGTGACTTCGAAGTGCCGTGGCTGGTGGCTTCGAAGTCCCGAGTTTCTTAGAAGTTTTGAATTTAGAAATCCCGAGGTTCTACTGAACTTTGAACATAAGTGTAGTCGTTTTGAGTTAGGTTGACAAAAAGTCGTCAAAAATCAGTTTATCCTGATTAACATGAAAAGTATGAGTTTCAGGTAACAACAAATAATGATTACAATTGTAAATAATAAAAATATCCATAATTTCGTTTTTTTTATTCGACTTCCTACGACCAATATATCGTCTAGAATTTTTTTGAGGGAATGTCATATTGTCATTATTTCCAAAAATATGGCAGATTGAACTTTTAGCTGCGAGGCATTATGAAAAAGTCATAAATTCAGTCCAAAACAGAAGCCTAAATGATATTAATATAGTTGATGAATTTATTTTAATTTAAAAGTTCTAAATTGAGTTCTAAAATAGTTCCAGGAAGTTTTAGAATAGTTGTAATGTAACAGAAATATTATTAAATTAACATTTCCCTATATTTCTAAATGGTCTTCTATCAGCGTATTATTATTAATGAAAATAATTGAATTATATATTATTTAAACTTAAATACATGATATAATCATATTTTTTTGTAATACGTCTAATTTCAGAATAAAACGTCTAATTTTGCTGCTACTTACCTACACATGACAAAAAACGAACCGTGGTTCGTAAACCAGTGCAGCTTTGTCTTCGTTGAAGTTGCTTATTTTATTGGAAACAATGCGTAAAATCTGTAATGCCTTAATGAGTATTTCGTCCTGATACTCCTCTTTGGTGTCTTACATATTTAGACATCTTGTGCCTTGGCAGTTACCGGCAAGGGATTGCACATTTTAGTAAAATTTGCTTGCAATCACATGACATTGTACTATGTGTCTTGCAATTGACATAAACAAGTTTTAGAATTATATTGTCAGGTATGTATAATTATTAATCGTGTCTAAGGCTAATATAAAACGGTCCATAATTTGACTTATGTAGATCAGAAAAATTCAACATAGAAGATTAGTTCCACATTTTCCTCCATTTTGAACCGAATCAAGTCCAATTAGATGCTGTCATCTCAAACCACCGAAATTTGAATTTTATTGGATTTCGATAAGAAAGTGATTCTATTCTTAATGACATGTTATGCAATTTGAATCCATGCAGTACCAGTCGCAATTATGTGTGTAATATAAAAAAAACTCAAAAATAGATCAAATATGTATCTGAAAGAGACATTATTTCTGTACGATTATGATCTAATTTTTCTTAATTATCGAATAATTTCACTTTGTGAATCCGCCCAGAAAACACTCAGCGGAAGACATCATAATATAATGATGGTTGATGTTTTCGTGCCTAAAGGGTGAATTATGATATAAAGAGGGATCGCGACGTTAAAAAGAATGTTTAGTATTTATTTATTCAGTAAAATTTTTACAGCCAAATTTATTAATTTTTATAAAGAAACTAGGTGCCTTATACTTGTTAAATATCCTATCCAGGGTATGAGTGTCAGAGGACTTGAGCGCCATCTGACATTATGTGTACAAGAGAAAAGAAGGTATATTTGGTAAATTAAAATTAACCCCTCTCATTGTAAACATCAATAATTGAAAAGTGCAATGGAAAAACTTCCAGGGAAAATGGACGGGGGGAAAAATGGCCACGGAAAAAATGTTACTAGGAAAATATGCTAAGGCAAAAATGTGGGGAAAACATTTAATCAAATAAGGTTATTTTTTGTTACTCGGAAATAATGGAAAAGTAGAATATTAATCGTATTAAAATCCTAAAATAAATTGCATTGAGAGGTTGGGTCTAAAGTACCTTTCTTTTTATCTCTTACACGTACGCCATCAAGCTGGCGAGTATACGGTTCATATTTCGCCTGTAGTAATATTCGCGCTTGTCGGGAAAATGAAGGTGTAAATGTCAGGAGGCAGGCATGCTCGGTTTCGCGGTTTGTATTCCAGTGCTTCCTTTATCGGATTCCGTCTCGGACTTCCCCGTCTAGGACTGAGCTGCCGCCGTAAATTTTGAAACTACGACTCGTGGACTCCCACGGGGCTATGACAATAAAAAGGACTCGACACTAGACTCACATACACCTGTGTCCTGCTCATATATGTGGGTAAATATACAGATATTGGAACGAATTTACCAGAAGTGTCGCTAAGGAAGTGAAATCTTGAGACTGGCCTACGGGTATTTAGTTTTCGACCTGCATTTCCTTGGAACATTCCCTTTGAGCCCAGTGATGCCACTCGTACATAAGATAGAAGACTATAAGTAGAACGGTTTATCACGCGCTCCATGTATATTCCGAGCACTCTTTCGGTGAATCCCCGCTCGTAAAGAAAACCCAGCCCGGGGAAGAAACTACGCAGCTGCCGATAGCTGAGAATAAAGTGATAAGAGTTCGAACACGCGGATATTTCCGAGCTGAATATCGATAAGTCTTAATGCTGCTGGAGCCTGTAAATCCCCGATAGAGGAACGTTGAACCATCATTGTAAAATATTCTAATGTAATTTTGCAGTTTAATTTCACATTCGAAACGGCATTTTAACTCTCGTCGTTTCCTCTGGGACTGCGCTTTCAGAAATGCTTTAACATTTTTATGGGTTATCTTGAAATAAAGTATTTCGCAGTCATTTAGTGAGAAGATTGATCTTATCTCCGTTTTGTCGCAATTGTTAATTATTTGCAAGTAATTTTAAAGTTTCATTTTCCAAATCATGTTTGAACACCGTAGCAACTCTCGACCAAACTTGACCATTTCTAACAAGATTTGGTTGTAACAACGAGATTGTTCTCAACAAGGTTCAATCAAAGTTCAAAAAAACGGGTATGCGTAAAACATTGCTTCGTTGGGTGATTCAATTGAAGAAAAGCGAAGTGGAACGTACGAGTGTGTTTCCCAAACCCTGGAAAAACTTATTGAATGTCTGTAAAAAACGAAAACAGCTCGTTTCAATCAAGTATTTTTTGCCTGCAATATGCAAGCTCCGCAACGTGGCCTGCGGGCGATTTCATATGTCGTTCATCCATATCGGAGATCTAGCACAACTTTGATCAGCATTCGAATTCATATTGCAACAAGACACGTCACGTTTGGATTAATCGCGGATATGCGGGGAACTTCTGCCGTTTAAATCAGTCCTCGAAACTTCGTGTCGGGATCTTTCTGATTGAATTTCTTCAGACAGTTGATCACCGGAATCCATACCAAGAGCATCGAAAGCTCCATTTTTAAATGTTTCGCTTGAAAGTGGCAAATATTCGAGAGGGCAAACTCCCTCACATAGACTCTCCAGTGAACCACCCCCCAGGGAATCCAGGAGAAAAGTGTTGGAAAAGAGTGTGGACGATCCTCGTTGAAAATGGAAGGGATGCTTCAGGAGCCTCGCGCCGACCACATGTGCTTTCACTCGATTCTGGAACGTCGTCCGGAATTCGTAATGACCCGATTTTCAAAGTTCGCGGTTACCCGAACCTTTTCCTACGTCCAACTTTGTTGCCCGACTCGAAGAGCCATGACGTGACGTCCGTGAACTCACCCGACACGAAGGTGTTTCGCAATTCATCCCTTTTGCCTTATTTGTCTGACGACAGACTTTCGACTCACGTGGATACTGAATTGCCTGACTCGTTTCACCCCGGGCCGTTTCCAACTTTTATGATTTGCTTTTAACGTGTCGGAAGAGAACTGATTTATATACATTACGTACGAAAAGTACTCGGATATGGAAGAAAAAGTACATAGATGATCATTGGAGCCCTCGAATTAGTTTAACAAGAGCATAGCTTATAATAAAGCTGGTCTGCGTTGTAAATGTAGCTATAAACTTTCTAAGAGGGAGATCAGATAACGCTCAAAATAAGCTTTATTGGAGTTTTTTTAAGTTAACTTTTGATATCCTTGAGAGAATTCAGTAAAAATAGAAATTACTTCGACCAGTACCATAAGTGAAGCACAGTCTGTTGGTCACGAAGCTGCAAACACCTATTCTCTCGAGCGAAGTGACCAAACTGCTTACCTTACAAGAAATGCCCATTAGTCTTTATCACACTTATTTCAAGACTGTTGTTAAACTGATCTCCCAACAAAATCTATTCATGTCCGACGAGTCCAAGGATAATGACTTTTTCTAGATGATTGTACAAACCGCTAACAATAAGCACATTACACACGTTCCATAGTTTCTTCAAGTTATGTATCTATCAAGCGGCTAAAATTCGAATTCATGAAAAGAGTATATGTTTTTTTATTGGCAGCTTGTAACGTTTAATAATAATTAGTGGTTTTTTGAATTTTGCATTGCTGCACACAATGACTTCTTGGTTTTCTATGCATAGTCTCAACAAGTCCGTAAAACACCACAGAATTTTTTCCCTTTCACATTCGTTCCTTAACTTGTTTAGTATTCGTAGTCTAAACCTGATGTGGTCGCTTCAAGCGAGACTGACTCGGATCTTCAGTTTCTATTCAATTCTTGGAAAGGATTAGATCATTACACAGTCATTGCCTGATCAAATTGTTTGAACAAGTGATCCAGTCATTTTCCTCACGCATGATTCTTACTGATATTGGTCATAGTGGTCTTTCATTATGTTTCTAGCAACATGATCAACTGCTGACTGTAGTTAGACACATATTCCCAGACTTCAGTGGTTTACTTCCAAACTTTATTGGTTCCAGCTGCCCTCCATGATGAAGGGGATCCATTTCTTGTAAATATTGTAATATTCTTCATTACGGATGGTACATTCGGATATACCGATGTAAGCCCACCATCGTACTTTTTTCTATCCCTTGTTTTGGATTAATAACCAACCAAGGAGCTTCTGAATTTACTAATTTGGCAGCTCTTTCTTCCTAGCTCGCGAATTATGAATCTCTTCGCTTAAATTTCAAATCATCTAGTTGATTAGTTTAGTAATCAGCAGCAATAGGACACATTCTTCTGTGAATTGGCAAAGGAGACGTCTGAGAAGACACGAATGAAGATTCGTACTACCAAAGCACGCAATAGTTATGATAAAGAAAACACTAGTTTGTGAAAGATTCGCAAAATGTCAGAAGATTAAATTGCCTAAGTAAACTGCTGTAAATTTGTAACGAAATAACTTCGTTAAAGAAAACTATTGATACATTAACGAGAAATCCTTCAACTCAAACTGACGATCCTGGGTAATAGTGCAACTGATGGCATTAATGAGGCAAGAAAATGATGCCAATAATATAGCTAACATGCTTTTTTTGTGCATGAAACGAAAGGGGTCAAACATTTTGCATCATCCAACGTAATTAACGATACAAGGTACCGGTGATTCTAATCATGTCTCGTTATAAGGAGGAAGCGTGATCCGTTCATTACCTAGTCGGCCATAAAGAGCTCGCTGCCCGAGTCTGACGGCGAATCGGCTGTCTAACAAGATAAGGGGGTTGGCTGCCCAACTAGTCGTGTAAACACAAACGCGTTTCGTGATCGGCGAAAATGATCGAGTAAAAGCACGTTTCGCTGCCGATGCTATTTCGCGAAAACGAATTCTGGCGAACGAAAATGGCCGATCGACGGCCTCTCTCATGACGGTGTATCACCTATCAAAATTTCAACGATATAGAATCGAGGCGTTGCCAAGCTTTTGACTTCGCGTGAGGCCAGGTTTGGCTTATGAATCAGCAGCTCGTCAAAATCCGACAAGTTAGTGACGGCTAGTTATGCGCGATGCTAACTATCCTAAACCCGGCTCTTCCTCGTCGCTCTCGCACGGGAGATAAACCCTGATTATGAACCGAACTCTTCCTATACGCTGCTGCGTGAAATTCAATGAGGTCGTTATATTTTGGATTCGGTACATGGAGTGCATTGAACTTAAAACAATATTCGATTCACCTAGCTGAAACTCCAAGAGTGAAATCGAGCCGTCGGAGCTTTTCGACTTTTAATACCATCAGATTCATTTTCTTTGAGGTTCGCTATTCATTACCTATATTGATTTCGAATATATCTGGAAATTACGAAGCTGATCGTCTTATACAGATGCTTGTATGAACAATTCTTTCAATATTCATAGAGCAGACAATTAAATATTCAAGTAAATGATATACGTGAATATTTCAATACGATTTGATGGAAATAACATAGGTGTCTATGCGATTAATCGTTTAACCTGAATTTTGTATATGGCTGTTTCAATTGTTATTCATTTTATAATCCAGTTTTTTTCAATATACAACCATTTTTGTTTACCTATGAACTTAAATTTCTTAAAATTAATTTCTGTTAATTTGGTTAGTCTTAAAATTTAATCTAATTGGAGTACTTCAAAATATAGTACTTCAATAACAAAAATTATGTCATATGACCGGAAAACTATTGCATTTTCTAAGTTATGAAATAACAATCCAGATATATTAGTTGTTTATCATGGAGTTGGTTATAATTAGGTTCTAAATTCTACCAGTAAAACCGGTCGTCTAGGGGGAGACTCATAAATAAAAATACTCAATAGAAGCGCTGCGGTCGCATTTTCTCGCAAGCGGTAGAAATTCCTCTATATTAGTCCATTAAAGATATGATAGGAAAGAATGTAAATGAACTTTATACATTGCGTATAAGAACAATTTTCGAAAGTATGTAAATCTATTGGACTAAAAACTACAATAAATTTCACAGTATTTATTGAAACGCTTAAATGTCAGCAATAGAATTCACGAAATAAATCATTTTTAGATCAATCTCTAGAGGAACCTATGTTTGTACATAATAAAAAATGATTAGCTATTTTAATTTAAACTGTTAAATAGCGTAAGAGTACAATAAATTAAAAATATTCAATTCCTCTAAAAATATAATTCTAATTTTATCTTTAGAAATAATAATTTCTAAAAGTTACCAAGCTTCGCCTACATCAAAAATACAAAACAAAATAGGATGAAATTACGTTAAAAATTCACACATATTTTGGTATATTAAATTATTAAAATAAATATGGATATACAATTTTACTGGTTAATTAAGCATATCAATTTTTTTAAACAAGTCTTTTAGTACATATTAATGCAATAATTGAGAAAAATCAATTTTTAATTAAATCCATAAAAAATATTCAACTTTCAATTGCAGCCGAGTAAGCGCATTTACCCACAATGCGGAAAAAACTTTTGCAGAGTTCTAATTCGTTTAAAAAATTTTTATGGCCTATTCGTGTTACAAATTAATTGTTATTACCGTGCGCAAAGCTGGCATCGTTTATTTTTCTAGAACGATAGGAGTGTGCCTCGCAATATTCTATGTATACTATTTTAGTTCTGATATACAAGCACGCACATATACATGTAAAAGATAACTTGGCTTGATAGAAACAGACAATTTACGAAACGCTCTGGCTATCAAAATTGATTTATTGTTTTAAACATTTATCAACAAAGTTTAAAACCTAAATTATCGGTGAAACGTTCATTTGTGCGCCAAACTAATATGAATATCATTTTTTACTCCGTTATTTTATGATAAAGATTACATATAACCTTTATAAGGACAGACTTTTAGCAATAAAATATTTAGTTTCTGAAATAATAAATGTAAGTTATTTAACTAGCACTGATTAAACTTTCAGACATTTAAGAAATATATAATAAAAATAACATTTTTATCATATTTTAAATAATATTATAAATCATCTATTGAATTATCTCAATTTTGATCAAATTTATTACTTATAGTATATACATTTATGCTTGTACGTATATATACAAAAAACGTTATACATCTTTCTCACATTATTATAATCGTGAAACGCATTTTGATTATAATTCAATAATTGAATTAATAATAATATTTTGGATTTACGCGCATTTGTGAGCTTACGTTATTTGTCCGAGTTTGTGAGAACATATGTTAACATGTATAGCACTTTTTACACAAGTACTCTGTAGTGTAAATATTTTGAGACTTCAAAGAGTGAAAGCTGGTATATGAAATTCAAATCACTACAATTCAACAGTTAGTTTGCGAAAGTTCGGTATGCTTGATATTTCATTGCTCTAGTCATTCGTGATGTAACATGTATTCATATTATAAACATTGACTTTACTAAAGAGAGAAATCCAGATCACCAGAAAATAATGTGGATTCCCGCCCTGTGCTAAATAAACTTAAGTGATTATTATTAATTATATATTGTTACTAACATACATAAATAAAATTAATAATAACATAAATAAAATAAATTAATTACTCCCTTTATTCTGTACAAATTGCCACAATATCAATTACTAAATCATTAATAAAATCGTCATAATTCAAACTTCTGTAGCATGGTTATTGGTCTGTACAATGAAAAATAATAAAGACTATTATTTCTACTTTTTCGCTATTTATTTAAATCATTTTTCTATTCTAAATGTATTTAGTATTAGAAATTTTCATTGCGAAAGATGTCAATATATAAATTAGTGACTATTTTATTAGAATAAGTAAAAATGACAAAAATATTACTTTCAGTGAAGGAACAAAGATTAATAACATAGAAGTACCAGTATTGCGGATCAACATTACAACTTAATTTGATCTAACATTCTAAACATAAATAAAATCCCCTATAGCCGTACTTGAACCATTGTTCATTTATCTTCTTTTTGTATACAATTTTATAATTACAAGTTTTGCTATTAAAGCAGTTTAAAACTTATTTCAATTTATTCAGTTATTGTTAATGGTTAGACCAAACATAGGCATTATAAGACTTATTGTAACTAAAATTTGGATATTTAAGCGTTATGTTTCAGAAGGTAATTTACAGGGCAAAATATATCCAGTAACCAAACAAAATAGTCGCAACTGAACATAATATGTTACCGTTTTATAATATGGTTTTATGCAGTTTCTAATAAAATATATTTTCTTATTTGGAATCAACAGTTATATCAAAACATTTTTTACAAATGAATGTGCGGCATATTAGATACATGAACTGTACTATTTTCTTGGAGATTAGTGGCAAAGTATGGCAGATAACCGGTTTATTCGTCAGCAATAAATGTGGACATTTTCATTTTCAATAATCAAACTTACCGTTGACAAACTATTACTCATTTTAATGTTTAGATGGTTTAGCATTCCACCGGCAATCGAAAAGTCCCATGATCGTCCCCTAGTGTCTACCGAATGTATTCTTCCAAGTTTCGTTTTATTTATTCTGAATTTTTCACACATTTTCGATTTCTTCATATTTTTCATATGTTTAACATCTAAACTTAGTATTTTTACTTTCTTTGAAATTGTTTTTCATGGAAATGATTTCGACAGAACTCTAAAAAATATTTCAAGCATCTTGAAACGTTTAAATAATGCAATTACCATCGGTCACTGCAGGTCATAAGTCAGCCAAATTTCAACATTTTATTGTTTATAATGCTGTACATTTTAAATTATATAGGATTTAATAACAATTCTAATAGTTTTCTAATAATAATGCTAAATAGTTTTACTGAATTTTGTGAGCTTGTCTAGGTTAAGCTGGGCTAGGTTATGTTAGACGCAATGTTGACTTTAAAATTATGAGTGATTGTGAAATGATCAGTTTAAAATATTCAGTTTGTTAAATGTTGAATTTGCGTTGAATCGCATTGTTGAGTATCATGAAATATATTACGTACATGTAGATATAGATTGTGAAGAATTAATGTACAAGTTGTGGAAGTTTTTTGGCAAGATTTTTACACTATTGAGATTGATTTTTGCAAATAGAGCTGTATCTCAGCAATTATACATGATCATTTGTTTCACATAGTTCTTGTATGGCTACAAATACTATAAGTTAGATATAAACTGACAATCGTATAAATAAAAAGGACACAATTTACTCTTAATGACATTTGAACTATTTTGAAAAACCACAAAATTTTTACACTACGTAAAATAGTCTTTCAATTTTTACACACTACTGTCAAAATTTTCTTTAATGCAAACTATGGGCATATATCAGTACACTGAATGAAATTTATAGTTGAGATATTATTTCACTCAAGTTTATGGTTACTAGCACTATAATTAACTATATTTTACTCAAATACATGGTAACAGACGCTATAATATTATTTTCTCTAAGTGTAATCAACAATTTATTGTTATGTTTAAATATACAGCTTCATTATATGGTACACGTCATACATCATTCATACGCTAAAAAAATACGCTTTTTCTGCTTTAGTGAATGAATTTTACTGCAACGAATCTTGAAATATTTTCGTGCCTAGCACTAACCCGGTAAATGTGGTTAATTCGTCACTTCAGATATGACTACTTAACGCATTAAGGACCGAAGGTACATATTAACATGATGGTTGTCAGGACTTTTTAGCATTAAAACTCAAAGAAAAACGCTGAAAATTTTAAAATAAACAAACAGCGAGCATTTCTCGCATTACAACATCTCAGATAGGTATAAATATAGTAACAAAAATAGTTGGGCTATAAGATAGGACGAATGAAAAAAGATTGGTTTTAAAATGACGGCTCATAAGTGACTACTAAAGTCGATTTATTTTTCAAAATCATAGTTGCATATACTCAATCGACTGACCGGAATAAAAGTACTTCAAACTAGGTACTCGGGGTTTTTTGAGGTTGTTGAGTCCAAATTTGAAGTCAATTTTCAAAAATTCAAAAATTATAAATAATATTCTCCAAGCTGTAATAAATGTGTACCTGTTCATATTCCTTTTCTTTTGTAAGATTTTTGTATATAATCGTTATTTTAGATTGTTACAGCCGGCGCAATTACTAATACTTCACGGATTGGGTACAATGTACTGTTTTTCTCGATGTACGTACATATAAAGGTGTTTAAAAAATGTTATAATATATGTAAATATAACGAATAAAACAATTAATATAGAAAATCGTTGTGGTTGATATGAAATCTACTTATGACTTTCCTATGGACGTAATAAAATTAGTTATTGTCTATTTAAAGATAAACAAGGCTTTACATAAATGAATGTTATATATTTTATACTGCTTAGCATGTACTGAACAAAGAATCCTCTCTACCATAAACTTTAAGCATGCGTTTTTATGAAAATTGTCTCGAGAATGATGTGCTTTCATAACAACATTCATTTTTTTACATTTCTTGGCTTTCAGACGCGACAATAATCAAGTGTATAAGATACGTGTACATTTTTACAAGCATATTGCTGCTATTACAAAGCTAGGGAAAATATAATTTACTAAAGCTATTATTAAAGACCCTGAATGGAATTTGTAAATTACTAAATTGGAAAATACTTTAAGCAGTAACTTCATAAACATAGCACAATAATTAAATCGTAAGTGTAAATTACAAATAAATTTAAAATAACCCTTTAAAATATCTATTATTTTTAGTGATGAAATTAGCTTTATTGGTCAATGTAATAAATAGTAAGAAATAATTTAATAATTTGTTAACTTCATAACGTATTCTCCATCCTTGGAGACTATACGTCCGAGTAACTCATTTGCGAAATCATAACTTATCGATGTGAATACAAGACGAGCTTAATTTAATAATGTTTGAGTAAATTGTGTATTAGCGACCTTCGAAATGTCCGTCAAGTTAATTGACTCGTCGAGGAAAATTAAATTAGATAAGATCGGGTCTAAAATTAAATCGAAAGCAACTGGGTTATCCGGAATTAGTAAATTTTTTAATATCTAGATTTGAATTATCCTGTGATCCATTTGACCATTTGCATTTTACATTGTGTTTTAGTTCCGATTTTCAAATTTGTAAAGAATATTCTTGTATTCAATTTAATTTGTTATGAATTTCTTCTAAACATCTCTTTATGGAAAATAAATTTAAAAAACAAATAATAAAAACTTCTATTCTGGATATCTTCAGTAAAATACGATACGAAGTCCATTATCGGTAGGTCAAATCATGTAAATGAAATTAAAATGGCGAAAAAAAGTTTCAAATTTAAAATGGCGAATACAGTAGGGTAAATGAAAAATTTTCTGAAATTCACATCATTTTGGTTATTTTTTGTGTAATTAATTATGATTCTGAGCATACAATATCGAAATTCAAAGGTGACAAGTAACATGGCTGATATAAATTTGAAAATTTAACATTTGTACCACTTAAAAAAAAATGAAGACCTTACTTTGGCCATAAAATTTGTAATAACCAAAATGATTTGTTAGCATTAGAAGTCTTTTGAAGAAATGGATAGATAACTTGAATCCTTTAACGTTTTTTAGTGTCATCAAAGAATTGGAATATATGGCAGATTATTTGTTTGAAAATCAATAACAAAACATTTTATAAACCAACAAATTGTAACACTATTGCATATAGTTTATTAATATAATATTAACAATTATTATATTCATTCCATGAAAGTAATCAACGTAACTAACTAATTTTCTCCCGTGTCTTCATTTTTAATTTTCAGGTTAAAATTTTGATTTCATTTCCAACATTCTTCCGGCTATTTGTACAAATGATGAAGGACTGGACCATAGACGTGTAAACATTGTATGTGCCACACAACGGCTCTCCATGCTTATTGGTGTTGGGCCCTCTTTGTGCAATTATACAAAGCAAAAAGCCATCTCTTCCACTCGGCGGTGGTTGAAAACTCAATGAAACTTCGGACAGCATGGCTCGTTGGAATACGAAAAGGACGAACAGGGCTGTACGATCTATATCTATACACATAAATATGGATCTGAATATATGTGAGGGAACAGCTCATCAGCTAATGAATTCGCTGTTAAAATTATTAAGGTAACTGAAAAAGGAAGACACGAAAAAATTATCAAAGTTGTTGACACGATTCGTCGTTATTTACTTTGCTCCCTCGTTAACAGAAAAGCGACCGTCGACTCTACCGCCATAATTTGTGTCGAAATTAGGACGCAGTCAACCGGCTGCGAACATCTTGATAGAAATCTCAAATTGTATACAATTTTAGCGCTCGAACAATAGCGAACAAATTTTAATGGTCGTTTCGAAATATAGTTAGGCAAGTAATTTAGGTTGAAACTTAACGCCTATTGTTAAATATTTTATTATCGCTTTTATTGTATTCCATAATTTTGCTAATGTTAATTAATCTAAATTAGGTAAGTTAGACGCGAAAAAAGCTCGTTTTTTATGCATATATTGTAAAGAGGTCTCATTGATTCGTCGTAACACAGTCGGCAATGATTCTCGGCTAATCTTGATTGAAGTACTTATCGACCGTAACTTTAATAAAACGAACTCATTTATTCCCCGTATAATTTGCTTGTAGAAGAGGCCCAGAGCGGATTACACAATGTTCAATTAAAGTTTTTTCACTACTATTTCACTCTCGTTATTGCGACGCGATTATCATATAATGAGGTACTTATGTACTTTGAAAAATTGGTCGTACAAATTTTTTATTGTTAAAAGTTTTTAATTTATGTGTTTATTTAGTCTGAATACAAGTAGATAACTGAACTCCTTTTAAAAAGCCGTGATGACGTTTCATTTATTTATATTACTCGCCCTTTAAATATTTTTGAAAATTATTACACAATTAAAAATGAATGTGTTTCTCGACGTCGAATGATTTCTTTCTTTAAATAAGTGTATATTTTAATGGCATTTCACTAATAGAAGTATTTTTTATCAACAATAAATTCACTTACACACAATCTAGTTGTAGTTTTATTTAATATATTCTGTAAATTTATAGAAAAAAATCCCAGGCATATATGACTCTGATAGCTGGCACTGCAAAAGGAAACTAAGAACTGTTACTACTTGTCCAATTACATAATGTCGTTGGTCAATTCTATAATATTTCTATTGACATTATCTTTTGCAATAATTAATAGAAAATGGTCAGAAAACAAAGAATTAAGTTCCTTTCCTAACATTCAATTTATGCTGGTCGAAAATGAGTACTAAATATTGTAATATTTTTTCTGTGATAATTTTTTTAAGAATTATCAGTGATCCATTGTTGCTAATATGATTGTGGAATTTACAGAAAATATTTTATACCATCTTTTACTATTTGAAATAAGGCAAACGACTTCAAATATTGTTAGAAATGCCTGATTTAATAATCACTATCAAATACAATTAATCAATAAATGTATATTGTTTAAATAATCAAGGAATTTTGCAGTACTTAAAGGAGAAATATCTTTAATCAAAATTTGGAATTCTAGAAAACATTTCCAAGGCGTCATGGACCAATTACAAAGATGACATAAAAAAGAAAAAATACGCCCAGTTTCTAAACCTCTATATTATAGTATAAGAAGTACCAAACCATAAAAGGATAGATTACAAAATAACTTTTAATATGGTATATAAAATCACGAGTTTCCAGTGTGATAAAACAATACATTACGATATCAAATGACACAGAAAAATTAATCAAATTGAAATATACAATTTTATTTTAAAAAGTATGAAAACCACGCTTAATATTAGATCGGAAAAAACGATATTATATGAAATTTATAATATTTTGTTTGCAGCTGTAAATAATCGGTAACCAAAGAATAGTTAATTACTAAATAAAATTAAAGGCCGAATTATTCCTTCTATAATATTTTCCTGACTACAATATGGAATCCAATTAATATTAATAGACTACTTCTACTCGGTTTTCAATGATAAACCCATATTAAGATAATTACTACGTTTATTTTTATTCATAATTTTAAATTTTATTGTGAAGAGGGTTCGAATAGAAACTGAAAACGTTAAAAGTTTTTAATCTGATTATTATCTTTATTATCATTAGTGCATATATTATCTTAAGTATAGCGGCTATTTTTACAATTTTTTGGACACTAATTATTCTATTATTCGATCGAAAAAAATATAAAATTTTATTAATAGGATTAAATGTATATTAAATTTGTAAATATTTTTTTTCACTGCTCTGAATTTTTGTTGTTTGTATTCCATGTCAGATACAGACAGTATAGTTGTTTTATTAGACTTCAGCGATATCCATTTTTGCTCATAATTATCCGAAGCATCTTAAATTACTTTCTTTTAATTATCATAGGCCTGCACGATGGACTAAATTTGTTCACTTCGACACAAAAAATTACACTGCAGTTTTTCATCAAATGTTGACATTTCAGGCCCTAAACCATTATGTAATTATTAATATTAGAATTAAACTGAAATCTGTTGGTAAATTCATTAGTTATTAATTGAGGTTCATAAAAAAGTAATACAACAATTCAATCCTATCTCATTGAAAATGTTATCATTTTTACGTTTCATTAATTAAAGGCATTTTAGAATTAGTGATGGATATATTACAATTTTAGCATTGTATTAATTTGCATTAAGCAATGAAAATCATTCCTGTGACTTCTTTTTGTATTGTCTTGATATCTAGCAGTTAAAAGTAGATTTTGTAAAATTGTTTATTGTGAATAGTAATATTTATGATAAGATCCTTTTCTGTTTATTTTCAAATATTTTATATTTAATCATTTTATACAATGTTATAGAGATACTTAACAATTAATTCATTATTTTCTTCACAACCATTGTACTTTACAATTTATTCTTCCTAATAATTTAAATTTCTTTCATTATTATTATTATTCAATGCAAAACATGAAAATTTTAAATATTTAAAAATCCGGTCAATACAATAATATTGCTATTGAAAAATGAAAGATAAAAGCTTACTAATGTTTTTTAGACCAAAATGGAGCTGAAATTGTTCAAAATTTCTCGTTATCATTGCTTTAGTATTGACTATAGTAACGTTTGATTACACCTAAAACTCGTTAAATTCTACACCTACAGTATAATTAATTCCATATTCATAGAAGCGTAACCTTTGCAATGTGTACGGTAGTAAAAATGGTTATTAAAGTTAATATTTAACAAAAAAATTATTTTACTCGAAGGAGGCAAGTTGCGAACAGCCGCCACGAGATTTTGTAATATCTGATCCATTGGTTTGTACCAAGTTATAATGTATTTGTTATCAAAATCTGAAATAATAATCGAATTTTACAAACTACGCTTATGTACATTAATTAACTTGTTTAAAGTGTTTACTATCTTTTAATCTTTCGTGTCACGCAAATTATAAAGGTTATACTCTCACCTTTGTGTTTTTATGCGGTTGACATTGTCCTCTCCCACCAAATTATAAGAAAAAAGGATGGTCGTCTTTTGTGATCTGGAAATACTACGATTTATTGAAAATGAAATGTAAAAACTTTTTAATATGATTTTTAGAACAAATAGTGCTTCAGTGCCGTTCGATTTCTAACAAAATTCTCTGAAACACCAACAAAATCTTCTATATGTGAAAGGATAAATTTTGCACGTCCGAATGTCAAATATATAAGAATTTTAAAGGCTTTAGAAATCTACCTGAAATGTCAGCAGGATCGAATATAATTGTTCCTTTCCAGGATAAAAGGAGTCTAGCAAAAATGAAGTTCTTGATGCTCAGCTTTAAGATCGTTATCTCTCTTCTCAGATTCTCTTTAAGCTCCTATTACATTAGTACAATTTCCTTCTTTTTTAAATTTTATTCGCTTAATTTTTGTAACAGTACGCGCAAATGCATTAAAAAAATTGCACAAATCATACATCGAATTAGTTTTTAGTTTAGCGATGCCAAAAATTCGTAATTACAAACCAAACCTAATAGTACACGATTACAAGAACTGAATGAATCGAACTGAAATATCGAAATTGTAGTAATGCGAACACGCACAAGATTTCATTTAATTAAGTTAAGAGTAATGTTGATTTATTTATACTCAATAATTACAAAATGGTAGCATTTAAAATAAACACTACCTATTTGCTTAGGTTTGATGTAATTACTACTGTCGCTGGCGGATAAAAGACAACGCCATATCATATAACTTTCTTTCTTTAAATTTGAAATTTTTGCAATATAAGTTAAGCACGGTGCTTTTTAAACCGATTTAACCTGAAGGTTCTGGCACTTGGGATTTTCTTGTTGATTTCAATTCCAGATCATTAATACATCATTTTTCGACAAAAACGAAAATCTTCTGTGGAGCCGTTGTTGAAAAATGTCGATTTAAAAATTCAAAATGACGAAAAGTTTGAAATTTGAGAAAAATCTGATAAGATTAAATTTGTAGACATTAAAAAAAGGATTTTTTTGTCTGTATCAATTTTCTCTACAATTAATAGTTTAGGAGAAAAGTGAGAGAAAACCAATTTTATACGTGTATTTTGTTAAGTTTTTTTACACTTTTGACTAGTTTTTTTACTCTGTGTGACAATATAGTACTTTATTATTGCCAAGGTTGGTATGCTTTAAATTTTGATCAAAACAATTGGTAGCCGTAATCTTAACAGGTGTCATGAAATGTTTTAAAATAAAAACTATCATTATAACTTTATTAATTAAATTAAACCTGTTATTGTGAGCTGAATAGTGAAAATGTTTAAAAGTCGAGCTCTTACACATGATGAAAATCGACTTAAAGTGTGCCTACTATGTTTACAAAAGAAAAAAGATATGTATCTTATAAAAAATCAGTTAAAAAATGAAAAACACATGCAAAAAGTTACTGTTTTTCGTTTTTCTCATAAACTATTGATTGTAGAGAGCGATGATACAAATACAAAAAAATGTCTTTTTTTAATATTTACAAATTTCATCTGACGAAATTATTTCTCAAATGAATATTTCTTGAAAAAAGTTGACTTTTCGTCATTTTGAATTTTTAAATCGACATTTTTTAAAAACGGCTCCACAGAAGATTTTCTTTTTTATCGAAAAATTAGGTATTAATGATTTGGAATCGAAATCAACAAGAAAATCCCAGGTGCCAGAAGTTTTAGGTTAAATCGGTTTAAAAAGCACCGTGTAAGGTTAACTTACACAATACTTATCAAAATCGTGATGACTGGTAAGTGGTGTCCAAAGTCTCAGTTATTAGTTAAAAGGAACTATTAATTTACGAAAATCCACAAATTTACATTGTCATCCAAGAGTGGGAATCGAACCGCAAGAAAGCAGCTATATGAAATTTGTATTTATGGTGACCGGACTTTCAATGAAATAATTTCCCGAAAGTAATGTTTTGGTCAGAATTTCCCTGGACGAAGTTTCCCTGTGCAGCAATATTCTTTTAAACATTACTAGGGGTAGGCGGAGTTCCGAATGGTAAGGTTAGGTTAGCTTTGAACACGAATATCCTTTTAGGCATTATTAGTGATAGACGGAGTTAGTTTCGTGACCTTGTCATTTATCCGCTTTATCCGTTTTGTTATACTAATTTTTATCTAAAATGAATCTCGCGACAAAAACCAGGGGCAAATAGTTTGGCGCCAAAAGGTGCTATACCCAAAATTACGTATTCTTATGAGATATAATCGTAATTTATAAAAGAAAAACTTTGGAATAGCAATAGTTTTATTATATAAGTCACCATGATTAGAGGTGTTGGTATTTTAGAATAAAATATAATAAGAATAATTAAAAAGTTTAGGTTGGATTAAGTTTCAAACCAGCGGTAACTAATTTTACATTCGCTTCGAAAAAAATATTTTTCACTAATTACGAACTAATTTCCATTTCGTCGTCGCAATATTTAATAAATTAATTAAATAAAATCGTAATAATCAATATTCCATTTATTATAAAAAGTTTTAATTTAGATTTCCATTGCAGAAAGAACGACAAGCTCTCATATCATAGATATCAAAAATCTTTTTTCGTTCAAAATTAGTAACGAAATAAATTGAGTCCATAAATTCACGATATTAGTCCGTTTTTTCTCTAAATTAGGAGGACATCTTACTCGGTAAACTTCAGATACAAAATTTCAAAATTTTAATTCCAAAAAATGTTTCTCTCTTAATTAAATTGAGTACTTAAAATGTAAACCGTCGACTAGGGTTTTTATGCGCCAGCGATTTTTCCTAGTTATTTTCTTTTCTTGTTTGTGACGGCTGGTTGAGAACACGGAAGAGTTACATTAGAGCAAGTTTTGAAATGATAACTAACTTCATTCTGAATAGATATAGGTATAGTAATAAAGTGTAATCATTTTTTGTTTGAGTATTGCTAGTAATTTATTTCGATTTTCATTGTTTTTATTTAGAATATTTCGAGAGTTTCTAATGAAATATAATTTAGAACAGATGGTTCCAGTTTCATTTCATTAAAAAAATAGCAATACTTCATAAAATGTCCATATGTTTAGGTATTTCCTATGGAAAAACTTTTAGATTACAATAAAAATTATTTTTCAAGACTTTACTAGAAGAGAATAAAGGTGTCCACATCTTTGAGATCTGACCTGTATTATACTGTATAAAACTTTTATTGGTTGTATACTAACATTTAAAATAAATGCTTTTCATGGTTTCTGACATTGAATTAACTTAAGTTTAACGCATGTATTATTCTAACTAATTGCACAAGCTTCATAATTACATAATACACAGTTTCTAAAATATGCGTATTTCAAAATATCTCTGAGAACCCGGAGGCTGGTGCCGGCAATATATTACCGAATATATTCGCAGCTGGGAAGGATCTACTATTACCATTTGTGGTTTATTCACGATATCTGGAGTCAGCAAGTTTCGCCATTTGTTTCTCAAGATATGGAAGTACGACGACGGACGGAAAATGCGGGACGTCTTGTGCTGCAGAATTATACGTATTTCGAACCGTAAGATACCGTGATTTACTACGCGAGAAGGCGAGCAACATTCGGGGCGCAAACCTGGCTATATCGATTATTGGTTCACGCTAGCATGAATGCTTCGTTTTTACAATAAACCAGGGATTATACAGAGTTTGTTAGGGTTGATCCGGTGCCATCGCCCAAGTTGTGGAGCGAAGCTCAAAAAGCCCTGGTAAACAATTTGTGAATTTCCCAGTTTCATGCTTTTTCAACCTAAAATGACCATGTGCTTCCGGCTTAAAGTAATTAAACTTAAACTGTTGATTTAATTAAAATGCAAAATTGCAATTTGGAATATATCACGCATTGGAAAAAAAGAAATACATTCAAATTTCAAAATTTTTACTCTCTTAATCTGAATCATCGAAAAACTACTAATTGACAGTTCAGGTCGCTAATTCACAATGCGCATTTGCGACAGCTGTGAATCAGCCATTAGACACTGATTTCAACAGCGAACTCACACTACTGCCGCTTCAAAACAATGCTTATTCACTGATCGATCCAGAGAATTTTATTGAAATCAGTGGCATGAAATCACGTGTTTTTCGCTGGAATATAGTGTTTACTAACTGATAGATTAGGCGAATTTCACTAAAATCACTGAAATCAAACTTGTGCTTTGTGTCGGTAATCAGTGGTTTTCACGGAAAAACAGTGTCTATTTACTGATTAAGTCAACGGTTAACCGGAAAAATAGCTTACATTTCTCAATATTAAATAATAAAATTCTAACTGATTAAAAATCGGTTTAATTTCAGCGCGATTGATATAAGTTTGATATTTTTTTGATATTAATTTGATTGAATCCGACCCACCTTATACCTATTCATTATTAATATTTTAAAAATTCCTGTGTTTTAACAACAATTTGTGTATTTTTTTAAACAAAACGAATTTTTTAACATTATTTAGGTAACATATTTTTAAAGTTATGCTTCCTGAACAAAACACTAAATTTGACTAAAAAATATTGATTTTCTTCAAAGATATTGAGGTTTTTGTAGGTGGGACGTAAATATCCCACGGTCGTGAAAGAGTTAAGATACATATTTTATTCCTTAATGCCCAAATTTTTACATTTTTCTAATTACTCCAAAACGTATTCGTTATATAAAACCTTAATAAATCTTTCAGGTTGCGTATATTCTTCGTTGATAACGTTACAGAAGTCACGCCCGTGAGTTACTCGGCAGCCAATAGGAAATTGTGTTCCGTTTAATTCCGATGTTATTTCGTACCGAACAAGTTTTGTAAAATAGGAGTTCTTGGGTTAACTAAAAGCACGTGTGGAGCATTCCGGCAGTAGAGCCACGGGATTCCCGGAGTTATTTCATCGTAGAGTTTGTAGCGTCATTTGAGAGTCTTGTATTAATCAAACTTACTTGAAATAGCATTGCGAACGAACTTATATATCAACGTACAACTTGGGGAAGCTCATTTTGACATACGGAAAATTGAATTTGATGACATAATCGTGTTGTTTCGGATAGTTGTAACAAACGTTTGGAATGGTCATAAGCGATTCGGATAATATTCTGAGATAATATTCGGAGTAGCACGAAAAGAATATTAATTACTACATAGTTATTCATATACTAATTAAAAACATACTTAAAGTGTTAAACGAAACAATAATCTAACTACCACATCAAGTTATCCACGTACTATGGTATCGATTTTATTCTCTCTTTGTAACGGTTACTATTGAAAGTGAAGAAAACTTTTGCTACAAGTGAATCGTGTTATATTTAGTAATATTGTTTAATATAGTAACATTGAACACAATTGCATAAATAACCGACATTGCCTTTTCACCTTCTCTGAAATATCGGGAATAAAACTGAGACTGTCCTATTGTGAAAATTTTAGATAGACACAAGTTTTTATAGGTGACCTATTTATATGATGTATACATGACACAATTACTGATTGTATCGGTACAAAATATGTGATAGATATGCAATACATGTTCCATTTATCTTTTTTAGCTGCGCAAAGTTTATATTCTATCATATAAATCCATCAAAAATATACGCAGTATTTAATAAATCAGGTTTAATGGGAATACAACGTGATTAACAGGATTATTCATTTTTGAAAAGTTTAAGGCATATATATCATGAACATCAAGCATACCATTATTTTGTTTTAGTATGTATTTGTTTATTCTCAAGATATAAGGTGCAATTTAATCTCATAAACAATTTAGTCTTTTAAACACAACTGTATTTGAATTATGACTGGCATTTGGAATGTTTGACATGTTTTCATCGTCAATATATACATATGCTCATAAAGTTATCTAAAACCTGTTTTAGGCAGTAACGTTATAACGTTTCTAAAAATATTTTAAACCATAAAATCTTAGTTATAATTAAAGTTTCGAAAGTATATAAATAAAGAATTATTTCTATTCATTCATATTAAATTTCAAAACAAATGTCAAGCCCTTTAAAGATGGATGGATTTATACTTTAAAGAAAATTTGGAATCAGCGAACTTAGTTGAACTTTTATTTGCGTTTTATTCATCAACTATAAAGTCTATCCAAGTAATCAATTGAAAATTTTGCCGAATATCTGAAAATAACTTCTTTGAAGCATATCCGAACAAAAGTTTAATATTTGTTCTGCAATTTAGTAATTTTGCACATCTACTATTATGAATTTATATAATTAAAAAATGTGTTATTTAAAACATTTTTTTTGCCGAGATTTCGTAATTAAGAAATTGAACATGAATTGTATAAATCATTAAAAAAGAACGTCAGATTGTAAATATCAGTTTTATTTGATAAACTTGGAATTCTCATAAAATGAAAGTGATCATGTGGTTAATTTCATATTAATCAACTTAGAATATGTTTTAATGCGAACAGATCATCATTTGTTATAAGTATAGGATATGCACGAAATTAACTCATAACGTTAGAAGTTAATTTGTGGTTAATTTTGTTTTCTTAACAAAATTGGAAACCTAACTTTATTCGATATTAACAAATCATGAATTATTGAAATCTGTGATTCCAATAAACAATGTAATAAGCAGTCTTTATATTTCCGACTGCAAGCGTGCCATTTTTCCAAACCATATTAGTCTCCAATATTGCGATAATACATTAAAATAAATTTCAGTTTTTTCAAATTTCCACTTCATACAATAAACACGAAGCCTATATATAAGATGCAATTTGAATTAGGTTAGAAAGGCATTCAAAACTTTAACAGTCAACATATTTTCTGGAATTTCGGATTGATTCACATTCTGAAAAACATTCATCGTGTTGCCGTCACAATTCTCATTACTGTTAACAAGTTTTCATACCATTGTTTTAATTCGTTATGTTACAGAATTGCAGATTTTTTTTTATTTTCTGCCCTCGTACTTATCTTGAAAATTGATTAATATTGACTCCAAAGTACCCTAGTCTACAATTTTCGAATACGCTCTATTTTTTAGCATAAAACACCGAAAATTTGAAGTTTGTTTTTTTTTTGTGAATGTTTTTTGTCTTAAAAATTTAATGGAAATTTATCCGAGTTTCAACAAACAATGCATTCAATTGTCCAATATTGTAAGAGTATTTTTGTTTTTCATTTAAACTGGCCATAATCTTTAAAAAATTGCATCGTGTTCAGCTGCCACATATCCCGTGTGAAAAAACCATATATTGAAAACATATATTACAAAATATACTGTGTATATGGTATATATATAGCGACGAAAACATATACATGACAGTAATACAAGATAAGAAATATATAAAAAAATATATTGTAATGATATATTATAAATATATGTTGAATATATTTTAAATATTTTAAATACATGTTTACTTTCGATGATCAGCAGGATATGCTGTAATAATATATCATACTTATATGTGTTACTATATATTTTCTATGTATTTCGCCATATATTTTAAAATATATTTTTACAATATATGGTTTTTCCATGGAGGTGATTATGAACGTTATGAATAATAATATTAGAGTTCGTAAAATTGGGGGGGGGGGGGGCATAACGGTATTAAGGGTCGTTCAATTCAAAACAGAGGTCAAATTTTTCGAATTCAAATCTACCCCCTTCTACCCCTAATATTCTCCGCCTGAAAAAGCACTATATTGGACAATATACCATCAATATATGGGACCCATATATAGATTTTTGCCGCAATCTGTATATTTGTTCCATATATTGTTAATACATTCAGCCATATATTTTAAACTATAAATGTATACATATAATGTACGGTAAGATATAGTGGAAACATATGTGATAATAATATATGGTAGGATATAAGGAATAATATATTGAAGAATATATGGACTAATATATGGTCGAATATATGGAATAATATATGGAGAAATATGTGGATTAAATTTGAATGAATCTCGATTGAGTCGGGAATTCATTCTGGAAAATTTTCAATTCTTTCTAATCTGCAAATACACTTCGACTGAACCTAGAACCAATCTTGATGTCATTCTGGGTCCATATTTTTCCATACAATTTTTCCATATATCCTACCATATATTATTATCATATATGTTTCCACTATATCTTACCGTACATAATACGGTAATATACATTATATTATACAAAATATGTTTAAAATATATGGCTAAATGTATTAACAATATATGAAACAAATATAATTTGCGGCAAAAATCTATATACGGGTCCCATATACTGATGATATATTGTCATATATTTACCATATATTTCCACATATATTTTTCCAATATACTGCTTTTTCATGCGGGATATGCTGATAAAAATAGCGTCGGGAACTTTTCCGTGGATATTATTTTAAAAAGTTTAAAATAACAATTGAAATCATTGATAGTTGAAAGAGGTGAAAGTTGAGATTTGTACCTTTAAACGATCGTCGAACTTTTTTTTATTAAGTTCGTGCTGCGATTGTTTTCTTTCGGATTTATCAGTAACTATCCAAATTTGACATGCTTTAGAGGTGATTTCAAATTGAAAACCAAAATTTTCTTATAATATTGAAAACTGTATACACTTTTGGTTGAAAGTCGAAATTATTTACATTACATTTTTATTGTGAAGGATATTGATAAAAAACAGAGTTCAAATTTTCATTTCGTTATTTAAAAGTCGCCATTTTGATTTTAGGAGCTATTAAATCGCAACTTTTTCTACGCCATTCTGAAAATTATACTTTTTAAAATAATTTGTTTAATAGAAAAATGCTTTAAAATAGATTGTCGAAAAAAGTAAACAAATAAAAGTTCTAGGACATTTCGTCCAAAATTAAATACACCGACTTTTGCCGTTTTGCCATCTTTTATACAAGGAATCGTAAAAACGGTATCGTTTTAATTTATGTTATCGAATTGTACAATATTTTAATAACTTAATTTTATTTATATAAGTTGTATAATTACACAATTTGCAAATGTATATGATGAATGTACTTTATGAAATGTATTTGACCAGAAATTTATTGTACTAAATATATTTCTTTCCTTGCGAAGATCGTAAAAATACAATCAAAAGATTTTAAAACGATACTTTTACTACATTTCGAGACGAAAATCATAAAGAGATACGGGGAAAACCTCAACATATATTATGATTATATTAATAATTCTGAAGAAAGTTGTAGTAGAGATAATAAGATGTGTTTAACAAATTATATTGAATTGTGTCATACTGAATACCTAAAAACAGATACATTCATAATGTATCTTGTCAGTATTTAAAATAGTGATTTCTAACTTTAATATAGCCAAAAACTACTACTGAAGTTGTGAAAAGTTTTTCCTAATAAAGAAAAGAAAAGTATAAAATCGTGATGTTACAACGATCATACAAGATTTATTTTGAATTTTAATTATAGTATTTAAGTTTTTTTTCTAAAAATAATGTACGCAAAATGTGAATTATACTCTGGAATATATCAGTTGACAAAATAAAAGTAGTTTAGTAAATCAATTAGTTATACTTTTTATTAATTGAAGTTAATAAATGTATTTTTGAGCATCAATCTATATGGGCAAATCTCTAGAACTTTTAAACTGTGGAGTCCTGTGACACTACTTGAACGTCATTGCTTTCACACAAATGCTATATCTTTTTTATACATCAAGATATCATAAATAAAAAGCTTGATGAATTTCGAAGTCGCCCGACGTTACAGAGACGCTCTATAATTATTTATAGATAAAAAAATAATGAAATTTCATGCGTCCCTTGCATGTTTTTTTTTACTCTTATGAGTATTGTATTTGCGCCGCGTGAGTTAACCTTGTGTTTTTAGCGCGAAATGGAGGCAAACATCTCATAAAGCAATATATTCATATGAATTATATATGCCACACATTTAATTGTATAGAGTGAGCCTATATAGTACCCGTCCCTTGAATTTCGTAAATTCTAAACTTATTTAAACTTGTTTATTTATTATCCGCGCCGTCTTAGAAATCGAATATTTATTGTTTTTGGTTATTAAAGGACACAATAATAAAGTGTTTGACACTTTACTCATTTGTGTGCGCCTTAAACTGTTGATGTTATACAAGTGTAAACATACATTCCAAAAACGTGCCAATTTCAGAAAATTGACTATTTTTCGTGGCACATTCAAAATATTGCCAATATCAAGTTGTTGTTCGGTGTGCTGGTAAGTAAATACCTTATATAAGTATGTAAAGTGCGCGGCATTCTTATATTTTACATATTTTCAAAGTTATTGAAAGAACTATTTATAAAGTCGTAATTTAACGATGAATTAAACACTGTAAGCTTAGTAACATTGTGGTCAGAAACTAAAAGTATGTTTATTCAGATAAAATTTGGTGTTCTTTATGTGTTTAAAGAAAAACAATTCTTTATTATACTTGTTTAAGCACTGTGTTTCAAATTAGAGCTATTGTAAAACAAAATATGCATTTCGAGTCTATGTATAAGTGATAACCCGGGAAAAAATGAATCATATATATATGTAAACCAAAATAAATTGTAAAACAAAATATTAAATAAATATTGCTTAAAATGCAATGTTATATACATCTTCAACTCTCACATAAGTGATATTTTTTAAAAATTGGGCGGAAATGCGTTATTTAATTATTAACCTTTCAAAAAATCAAAATTTCAAGCTCATCCCGGTGGTCAATATTTTGGACATTGAACCGCAAAGTTTTAATGCCGTTGAGTAAAAAGGATGCACGAGCGTACATTTTTACTTCTTATGTAGATATGAATACATATACCCAACGCCAATGTTGTGCTTGAAGTTTAAAAAAAAAATTTATTGAGAGGCTGAAATTTAAAAGTTCCAGAGATTTGCCCATATATACTTTTAGAAGAGTGGAATTTTAATAATGCGTTTTCTGCTTTAGTGTAGTTAAAAATAATCGACTAACTGTACTCAACACTTTAGGACCTGCTTAATAAATAAACGTGTAATGTATCAATCATGATTTGTTTAATTTGTCACATAAAAATTATCAGATTATATTAAACCATAACTCAGACCCACAAAAAAAATGTTTATCAATCTTCATAGCGTCCACATTACTGTTGTGTATTTTGTCCCACTGAACTCGAATCTTCTTCAAAACCTAGTTCTTTCCTCGTCTTCTTCCAGAAAATTTCTCAAAATCGTAAAAACTATTTTTTTTAGTGAGAAAAGCTTATATATAAGCGAATACTCCTTGCGCTAGGTTAATAATACACTATTTTTATGTACTTTACTTCATTAAAAATAAATATGCAATAAGAAATGAGGTTGCAACCCACCTCCAAAGATAGCCTTTTTTAAAAATCAAATAACGTGTTTTATGGTTTTGTAACATTTTAATTCTGACAAAAGTTGATGAAATCAATAAGACCAAATGATCAGTAAAATATTCCATTTATTTTTTTTTTTTTTTAATATCAGAGTGATATCCGAAGTATTTTTGTACACTGAACACGAATCTGAAGACGAAAAATGTCTATCACGTCATGATTTTGAGAAAGTGGGGGCAAAAACACCAAAAAACGTGTTTTTACCCCTAATTTTCTCAGAAGCCTGATGTGCAACAGATCTGAATTTGTGCTCAAATTAAAGCTTGATTCTCCCCCTACCAAAATCATATACCATAGCTTTAAACAAAATTTCATAGTTTTGAAAAAAAATTGTTTTAACCTTGCTATTCATAGTGATTATGATGAAAATGCAAATTATTTAACTACATTGAGCAGAGTTCATACAAACCACTACTTGACTGTTTTCGGGGTTGGTGTTTAAGAATCCTGTGCCGCTTTTAAAAAATTCAAAATGGCGGATCTAAGATGGCGGACGTAAAAATAAAAAATTTAAATTAACCTCATGAAAATCAGTACTCGGGGTTTTTTTGAGTCGCTGATGACGAATCCAATGTTAGTTTCACAAAATTTAAAATAACGAATCCAAAATGGCGGCCGCAAAATAAAAAATATACTTAGGATCTTAAAATCACCACTTCACGGTTTTTTTGTCCGCCATTAGTAATGCCGGCGATTGTTTGATCAGGGAAGGCAAGACTTTGTTTTATAAAACAATCTACATGCAGTGTAAGATTCAAGATTTTATTTCAGTATAGGCTAACTAAAGTTTTTAATAGATCATATGGAATATGATCTAGTCTTTGTTTCCCTACGGGTAGATAAATTGTTTCTTTGATTCTTACAATTTTCACAACCTCTCGGACCTGGACACGATAAGCACTAATGGCAACAAAAAAAATCCTGAATTGGTGATTTTTAGATTCTAAGTTTATTTTTTTATTTTGCGGCCGGAGTACTGATTTTCTTGAGGTTAATTCAAATTTTTGATTTTACGTCCGCCATCTTGGATCCGCCATTTTGAATTTTATAAAGGCGACACTGGATTCTTACACACCAATCCCGAAAACAGTTAAGTAGTGCTTTGTATGAGCTCTGCTCAATGTAATTAAATAATTTGAATTTTCTTCATAGTCACTAGAAATAGCAAGGTTAAAACCATTTTTTTTTCAAAACTATGAAATTTTTTTTAAAACTATCTTATGATTTTTGTAGGGGAAGAACCAAGCTTTAATTTAAGCACAAATTCAAGTCTGTAGCACGTCAGTTTTCAGAGAAAATTAGTGATAAAAACACCCAAAAACGCGTTTTTTGGTGTCTTTACCCCCACTTTTGTCAAAATCATAACGTGATAGGCATTTTTCGACTTCAGATTCGTGTTCAGCGCACAAAAATACGTCGAAAATCACTCTGATATAAAAAAAAAAAAGAAATCCGTGCAGACCTGTGCTATCCATGCAAATCAAAATGTAAATATTCGCTACAGCCCATAAAATAATAATCAAATTTCTGATTATTTTCACATATCTCAGAATTATTGCTGCCCTGAACTTGTTTCATTCGTTCTCGCCAGCCCCCGAATTGCGACTGTATAGTAATCGAAAAAGTTACCTGCGGTACACTTTTCAATACGTCAGCGTCGACAAAGCTGCTCTTTGATTAAAAGTAAATAAACCCCTGGTACCGAAATAAATCTGTCATTAATAGGGATTTTCGGTCACGAATCCCTTAATTGCAACCGCGGCTACAACAAAGAAGCGTCACGTGCGCTGAAAGCGGTCAAAATCTCACGTATTTAGAATATTGATTTGAAATCTAATAGCATCGGAACGAGTCGTATCGGCGTTTCTTCCACCCCCCGCTAGGTGACGTCGCCATGAATATTAATTGGTTCGCCACGTTCGGCACGTTCGCGCAAGAAACTCGCGTCGCAGCAGTCGCCAATACCGCTGCATTATATATAGGAGCTCTTGCTCGCATATTTGACGCACGCGTGCGGCAAGTACGATTCGTTTCACCGCCGATAATTACGCCAATTTGTCCGCGGTAAACACGAGCCGTTAATTACCGTCACCCGAAATAACGCGTGGCCCGCGACGCGATAAATTACGTTACCACCGCGGACGTCGCCCTGGGGTGGTACCTGCGGGGCAAATGGGGGACTGGGGGGATTGGGGCATGCCGAGCAGGTGTGTTACGAGGGCCGTCAGAAAGAGGCGCAGAACCCCCCCACTAATATTTCGACCAAGTTTACGGGCCGAAAATGCGCCCTGGCTTCCGGGATGAGGATTTCCAATGGCGCAGTTTATAACTCGGGCATATTTCACTCGGGGACGAGTCCTCCAGCCAAGCAAAACATAATTAATCATCGCCCCGTATAGAATAAACGTCCTTTTACACAAATCCACGACGTCGCACGGTTGCATATTATTAATAACGCTAACAAATTTGCGTATCGCGTTTGCATGGCGTCACTTTTTAATTGATGGATTCTTCAGATTTTTACACTCGACGTACACGTCCGCTACGGGGAATCCCCTTGTAAGACCATCGAGGTAATGGCATAAAATGAAAATGTTCCTTGCGAGCTACGCGAGAGACTTCCGGTAAGGTCTTTTGTCAATTTCACGTCGCAAGCGAGCTTCTGGTAATTTACAATCGACACTTTTCGTGTTCAAAGTGGTAGTCGATCGGATTTATTTATATAAAATCAATCATTTGCATATGTACGACGTTAAAGGTAGTAATATATAAGGAATTTTCCTGAACTTTTCATATTCGACCTCAAACGAAAATAATTTTTCTTTTTATGGCTGCTTTTACCGTTTCTTTAGAGAGTTTTAAGCAGAAAATGTTGTAGCAATAATTTTTTTGTTTTGTTGAATATAAAAAACTAATGAAAATATTGGTATCTCTGAATAACTTTTACAGTAGTTAACATGCATAATAAAAATAGATTATTATAATGCATTTTAACTTTTAGGTCATAAATATAATAATAAAAGTTTGTCGATAATTCATATTAAAGTCAATATCTTGAACGAAAGATGCTCAAAGTTTGATCTTGGTGGGTTTCTTTTAATTAATTATTAACAATTTAGAAATTTGAATACAGCGTTTAAATAAAGCCACGTTAGGAGCGCTTTTCTATGCAGATCATACTTGTTATCAGTAACATTATTTTCTTCATAAAAATACCACGTCTCGAACAAAAGTTGAAATATATTATTTACATGACAAATTTAATAAATAAACTCAGTTAAAAAAAAATGAGTTTTACTGGAAACTGATATATTGGCAATACTAATATTTTAATTTTTATTTATCAAGTTTCAGGTTATGATTTTTTTTCAACCTCTGATCATAAATTTCGTTCAACAAATAAATTTCAATGCAGAGCTTCGATAAATATATGCAATTCTGACCGAAACAGTTTACTGATACTGGTTGAAATCGTTCATAATAGTGGATCAAGACATTAAGATAGGTACTGCTAACCATGTTACTTCTTGGATATATGAAAGCAGCTTATGTGAATTACTTCAATTTAAAATTCACATTAGATTATTTTCCAAAAGCATTTGTTATTTGTTTTTAGAAACTGTGGAATGAAACATCTTGAGTACAAAATATCAAAAAAATTTTCCAATAGTAACTGAATTGTTGGAGATAGTTACTGGACTTTTATTATGACAAGACCAACTAAATTTAGAGCGCTTTATTCAAGCTTTGCTACTTTTGTCGCTTACATTTAACACGCTTAATGGGAATACAAAACTTACTGAATAACAGTAATTCCGTTCTTAAATAACATTACCACTTAACCAATTTTAATTCCCATTCTTTTATGATCAGATGTAAAGAGTACAAACGTAGCTGGATTTCGATCAGAGTATGTTTAAAATTTTATAATACATGTATTGAAAAGGATATGCCAAAAAATGTTTGAAATACAGTAAATAAAGTGCATAAAACACAACATATATTAGTTCTATTTAAAAATTATTAAAACAAATTGCCATATTTTTAAATCATTGCTTGTAGAATTACCAAATAGAGTTAACATCGTAATTGTAATCTCTGTAGAGAGAAACACTAATGTAGTCACTATTGTTTAAATTTGTGAATTAAGCTGTGCAGATACCAATTGCTGCACGAGTTCAAATTAAGTATTACCAGTGAACTCCATTATTCGCGAGAGTATAATCAACATCGCCAATTAAAGTGACGTCTGATAATGGAACGTTTTCTATTTTCACATTTTGAATTATTTTGTATTGAATTTGTGTTAAATTAACCACTGCTAATAGTAGGAGTAGCATTAGAATTTAATGATTCATTAATTTATTTAATTATACAGAAAGTTCATCAGGAATTATCTTTCTATATACAGTAATTACCAGATCAGTATACTTAATATATGGGCATATCCCTAGAACGTTTAATTTTCGTGATGGTGAGTAGTTGCAGACCTTTCCCATGATATATTTCATATAATAATAGCATAAAATATAAGGACATATGTTTAATTAGAGGAACACTGTACTTTAAAGTCAATTTTATATCATTTAAACATACAAAAAGTTCCAATTCGCGCGTTTTTATCTCATCATTACACTCATACACGAAATACTGTATACTAAAGGTATATGAAAATAACAACAGTAAATATAAATATAAATATAAATATAAATATAAACTGGAAATACAAGCAGTAAACATTATCATTATTAATGATTCATGGTTCAATGAACTTCCATCTTCTGTTTATTATACACTCTTGTAATGTTAACTATGCGCACGAGTCTCGCAATCTGATGTAAAGGTTTTTAATTATAAATTTATTAATAAACCTTTTTATTAAAAATTAATTTTGATCTTCATTAAAAATTATACATGATAAGGGGAACCTACAGTCGGAGTTTTTGAAAATTGGCTGAAAATTTTTCATGAATTCTACGATAAAAATAAAAATACACGTGTCTGAGCATTTAATAGAATATATAAAATAAAATATTGAAAAACATGCTTTAACTGTACATTGAAACTGTTTGTTATTCCTTCTGTGTTGATTGACAGATTCGTAAAAAATTTCCTGATTAACATTTTTGTGTTAAATTAATTAAACAAACAGCAATTTATTTGCAAGCTCAACATAAAATGTTATAATTCCTTCACTGCAATATTATTTAAAGTATTTACACAGAATTTGTGATTAAATTTAGATGAAATTTAACTATCTAATTTTGAAAACTAATATAACATTTTGAATTATATTTTAAATTAGTTTTATGAAAATTTGTATTCGCAAAAAAATATTTCATAGAATATCCATATACATTAATAATGCAACAATTGAATGCAAAAAACTGATTGTACTTATAGCAGTAAATTGCAGATTATTACCTAATAATCCAAAACTTTAATCACCGGAGCACTGGCAGGTTTGCAGTAGTAACAGAAATTTCTGTTAAAATATTTCCAATACATATAAAACATCGATGTTAATTTAGAGAAATATTTTTTTATGTCCTACAGTCATTGGTAGTTAAATGGAATTTATAAGCTTTATTCGAGTTATTGCGAAATATTTGTCAAGTATTTAGCGAAAGACATGCCTTGCAAAATTTACCGCAGACTTTCCGATTTTATTAGTGAAACTTTCAATTACTTCAATTTTTAAAAACTAAATATCCTGTAGTTTATATTAGTTCAACTAATATAATAGTCTTTTCGGAATTCACATTAATGAATGTAATTGTATGATGCGTAGTAGAAAATTTTATTTTGGTATACAGACTGAACATTATCGTTATCGTAGAAAATAATTGCAAAACGCGGGAAAAAAATCCACCGGAGCTTCTAATTAAAATCGTGTTACATAATTGAATTTTTTTGCTTGAGCTTCGTTACACCCGTCATTCGGGTCAGGTTTGTTAGTTCATCTGATCAAATTTAACGAAGAATTTAGTTCGGTGCGAAAAGATGGCGAGTGCATATAACGCTGCGTTAAAGATTCTTGATTAAATCTGGCTTGTAAATGGTAATAACCGTTGCCACAATAAGAAGCGCTGGTTGAAATCAGGTCTCCCTTCGTTGCGTGTACCTTGTGCAACATTTTTGCTCCGATTCAATGTCGAGTCTGTTTTTTTTTACCTTAAGAGGTCATTATACAGAAAGAATATTAATGAATGCAGGCTAATTACAAATACAAATCTCTACGTATAAAATTAATGAAAATATCGATTTGAGTATTTACGTACATGAGGAACGTTATGCGGTTACTTTGCACGAGTTTTGTAAATTTGTATTATTTTTTGTTAAAAGAATATACTATTTTGAAATAAAATGTAGTTAGGTAAAGTAAGGAATTACTACGAGAACAATGAAAGTATACAATATTCTTCATAGTCTGTGAAACCTTCTTTTTAATTCTACCCAAAACTGCACTATTCAATAATAATCCTTATTGCAATTACGCAATAGTACTGTTGATTAAGTCAATTTGAATTCGATTAACTTAATTAATACTGTTTTCGAATTAATTTGTTTGCATTATTTCATAATATATAATTTGTAAGGAAATTGCATTCACAACTATTTGATGTTCCAGAGAGATATTTGATTGACAATTAATTTTCATGCTCTTCTGTACCTTTCTAGTAGAACCTCGATAGTATGACACAGTCAGTTCCAAGGAGGGGGGGGGCATATTTCTTAAAACCTGTTAATATGACACCTGTGAGTAATGCTGGCTCTTTCTATAAATCCGCAGTAAAATAATTTCAGTTTGGATTACAATGTTCGGAAATTAAATCCGCATAAATTTAAGTACGAGGCGGTTAAATACCGACTCACTATTTTAATCAAATTCGCTTTTATCGGCGTCGAATTTTTATTTCAAAACATATGTTTCAGAAAGAATTCAAAGTGAACTAATGTTTTAAAGTTATTTTGCTAATTTTTTATTAATGTTCATTCATGAATACATTCAAGGAATCAAAATAAAATGCAAAAAAATCAAATTTAAAATGAGAATTAATTTTATTTTACTGACTGATTTGCTTCCTAATACTAAAAGTAAAAAAAAGACAATTATTCTATTAATACTGCGAATTTGCAATAATGTAATATTTCTCCTAAGTCTGCTTATCATGAAATTATAAATATGATTATAATTTTTTGTACATTTGAACGTAACACTCTCTTTTCCAGTACGTTGAAGTAAAATAAATCCCGATTTAATTGAAAAATGATTCAGCAACAAACTCCAGAAATCTTTACAATAATATATGACAACATAACTATGAAATTTATCACCCTTCAAGAATTATCTGCTACAACAAATATATGCCACATTTTTATATCTTATTTGGTTTTTGATATATTTTCAAAGCCTTAAAATAGGATCGAATCGAGAAATCTTCGAATGTTAAATTATGAACATTTATTTATCAGTTTACTTGATATTTTAACGTTTTTAACATTTCATGTCATTATTCAACTGCCATTACAACCAAAATTATTTGTGAAGTATTCGGTAAATTAATAAACTACATTGTTCCATTCAATTTCTGTTTAAAATAGAATATCTATTATTCACATGAGTTTGTGTAATTTTACATTCAATAAATAACATAGTTTATTATCGAAAACTATATAGAATATTAATTAGTAAACAAGTTACGAAATTTTTACTTCCGTACTTTTATGTTTTGTTTGAATGGAATTTGCTTTTGCAAAATTGATTGAGGTGCAGTAAAATATAAGTTTTTATACGCTTTATAAATTATGAAGATTTCTTTTTGGCGTCACTAAATTCTATACTGCATTTTTTTCCTTTAATAAATGCAACAAAGATGGTTGAGGAATTTTAGTATACGTTTTCATAAATATTTTATAAAGAAACTCGGAATGAAACTTTTACTAGATTATAAATAGTATTAATAACTTTTCGCAGTTATTAGAGTTGAAAATTTTTCTTGTAGTTATTGTTAATAATTTTTTAAACTAAATCTTAATATTCCTAATAGCATTAATAATTACACAATACATTTAACGAGATTTGCCATTATTTATTACTATAAATATCTTATTAAGTTTTTATGTCAGGAGCTGTTACATCAAAACGAAGTTTTCCTCAAATTTGTTCTAATAGTGCCGAAAAAAAAACTACAAATTCATATTTTTAGAGTATTTCTTTATTTAAAAAGTATACTATTGAGAATATTTAAACCCGACACAAATATAAATATATGATTTATCAGATTGATTGTATTGGTAACAATTATATTTGAAAGATTTCAAAAGGTAGCATTTCTTTTGCATGATTCAACATTACATTAGTTCAGCCGTTATTAGTAAGGAAAGAATGCTTTGTTTCGTGACTCGTAATTATGTATAATAACAAAATGTTTTATATCTAACAAAATAAATATTATTTTTTAGTCAACTATTAATTTCCTATTAAAAAGTATAATTTCTCTTTGCATATCAGTTATAACTATTTCATGATATATGCCATAATGTTCTTTTCGTATTCCTAATGGTTTATGAAATTTTCCATATGAATTTAGATTATTTATCTTCATTAATTACAATTATGCAATTTCGTTTTACAATTAGTATTAGCCCTTTTAGGAGTCATTCGGGTAGAAATGCCTTGAAAACGGCCGGAGCGACAAGAAATTGCGATGATCCGTAATACACGCATCGCATTAACAAGAGACATAGTACGCCTCGCGGTTGAATCAGGTTCATAAACGTTAATAGCCAGTCTAGCGCCACGAGATTCGCCGACGGCAAAAAGGGCAGCTAACTAACTACAGGTCTGGGACGGTTGTATTGTTGAATGTCTTTGCAGAAATATTTAGCCTCCCTTGCTCCACCGGGATTACTTGACATCAGCGAGTGATATTTTTTAATGTGGAATTTTTTATTTATTTTAATGAATGTAACTTTTTTTTAAACTGATTTCAAGACATTTTTAATTTTGGTGTAACGTTTATGGCAGGCATTAGGCAGGATAAGAGATCTCGGAAATCGACGTAATAATCATGAGTAAGTAGGGCTTTTAAAACATTCCTATTTTTTGAGAAATTACATAATCTTTACTAAATTCTGAATACTTATAAGTATATGAGGAAAATTCAAATGAATTTTGTAGATTTTATTGGTTATGTCGGTCCATAAATGAAAAAATATTTAAAAAAATCTTTTAAAGACGTTTCGGTCACAAAATGTGTGCCTTCTTCAGTTTAATCTATAATAATTATACAAATTTGTACATTAGTATTAAAACAATAAATAAATTTACAAATTTTGGAATTAGCTTACATAGAAAAAAGTCGATGTTTTTTGTTGACGGTGCGCATTACAATTTTTGTAAAGATTTTTTTGTACAGATTGAGTTCCGGAAAATATTTTTGAGTGGCGTGAAGATGGTGTGAAAGTCCCTATAAATGTGATTATGATGACTTTAATTCAACTGGGAAAAAAGTATTATAAGACATTTCAGAGGAAGACTTACACGAAACGGAGCAGCAGAACTATTTGTGGTTCAGCGATGTAAAAAATGCTGAGAATCTGCCACATTTTGAAAAACTTTGATGTTACTTACACGACCGCTCAAAAATATTGCACATTGTAAAATATATATTTTACCGGTAGTACTTCGCGAAAAACGTCAGGACTAGCAATTCATTTATGATGGGATTTAAATATAATATTGTGTATCCCCACTCTTCCGAGGAAATAGAACGACCGATACGAGGCATTTAAATTTTGAAGTATATGTATGTTTCTATTGTGTGTATTTGTTAACTACTTCTGATATCCTGATATTACGGAATTAGAACATTGTAAATTTGTGGAAAATTAACAATTTCGAAACGTTTGTTAACTGTGTGCTTGCATTTTTTAATGAAATAGTTTTCTACTTTCTTTCTTTTAAATGTGTTTGTCTCTGAAGCTAAAATTTTAACATTTGAGTAATTAAAGTCATGACCTTTTTCCATTCTGTGTTTAGTAAGTGCTGTGAAATTATTTTCATTACCAAAGATTTTTTTTTTGTTTACTTATAAGTTTGAACAATTTGAAAGTTACAATTAGTGCAATAGCTTTTTAAATATGAGCAGCAAAAAAAGTAACTTTTAATCCTCCTGTGCGCAAGGACAAGTGTACTCGTCCAAACTACATTGTTTCCATATAGGAAAAAAACTAAAGCTCAGGATGGTTAATTTAGTAGGATGCTTTCAGGATTTCACTAATGTCACTGAGAACACATTAAATTTCAGAAAATGCCCATAAAAATCCTTAGAATATTATAAGATTTTCTACAATTTAAGAATGTTCTAGCAGGCATTTAGTCCAAAAAAATTACTAAAATGCAGTGTAAAAAGTATCATCGGGTTTGATATCGTACGAAAATTATGCAATTTATAAGCAATAATGATGTACCAAGAAATCTGATAAATCAATTAACCCAATTCTTTTAAGAATTGACATCAATTTTCTCTTAATGTTCGATTGAAGGTATAGTGTTTAGTAGTAAAGTGCTGTATAATGTAAACTAGTGAACACTAATATTTTTTGCTTTTCGTTCCTCTGCTGAAACCCCTCCTCTCTAGTCTTTACGATATATGCTGTTACATGATTAGAATATTTATTTAGTTTCTAAACATGCTTCAAACTTTATCGATTGATGTTGAGGATTCCATCTACTAAACATGACTATTTTAGATTTTAAAATGATAACATAAATAAATGGCACGTCTCACCGTGATAGATCGATTCTACTTATCCCCCCTCCAAGGGTATTTTAATGAATAATTTTACACGTAAATTACACACGATTTTAATTTTTAAAAACCCTACAAATAGACAATATAAAGATGTAAATTTACAGGGCTCAGAAGTATACAATCTGTTAAAAAATTTAGGATGATACCCACATTAAACCCATATTAGATGATTTCTGCCATCTCGACGAGTATCGTGAGTATCGCGCATGAAAATCGTTAAATGCAGAAATATAAGTAGTAACAGACAGCGCCATATTTTATTCACAGTTAGCTGTAACTACCCGAATAACACAGAACCTTGAGTTAATGTTACAGGAAGGTGACAACGTTGAAGGTTATAACGAAACATTGTCATAACGTTAATAAAAGGTTTCAAGAAATGTACGTTAATGTGTAATGTTAATATAATATTCGACTAATTTTACAATAAAGGTTAATCTATAACATTACTGAAATATCCACACAATATCCTATTAAGATTAGTTTAATGTTGTTGCCAATAATTCATCTTAGAAAGCAAAAATACGAAAGCGGCAGTTCGCTGTGACAAAAAGACCACATTATTTATTTATTATTTTTAACAACAAATTTACGACTTTTAATCAAACATTGTACATATTTTCGGTCCAATTTTTCCTTTAGATTGGATTAAAACAGTCAAATTTCATATAAAACCACTGTTATCGAAGTTGTTTCTTGACAAAATGTTATAAACTATTATTTTTTATAAACAAAAAAATACGGGTATTTGATTTTTGACAAGTATTTTATTGACGACAGTTAGTTTGACGCTACCTGAGTTGTGCTAGGCATGGGCCTTGATGGGTTAATAGAAGACACCATTTTTTGTAAAATGCTGTAATTGCGAGTGGTTAATGCGACAGCGTAGTAAGCGATAGACCCGCGTTCGATTCCCGGTCGGGGTAAGATTTTTTCTTATTTATTTGCGAGCGTTGAAAAATGCAAATATATGGATGCGATATAAAAAAGGATAATATAAAATATAAATAATATATAACTTTTAAATGTTAAAAAATTAAATTTAGAAATAAAAATTAATATAATCATTGGAACTACACTTTAGGAAATGTAATATACGTATGGATTAATAATATAATAAATATATATCATTAAATATAATGTGTATATGAAAGTGACTCATACATTTGTATATTAATTTTATTTAGTTATTGTTTAAATGAACTGTATAGGTACCTGATCAGGCCTTGATATTATAGCCTGATAAAGGCCTGAAATATATTCAGGCAGTCTGAACAAGACCTGATCAGGGATGTATCAAAATTTCTACTTAGGAGGTTAAATTATAATTTTTGGTAGGTTTTGATAATATTGTATATCAGTATTAATGTCAAAAAACCTCAAATTAACCTTAAATTATCCTACAATGTGCCTTGGAGGAATTTGGGCGATTGTTTTCATGTTATGTAAGGTGCACGTAAGGTTATTTAGAAATTTTTTACCCTCCAGCTAATGTTTCAACCTCTCAATTTCAGGTTATTGTTATCTTGTTATAAGGTTCATGTCCTATTAGGGTACTTGAGACACTCCATTTTGCAGCGTGCAGAAATAACAAAGGCCCTCGGGCATAGGTATTTTCATCCCCCTAGATGGAAGCTACGAAATTGATAAATTCGGTTAGAGTATAATGAGAGCTAGCACCTAATACCAAATTCGAGTGTTTTTTTTTTACAGGCGGAAAAGTATAAAAAATTGCTGTTAAAGTCAAGGATAATATGTAGAGAAATGCAGTAATATAAGTAGTAACAGTCTATCTTTACTGTCAACGAAATACTAGGGATTATTACTACTTAGATTGCTGCTTATTACTATGTAAAATCCGCGACTTTAACAACGAGTTCTTAAACTTTCTGGTGTGCTACTTCTGATCATACCCTAACCGAATGTATCAGTTTTGCAGGTTCCAACTCGAGGGCATCATACTTTATCACGAAACTAAGAATGAATACCAAAAGTATGAGATATTATCTCTTTGTTTCGAATATCGCGAGTATTGTGTATTGCGAATAGTAAAATATGGTCAACTATGTAGCTATAATCTACACAAAGAATTGTTTGCACTACTTGCCGATTATTACTAATTAAAATACATAATTTTCTGAGTATAATATAAAACACCAAGAACAATTTTTTAACTTCCCGGTCTGGAAATGGAAAATACTAATTTCATGATATCTCCACGTTTTGTGACCACTAGAAGCGTGCGTGCGTGCGTGCGTGCGTGCGTGCGTGTGTGTGTGTGTGTGTGTGTGTGTGTGTGTGTGTGTGTGTGTGTGTGTGTGTGTGTGTGTGTGTGTGTGTGTGTGTATACAAAAATGTATTAAATATATATTTGTGTAATAAAATAGTACAAATAACGTGAAAAAATGATATTATTTAACAAATTCCGTCATTTTTCGTGAGGAAACTGTTGATGCGCGTCAAAAAACTGAGAAATAAAAAAGCCGACATATCAAAAAGCCGACAAGTAAAAAACCGACATATTAAAAAGCCGACACGGTAAAAGTATTATTCTCTTTACAATATGTCGATTTTTTACTAGTCGGTTTTTTTATTTGTCGGCTTTTTGACTGTCGGTTTTCTGACTTGTCGGCTTATGTATAGTATTATTACTTCGACCCAGACCAAAGGTCTGGACGAAGTATTGAATTTGGTCACTTCCCGCCAAAAAATTACCCTACAGTTTTTCATCAAATGTCGACGTTTCAGACCCCAAAAAACAAAAAAAAAACAATAAAATAATTTGTGTCCGTGATCTTGTACGTACGTCCGTACGAGAGATTGATCGGGAAGTTATTGTTTCGACTCGCTAAGGGTCACAACCGCTTTATTACCTTTCTGATGCTCTGAAACAATCTTCTTTGTTATTATAACTTAACTCTCAACATAGTCTAACCGATTCGAAAAAGTTTTGGAGATTCTAACCCGAGGTAAAAATTAACTACATTCCTGGACATTATCTTTTCTTACTAGATATTCATTTCTCAATATCGGATTTTCAATGTGTATCGCATATTCGACTTTCCTAACGGATAAATATCTTCCTTATAAAATTACGACACCGCAAAAGTAATGTTGTTGGAGAAGTTATTGTCGTGGTCATTTTTATGACCTTGTTAGATTTTATTTTAGGTGTCTTCTTGTACCTGCTTCTTCTTCTCTCGTATTACACGCAGCTACTGTTTTAGAATACAGCTCGGGTCATAAATATTTGTGTTCGGTATCGAACAGTTCCTAAGCGTCGTAATTTCCAATAAGATTTTAGTGCGTTCTCAAATATATCCATGGAATCGTTTAAAATGTTTAAAAAAAGCTTCAGTTACTGCGTTCCTTCCGGGACTCGGGTTTTAATACCGAAAAGGGTAATTTTACGGTAAATATATGGGTAAATCCACAGAACTTTTAACTTTACGCTTTAAGAAAGACATTTTTTTTTCGGTGGCACACATTTAAAATCAACCTGAGGCCACTCCTAAACATATATCATGTAAAAAAAAACGACACGTTACGACTTTTAAAGGATTGTTACAGCGCAGTCAGGTAAAACGAGACCTAAAATTATATCTTCGCGGAAAACAGATGAAATTTGTTACTCGGGGTTTTTTAAGTTACTGGTCACGAATCTGTCAACAGATACTTAGAATTCAAGATGGCGAATTCAATATGGAAGACCGAATTTGTAAGAAGTTACTCACACAAGCTCAAATTGGGTATTCGAGGGTTTTCTTTCTTTTTGCTTTTAGGTGCATAATATAAAAATTTTAGCAGCAAACATTTATTTAAGTAGATTTAAGGCATTACAATCCCGGCAATCCTGAAAAGAAATTTTAAATAGGTATAAGGTAAGTTGTCATTAGCACCATATTTATTCATTTTTAACCAGAAAAGATGAAGCAAGGGAGATGAAAAACAAAGTTACCCAATTACATTTTCATTATTTCTGGAGCAAAGCTATAGCGAATCCCGACCGATGAGCGACCCTGAATACACAGTTTCAGCTGGTTCAAGCAACTTTTTAGGAATTTGGTCCGCCATATTATATCTACCATCTTCAATTTTTAATATTTGTCAACGAATTTATGATCAGTTACCAATAAAACCCGCGCGTAACAAATTTCAGCATTTTTCCGTGTAAAGAAAGGAGTTTGTGTCAAAGAGATAATTTCATGTTTTGTTTTACCCCTGAACATCGTATTGAATTTCTGGAACAAGTTCAGAGTATTATTATGACACCTAAAACAATAAACTACGCCAATAATCGAGGCATTTAATTGTGTATAGTTCGTGTGCCTGAGAAAAGTGTGATTTTTCCACAACAGTACGCACGAAGGCTATAGGTTGTAATATGCACAGAATTGAGACGAGACAGGGCACACCTCATTCCTTGGAATATGTTACTTATTATATCATCAATTAAAAATTCCCAAAGTATGGAGTCATAATATTGTTTGTTCCAAAAGTTATTGTTAGAAATTAACGGAAATTCCATTTTCCATAAATCTTCTGCACGCGACTTTGGACGCATGTCATTCTTATTAGGCGATAGGCACACTTATTTTTCAAGTATCTTTGGCTTTTATAAAGTGCCATTAATCAACGACATGATTTTCAAATGAAAAGAATACACGTTCCAAAAGTTACAGAACAAAATATTTAAAAAAATACGATTTGCACGCAGCAGTTTATTCAAATTTTATGAGCTTTCGTGTTTCCTTTGGTTTTTTAAACAACTATCATGCAAAATAAATAACTGTACCTTGAAAAGCATATCCTTTTTAGTAAATAGTAATGTTTTATAAATATTTCTGTACAGCTTATTTATCATCTTAAAATAACATGAAAGTAAAAAGTTCTGTGGATTTGCCCATATGCCAGTAATCCATTCGATGTTTATAAATCTCTTAACCTTAGTATCATATCCTTTAAGACATCTGAAAGATACCTGATTTTATAGCTCTCTGACAGTACTTAACCTCAAACTCAAATCATTATAAAAGTGCAATACTTTCAAATGTTGTAAATGAATTGCAAACCATACTCAAAACAAGAAACTTCTGAATTTATTCATCTAATGTCACTGATATTATCCCCCCGAAGTCACAATTTCTGCACAAACGCATATCATCCGTTTATTGTCGTCGAGAGCAACGCAAACAGAGTAAGCGTCGTCTGAAGAATCCACGCCAAATGAGTGAAGGGACACGGAGTCGCTCCAATGCTCGTAATCAAATAGTGCAGGAACATAGTGCAATCGGACCGAACAGGGCCCCAGAACGTTAGACGGTAACGGTCCCCTGGGGGGTGCAGTCAGGGACCGGTGCAAAACACGCTGCACTCGATCCAGTTATCTCTACTAGTGACCGCGCCTCCAGCTCTATTATTATAATCGCGTCTGCGGGACTCGCTTCAGCCGTTATTACGCTCGCTCCCGGAACGAGATGCTGAGACATAACGGGGTAAATGCAAAATTTTCTATTTAAAGTCGACTACAGATCGTGCAGTTACACGCGAATGCGATTTCGAAAATAAAATTTTGGAGACGTTGGAAATGCAGAAATTAGTGCTGGGAGAAATTTTATGGAAAAACTTCCGAGTCATTGTTAGAACTTGTTAATTCAGGCCGCTGATATTAACGTAACGTTTCACAATATTAAAAAATCAAAATATAAAAAAAAATACAAAAAGGCCTTTAAATCTAATACCTACACCGGTTTTAATGTGATTTTCAAAAGAAAAAATGTAAGTTAGTAGCTAAAATAGCACCCTAGCTAAAAAGGAAGAGTCATGTTACCATTATTGTATTACATCTTCTGTGTTACATTTTCCACAATAAGACACTAACTTATATGGGTGATTCTCCAAAAACAGGGAAATTTTCAAGAATGAACATTTTTTTTTTAAGTTACTGTAAATTCGTTTTTTTTTTAATGGATTCTTGCTTATTAGCACCAAGTTATTAGCACCATGTTAAAATAGTCACGCTACAAAATTATTTTAAAGGAAAGGGGAAGACTTTTACTATGACGCATTTTCATACGGCTATATAAACCAACAATAGAGAACTTGCATGACTTTTAAATTTAATTTAAATCGAAAGATAATTATTAGAAATGAAAAGTTACAACACAGTTTTGCAATTTTCGAAGTAATTATTTAGATATAAATTATTAAAATTTGCCGAAAACTGAACGTCGGCTTGAATCGATGTCACGTGACTATGACGAAATAGTCGGTAAGGTGGCGTCGCTGACGGCAATGCAGTGGAACTACATTGCATATATATAGATATACATATGCGTTATATGCATGTACAAAACGTCAAATAAAGTTATGTTTACATTTTGAAATACGTAAACGGATTTTTTACAATGTAAACATTTTAAATATGAAAGGAGAATTATAAAAGGGGAAAGAAATTTCACAAATGACAGGAGACATCGACAGAAAACAACAATTATTAGATAAGTATACACAATTAGTCTGATAACCAGAACAAAGTTATAATAGTTTATAATAATTTTTAATACTAAAATATATTATAAAAGTGTATATAAAATTATTATAACTTTGTTCTGGTTATCAGACTAATTGTGTATACTTATCTAATAATTGTTGTTTTCTGACGATGTCTCCTGTCATTTGTAAAATTTCTTTTCCCTTTTATGATTCTCCTTTCATATTTAAAATGTTTACATTGTAAATAATCCGTTTACGTATTTCAAAATGTAAACATAACTTTATTTGACGTTTTGTACATGCATATAACGCATATGTATATCTATATATATGCAATGTAGTTCCACTGCATTGCCGTCAGCGACGCCACCTTACCGACTATTTCGTCATAGTCACGTGACATCGATTCAAACCGACGTTCCGTTTTCGGCAAATTTTAATAATTTATATCTAAATAATTACTTCGAAAATTGCAAAACTGTATTGTAACTTTTCTCGTTTAGTCATAATTTATCAATTTTAACTCTTAATATGTGAAAATTCCATACCATGCAAGTTCTCTATTGCTTATTAAAAACTTGAAAAAAATAACTCTAAAAAGTCAAAAATATAATGTACATATATGATTTAGTGCATTTTTGTGAATAAATGAAAATTATTTATTAAGTAATAGTTAAAAAATTAAGAAAAAAACATGAATTTTTGAAGAAGTTTTAGACAAAATAAATTTATTAAAGTTAATGTGTCGTTGGTTAGTAACTACAATGATAATATTATATTCATAATTTTAATAAATAATATTATTTCATAATAAACTTGATTCATAACGTTGTAACAAATATAAAGTTTAATTTTGTGGTTTTTTAAACTATATTTAAATAAATGTCTAAGAGGAAGAGAAATATAAATGTTATTTATGATTTGAAAAATATTTTCTGCTACGGGTTACACTTTGTTCTTGTTTCGTACCTGATACGCCAAATGTTTGGTAACGACAATGAAGGTGACGACAATGAAAATTTGTTTTATTGTCCAAGTTTTTGTAAGATATAACGTAAAGACACGAAAATGCCCTGTTTCCGGAGAATCACCCATATATAAAAAATCAAGAAAACATATCCTTACGTAATTACGGGATCCGTTTAGTATAGGTGAAGGGTACTGCTGGAAAATGTCTCACATGCTTATAAAAACACTCATATACTGAAACTGAATATTATCAATTTTTTATGTAAAAACGGAGATTAAACTAGATGTTACACAAAAAAGTCCTCCAGTATGATTTAATAAAATATAACCTTGATGTCACTAGGTACATGCACAACTGCTTAAGGAAATTAGCATTTAGGACGAAAATTATTTATCACAGATGTGGCCGAAAGGTTTCAATAGCGTGTACCTGATAACCACAATTCTGTAATCAAATAACATCACATTTCAAATCATCAGCCACATGTTGTGTCTTTTAAAATGAACAGAATGTGGAGAAGCTCAAATATGATAAGACTTTCATGATATCCTTTTTGCACTGAGTTCCATAATTCCTTTTCATAAAAGGTTATACTTACTAAGTGCCGGAAAATATTAAGTTGTATTTTAAAAATTAATAAAATATTTATGAAATTTATGTGAAATGTTACAACCTACGCTTGAAGAATAAAATCATAAGAATTTGCATTCCAACAATAACGTGAAATCGAAAATGAAGGATTCTATGGATTATTTCTTTTTTTGTGAAATCTCTTTCACTCTCCTCTCCCTATCTGTATTATGCGAGACTCTATTATATGATGATATGTGCTAATACAAAATTTATATATATATTCAGTGTTTTTTTAGATCATTTTCATTCTCTCAGACTTATAAAGAGGAGCCGTAGACCTCGTATCTCTTCTAGTCAGACTTTTGAAATATGTCTTTTATAATGTTAATTGATCTTCGTCTAGGTTATAAAGTTGACAGGTTAGGGTAATCAGACTTGCAACAATCAATTATTACTATATTTAGCACCTTCATCGTTGATTAGAATACCAAGATGTACATTTTTCAGTATTGAAGATGATGGCTTACTTTTTCCATTTTTCTATGAATTATTCTTTGATATTGGCGTTTATTTCTGCATGCGTTTCTATATATTGAAAAATAGTATGATAATAATTGCATTCGAATGCTCTTTCTAATGAACACCAATGATCGTCACGGTATATATCTAAATATTTGAGGGAATATAAAATGGATGAAATAGATTTACGTATTCATCTTTCAATGTACGCGGGAATAGATTACATTTCAGTTTATATGATAACTGAGCAGTCTTTTAACTTTTGTTGATGTAAAATTTAAGAGGTCATTCTATAAATCGTTAAAATGAAGGAAAATTAAAAGTAAGAGTTATCAGTGCTATTTTTTAAAAAGTATTTGTATGATTATTTATCACATTTTCAGTTTTTAAATAGGATATCTATTAACAGTTAACAAGTTTATCAGTAGGCCTGATATATTGAACAGTAGTTTTATATTTAACATTCATATTATCTTTTTCAATTTTAGGTTATCGGAATATCTTATGAATGTTCAAATTCCCAGTACAGTGGTCCCCGTCCTAACGCATCCCTTCCTAACGCATATTCCCTTCTAAACGCATATTTCTTTCCCGTCTAAATGCATAGATTCCCCTTTGTTCCTCTCCCCACAACACGATTCTTAGTTGCTAGTGCTGCTGGTGAGACATCTACGCGCATGCTCAGTATGATAAATACAAAGAGACTTTTGCCGTAGTGGGGGTTGAGGGAGGATATGCGTTTGGACGGGGGCGGCCATTTTTTATGGAACGAAAGATATGCGTTAGGACGGGGACCACTGTAAATAATTTTCAAAATAACAGGGATTTTCAACCAAGACCTCAGTTATACTGCACGGCACGTGCATTTAATTTAGTATTAAAAGAGGTAAGGAAATAGAAATAACGTTAGAAATTGTCAAAACTCTTTACTCGCCATGTATGGTTGAAATTAGTTATCATGGAAAATATGAGACACCAATTCGTGTCAAATGATTACGAGAAGAAATTTAGAATGTTAATTGAACGTCAATAAAGTTTAACAAAATATTTATCAGTTTAGTCGCTTCTATTTAATGTTCGATATTTTAAACCGCTTTTTAGATATTTTAGTTTTAAAATGCAATTTCTTTAAATTACACATTTGTAGAAATTACAGAATTGTATACTGGTCAATATTATTCAATATAAAGAAAGTTTGCAGGTAGATTTTGTAACGAACAAATACATTTCTTATTGTTACAATATACTTTTAATAGTCCTCATTTTTCTTTTTCAAAAATAAAGAAAACCATGCGAACAGATTATTTCTTTGCTGCCTATAAAGTTTGTATAATTGTTAACTAAAATTGCAATACGTCTTTTACAAAAGCAGACAAGTGTTTCGCACTCAATTAAGGGTAGTCAGCGCTTTTAGGCATAATTCCATATCCGACGGGGTACTTTAAATTAGAATTGGATTTAAAACGAAAACAATAAAGAAAGGCGGGCAATTAGTTGGATAACTGGGGAACAAACCAGGAGCGGCTGGATTCGGTGCTTAATTACAATGTTTTTACAATGTAATTGATTAAATTGTACATGAATTATCTAATCGAGCCTTATTAGTAGCATTAGAGGAAATTAAATTAAAAAGGGAAAAGAAAGCTGCGACAATTCATATTTACTCATAGTAAAGTGTACATCCAACATTTATTTATAAATAAAAAATTGCATCAACTATTAGATTTTTTAGATTTAGTTTAGTTAAGATTCCCCTTAATAGATATGTTGACGCTGACTGGATCAAACTGAATATATTTTGAGGAGCTGATCAGAAATGTAAGTTTTGACCTGGTCACGAATGTAAAGTGTAACCTGATCAAGTGCTAATCAACCTAACTGACAATACACCTAGACAGTAGTAATTTCCTCCTGGCCAAGATCCGCTCTTTCCAATGTTACATGTGAACATTTTTCTAATGTTGAAACAAAAAAGGTCTATTTTTAAGAATGAAATATTGGTTTTTACTTCTAATTTATCGAATTTTATTGTGGGTAATGGCATTAACATACCTCTAAAAGTCACTAATATCGTATTAAAAATGAACTTGCTAACATATAGGCATTTTTCGGAAAGTGAATATTTTTTTAGAAGTATTACCCACAATAACATTTCATGCTTTTGTTTTAAAAAAGCGTATAACTTTTTATTTCAGTATTAAAAAAATTGTAAAGAGCAGGGCCTGACCAATAAAAAATCACTTGTGTAAACTTTTTCTCATTAAGTTTAAATGCTAAAACTTAGTGTCAAACTTCGTGAAGAAATTATGGTAAAATAGATACTACATTTTTTAACTTTCTCTTAATTATTACTAAGGAGTTGTTTATTGTACAAATAATAGTTCCTTATTTAATTACGATGAAATATTACGTATGTTTGTATTTATAATTACATTTCATCATAAATTATATTTTCTTTCTTACTATAAATCATGGATTAGCTTCGACAGCATTATTCGCTAAGGTTATAAATAACTATGAACATCCATTTAATAGTCAAATATTAATTACGAACACTTGATTAGGCATGTCTTGTACACTCTTGATCTGACTGTGATAAGACATTACTTTCGAACTTCTGATAAGGTATGCGGGATTGAATCTTGATCAGAACCTGAGCATTATTCAGTCAGACCGAGGAAATTTATTACATGGAAATATATATTCAGGAACGAAAGAAACAAATCAGGAAAAACTTCATTAGTTACTTCGTTTATCTTTTTTCCGCCGAAACCAGTCAAAGAATAGTAGGTGCAATTTCAGGAGACTAAATCTGCGTATAATTTGCAATTGAAAGCTTCAAGATTACATACGTTTAATTAATTGAATTAACAATAGCTAAAATTTAATAATAGTCACTATACAGTTCCACCTTTTATTACAAATTTCATGTATTTGAAAACCTTAAATTCTCAGCGTAGATAACGGCAATTTTTATATTTTTAACATCTCAAGCAGTGGACTTTATAATAAACATGAAACGCCGATAGACTTCAGAAAAAATACACTTCTACTTATATTCCTGCATTAAACCGTAAACGCGAAGAAAAAAGTTAAAGTAAATCGCCAAATTACTTTCATAGTCATTGTAGCATCGCGTGCCGGCAAATGCCCGGGATTTCCTACACAACACTCGTTATTCCATTTTTATGTTCCATCGTCGGTAAGTCCAGGATTTTAGTTTCACTGCTATATTTGTATTTCGTTAACTAAAGGTAATTCCATAAAAATTTGATTCACGTAATGAAAGCGAATAATGAGGAAATTTAATTACCGGGGAGCCAATTTATTTGGAAGTGAAATATTTGCTTTTAAATATGAATTCGGTCGTGGTAAATTTCTTTTTGGGCTTTGTACGGATTTACCTTATGAATATTTTTCATTTCATCATAAGATAGAAGCTAAAAGATGCATTTCATGATAATTTTTGGGATACAATATTATTACAGCAACGCTGAATACAGTTAGGCAGATTTCAAGCACGGTTTTCAATATTGCCTCGGAGTTCTGAAGTTTGAATAAAATTGAATATTAATTATCTTATAATAATTATCGGAAAATAAAGTTAATACTAAAAGTAGATTTAAATTTATAGCAAAATATAAAATAATAATTAAATATCCTTGATATATTTAAAGAATATTTTGCTATTCAATCATTTTCTGTAAATCTGTTTTGCAAACTTAAACTTTCAATTTATATAAGGTTACGATATGTGAAATGAGGTAATCGGTCAAATTGTACAACAGATTTGTTTTCAGACGTCAAAAATATATAAGATCCAGCAAATCTGACCCAAATAAATTTGTTGTGATACTGTGTAATCAATGCTTTAATTGACACCATTCTCATAATTAATATAAACCAAATCGGCATAAAAATTAGTAGCAAAGGAGTCCAGTTTTTTTAATAATTTCTGCCAAGTCTCGGTATTTCCCATATTAAAGCTATAAGGAAACTGACCGATATAGCAAAAGACTGCACAGTTTTGGTATCAGGATTATTGATAACGATTATCTTTATTAAACTTTACTAATGACAACTAACTCCCAAAACAGTCCATTTGAATTAATCGTCTACATCCTCAAAATGGTTCTCTCAAATCCACTAATATTTCTTCTGAGTACGGTTATTCTAATATGTAAATGCAACCAAAAACTATGTAAGTGTGAGAACTGGTATTGTTGCATTTTGATTGCAAAATATTTAAATCCTTAAAGCTATATTTTATCTATTATTATAAAAAGTCGAAACTATTAGACAGATTGTTGGATTTCAGTAGTATTTCATAAGTAGTATTTCAGGTCGGAGTATCTGCGTAGTTGGCGATATGTGACTTGACGACAAGCGGATGACACAATGCCGTATATTTTCTGGTCTCTTATTTCTTGCTCCGATTCTGGCCACGTTTCCAACCTCATGGACTGGTAGGTATTCAATTCCTTTAGATGTACTAGAAGAGTCGCTGCAAGGCATACTTATCCATCTTTTAAAAACGCTTTTTTGCATATCTTGCTGAATTACGAGAACTTGATCTCGTGAAATATTCCAGTATGAAAGTACAACAAATAAAGATTTATGCTTAATTCCAGATATTTGTTGTTTAAGATTTTAGGGCGTTTAAATATATGTAAATGTATTGCACTATTATTTTGTAAAATCAGTTTAGTAATTGCGTTTATATTATATTTTATTTAGGAATTTCGATAATAACAATGTGTGCTGGTGAAATGAAAATGTATTTTACAGTAAAAAAGGTTTGCTTCACAATGTTGAGCTAATTGCATTCTGCAAGACATTATTGTCATTTGTGCGACTCCTGAATTGGGATCCAAATTGTAAGCTTTCTAAAGCTATCAGCAACGCAGCTGTCATTTTGTGTTTCTATTATTATTTTTGTATATTTAGTATTAACATTTGTTTTATACAAAAATATCCGACAAGTAACCGTGAAAGTAAAACATGTTTCAGACATCATTCGTGCATTCCGCGGTTTGAAGATGGAATGCTTGTCCGTGAGGCTACTACAGAACATGATATTCTCCGTTGCCATAGTTTAAAAAAAATAAAACAATAACGAAATATGAATAACAATCGTAGAATAATACAACTTTATAATGTGAAGATATGTTATGGGGGATTACATGTTAGATAAATACCGGCGACAACTAGCGAAAAAAACATGAAAATAGTATATCAATGTCCTATGTATTCTCTGCTTAGATTATTTTATTTTTGGTTCTATTTCATTACTATGAAACTTTTAAATAGAATGAAATGAAATAATTATGGTAACCATACAACAGTTGATTGACGTATTTTTTAATCATTGTTTAGCAATAACAATATTATCATTTTCTATAATAGAAATTAGACAAAAATAATGACGATTAGTTTATATTTGTTGCCGCATTCCTATATATTATAAAAAAAATCATGGATTGTCCGTGGAGTATTCAGGATCCATTAAAATATTTTGTGCTAATTCATTATTAAACCTTTGATATATTTATCATTGATAAAGGCATTATCTGTCAGATCATAAGGAATATTATTTAGTGACCATATTAATTAAGGACCAAATTATTTAGTGAATGAACAGAGAATAGTTTCACTTAATTATTAGAATTCTATGTCGAGGAGTTAAAATCTCGGTCTAGTGTCCATTAATTATAGACAAATTTCAAATTTTCAATTGTCTGGAAGACAGATTTATCTCGATTATCACATACGTAACTTCATTCTCTTTAGGACTAATTTAGTTAAATTTAGAATTCATTCATTCTTTAAAAATCTATAAATCTAGTCTACATCTAATTAGCTGACTTTTAACAAATTTTAGAACTAATATAAATAAATACAAAGATTTTCTTACATATATTTTTGTCTTTTTTACAATTGGCTCATAAAAGTTGATGGGTATAATCAAGTTGAAGCCGACAAATTGAATAAATTACAAAGATTAAATAATAATAAAAAATTGCCATGAATATATATTAAAATACTTGACGTCACACGGAAAACTCTTCCAGGAAAATGGAGGGCGTATAAGAAAATTCAGAATATAACTGTCAGGTGGTATGGATAATAGTTGAAATCGATTAAACCCATATTCATCCTTTTTTGCGAGTTAACAGCCAAAATATATTCGGCTTTTGAAAGACAAGCTTCGTATACAAGAAACCATATTTTTGCCAAATGAATCTGTCATGCTAAATTTTTATCTTATTTCAGTGGATCCAACGAAATATTTTTCAAAATTGAACTAATGCTGATATAGTTTATAAAGTAATTCTGTTTCTACAAAATGAAGTATCTTTGGTTTTCGATGTAACTGTTTTCGACTATAATTAGTTAGCTAGATGGTGTATACTGGAGGTATAGTTTTGTTGCATTTAAGATTTTTGTGGTTTTTTTGTGGTTTTCAGTTGACGAGTTGTATTGTTAGAAGAATTCAGAAATCGAGAGTGTGCCTGAGGCTACATCTCAAAAATGTTCCGTTTGGATAAAGTAAATTCTTATCCGGCTATCTACCTTTGCTTTATCTCTTCGTTATAAAAAATAGTTTTATAATTTAAATAAAGTCAGGACAATTTATAAAGAAGTAATGTCGGAGAGAAAATAAATAAATTATTTCTGGAACAGTTACATAAAAAATTGTGGCTAATAGAAATTTATTCAGCGCTTCGAGTACAATAGGTTACAGTCGGGCACGCAAAAATAAATTTTAAATTCGAATATGTTCAATACGGAAAAAAAGAATAATGAAGTTTATGTCTCCAAGGATTGCATTTCATATCTCTTTTAAAAAATATTGAACGAAATCCACGCATTTGCATGTGAATGCGAACAAAAAATGTTCCCTACCAATTGATTTGCAAAATAAATTGACTTTAACATAGACGTCCAACGTATTTCCATTTCCACTCAATTTCACTAAAAATACTAATTATAATATATAAAGAAGAGTACTGCGAATGAACAATATCGTAAATTTTCAAAGCTTAAAATTAACTGCGAAGTAATTTATTATTTCGATGTAGGTAAAAAATTTGTACAAAATTTATCAAAATATCTTTTCATGAAGTGCAAAAATACTTTGATTAAAGATCGGTGGATACTCTTAAAATAAAGAGTCATCTTTTGTTTTTTAAATTAGATAATTGAATTTAAGTTGTAGAATTAAAGTTGAAGCATCCGCTTACTAATTCTTTGCTTTTAATATTATATGAAAGTTACATTTACCAGATCTAATTTTAAAACAATTTTTTGATGGCGTTCGAAACAAAATTGTTAAATGCAACTGACGATGTATATTTCATAATTGATGCGAACGTTGCGTAATGGTATACAAGTTTATAAATATAAAAAAAAATCAATATACCGATACGAACATTAATACATTTCTGTACGCAAAATTATTCGCGCGATGAATAATTCTCATTATATTTTAACAGCGCACCTCGTCCGTATTTCTGAACAGCAGTCGTGACAAAACTCGCTGGTACCTTATACTCGTAATAACAATTTATTATGAAAGTTCCTCTTTGCTCTAAGGCATTCTAATGCGGTAACCGCTTGAACGGAAAATGTGAATATATTAAGCGCGAACGCATACTCAAGTCAGAAAAATGTACGATACATGCCGAAAGGTATGAGTTTCTGAGTAAAATAATATTATTCTCATTTATAATAGATTATATTTGAAAAAGTGTAAACATTTTAAAATGATTATGTACAATTATACAATTCATATGTACAAGAAACGACATACGCGTTTATAACCACACTCTACATCAAGACTCGATTCATATACACTTTTAGTGATTTCTTTCCAGGCAAAATCATGGCACTAGTCAGTGAGACAATAACATGACAAATTACAATTTTTATGTTTCAGTGTGCGTAAAATGCTATTTTACAAATTTTTCACTTATTTTGGGCGCATTTTACACATACCCGCAACATAAAATATCGTTCGACGCATGTCCGAAAATATTTTTTGTACCAATGTGAACTCAACCCTCACATTCGTAGAAAAAACTTTCACGCCCTTGTATGCTTGTATCGAAAATTACTATTTGCACATGTAGATACTGTATAAGTACAGTTTCTGGTCAACTTTAGTGCTAGAATGTAATACTGGCCAGTTCCAATTCAGTTTTGCTCCAGAAATATTTGGAACACTGCTCTGGATTTTGGACTTACATTTCAACATGAACTAATGAACAAAAGAAGAAAAGAGGATCCGATATAAAAGAGTGTAAGCGTATAAAAGTTTCAGTTTAATGTGCAAAACGGACATTTTCTACCCTGCAAAAAAAAAAATTCTCAAAGTATCCCGTTTTCTTGAAATAAGACTTGAAACTAAAGTGCTCTGAAACGAGGCACTTTCTCTTGAAATGAGACATTTTATCCTGAAATGAGACACTTTCTCAAGCAATGAGACGCTTTGAGATATTTTGTTTTTATAGTGTAGTGTTTTTTGTCCTGTGTTTTATTCATTAGATTATACAATAAAAATGACGATTCCACTCTAAATCCTAGATAGATTACTGGGCAGTTTAAACTCAAAATTACTGTTCAGGAAATGGTTTAATTTAAACCAATTACATTTTTCCCGATCAATTTTCTCATGGGGATAATTTACTTCCTTTTAATGTATTTCATATTCGTAACAATTTTTAGTGGAACATTTAAATGGTTAAGTAGGATATATATGGTAATATGTCTAAATATCGTTACTGTCCCGGGGAAAACGTTTTGGTAATTGCCACACGGAGAAAAAATTTCCTGAAAAATTACCGTGCTAGTCACCTGAAAACGGGTGCAACTTGATTTTTCGGAAATATTTATAGCAACAGACAAGAAATATTGCTTTACTGTACAGGAATATTTGCAATAACGGCTAGATATTTTTATGTACGAGCTAGTCGAAATGTTTAGTGTAGCACGGTAAAATTTACAGGACATTGAATTTTTAAGTTAGTGCAAGTCAAATAATCCCCAATATTTGAAGAATTTATAATATGTTTGCTTCATTATTTTTACTATGCCACTTCTGGAAGTGGAAGCGAAAGTTGCCGATCATATCCGAATGCTACCGAGTCTAACTGCGGTGAAAACAAAAGAGCACCAATATGGCGGCCGAGTAGTCCGACGTACGGGTCTGAACTGGTCCGAACCGAGTAGTTTGGCGATTAACTGTTTTTGTTCTCGTTGCAGTAATTTCTTTTGAACAAGTTTGGCCAATTTATACATGTGAAGGCAGTGTAAGCATAAAAACTTCTTTTTCATCATTTTTGCAATAAAATGAAGTGTTATGTGTGCCTTTTTTTGCTGTATTGTGGCACAGGAATTTTTACTGTGCTCTTGATCCGAAATTTTACATGTTACTTTGGAAAAATTCAGAATAACAATGTAAATTTTACTTTGCCAACAACATGCACTGCGTTTATGGGACAGCACGGTAATTTTTCAGCACATTTCCGTACAAAAATTCTGGGAATTTTTTCTCCGTGCATACATCATTATTAATTACAAATAATTTTTAGGCAATATTTTTGAAAAAATCCCTTAAAATTTTTCCAAAACAGAGTATCTACGTACATATATTATAATTTATAATCTTGAATAATTACATCTCTAAGCAAATAAGGCACAATATCAGAACCTCTTTGACAAGTTGGATAACCAGCTATTAGTATAGTTCGATACGAGTGCGTAAAACTAGACCATTACTGATCATGATACGAACACCATGAAAATCTAAAAAAAAACTTCCTTTTCCAGATTTAATAAATTTACTAAAGAAATATAAATAATTATGTTGAAGAAACATAATGTACAAATACTGTTAATGACTTAAAAATACTGTTATCAGATTCCCTATTTGGGCTACTATGCCTGAAATAACTTGGGTTTCTAGCAAACTTTATTGTATATAAAGAACAATGTTTAATTAAAAAATTCCTTTAAAGGAATCAAAAATTTTAAAAGCTTTCACTTTGTAATTTTCAGTGATTGCAGGTGTCAAATATTTGCGCACGTAATAATTATGCTTGTACTTAAGTGTAATTCGAGACGCGTGACACTCGGGCTGCAAAACAGCACGCAAACTCACCCCAAGCAAACATGACCTTATTTCTCCAGCAGCTGCCTGGACTTTACTACTTCGATGAATTTTGTGTAAGGTTTATTTTGTTGCTTAGTGCTAAGTTCATACTGATTAAGAAAATTTGTATTTAAACTTTAAACGAGCACGATTAAAAAAACACGTTATTAGTCGAGGGCGTTATTCACGTTTTGCAAACATAAATTTCCATCCGGGTTAATATGAATTGATTCCTTTTTTACGCTTCTTCTGTCTCTACTTTTTAAAGTAAGTTATTAAATATGAATTAGCTTGTTTACGTAAATAGCCACATAAATTTGAAACTGTGAATTTTAATCAATTATTTCCTTATACGCCGCACAAATTAGGTTAGCTTTATAATTTTTATAGAATATCGTGGCTACTATAAGATAAAATTATTGAATTCCCTGTTTAATAGGATTAAGACACGAACACGGTTCTGTTATTTATATTTTATTAGAAATGTCCTGATATTTTTTAAATGTAACAATTAAATACGGTTAATTTGTGTTCATTTGATTGGAATATTTTTAGGAATCCTTTGGAGAAAATAAGAACAAACGAAGATAAACAAATGCATGACTCAGTATTATGAATTAATTATTATTAATGATTGCTTTGGTTTTATGCGTATATCAAATAAGACGGGTTATTTAAACAATTAGAAATTTATATGTATTAAAAATGCAAACATAATATCTTGAAAATAAGATAAGTAATAAGAACTAAATTACATTTATTTGTGAAATGCAATTAATAAATCAACATTAAGTTAAACGATAACGAAACTATATCAAGTTTTGTACAGTTTACAAAACGTTCTATAATTCTTACCAACGTCTATTCTAACAATTTTGGAATTAATTTAGGGTACCTTTGATTGAAAGAAAGTTATCTAAATGTTGCAGTTATGACCTTCAATTTTACAGAAGTATAGTAATTATGATAAAAAGTCCACATAATTAATTCGGTAAATCTTGGAAGCGGGTGTGTTTATATCCTTCGAGTTTTTTTGAGAGACTTTTTTAATAGATTCCACAAAATTGAATTTTCCTTGCAGAAAAAAGAATTAAATAAAATGAAGTTATTCAATAAATGAGGCATTAAATAACATTTTTTTACCGAAAATAAATGAAACCCGGTACTTAAAGACTTCTTTTGATTTTCATTTAAATATGCCCTAACCACTCCGATGTGATTACTTTACTTGAGTTAAAATTAATCCGGTAGTATAGTTCAGCTGTCATGTTAAAAATGTAATTACTGAGTATTACTAAGTCAAATGGTGAGTACAGAGCCATCTGTGTTTATGATACCAACAAAATGAAATTGCTAATTCTTTGTTGAATGAACATCTGTTATATTTTTTAGATTATTAATATTTTATGTTAATCGTTCATAATTTACTTCATAATTTCACTATCATTTACGTTAATCATTCAAAATTTACTAATATTATTTGATGAATATTTCCGTCAATAAATTGTTTAAAACAATTTGTTATAAAAAATTGTGAACGTATTAGAGATTCGTTGATAAAATTTATTGATTTTTACTGGTTCTTTTTCAAATATGTTAATATAAGCTGAAATGCGAATAGTGTTATTTAACATACTTCACCCATTAACGCCCAAAGGACACTTTTTCTTCCTTCTATTTCAATCGAGTATTTTGTATCAAAATTGAAGTTAACAAATATTAAGAGATACATATCTTGCTGTTTTCGAGGTCGCTCTTCAAGATTCCGAGGTCAAAATTGAGTTTCAGCCATTATGAATGCCAATACGGCGTTTCACAAATTAGCATTGTTGGGGCTATTTTGAGGTCATTAGAATGATGTAGGGAATAAAAGTAAAATTTTTCTTTAAAATTGAACTATTTTGTTCGCCTTTGTTTAGAGTTTGAATAGAATCCCAATATTCTAAGGGCTCGAAAAAAATTGGTAAGAATAAATATTTTCCCAATTTTCTGGACATTGTTTCCAAATTCGGCGATATATTGGAATTGCCGATTGATGAAACTCAATTTTGACCTCGGAATCTTGAAGAGCGACCACGAAAATAGTAGGATATGTACCTCTCAATTTTTGTTAACTTCGATTTTGATACGAAATACTGGACTGAAATTGACGCACGATGAAAAAGCCGTTGGGCGTTAATGGGTTAAATACATGTTTCTTATTCATTACAACTAAATTCTACATTATGTGAAACCATTCTATTATACAAAATGATGTTCCTTGTGACCTCCAAATACAAATTGGCAGCACAATAGTACAGTACATTTTATGGTGAATTTTTCAATCTAATCACGAAAATTTACTAGATAAAGTAATTTCTGGTAAATATGAGGTTCATTGTCATCATTGTCTGAAAAAATGGTTATGGAGATCGTCCCCATTTGAAGGGCCTTTTAATAATTTATCTAACAGAACACCTTCATTTTGAGAGTTACCCTGATTCGGGTATGCAATGGTGTAGGGGAAACCACCTTTCTATGGGGAAAAACCTATGCCTGGTGCTGCAGTCGATGAAATATCGATTCTGCACGTAACATTCTTCCCAATAGAGCAGCTCTTGTAATATCAATCTCTGCACGGAAGAAATCAAATAGTTGGTTTTACTATCCAAATAGTTGTATTTGGTACAAATACGATTTTCAGCTGGTTGTACTATTCAAATAGCAGACTTGGCCACCTGATTTATCGAAGTCAATATTTAGATAATAAAATGAGCTAAAAATGTTGGCTCTATCTTATCCTACTATCCAGTTAGTAATTCCGACTATTTCTTTTTTTTCAATAGGGAATTTTCAGCCCATGGAGTTTACATAATGTGGTAATAGTCTTTTACAGAGTAAGGAAATTACATGGTACGAACAGAATCAGCAGAAACAGTTTATAACTGACTGTATTTTTTTGTATTTTTTGTTTATTTATTTCAGAAGCAAGCGTTGCTTGCGAGGATCGCTTTACCTTATGGCTAATTCAATTAATATTACAAATAACATTCGCAAACTGTGAACTTACAGCTTTGAACTTACTATCACTAAACGAGTATGTGTAAAAGTAAACAGATAAGATGTACGAGGTCGAAATGAAAAAGGAGAAGAAGGATCAAGGAGTAAGACGTGAGCACGTATGAAGTATTTATTATATAAAACACGCAGTGAAGGTTAAGATAATAAGAGAATGACAGTTTATAGATTTGGAAACGTAGAAAAATCAGTATAAAGTGAAAAACAATGAAGTTTCACAGGCCCGAGTGAGTATAACTGATTTCTGCCTCCAAGATGGAATCTCCGAAACTAACAAATTCGGTAAGAATATGCTGACAACTAACATCTAATGACAAGTTAGATTGTTTTATGATGGGGGAAAGTTTAAAAAAACGCGTTTAAATCCGTGGATTAGACAAAGGAAAATGCAGTCATTTCAGTAGTAATAGGCCGCACTACGTTTTGTTCGCCGTAGGTGCGGAATGTTACTACTTAAAATCCAGCATTTTTCTATGTATAATCCGCGACTTTGACAACGATTTTTTAAACTTTTCCAGATGATAAAACATTCAAATTTTCCATTAGGTGTTAGTTCTCATCTTACTCTATCCAAATTTGTCAGTTTCGGAGGTTCCATTTTGAGGGTGAAAATCACTTATACTCGTGGGCATCCTCCTTTGTTGTGAGAATCGGTGCTGGGAATCAAACGAGTGGAGTCATCTGAGGTTCAAATAGATGAAATGTGATATCGTGTAGTGGAAAAAAGTGATTGTTTCGATCGTGTAACTTGTGCTAATTATGAAATCGGACCAATCCGGGACGGATAATTACGACGATCTCATGTCCTAAAATATGTCATCAAAATAACGTTGGAGTCTGATTAAAGATTGACAACATTGACGTTTTTCGTTTCGCGATATTCCTGTAGTTCTTAACTCGAAGTTAGTTGGGAATTAATGAAAAATAATATTGGAATCAGTGCTGATAGCAAACACGGTCCGGAATGTATAATATTGGTCCCTTATACCGTTTGTGTCTAATATATTCAAATCTAATAGAAAGTGTTTATTTTCCACCCTAGACTTGTATAACAAGTACATTTCTAACTCTGTCTTCTATTATTATCAACATAACCTAGAATAACTGGACAATTGTCTATTTTTTAAAACGGACTTCATCAAAGATACGAGTCCATACATTTCTTGGCTCGAAAAGTACCTCCAGACTGGTGGTACTGAATAAAGTTTTAATAATAGGAAAACGATCGCAGGGGAAAAAGGATTCAGTGCAGAATTGAAGAGAAAACTTGAAAATACTCGGCAAGTGGGAACCCCGACGTCGGCTATGCGACTTTTCGGCCTCGAGACATCCCAACATATTGTGAGGCTACCGAGTGCCGGTTCGCCCCGGGATGTTACACGGCGCGTCTAAGCCTTCACGACGATGTTGCTCATGAGATGCTTGCATCTCCCATATATAGCGACCGCATTACGAATGCAGGCTGCAACGAGAATGTCGCCTCTGCTGTCGGGTATATTGAATGCATCTGCTAGTTTAATATCAGCGTGCATGTACGGCGGGGCCATCGGAGCGCGAAAGTGCCCTCCCGAGTTCGCGCGAAATAAAAACTTGCAACTCTTGATGGAAATGCATTATTTCATTCTCGCGGACGACGGAAAAAGCGCTGGATTGACAACTTCGTGACGAACTGGTCATTCGGAAGCGTATATTTTTGCTACGTTATAACAGATCACGTTTTAATTATAACAGGATAAAATAGCAGTCATAAATGTCCTTGTTATTATTAGATGTGTATATTTTTAATGATATGCTTACACATACAGAAGTACGCAGGTTGATTGAAACTGCTCGTATGACCAACTTAAAACTAAAAAAAAACATAATTTGATAATAGTAAATAGACTTTCTTTATAAGTTAGATATACTTTATCTAGCGATTTGTATCCTTAATCGTTTTAATCCTGAAAGTCAGAAATTTGGTCTACAAAGGAGGATGCCCACGGGTAGAGGTCCAGCGAGGTGTAACCTCTAAAACTACCCAATTCGGACGGAATATAATGAGTTACACCCCATAGCATATTTGACTATTTTATTACGTGGGAAAGTGTAAAAATCGTTGTTGAAATCGCAGATTTTACATAGGAACGTGCAGTAACGTAAGTAGTAACAGCGTATCCTTGAAAAGGAAATGATGATGCTGACTGTTACTACTCAGATTACTGCATTTTCTTAAGTAAAATCGGCGACTTCAACAATGATTTTTTTAACTCTCCCACCTCATGAAATAATCGAACTTGGTATCATGTGTTACATTTCATCATATTCGATCCGAATTGGGCAATTTTGGACGTTACACCTAGGGGGATAAACCCCCTTATACCCATCGACATCTTCTTGGGGATTTTAATGATCGAAGTTATGATCATTTTCCGAAAAAAATTCCGATTATCTTTACGTTTCTTTGCAAAAATCGTGTTTTTGATATTGAAAAGAGCAATACTGATAAGTGTTCCGTTAGAGAAAATGATCATAACATTTGTCTTTGACATTGACTGTTGATTATGATGACGGAATTCGTAAGAGGATGTCCAAATCTATCCTAACTTACTTTATTTGAATTTGGTTTAATGGTGGTTTTGAACAATAGTCCTAATTTCGGACTTTCGGGATGAAAAGGGTTAAGATAGGATCTCAGAAACTGAAATTTTCGGCTAGAATACCACGAGAAGTCACACATAATATCAAATTCGACTGTTCTATCAGGTGGAAAAGTTTAAAAATCGTTGTTGTAATCGCGCGTAGTACCCGATAAAATGCTGGACTATAAGTAGTAACAGTCCGCACTTTAATCTATTAATAATAAACGATAAAGATTATAATTTTATGATAGTATAATATACTATACTTATAAACAACTGAACGAAAGTGAAAGAGTCAAAGGATATAATGAAACAAATCTTAAAACTCTCCGTGTCAAATGAACATCACCAATTTATTATTTTCATCAAAGGAGAAGAAGGCCGAAGAAACATTTTTGGATGTACTTTGATCAAGGCAAGTTTAAAAAAGTGTACGTATAAGAAACATTTCCAATAAATCCCTTAGGAATTAACTTTTCTGCGTCTCTTCGGTTATGTTTACTTTGCAAAGGATACACTGTTGTCTAGTTCTATATGTGGGCATTTTTCTTTCGGGATTTAATTGAGTTCAGATTGTTAGACACAGTTTTTCGAAAGTGGAGGAGAACGACGATACGACTTTGACTCCTGATCTAGGGAATTTAGTGGTAAAAAAGTCGTAGACCACATTTAGTTTAGAAAGCACACAATTGAATAACGTTGCACTCATTGTTAAAGCAAAGTGTAACATATTCTGAGTTCATTAAGTTTGCGTTTTTGATTTCTGATGTCTTGCATGGTCATTATCACATCAAACTCATGGCAAAGCCGCAAATTTTACAGAGTTGTGTGAAATTTTTGGAAGAGATTGATGTGATAATGACCATGCAAGTCATAAGAAATCAAAAATGCAAACAATAATCAACTCAGAATATGTTACACATTTCTTTAACAGTGAGTGGAACGTTATTCAATTGTGTACTACCTTATGTTCTGCTGTGTAATATATAAAATAATTAAAACACGTGTTTTAACTATAGATTCAGGATCTCGCATTTGGCAATAGCAGTTGCGACTGTAATAAATTATACAGATTTCAGGTATTTAATGAAAACTCTTCATTACACCGACAAATAACATTGACCGCCTTTTGTGTCGTTTGGCAATCACATTATCATTTTCGAACAGATTTTTCGTACTGGAAGCTATATCTTTAGCAGAATTTTCCTATGACTTCCGCTTTTCATGTATGAAAATATGCATTTTCGGTCATGTTTCGACTGACTTGTGAGAAGTTCTCAGGTTTATCGAACATAGCGCGTGAAAATTTTGCCAGCGCCATGACTTTCAGAATGAAAAATCCGTTGGAAAATAATGCTGCCATTGCCAAAGTAAATTCTCTTTTGCTATCAAAACCATTACAATATGTCGAAAACACACATATTTCGTCATATTTACCCTAATTTTCATCGAAAATGATACATGATAGGAAAATTCTGTTGACCACATCATTTTCAGCATAAAAAATCTACTTGGAAATGATACTGTGATGAAAACAAATTCGGTGCCCGGTAGTTTAATATAAAACAATAAAAACAGTTTTTTTAATATTAATTATCAATTTTTCCAGAGATATGTTTTCTGCAATTGGAACAGTCACTGCATATGCGCACACAGTTGGATGTTTTTGATGATCTTATTACTTAAAATACCGGAAAGGAAATGTGAATTATTTCAAATAGACAATAGTTACATCAATTGCCACTAGAGAAGAACTGAACCTATAATTATATTAAAATTTTTGGCAAAATTCTTATGATTAATATTTATATTCGATAATGATTTATTTATGTCCTAAATTTTGTTGTTCTAATAACAAAATTTAATATAAACTTAAATTTACCGAGAAATTTTAATTTATTTTTTCTTTTTTCATTTTCTCTAATATAATAGACAACTGTTCATCGTTTCTGCACATCTAGGCTAAAAACCTATATAGATATGTCGTACTAGTGGCTGACGTTGCTAATGCACGATCGTGGATCTACCTGTACCCTTTCAGCTTCACTATAGAAATGGATTTCCACTTAATATACATCAGGAATCTTGTCGGAACATTTTGACACTTCTCACATGTCTGGTATTTAACGTGACATCAACATAATGTTGATGAGTGCATCTAAATTCTCAACAATGGTTATAAACTTAATATCTCTTTGTTTAAGGACGAATTCTCACATCTAATATTATGACTTTAAATTTTTTAAAATTGGCTTACAGTTTATTATACTACTGTTACAATGGATAACATTAGTACCAATAGTACATTAATTTTCTTGTTGATTTATTGAAATGATTCGCAAGTTTAAAATAAAATATTCACTATTTTTCTCATTGTGTAGTACTTTATTGACAACAATACAAGACGTGGATAAATTGCACTCTACTCTATTTTTTGTGGAAATGCAATTATCTTCGAAAACGTATAGGAGAGTCCTAGTTTGAAGTTAATGGGTTTTCAACGGTAAACACAGGAATTTGCATCCGATATCACATTGCGGAAAAATCGAAATAAAAGCATCTTTCAAGGAAGAATATACAGCTAATTATTACTATCTTGAAAATTCTGAATTCACAGCAGACCATATCGTTTTTCATTACGTCATAACAACAGATACGACTACAGACTTAAAAAAACTCGTAATTCCACTTATCGTGACTCATATTTCATGAACTTAAAATGGAAGTTTTCATAGCAAAACAAACTGTATCAAATGTCAAATTAAATTATTTTAAAATTTACGACTCGTTTTGCGGAGCTTCATAAAGGAATTATTAGATATAAAATTTATACAATTGAGGTTCCCAATTACTGTTAAATATATAATAGACATCAATTAGGAATAACCATAAAAGGCAAAGCTTTATTTCAACATCACAAGAATAATTAGTGATCTTATAAACATGTAATCAAATTTTTAATGAAATATTATTTCCTTATCCTGTAAATAGTAACCCGCGGCTCTGTTGTACTAATTCGACCATGCGCAGCTTAAAATATTAAGTATTTGCAATTTGTTCGTAAATTACAGGGCATAGTCTTTGCTTAAAACTGTTGGAGCTGAGCTAATGAACTTATATTATTATCAAATTAAAATTGAGCTGCCAGGATTCAGCAAAGAATCGCTTTATCGCTTAAGCTTTATATTACTTTCTTTTCCGCGAAAACTTTATCATTAACTTTATCGTTAATTTGTTTCGCTTTTATTTAATTAATAAAGCCATAATTTTTTATTTACAAAATACGCCTCAAAATATATACAATATTTCGCTTATTTTATTAAAAGTGGAAGTGGAGGAACGGATATTATTACGAGACATCTTCATTCTAGACATAATTTTATTTCCTTTAGCAGGTAAAGATGAGGTTCATAGAATAGATTAAGAAATTAATAAAATAATTTTAAGTCACGTCAAAATGTAGCACACATATAAACTAGAAATGATACTACATATATAGGGGACTATATATAGTTTATATATGTATAATCTATATTGACTTTATTACTTGGGTGGGTCTGCAGTTTTATATTGTAATGACGGATAGTTTCCATTTTAACAGTAAAAGTATTATAAAAGCCTTACACATAGAAAAAAGACATGTTATAATTTCATAAAAAAAACATATATCCCACAGAGGAAATAAAAAGAGTTACGAGAATGTAATAAATCAAAATTGTTATTGTTACTATTATTTAGTAAGGCAGAAACAACGCTGAATATTTCTATTGTATTAGACATTTTTATTTCTGACTATTCGAATCACATAAGGCGTAATTCATATTTCAAACTATAAATACGAAATAAGGATAAATCGCACATATTATACAGGAATGAATTATTATTAGAATACGCAGGTGAAAATGTATCTCCGGTCAATTGATTTATACGTACGAGAATATGCTAAATAAATACTGGCTATTTTTTTTAACTATATACTACATTAGTACACCCTCTAAATACACATAAATGACTTTTTAAAACCTAATTTTTGAGTCTTAATAATTTCTTAATGACAATTTTTTTAATGTGAAAATTGTGAAAAAATCACTTGCAACATATTACAAATTGACATCTTCGGTTCATTTTACTGAACATCATGGATGATTTATAGAATATTTGAATCGTTGTAATCAACACAGATTTGGCACAGGTATGTAAACATTATAATAACAACTGTTCCGTCCAAAGAAATATTATGTACCAGTTTTTATGTAGAAGTGATATCAATGATATTTGTGGTTAACTAATATCTTAAATCAATTTAAAAACCATGCTAACACTATTTAAAAAGCTCTATTTGATTCGCCATTTTGAATATTATAATAACCCGTCACAAATTTTGTTCAAGAACGTACTTTCGACAAAAAAGTTTGACAAAATAGTCATATTATCGTTCGTATCTCTCATATTCCGAGAAATGATCTTAAATAAAAACTATTGCATTTTATGCTACCCCTATTAATAAAATAATATCCAGATATTGTTTTACAAAATGTAGGTTACCGTTTTTGCATTTCGTTCCCAAGAAACTCTTATAATTCGGCAACGCAAAATATAATATTTCCATTCATTTAACGGTCGAAATTAGTAATTCTGTAATTGAAAACGACTGAATAATTCTGACGATTGATTATTTGAACTCTCAATTTATATATAAATATTACAATTCGTATTGAATACAAATTTCAATAAAAGGGGTAAATACAGAAATTATATATTATCATCATTTCTCACATTATTTTCTTTTAAATTAAATAACCAGAGTCGTAATAAAATATTCAAGCCTTATATTTCAACTATGAAATATGATTTTGAGATATTGTTGGGTTTATTTCGATAATACAACAATGCATTATAATGGGTTTTAACATTTTCATTCCGCGGAAATACAGTTATAAATGGATAACGTTGCCTGTATTAATAATTATTTTCTTAAATAAACATGCTATGTGATACGTACAGTGTCACTTGTTTATGTTCAAAAGTGAATTGGCTGTAAAGCTTGGAATATATACGAATAACAGTAGGTATATTTGCGACATTAATAATTAATATTAAAACTCGAAATTATGAACCAGAACTCGGGACTAACTTAATAAATCGTTATTTTCAAACCGAATTGCATGACCTATACAATATATAATTTCGATTTATTGCAGAATAAAGAACCGGACTTACTTAATTAAAAAAAAAAGACATAAAGGTTGATCCTAGGCCGAATTTGCGTTTAATTTTCCCATAAATGCGGAATTAATAGAATAATGTCATTGCAGTACAGTTTTATATGTTTATTCGTGTGTCTAAAACTTTTGTAAATAAATTATTCTTTCGTATTTCATTTTAAATTTGTTTATGCACATTTGTACAAACAGGAAATTTGCATAAAATATAATATTAAAGATTGGATGTATGCTGTATACATTCCTAAATTTTAGCAAGGCTGGTGAAAACGCCGTTAATTAGGTATGTTTGAATGTACTACTTTCATTATTATTTCATTAAATATAACTAATGAAATAAGCATGAGTAATTAATCCAGTTTGGATGCTGTTTACACTATCAAGATTACCTTATTATATTAATTAGCTCACTTTTTGGATTTCTACTAACATTGCATATAAGCAAAACCACACGAGAATGTAATCATATAAGTATCCAGTCTACAAAATCATTGCATCTAACAAATTAATGTTAAAGGCGTTTTTTCTTTGTTTACCAGCATTTTTAATTTTGATTCGTTTCTTTTACGATTACCAACTTGTCTAAAGAGAACTTGGCTGCGAACTAGAGCCGAAAACGTTAAATGTTGTTTTTTTTGTAACCTGTTTATATATGAGTCTTTTTAGACGTTTTTTAACCTGAATATCCACTTATTCCGTTGGAATTTCATGTGAATTCCTCTTTTAATATATCGGGCTGAAGCAATTTCCCGTTTTTTGGATACATAAACTACTTTTTCCTCAATGTTGACTTAAGAATATAATCGATATTATTTTTGTGAGAACCGTAAATTTGACTTTTCGGATAAAATGTAAGAGCATAGCCAAACGTGAAAATATTCAATGAAATTTTAATAAAAATAATAACATTTTCTCGTATTATTTACCTTATATTATGCAAAATCAGTGATATTTGATTCAACCGGTCGAATTTGCTATTATGAGAGTTAAAATTATTACTAGCATGTGCCATTTGTATTAAACTTGATCTCTTAGATCTTTTATTTACTAATCACAGACGAATGTTTCATCCGCTGCGATTACATTTACGTTATCTTCTCATTTATACAGGAATTTGAAGCAATAATTCCAATGTGATTCGAACGTAATATACAGTTGATAATTTTTCAAAAGAAAATAAGTAGTTTCTACAAATGCCGCTTTCAGTGTTCCGGAACTTTGAACTTCAAAATTAAGATTCTTCACATTTATTTTATGTAAATGTAGAGATAAAATCCATAAGATTTTATTATCAAATAACTAATCTAACTTTTTACACTGATTTGTTTTAATGAAAAGTGCTATATTTCTAAAGAACTCTAAAAATAAAGCTACGTGTAGTAAGTGCTAAAAAAATAAAAATAAAAAAAAAATTTTACCAACTAAAGGTCCATTTTATCACAATCATTTCATAAAAAAAAAACCTTTACTTAAATTCGACCAAATACTAATATTGACTATAAACATTTAGATTAAGATGTTAATTAAATTTTTAGTTTACAATTGTTAAAATTTTTCTCAATTGTGGATTTGAAATGATGTTTTTTCTATATCCTATCTCTGGATATTCTTCGAAATGTTTATAGCATGTTCCATGGATCGTTGATTACAACAATGTGCATATTCTTAAGTTACTTTCAAAATTGCAGATACGTTACAGCTGCTCAAGATTTTGACTGAGATTTCTGTGTTTTACATAGGTAGAATATCTAGGATTCCGTAATTCTGACATCCGGTTCGTGATCACCGACCTCGAAATCCCTTGAGTACCAGTCAGAGGCCGCTTCGAAAGCGGAAGATTTTACATTTCCGAGATTTCAGCGGCCATCATTTCAGCGCCATCTTCAATTTAGTAATAGATCAATCTATACTCATAGTTTTATCATTTTTATTTCATGATAGATATTGTATTATTTATTTGATCTTATTAATGATATTTATTCATTACGAAACTGGATAGTATTATTCAATCATTTAACTGAAACTTAGTTTTAACTGTTTATAGTTACTACGGGTCTTAACAATAAACAAATACTCCTCGGCGTTAAACATTCTTCGATTCATTTAAACAATTACGGTTCTGCGAATGTTAGCTAGTAATAAACATGGACTCGATTGCGACTTATTAAGCTGACCGTTGTTGAAGTAACAAACGGAAGTTTACTATTTCTATGATGATTTATCGAAACCGCAATTCTGTCCAATGACTTGTATGGAGTGTCCACTCTTTTTCTGCCTTTTTAACGCATTTCACCTGGTATCGATGAAAGGTGGAGTTGGTTTCTTACATCCAGATTACGCAAACAAAGCGTTCCTGGTTAAAACTGGTCTGATAACTGCATTCTGCATAGCCTGTATTGCGTTCGAATACATATGTACACAATGACCTCTGGCAACTTCTTTTCAAGGAAACTCTCGCTACGTTTTAGGACGATCACAACGGTTTCTTGTGATGCTGGTGTAGCTGTCGGGAAAATTGATTCTCTGTATTGCTTGGAACTCATCACTAAATCAGATGATTCCACCCTTGCCTGATCAATTGTTTTAGTTATTCTTCAGGAATAATGTATATGTTATTTTTTAGTATATCCAGGATCTAAGTAAGGTGATGTGAACTTATGTTGTATAGCGGAATGTTCCTGTTGTATATCGAGATAAAGAAAGTTGCACACGAGTATAGATGATTTCCGCCCTCGAGATGGAAGATTCGAAACCGACAAATTCGGGTAATGTATGATGAGAACCAACACACAATGGAAAATTCGATTGTTTTATTATCTGGGAAAATTTAAGAAAATGTCTTTAAAGCGGATTATACGTAGAAAAATGCAGTAATTTCAGTAGTAATAGGCCGCTTTGTGTTTTGTTCGCAGTAGTCGCGGACTGTTACTACTTAGATTTCAAGCATTTTTCTATGTATAATCCGCAACTTGGACAACGATTTTTTAAACTTTCCCAGATGATAAAATAATTGAATCTTCCACTAGGTGTTAGTTCTCATCATACTCTACCCGAATTTTTCGGTTTCGGAGGTTCCATCTCCAGAGCGGAAATCACCTATACTCGTGCGCATCCTCTTTTTTCATGTGCCAATTTAAATAATACATCAGTTCAATACATATGAATAAATTTATGCGAATTATAGTACTTTTGGTAGCGTCAGAATACTCGCGTTGATATAAAGTTACATGGAAGTCCCAAATGTCAGTAAAATGTTTCATAAAACAACTTTAGAACCGTGCGAGGCATAAGATGCATTGCAGTAGTGCACGTTCCTTTTAGTCAGACATATCCAGTTGAAGTATTCCTAAAACATCTTCTTTCAGCAAAATTCGCCGAAACAATATAATGGCCCTATTTAGGAACATCGCGAGCATAATACGAGCTCGACATTGACGCGAAGTAACGGGCTGCAAAATTTCGTATAAACATCGCTTTTACTTCCGGAGAAGAACGCGGGAAACAAACATTAACTCATATCTCAGCGACGTACGCGCGACACGTAAAAATGCGTCAATTAAGATCGCTGCAGCGTAACAGCAGAAACTTGCTGGCGTGTACACAGCTGACGTGATAAAAGTCTGTCAGCTGCCAGGGTGAAATTGCCCACAGGCGAGTTACGTTGCGCATGCGCGAGAATCGGAAGCCCCGCGTTTTCGGCCACAAAATGCTATTTGTCGTGGAGCTGCTGCGGCGGCGGCGGAGGCGGTGGGGCCACTCTTCCAAGAACCGTTCAGGAATACCCGGTACGTGATGCGCCGGTTTCACCTCGCTTCACCGTGAAAACCCCGTGAGTGCTACTGCCAGTAAAGGACGACGCACGCCTGCACTCTGCATTAGCCCGAAATGCAGAATATTGCAAGCTCCCTCTCTGACGTTTCGTCGCATGACGCTGCGAGAAGTTCTCGAGCATGCATAAAGATGTACGTGCGTACATCGCACACATTGCCATATTATAGATGCTTCCACTCGGAGAACGAAATATATGCGAGACGAATGGTACCTAGGACTTGAAAGGCGGAAAAATATTCTATTACTCCCGGAAAATTTTGGCATTTTTACAAAATATCTTCTCTCGGTAGTAAGGCGAAGCTTGTTTCGGTCTGCAGATTGTGAAAGTAATCATTTTTTCTTTGTCAGGAAGCCACTCTTGAATTTATTGTCTGGGAAGACTGAAATTCTTTGGAGACATGAATGCAGCAATATCCTGTACATATCACGATTGTAGTTATCAAAATGTATATTCTCTTATATTTGATCCACTCAAATATATCTTTGAACACAATAATTACATATTTGAAAATCCTTTTGAAATGTCAGCCGAAATTCTAGAAGCAGATTAAAGTTAATTATAGCGAATACGCCTCGCTGATGTGCAGGCATGTGTCCTGGTATCAAACACATTTTTAAAATAGTCTTGCATGGTGAATACTGGATTTTATTTTGAACATAACACAGACCATCTAATGAGACAAACTTCCATATTCAGAAAACTGACTATACTTTTCCAAAGCTTTTGATGTGCTAACAAAAGTCCAAGTCCAGTCACATTGGGATTCTGATGTATCCTAAATTCGCATTACAATAAACGCCGTTTTTGTTACTTTTGAGGTTATATATGCACAGCAGGTTTATAGTTACCGAAATGAACACTCAGAATCTGAAAGTATAAGTCATTCTATATAAAGTGAATTTATCTTATCCGTAAATTCTTAAATAAAAAAAATGTTTTTTATAAAAGGCATTATTTCTTGCAGTAACGGGTATAATATAATATATAACGTTTTAGAAAAATTTTTCAAAATTAACTAAAAATAAGCAGTATGAATGACAGATTTATAAAAAAAATGTTACAACATGAATGTTGAAACCATAATTCATAAAGGATTTTCCGGTTTATGGATCTTAGGTCAATCATGACATTGAGGAATTAAAGATACAAGTAATTCTCTTTCAAATAGGGTTACTGAAATATCTTCTTGTCTGCTGGGTTTCTACGATTTGAAGTCTACATATTTTCAATTAGCAGACAAAATATATGTGATCTCCCAAAAATGATTATGCTTTTACATATGAAAAGTATATTTCACGATAATTTGAAATCGGCTTTTTAATAAACATTCGGAAAAATTAAATGTAGTTATTTTTACAAGCTAAAAGTACAGAATGTAATGTAACAAACGGAATAACGAATGTTGGAATGTAATGGTAATACGTTTATTATAGTAATACAGATTTATTACTATATTGTTTACTAGAAATAAAATTTGAGAGCCACAAAATCGCAGGCATGAATAGTATAATGATGATCGAATGTGGATAATGCATCGAATATGAAAAAGAATGTTGTACCCATTAACTTTGCAATTTCTATGAGCATCACAAATGTTGTGCACTTATTACTAAATTATGTGAAACGGGTTAAAGCATAATTATAACCCTTTCTATTTCGTGTCATAAAATACTGAAAAGATCATTGCTTATAGCAATGTCTGACAAAATCCATCTGTTTTCACTTATCGCCTACTAAATTTAATTACACGGATCGGTGTATACTTATTCGAACAAACAAGGCGAGAAAGTTTTGTAAAACGTAAACAAGAAAAGGTAGGCGATAGCTACTTAACTACAAGAGGAGAAAGGAGATCAGTAAATATAACGGAACTATATTATCTGTTTTTGTTGTTCATAATCTAACCATAATATTCCAAGGACATTTTTCCAAAATTTATTAAAATATCCCGTAATTTATATTTTAACTTCTGAGTTTTACATCTTCAATCATTCTTTTCATTTTAAAAAGATTCCCAAGGAACATTATTTCGTACTGCAATTAAGATGCAGCGTTGCAACATTTGAGTTGTGAAAAATAGATTAATAAATTCCATGTTTTTTTATTGTCTGGAGTTTATTACACCAGCTATTTTGTAGTCAAACTGTAACACTAATTTTGAGAGCAGTTACATGTACTTCCAGTATGGTACGAAAGGCAACATTCAACAAAAAAGTGCTGAAATTGTTTGTAAGTCAGGCTTAAATAAAAATCACCATTGTTCTTGCTCAATTCATTCCTTTACCATTCAAGAAGCTGCCCAATGTCGACAATATTCGCCTAATTTTAATTACGGTAGCTCAATGTGCTCACTAATAAGTAGCACTATAATTTGCCTTTCTTCCCCAAACGTTACATATGAATCTTGTATTTCATATACCCAATATTATTTATTTGCATACAATTTTCGTCATAATTCTCCAAAGCTATTAGTACGTAACGTCCTATTACGTTAACGGACGCAGTAGATGCAGACAGTGACGGTGAGACGAACATTTCACGCATACAAACAAATTGCCATTTAAGGCATTATTTTCTTTACTTGTGTTACATTTTTTATCGTAAAATAGGAGCTATAAGTATTATTTTGTGTCATTACTGAAACCGTTTCATCATTACTGTCGAAAGATATACCATCTCAAACATTGCACAAAACAGTGTTTTTTCAAACTTTGACCCCGTTTTTCGTGGAACCAAGAGCTAATAAAAAAATGTTTATTACTGGATTCGGATTCAGTGACCTAAAGTTAACAAAGATTAGCTCATGTCATCTCCGAAACAAAAAATTGCTTTAAATTTGTTGACCAGTGTAATAACCACTTGGAGTTTGCAATTTGCTACATCATTAATAAGGCTGCACTGTTTTAGGTAGCAACGCCATGGCAGCGATATTACAGAAGAAAATTTTATGACGATAATATCTTGGTAATTGTTCATAATTACATAACTTCTAATTAACTTACGTGTTTCAAGTATTTAGATTTCTCAAACTGTACTTTACTTAACGTAAATGCCAAAATGTATCACTGTTGTGTAATATATAATTTTGCTCCTTGCCGAAACCAGAACCCTTTGAAAGGAAACTGCTGATCAAGTGGTAGTCAAATTCCATTTTAAAAGCTTTCCGTTAGATTTCCTTCTAATTAAAAATAACGCGATACTGACCTCACTTGATATGGTGCGGATGCAATGAAAATTAATCACTGTTTAGCAAATCGTGCTATTGAGCAAATTTAGTTTGTTACAGATAATATCAACTATAATATTCTCATGTAATGATACCGGATATTAGTATAATTGCATCGATAATGGATTTAATTCGATAGACATTCAATCTTCTGTGTTAAGTGTTAAATCCTATTCTACTTACAATTAACTTCAATAAACAAAACTAATTCGCAACCAGTTTAATTCTATTTGAATTCGATTCAAAGCGCACGGTAAGTCTTGAATTATCATTGGCTAAATCTGTATTGATGAACAACTTGGAAGAAAAGGGGCTATTTATATTTTCCATCAAATTCGATTAATCTAAATTTGTTAAAAATATTTTTAGATAGCAAACTTAATTTAATAAATAATTTATTACTATTTATTAATAAATAATATGTTTAATTTAATTACTGGCTCTCACTTTCTTTCGAACCAATAATGATTAAACAAATAGTTTATTTTTTATGATTGCCCCTTTCCCCACTCATTAGTTTACAGCTTGTCGAATATTCTTAGCACTGTTCTAAAACAAACAGTCTAAAAAGTAGATCGCTTTCACCTCCATTAAACTCAATTTAATTGATTGCATTAAAATTAACGTATAATTTAATTATAGTTCGAGACAACATTGATTGAAAGTATCAAGTCTATCTTTGAACATTAAAATCCTTCGTAATTTTAGCCTAAAGAATAGCATCATGCACTTCCATCGATTACTTATTTTTTTCAGAAATATTCTTCACGTACTATAGACTAATATTTTTTATAACAACATTGACTTTTTGTACTATCTAAATGATTAATGCTGTAGATTCATTTGCTTAATAAATCGTTTACTAAGTCTTTGGAATAATTTTTTCGTAACAAAACTCATTTAAAATTATGAAATAATAACGTTGCATCAGTTATTTCAACCACGTTTATTTATCGTTTTCTTGTATTAAAAAACCTCCTTTTACAAATTGAATTAAAACAATTTTAAATTCAATACTAAATATGTTTTCAATACCTGAATGAGATATTGTAGAGCTTTGATGAAGCGGCGTTTAGTCCAGCAATATATATATAAATCGTTAACAGTTTTTCTATAAGAGATAATTACTCGCATTTTGCATAAATGTAGGTTACTTTATGAAACACTTTTAAAGTGGAATTCATATCCAATCCGCATTGCAAATAAATTTTCATTCACATAAATATTAATTCTGAAATATTACTTCAAAGAAAGAATATGCTTTCACTGGAATGTATTTCGAATTGAACCGATGCGCACTAGAGAAGTGAATGTTACGTAATCGATACAAAATAAGCTTATTTATTATCCCCAGGTTACATGGCGTTTACTCGAATTCGATCCTATTTCGGAGATCTATGATCAAGTGCGATTTGCATTATCAGGTTAGGAGAATGCTCGTATATGAATGACTTTATAACAATTTCTAAACCGTAGATTAAATATTTGATTGTGAATCCTTGAACAAAACAATCACTAGTGGTTCTACAGTATGAAAAATGTATAGATTCGAAGAATAAAAAAAGAAAAACACCGTGAACGATGACGCCTGACCATTAATAACTTGTTCTACTTAAATATTTGAAAAATTTTATTATCGATGTCATAGTAATTATTCAGAATTTATATAGAAACTTTACAATTTATTGGATTATCAATATTTATCCAGATTATTACAGTGTACAATCCTTCCCAGAGGAAGTTAAATTATTAAGAATGTAAAATATGTTTAATATCCGAAGATTTACGTTGTTTTTACAAACGATATGTCATATTTTAAAATTGCACTGTATGGTTATCGTACAATTTCTAAAACAGAAAATAAAATTCCTGATTTCTTCAAATATTTTGGAGCGCAACAGGAAGACATTATTTCGCAGAACTGGAAGTTTTAAAATTATGCCCGGTCGGAAAGTAGTACTATAACTTGAAAAATACTAGTTTATACTTATTCTTAAACCATAAAGTTAAAAGTAGGTAAACTGATTTGGTAGAACTTTCTAGAACTAATATGAATTCTTGACAGAAAGCGAGCAGTATGTCTCAATGTCGAGGATGAAATTTAATTTTACTCTTCAAGTTTGCAGGAAACGCGTCAGTACTTGACAAATACTGCGGCAATACCACGCTACAGAGCTGGAGAAGTTCGAACCGAGTATAAAGCCCTATTGAAGCATCCAATAAGAGGATCAAGTCTTTATCAGCCGTACAAGATCGTCTTAATTGAGCCAATCATCCAGCCAAACGGAATTTCGCTTTCCGCTCAAGCCAGATTAGAACATTTGTAAATGCGATTTGTGTGATGCGAATAAGCTCCACCAAGCTGAACAATAGTCAATTCATATGCAATAGATTTTATTTCTGCTGTATCGATTCTTGTTAAATCCATTTAATCTTACTCATGTCATATATTGTTTAACATGCGCCCTAAGCTTTGCGTATACTACTTGTTTAGTCGCAAACATCCAACAGAAATAGATGAATATACTTTCCATTAAGCCATCAAACTCCAACATAATACTCATATATGTTACACGTGAATGAGCAGAAATTTCTTACTCAGGGGTTTTCAGTGTTGCTGATCATAAATCCGTTGTCAGATTTATCAACAGCGACCTCGAAAACCTTTGAATACTCAATTTTATCCAGATATTTTTTCACAATTTGATACCTCAACAAGTTTATAAAAATATGAAAAAAATGGTTTTTGTGCGAGAATGTATGGTTTATATAGATCTAATTACATGCGGAATAGTTTTGATATAGTTGCACAACTTCTATGAATCAATATTTTGTCAGAAATAATCTAAAATTCAAAATAGCGGATCGAATATGGTCTATAAGAATTTCAAAACACTCTGCTTTCAACGAAAATAAATATACAGTGGTATCCTGCTCTAATCAATGTCAAAACACGTGAATAATTTCCAATAATAGACGAATTGAAAAATTGGTACGTAACCACAATAACATTTTGTAGAGGTTAGGATGATTTTAGATGGAAAACGAAAATAGTCCCTCATTTCTTGACAATTTTGTGCACTTTTGGTCAAAACTCGCAATTATTTCCGTTAATTTGGTAACATAAAAAAAGAGGTTGAATTTTTTACATCCATTTTGGATATAAAACACATTTGAACAACATTTGATTACACTAATTATAATGTAACTCGAAAAATGTTAGAGAAGGACATTTTGAACTCAATATTTATCCATGCGCACAATCAACAGACAAATGTCTATCTCTGGAACCTACTAAGTTAAGTTTCATCCGTTACAAATGGATTGATATAAAATTTCCCAATCCAATGAGAATACGTGGTCATTTATTAAGAAGCAAAATTCGTCAAAACTACACCTTTTCTACCTTCCCAAGTAAAAAAAGTTTATTGAAATGTAAACATTATTTTGAGGCAATTCAAAACAAAAACTGGTCTTAAATTACATTAATATTATTATAAAATTAAGTTTATAACACTGTTCGGATCTAGTACTGATCTATACTTATCCTGTTACTAACGTAAACATTAAAATTAAACTAAAATAAATTTTAAAGCAATAAAAATATTTGTAGTTTTTGGAGTCGTCATTTTAAAACATGATATTAAGTTAAGGTTACTTTGTCTATTTTCAAAAGAAAATGTTTATGCGGCAGATTGATCGAGTTAAATTTTACTAAATCAAAGTTATTAAAATTAAAAAATCATTCATTCTTGTACCTAAATTATGACAATTTAATTTTGAATAATCTCGAAAAAGATCACATCTAGAAAACTTTGTGATCTCCTAGCTTCCATACAAAGTTGGTCAGATCAACGCTCTGGAAAGATTTTTTTTATCGAATTATGTTTTGGCAAGTGGGTACTACACTATAAATAATAAAGCAAAAAAATAGCTACTTTATACAATTAAAGTTAAGAACGAATTCGGATGTCTGGTTTTCCAGTCATTATTCAAGAGCTACCACATTTTAATGGTTTGTTCATTTTATTTTATTCTACGCAATAAATATGTACTAGTCTTATAAAACAATACCAGCAAATTAAAATATTTTACTACCTCATTTACAAAAAGGTAATTTTACTAGGTCGTCCTTAATTATGGAGTGAAACGGCATATTATAAACTACGAAGGATATAGACGCATATTTTCGGTGAAGAAGCTGGAATATTTTAGAGGTGATTTTTAAATCGCAAAATTTGAATCAGAAATCAGATTTTCAAAATTCAAAACATATTCAAGCCATTAAACTTGCTGCAATAATAGGGTAGAATGGGAAAATCTCGATATCCAGAGGAGGCTACTGAAGGGAAGTCGATGAATTCGAAAGTGATATCGGAATATTTGAAAGTGAATATAACGGATTCAATATAGAAGAAGAAGATTGACACCTGAAAACATACATTAATAAATAGTAACACTTACCCGGCAACAAAAATGTCAATCATTTTCAATTAATTGATAGCAGTAATTTTTTGTTTATATTGGTGTATTTTAATTTTTACACAGTAAATCAACAGATATTAAGCTTTTATTAATCTTGGTTTATACGAAAGATATTATTTTTAAATATTCCTGAAATTCGAAATTCTTGTACTGTAATATGGATACACAATAGAATATAATTACTATTCATTCACTTAGAAAGAAACTGGTAATATTATATAATTATTTAGTAGTATAATAAAATAAAATAAGAATCTAGTTTCCTATAAAAACTACGTAAAAATCATATATCTATTCTGTAAAAATTAAGGAATATATTTTGCTCCATTGTTAAGAACAATCAGAAACGTAAAATATGTTAATAGTAATATAAAAAAGTATAAAATTTGTATCAATCAAATTAATTTCAGAGATTTCTAAGTATTATATTCTATGTTCACAGAACCAGCAAATATTACAAAAATTAAATTAACACATATGTTGTAATGTCGATAAAAGGTCCAATATAATTTTATCAAGAATATAATTTATTATATGAATACAAAATCGTGGTGATGTAAATAGATACAATACATGCAAATGTTGAAATGAGTGGAAATGTAAATAACGTTGCTATTTGCATCGGCTTTGCTACATTATTAATTGCTTTTCATTTCAAATCGATTGCTCTAATTGCACGTATAAAATACTCATGAAATATTTCTCATCAAAAGTGAAATATTTATAGCTGCTGATAAAACTATTATTTCAAATTGAAAATAAAAACAGAGTTACAGAACGCGATTGATACAAAAGGTTTCATTACTGAGGTTGAGTTGTTTAATCGAATTGATTTATTTTTTACATATCTGATATTTTCCTTGTCAAAATTGACATTATGTGAAAATAAAATTTAGTGGAAAATTGATTGTTCAATTTTTAACTCTGAAGACGTTAAAATATCTGCATCTAAAACAATTTCATCAATTTGTAAATCTTTAACAATTTTCAAAATCTTCCGAAAAAGTTATACAATAAAACAATAAAAAAATACACATTACAAATCTTTAGTTCATACTATTCATTAATTTTTAATTAAGACAGTGTTTCTTATATTTTTAGTGGCAATGCATATTTAGTTTTTAATTACAAAATCATTTAGTTAAACATATTTCTAAACAATTCGTAAAATTTTTCTCGGAAATAAGTCAATTTCAAAAACTAAAATTGATTCGGTCAAATCCTTTTTTTTTAATTTTACCCGCTCGATTCTCAGTAAACTCCACACGGTCAAATGTTAAAATTATATTAATAAAATTTGTATCGTAAATAAAAAATAATCGAAATAAAATTTGTCTGTCAGTGTTTATTTATTGAATAATCCAACAGCATTTAAGTTTATCTGCAATACAACTGAAAAGCAATGCATGAAACAACGACGCGTGTCAATTTGTAAAGTAATCTTAAGTCAATAAACCAAAATAAGACTTAAATTGAAAATTTTCTTAATTAATCTTTTAATGGTATCAATAAGAAAATCAAATAAATGGATGAAGAAGGTTGTTTAAAACATCCTTTTTAAAAAATCATTTAGTTCTTAAACTTCCTAAAAAATAAGTATAAATGTAAAATACACAAAAACCATGAAGTGAGTTCGTTAAGTTTCTCTTCAGCCATCTTATTTATTAATAAAAAAATTGTCATCCCTTCATTGGTTTATACAAATGTATTTTTGAAAACCCGGATTTTATAAAATCAACCCTCCAACGGTGCTTTCTGGCATTGTCGTTCTATTTTTTCACTACCACGTTAAACCTGATTATGTCTTAATTTGGAATACTGGAAGCGGAGCAGATCTAAACAAGGACAAACGTATGTAGGAAACCTCATTGAACAAATACTGAAATAAAAAATTTTCCTGCGCTCCATTATTGGTTTTATTTCCAATTTCCCTTGCAAGAAATTACCTAGTGCCGAGACACATGGAATTCGCTAACCTACTTTAATTTTGCTACTTAAAGATCCTCGGATGTGTTATTTTCGCCTGACACTATATTATCGAATTAAAAATAAAAATGAACATCAGGTGTTTAAATGTATATTTATACATTTGTAATGATAAAAACTGCATTAGTTTCATACGTATCTGACAGTAGATGATTTTTACATGACTTCTGTAGTCGACAGCCGAAGTATATTTTCAGTTAGTTCTTCTCATATCTTTTCATGACGTATGTCTCTATATATAGGATTACAAATTACACGAATCGATGACTAAAGTCAAAATGCAGTACCTACGTGCGACATGTGTCAGTTGTTGTTAAGTATAGATGTTTCAGCGTAGGTTAAAGTCAATTTCCGAATTCTGTCATAACCTAAAATTCTTCCTTTATTAATCAGAACACGAAGGAATGATAATCAGTACTTTTCTAATGAATACATATATAAAAAATATTCCATCTTTCTTAAAACTTATATCTAACTCTGATAGATTTGAGTTTCTCATAGATGATATTCAGAATGCTTTGATTCTGAACACTTTACTTCTATATTCTATTTTTACAATTTGATGCAGGATATACTTTACTAAAGGTTGCTTTTACCAGCACTATACTAAAACCAAACGTTCAGAGATTCCTTTCGGAATAAGGTAGACCGAATTGTTTACCTATTTTTACAATATTTCCCTATCTAAGAAAGTAAAACCCACCAGTTTTTGGAGAACAGGCTAATTGTTTCTTTCCATGCACACTACTCTCTCTTCATGAGCTATTCTCGCTTTATTGTTTCTGTGTCAGACAATAGAACGTTTTTAATAAAAATAATTATTTACGACTTTGATGGATAAAATTCCTCATTATTTTAATTAAATCAGACTGATTTTTTAGCGATATCTTAAAGTTAGGTTTCGATAGAAGAAATTTTCCATTGTGTCGACGATTTCTTAAAGCGTAAGTTTAAATCTCGTATAAAACATTACCTAATTTCAAATTATCCACCAGAATATCAGGAACATTTTACTTAGGTCGACGGCCCAGGTTTTCCGTTTTCAAATTTCGAAAACCACAAATAAACATCAGGTCCCTGGAAATTTTACAAAGGATTTGATCTTTTTGGAGGTTGATTCGTCGCTTAAAACTGGCGGATGCAATATGTTTCGACAAGGCAACTCGCGAATCTGTAAACGGGTTTGCTCGAAATTCAATAGCCGTCGGCATCGCTTCGCCGTGCTTCGCATCCGTGCCAGTCTATCTTTCGACCTCTTATCCAAGCTTGCGATAACCTGTGAAATGCTGTCCGCGACGAAGCAGAAGCTTCTGTGATGCTTATTTTTTTTTATCTGAGTACAGTTCGAATTTTCCGTGTGGTCGTGACGCTTTCGCAAAGACAATATTTCCTGTAATTTAATTAACTGCGTTCCTCAGTTGTGATTTTATTGCTTTTCACTATTGTGAATGATTAGAGCCTGATATTAATTAGATCCTGGCATCTTGAGTATTCGGAACGCTAATGAATTTGAAACTTTTCACCGATTTAACTTCAACCTGAGCTGATAAAGCATATTTTCGCTGTTACCCACACGTACAATTTTCAGATATCTAGAATGATTATTATTTTATAAAGATAAAAAATACCTAGGCTTTGCTCATTCACCCATTCGCTATGACGCTCATCTATAGACCTAAACCAAAATTCAATTCGTCATTTTTAAATACTTCTACTTTGAAGGCTCTTATTATATATACTTCATTGAATATCAGCAGTATTAAGTTTTGTTATTAAACTATTATCTAACGCAATTATAAGTATTTTTGAAGTTTCCGAGTTGAAAACATTGACTGATTTCCGACTATACATATACTGTCGGCTCTTAACCTATTGTCCTACTCTTGCAGACTATGCATACCAGCCTATGTAGTCGTATCCATTATGTTCGAGTAGAATTATTTTTATATTATTTATCTGGTGCATATTATTTGTATCTATTTTAGCCGTTTCAATCTTCGAACGCTCGGAAATAAATCAGTGAATCTAAAATATGAAAACATTCGCGCTGCATCGCCTGGGAATTGAAACAGCCCAGGTAAAAATGGGCGGAGCAAAACCCCGACTAGGTAGTGACTCAGTACTGGTATCCGGTGCTGATTAACGGAAATGTGTGAGCACTGTCATTAACATCGGCTAAGTACTGACATAGTACTGGCGGCCAGTACGGATTTCGGTATTGACAGCTTACTGGCCGCCAGTCAAATCAGTACTGACACAGTACTTTTGTCGGTATGAAATGATTACTGACCGCCGGAGAAAATCAATACTGACACAGTACTGATTGCCAGTAATTTTTTCGGTTTTGACAGATTACTGATCACCAAAGAAAATCAGTACTGATACAGTACTAATTGCATGTGCTTGCGGTCGGTATGAAATAATTACTGATCGCGGAAGCAAATCACTACTGACTCCATACTGACCGCTAGTACCGTTTTCGGTATTAAATGTCTACGGACCGTCGCGGCGGAACAAGTCAGTACTGAAATATTACTAGCTACCAGTACTATTGTTGGTATGAAATGATTGCTGACCGTCGGAGTAAATCAGTACTGACCAAGTACTAATGCGTGCACCACTGTAAAAGTACTGAACCAGTACTAACAATCAACACTGACAACCACGGTAAATCAGTACCAACGAGATAGTACCGCTCAGTACCGACATTCGGAGTTGAGTCAGTAGTGAATTCGGTATTATATCAGTATTGTCCCCGTACTACAAGTCAGTGATAGTGTCCGAAAGGATATCATTATTAATGTAAATTCGATTCGATATAATTTGTAGCCAAATTACTTTCAAAATATATATTTTTTCGAATAATAAATACACAAATGCGATGTTCTATAGACAAGTCAAATACGTTAGTAATATAAATTGCAGGGATAAAATATTAACAGTTCTAGACGCATTACTAACAATATAAGGAAAACAATGAGATACAAAATAATTATTATATTATACGATAGATAGAAAAGACATTATATATATTTATACATTATTACATCTAACAAACGGTGCTTCAAATATATTAGTCTTCTACCTCAAGTAACGGGTAACCGTAGCGTGCGAGTGTAGTGGTTCTGGCGTTAGCGTAGTAAGCGAGAGATCCAGGTTCGATTCCCTGTCGGGACGAGTTTTTTCAGATTTGTTTGCGTGCGTTACATATTTATAAGCAAATACGTTAAATTAATGGTGTAAAAGTAGCATAAGGATGCACATAAATACTTTTCCAATAACAGATAATGTATATCATATAATTTTTATTAATTTCGAACTGGCGATCAGTACTAATTCAGTATTGATTTCCGGTACTGTCGGTCAGTACTGGTCCGGTACTTATATACTTCGACAGTACTGAACTGCGCTACATGCCGGTGGTCGCCCAGTACCGACTGAGGGCGATCGGTCACAACTGGAACTCCTGCAATCAGTATTGTGTCAGTACCATGCCAGTACTATTCCGGTACTAATTTTTGTGTCTCGCTTACTACCCCAACTCTCGCTACTGAACCTTGGTGTAAATGTCCCATTTTTGTGGAACGTCACTTTTTTTATGTTTATCACTAATTATTATAATTTTAAAGTATAATATTTTACCATTTGAATGATAATAAATAATGATTTAATGAAATGTCAAAGGAATAAAACTACTGACCGCACGTCGGTCAAATGACACGATACTGATGAGGGAATGCCGGCATTTTTTAAGGTAACATATTTACTATATATCTAACAAAGAAAATCTATGATCAGCAGGAATAGATCTAAACAAAACTAGAACATAATCACATAATGTGCCACCGACACATTCACTGAAAAATGATATAAAAAGTGATATAAAAGTAACATAAAAACCGTACTAATTATCAGAGATGCATTTTACAAGCCAACAAATTTTCGCTAGCCACAAAAGTATGACAAAACTAAGTTCATTAAATATTAAAAACGTTTATAAATTTTCTATTAATAATTTAATAAATTTTAGTACAGTCGCAATACCTACAAAAAAAAACTATCAGTTTGATAGATTAATAAAGTTAATAGTAAACATCGCAAATATATTCAGAAAAAACATTTTTTAACACCATAATTATAATTGTAAAGGAGATTGAGCTGGAAGCATTGACTACAGACATATTAAATACGGGTCACAATTTCAACTTTTCCCGATATAAAATTCTATACAATAATTAGAACAATGAAATGTTATTTCAAAAATAAGACATAACGTGTTAATTCAAAACGGTCATTAAAAAATTACAAAATTGAGTTATAGTGGATCATGCTCAGAAAAAGACATGCACATTCAATTGTAAAAATTTACATGTAAGAAAAATCATGTGATTAATTATATTTAATATTGACGTGATAAAAACAGTATTTGATAATCTATTTGAATGTTTAGTTATGTTTATTGAATCTATGTGTATTATCTTTTTGTGAAACATTATTATTGAAATATATATTACATATATTAATGTTGAAATGTTGATGTCATTGATATCTTGGACGTGGAGATAATACGCAAGTACTTACTAAATCTGTCAGAGATGTGTAGAATATAATGTGTATTGTGTATGTATCCAGCAGGTAAAATGGAATTGCATATAAAGAATATATTTTAAAATTCCTTCATCTAAATAAATTACTCTTTCAATTTCACGTACATAAAATACATTATTACAAATACAATAGAAACGAATAAATATAAGTATTGTACAGATAACAACACAACGTAGAAAATAATTAGTATGTTAAAATCTTTACAAATGAAATTTGAGTTTCATTTATATTATTAAACTGTATTTCAAACCGGTGCAGTCGCAAGTAGAATGTCTGTAATAGTATTTTACTCATTAGAACTTTAAATTTATAAAATAAGAGAATTTCCCTTTCATATTTTGTTACAAAACGTAACATAACTTTTATGCAGCTCGCGGAGAATTCTTGAGTGCTTCGACATAATAACTACAAGAAACTTTGATGTATACCTTACAAAATAGATGAAATATGCATTTCGTCTTGACAAAGCAGGTATGTGTCGCTCCAGGATAAATACAATTCACAAAGATTGCTGTATAAAGACACTGCTGTCGCTTGAGATGCTCGTGAACTCAGCTACCGATGCAACTTGCTTGCATATGGAATCGAGCGCGTAGTGTTTGCTTGTACATAGTATTCGTAAACACATTATTGTAATCGTTGTTTTCATTTATAGCATGCGATATTGTTTGACTTTCCGTTAACATAAAACCTTTATTGCAGTGAAAAGCAAGCATGTTCGTGGAACTACCCTTCATGAATCATTCAATTCGAAATACCGCCAAAAGTTTAATTTGTAAACACCAAAATAACGTATTTGGTTTTTATTGTTGAAATTTTTAATAAACAATGATAATAAAATTTAATTTGCAATTTCGTTCTGCAACTAATAAATATTCTCTGCTAATATTTTATAAAGCGATTGGGTTATTATGAATTTGTAATTTACTGAAAAAAAACACTGTGGTCCCAAAAATCGAATGGAGGTCTCGTAATAAGTTCCCTTAACCATATTTTTTAATTTATCCATGGGATACTCCATGGGATGTTTCGGATAAATACAAGAAGCCGTGAAATATATCGCCAACATTACAGTTGAAGTAAGGCAGTCATTACATATTTATTTTCTTAGTGAATTTTGTTGGAAGGATAAATGCATGTAAGCTTCAAACTTCAGTATAATATTGTACTGCATTTAAGATTCAACAAAAAACTTTAGTATTGTTTTATCTTTGCAGCAGTAAAGAACGCAGTAAATAAAGTAGTAAATAAATATATCCAAAGATCTCTTAATATGTTTATATCATAGAAGTACTATTTACTTATCATAACTTTTCCTCAATAATTCAGTACCTCTTATATCCAACGACAATCTAAAAAGTCTTGCGTAATGCATTACGTAACAGTCTGACTTGACAAACCAGTACAATATAAACCTGTATTACGTCAATCGGATCAGATTTACTCCTTTTCTGCCGTAATCTAACACGTAGTCAATTTTGTTTAAAAACGTGTTTTAATTTAGTTTTTCATTTTCCTTGCAATAAATTAGTGAATTAAAATATTTCTTGGCATAATACATTTTTGTCATGTTGATAAAAATTAAATATAATTTTAGTAAATTGTAATATAATCAAATGATTATGGTATCGAGATATAAGGTTGATAGAAAATCAAACTATTCATCATACAATTTGGTCAGTTTTAGAAGTTTCAGATGTACTGACGCAGTGGAAATATACGATTATATTATGTTATCTCAGGTTGGATGTTTTCATATTACATGCGTATATTATTTCAGACTCAAATAGAAATAGCGGACCTTTGTACAATGAAGGTCGAATTAAAGGAAATGTCAGAACTGTTGAAATTTGTGAACAGATGTTTCAACTACGTTAGAATATTAATTGTTTCCTATCTTTGAAGCTACCACATGTTTAATGTGAAAGTATGAAGTAATCATGAATAATTTTCAGACTTACAAGATTAGGACGTCAAAAGGAGATAATATTCTTAATATTACAATAGCAGAAACATAATATGTCATTAAATATATTACATTCCAACATGATATTCCGCGGTTTAGATGAAAAGCTTCTGAGCATCCTCCATGTAATGAATCACAGTTTCATATTTGTAGAATCTTAATTATATGCAAATATTTCAGTATAATATTGCATATAGGTTAATCATTTGTACTAAAAAGCTCTAGCAGTATGAATATATAAAAAACTTTCAGCATACGATGCAATCTGCTTTAATTCGAAAATTAAAAATCAACTGTGTAATTCGATCTTGTAATTTTAAAATATAATTATAGCTTTTTCACATCATCTACATATAAGTAGTTCAATTGGAATTGCAGTGGAATTTTTTATTTGAATTATTCAACTTTTCTCTTTTTTATTTCAGCACTTTCGAATCAGATTTGGAATGTAAGTAGTAACAGTCTCTATCTTCTTACACAAAATAATACTTTCTTAAATGTGTTTTAAATAGAACTAATAACCATTCATATAGTTACGAAATATGACAAATTCGTCCTTATAAATTTCAATATAAAAAATTAAAATAAATTCTTATATTTTCGATAAAACGATAATCTTCGGTAACAAGCTCGTAGCAAAATAAAAAACTGGTAGGTGAGTATCAATAGTCTGCTCTTCCAGTAAAAAGCAACTAATCAACTGTTTTCGAAACTATGTTCTCCTCTGTCCAAAAGTTTAAGTTACCACCGTAAAAAGCTCCACGCAATAAACAAATGTGGAATGTTTTATCAACGAGCTTAAAGTAATTCGGATTAGCGTCGAACCCGGTTGAAATCCAGACGTTTTGTTACCAATGGAAAATGGCGGCGACTTGCGCGGGTGCAAGGCGAGCATGCAAAAGCTCTCGAGCTTTCGCGAGAGAGGGATCTTTCCTATCCTCGCCGTGTCGCGTCGGTGAAATTTCCTGTTTTGGTGGCGCACGTCGAATTCATTCGAATACTGTCGCCGGCACGCAGTAGTTGGATGAAACCGTATCGATCTTCTCGATAAAGGGGTACCGTTCGTATTGAAATGTTGCACGAATGAACACACGCTACGAGTGCGAATAACATGAATTTCAACCTATTCCCAAATGCCAAACGCGTTAGATATCGCGCTCTCCATCAGCGGGTGCAAAATTCCATAAAATGCAGCATATGTAATATGCCAGCGTTTTGAAAATACTCGAAAGTATCGTTTATCATCAACGAATGTCAACTTATTGTCTAGGATCCAAGGAGGAGTTTTATATTCAATATTCCATTCGAATTACGTCAATACTGGAAATAGTTAAAAATGACGTAAGTTTTGTAAAATGAAAAATTATCCTCAGAATTTTGGGGTATCTAAGCCATCAAATGTTTTTTAGCAAAATAACCATTAAACGATTTTGACCGTTAGAATATCATATGTTAGGGAAAAATATTTAATACCGATTCCAAGAATGTCATTTTCACTATTGATGAAATTGATGAAGAAAAAAATTATTCTTCTTAAAAAAATTGAAACCTGCAAAAATAAAATAATAAAGCAACTTTCGTTTCTTATACAAATTTTTATCAACTCCGATATTAAGAATTTTTTTTAAAATGAACGGGTTTTAACGAATGACGGCTTATTCTTTTGAGAAAAAGATTCTCTTTAACTTTACTGCGTAATTTTTTTAAGATTCTTTGTCTGATCACCAAAATTACTCAGAATTCGTAAAAAGTAATAGTAGTTCTTTTTTAACATAAATAGAGGTAACCTATCGTTTGCTTCGGAAATTTGAAAATACCGTAGGGTAAAGTTGTAGAGAATCTTATTCTCGAAAAAATAAGCCGTCATTCGTTTAAATCCGATCATTTTTAAATAATCCTTAACTACGGAGAATAACAAATTTGAATTTATAACAAAAATGGCATAAAAAACTATTTTTGCGCATTTCAATTTTTTTCCCAGAAGAATAATGCTTTCGCTTTTCAACAATGATATTAATAATAAAAATGAAATTCTTGGAAACGTTAGTAGATATTTTTTGTCAACATACATTATCCTGGGGTCTAAGTACCTTAACCCTTATGTGCCTAACCAACTTTTATCACGCTGTTGCCCAACCGGAGTACCAGGGTATCCACCGCGAGTTTATCTTAATTTTTAAAAGTTTACGTAAACGGAATCGTCTGAAATAAATTTCTTTCATTAGATATACACCATTAGAAAGTATTTAAGTCATATTGGAAAGACAGGCAATGTCCGCGAAAAAAATCAAGGTGAAAGAGTAGTAAAAGAACTGGCAGTCCCGTATAAAGGAAGTGGCAGAAACATCACGATGGACAACTTTTTCACAACACTACCGCTAGCCAAGCATTTACTATCGTGGAAAATAACTATCGTGGGTACTCTTCGGAAAAACAAGCCGTATATTCCAAAACAAATGGCTTCATTCAAATCCAGAGAAGAATTCTCATCGATGTTTGTATTCAACGAAAAGGTTACCCTCTGCTCATACGTCCCCCCCCCCCCCAAAAAAAAACAAAGCGGTTATTTTATTATCGAGAATACATAGTGATGCTGCTGTACATGACGACGAAAAGAAGAAACCGCACATGATCACATTTTATAATAAGACCAAGAGTGAGGTGGATACGATGGATCAGTTGGTGACGCGGTATACCACGCACAGACGAACGGCAAGAGGGCTCCTCGCTATGTTTTTCAATATTCTCGATGTAGGGGCTCTTGCTGCGTACATCATTTATTATGAAAATAATAAAATGATAGACAAAATAACAAATCAACGGCATATTTTCCTGCGGTTACTGCGCGAAGAACTGGCGAAGCCATTCATCGATGATCGTGGTGTGAATCAGCAAGTAATGCTCCATTTCAGCACCAAACTTGCAATTCAGAGCGTCATCGGCCTTCAACTTACCCGTTCCGAGGTCCCTGCAGAACAAAATCAGCCACGTGACAGCACTGACTGAAAACAAACAGTGGGTTCCTGTCACGTATGCTACAAACAAACAATCAAACAACGCAGGATGACACGTAAAAGTTGTGCGGTATGTGAGAAACCGATGTGCGATGAACATTGCATTACAATTGTAAAATGTGTAGATTGCGCATAATAAAGCGCTGGTTCATATTTGTAAAATTGTATTTATTGTTTATAAAATTATAATCAATGTTATTAATTAATTTCTTAGTAAAAACCTTATTTTACATATAGTGGATACCCGGGTGCCCGTTTGGGCAGAACTTGTATGTTCGATAAAGTCATAAAATTTAAAAATATAAAAAAAAATTTTATGTCAGTAATTTTGTATTCTAAAAGAGTTAATTGAAGATGTCACAAAGCGAGAACTCGATATTTTAATTTTTCACGAATTTATAAGCAATAATATGGCACGGGTACCCGGTTGGGCACATAAGGGTTAATATAAAAAACAGATTTTTTTCAGAATACGAGATAAGAAATAAATATAAAAATATTTTTAAAAAGTAATATTGCATTATCTGCATATTTAAATACGGCGAGAGAATATGGTCTGACCATTACGTCCGTAACTACTGACTACTTGTACAGTGCCTCTTGATTCAGGCATTGGTACTTGGCGTTGTTAGCAAATACATAAAGTTATTTATTTACTAATATTTTTATAATACTCGTGAAAAACGGATTCTTCAGCTAAAATTCTGCAGAATTCCGATTCTTTATGGTAATAAGGACAATATCAGGAAATTGTGCGAAATATCATCAGCTTTCATATGTTCACAACACATTTTGAGTTGCTTGAAAATTCGTCCGGTAAAATACAAATGAAAAAGGTTTATTACAAAATAAAATTTCTCAATTTGTCCAAATGTGATTTATATCCAAGGAGGATGCCCACGAGTATAGCTGATTTCTGCCTACGAGATGGAACCTCTGTAACTAACAAATTCGGTTAGAGTATGATTACAAGTAACATCTAATTGCAAATTCGATTGTTTTATGACGTGGGAATGTTTAGAAAAACGGAGTTAAATCCGCGGTTTATACAAAGGAAAATGCAGTAATTTCAGAAGTAAAAGGCTGCACAGTATGTTGTTCGTACTAGGTGCGGACTATTACCACTTAGAATACAGCATTTTTCTATGTATAATCCGCGACTTTGGAACGAATTTTTAAACTTTTCCAGATGATAAAACATTCAAATTTTCTATTAGGTGTTAGTTCTCATGAGTTTCGGAGGTTCCATCTCAAGTGCGGAAACAAGTTATACTCGTGGGCATTCTCCATTGGCTGTACTTTTCAAATTTAAATTAACTATGGTAAAAAAAAATGTTTCTTCGACCAAGACAATTCAGGTAAGATTAAAAAAAAATAAGTCACTTGCATCATTTCAGCTATACTGCCGCATAGATAATAAATGCAATATATTTTATATATATGTTTTTTGTTTATAAAAACCGATTTAGTAACTCCATCATGTAATAATACCTTATAACGGATATTTTCGCAAGAAAGGATGTAAAAAATTCTGCAGAAAATATGTAGTACATTAATTGGTTATCCTGACATTTTTGCGCTTTAATAAAGTAAACATTGAGAGCAAACCACAGTTTTATATATAAACTTTCTCTAAGGTCCAAATAAAAATGTTGTACGTGTTCAAGAATACTTCATTTTTATGCACTGATTGTATACAAGTCATAAGCAGAAAATTAGAAATTGTATGAAAAAGATGCTGATTTTACGTGAAGTGCCTCATATATGACTACTGTCATCATTAAATTTGGAGACTGTTTACTTAATAAATGCTTATAATCGAACGTGATTTTCGTCACTTTGTCTTTAAAAATTTGGCAAAAAGAAAACAAATTACAATACCGTGGACTCACGCAATATCGACATTGTAGCCTTTCGGGGTTTTGATTTTCGGAACTTTGTTGGGCCGGCCTTCCAAATTGAAATCTTTAAAATAAGTAGAAGTATCAAATTAATTATAAATGTTTTACACAATCCTCTGTGGAATTATTTTTAAAGAATTTTATGTTTAAATAAAAATAAGTTAAACACAAAATAGGACACAAGAACTATTTCAAATAAATTGGACCGTCGTTCGAAGTCAAAAAATGGGTCTATGAAATATAAATAAAGTTTTATAATGAAATCGTCGACTTGCAGTAAATTAATTAACTAGAATTCTAACAGCATGCTACATATATAGAGAATTTATATTCCACTTGAAATGGACAAACAGAAATGGTCAAATGTTGAAAACTTATGACAGCAATCCAATTGGCTTTCATTTGATTTAATTACGGTAAATAAATAAACATGCATTTTATTAACTCGATTTTTATACGATAAATTCTCGTTAACAGTATTTTGGCTAATCGCTTCAATTTCCCTGCCTGCCAATTGTTATTGTCATATTAATAATCAGCAGACATAATTACGTTAATATGGCATAGTATACAAATTATATGGATGGTGTAATAGTACACCATAACATAAGAGAGCAGAGTGGGTTGCGGTCTTACAAACATAACATAAGAAAAACAAGAGTCTCCCCCAATTTTTAAGCTGGAAATGAAAGGTGAAATCATTTTCTTCAACATACCATATCAGGTTTCAAAAACAATTTTGTAAAATTATTTTATTTTTTAATAAAAGTACTTAAATTTATAAAAAACTTGCCCGTAGTCTCATTTAAATGCGATAATTAGACAAATAGATAACGCGATTTAAAGAAATTTAGTAATCGTAACATCACGGGTGCCATTTCGAAAATATTCAAAAAATATTTTACCTCAATATTTTTCACATCTATACCTATCAATTATTTCATTTTCGTTGAATTCTGCAGCATGGACAACAACTTTAATATTTTTTACATGGAATGAACCTATTACTATTAATTTCTATAAAATCGAATATCCATTTAGATTTTTGATATATTACTCGAACCGTTTTACACTTTTTATCGTCCTGGAATTTAAATACTGTCTAGAAGAAAATAATAAATGCGAATTTTTAACAGCCAAATTATTATGCGGAATACAATTATAAGAAGAAATATGAACATTTTAGAAAGAAAACCTTCCTAAAAAATCAAATTTATTTTATTCGGTGATGTACAATAGCATAATAGTTAGTGAAACTTTGTAATCATTATCTAATAAATGCAAAGAGTTTTTCTGTTTTGAGCTGTAAATGTAACCCAATAGGCACGAAGGACCCAAATGTTGCTAAAACGTTTTTAGAATGTTTTACGGAACGTTTTATAAACGTTTCATCCATGTTGCAGACATTTAACGTTTCTGGAACGTTCTAAAAACGTTTTAGAAACATTCGGGACTTCGTGCCTGTTGGAAAGCTACATTTACTAATGAAGTACGCAAATGCCAATAAATTTTTTTAAAAAGTATTCCACTAGATTATATAATTATAGTTGATTGTCAAGACAAAATTTCTACAAAGTTTAAAATTATTTTTTGTGTAATGAAAAATTAAGTTATTTCAGAAACGTTAAATCTCGTACTATGTGAAAAGCAACGTTGCAAGAAGTATTCCCGTTTAGAATGTCTCTGATGTACTGAAATATACCGGAAATGCTTTAGACTACTAACAAGAAATAAAGCCCAGGGATATTCTTGGGGTATTTTATCACGTGTTATTCAAAATATTCATAAATAGAATAAGAAATTAATCCTTTGCTGTTTAAAACTACAGCATATATTGTACATGTAAATCCGTTTACTAATGGAAAATATAAAGGATAATGCTCAACGCTGAAACAGCAGACATATTCAAGTCTAATGTTAAAAATATATTCATTAAAGTGGCCTGTATAGTCCACTTGATTGAATTAAAATTCATAAGACAATGAATCCGGGATGTATGTTTTATACGGATGACCGTGAAAAAAATGAAATACATTTAAAAATTCATTAGTTAACTTTTTTTATAAAAATGTATCTATTCATTGAGATTTTCTTATAGAACTGAAATTTGTTATGCTAATAAATATTTATATATTTGAAAAATTAATACCTTACTTAATTCAGTATTTAAAAATGTACATCCACTATCGTATTCACAGATGATTTTACTGTAAACAGAATTGAACCTCTAATTTTCTATCGAAATAATGCGTTTTTGAGGACATAAGGTTAGCATTTCCAAAACAGCTTGCAAGCTCTTATATATGTTAGATATGTGATTATTGGCATGTATTATTTTATCCTGACAACTTAATTCTCTCAATGAAAAAAAAATGGTACATTCAAAGTATCAAACGTTTACAATTTCATCAACTGTTATAAAAATTAGATAAATATTCTTTTGATCATATTCAAGAATACACTTTAAAATATGAAAAGGAAATTTATTTTTATACCTTGCTTTCTATCAGTGGCTTCAGAAGTTTCAGATGTAATCCTTGAAAGAGAATGACATTAAAAGTTTCAATATGAAGATACTACAACGAATTAAAAATTCTCAAAGAACAAAAGAATTTGAATTGGATAGGAAATATTATGTAAATCAGCAGCATAACTTTTTAATCGTCTAATATAAGTCATTTGAAAAGCATGGTATACCAAATGCCTACATTATATTTTTAATCAGTCAAAATAGAAGGTTTGCTTTTTATTTTCAAAATTATATTGTCTCATTGTGCTGGTAAACTACAGCATAGGTTCTGATTTTTTCTGAATAAAGTCATAAATCTGTATATAATATTGAATCGATATTCTCTGTAAATTAAAATCACCATTTGTGCTGCAACGATGAAGTTGTCATGACCCGTTATAATGACTGTACCGACAAATTTTATCGTTTTATTATATTTCATTCATAAATATAAAATATCGAAAATTATTTACAATAAAAGCATTAAGACACGGTTATCATTTTTTGATCGATATTACATTATAGTCTATTTCATATTCGTTCACTATGTAGCGCATAAATAATAAATCACATATACATAATATATCAATAATGCAAAATTCACACGTGCATAATGCACACTCGTGCATGCATACATGCTTTCGATAAATTTCGAAAGTCTGCTCACAACGTTAAGCTATGCAAATTGTGTCACCCATGCGAGTACGAAGTATTCAAAATTATATTACATGCAAACACGTCCCCCGAGCTGATAGTACAGAAATCTATAACTGAACGTGCAACTGCATTCTACTCGCGTCAGTTCTGATCATTTTTTGTTATTTTCTGATGGAATGTATATCGTGTCATAAATAATAAAATTTCTTTCGCCTACAATTTCCAGAGCTGGGTCATTAATCATCAAATCACGATTAATGTTATTTTTAGTTTCCTTAACCAAAAGTTTGTTCATTTAGAGTCACGGGTATTTTTTGTGCGTATATTTTGCCATTCTACAGAGTAGTTTAATTTTATTTTGGTCATAAAGCTCTTCAGTACCTTCTCGAAATTCAAACGATTAAAATTCAACTCGCGAAAGTTAAAAGTTAACTATTTCGCTGAATTCGAATGCATGTGTCATATACAAATATGTAAATGAACGAAATTTTTAATTCAATACAGGTTTAGTATGAAGCAATGCGGTCGTATTGCAATTTTTTATATTCTTGTAATCCATTACAAAAATGTCAATTTGTTAAAATTTTTATTAAAGTTGGATGACCAAGAGATATATTTTATGTACAACTGAGCATTAAATAAACCCTTAATACCTTATATCATAGTAAATCAATAGCATAATGGGAAACATTTTGGATTTTTTAAATTTTTTATTAAATTATTTAATAAATTATCTATATATTTCTGACTCATGTTTTCATTTTTTTTTGTACTATACCAGTTCAAAATGAATACGAGTTGTGTTAGGAATAATAAAATATTTGTGTAGACAATAAAATAAAATAGAGAATTTGCATCGACATACAATTATTCAATTATTTGGGATTAGAAGTTATAGTAGTTTTGTTTATACGTTAATGAAATCACAAAGGAAACGGCAGCAAGTTTATAATTATCGATTCTGAGCAATGTAGATGCAAAATATAGACAAGGGAAGAGGTATTATTGTAAGTCTAACTGGATGACAGTCGTATTATTATACATGATCTCACAGCACCGCTATGTAAACCACCACAAGAAGCAGCATCCCCAACTCTAAAGCCAAGCTAAATGCGGTCACTGCTTTGAATTCTACCTAACGTATAATGAATTCTATATAGAAAGCGGGTAGTAATCTACCGCTTGATATCGTAGTGTTGCAGTGCTGTTTGTTTGCTTATTCTGCCTGCTACGAATCGAAAATAAGATTGGTTCTAACGGACAATATGATGGGACACAAACTGGGTCTACGTGTGTGAACAATAGACCAGATGATAGTCAAGTCATAATAAACTAGTTCAAATCTAACAATTTTGTTGTTTTGATAAATCATTTTTTATTTTGCCACATTGGATTAATAATTTTACACGTTTTTAAACAGAGGCACTGAATATAAATTATATAAATATAAATTACCATTCAGATGATAGAATTTTTATGTATCTATACAAATAATTATGAATTGCTAAAACCCCACTTTCATATTGGGATATATAAGTAAACGCTAAAACCGAATAAGTTCATCTTAAAGATGGATGTTATAAGTATGAGCAAGTATGCGGATTTTATCATTGAAAGAATAAAAGTGATAATCTGCGTAATTTATACCTAGATCCACAAATTAGCATGCATTATGGAAGGCAAAAAAGAAAGAGAAAGTATTATTAATCAATTAGTCCTTAATCATCGTATTTTTGCACTAATATATTTTCGTGTATTTGAAAAACTACCCGTAATCTTGTTTTATTAACACTGTCCGACAATGAATTTACTTTTGACGAGCGAAGTATCATTTCTGAAGTAGTTTTTCATGGTGAAAACGGTGGCGCTAGCAGAATTTTGCTGTGACGTCATCTTTTGGAGAAAAACTTTAGTTTAGAGTTAAATTTAATTTCATTTTTTACCCACAGTTAACCTCATTTTTCTCTAAGTCTGACGTAATAGCAAAATTCCGTTAGCGCCATCGTTTTCGGCAGGGAAAAATAAAACGGAAATGATACATTGCCTGTAAAAAATATATTCTCTTCTGCTATAAATTAAACCGAAAATACAGCCAAAAATGCTACTTTTGACACTACTTTTATAATACTACTTTTTAAATTTCTAGTAGCATCATCATTTTCATTACAAAAAAATACTTTGGAAATGATACTTTGTCAAAAATAATTCCCTTTTGTTATAAAATGAACCGAAATGTGGAGAAAAACCCTGATTTTTACACATTCAACCACGTTTTTCTCCAAAGTGTGGCATGACAGCAAAATTCTGCGCCATCGTTTTCATCATGAAAAAATACGTCGGAAATGATACTTCGCTTGACACAGTCAGGTAAAATGTAAAATGTTGTCGGTCAGTGTAAACAATACAATTCCGTACTAACAGAAATGATTTAAAATAGCATAAGACCCGTTCTAAATGGATTCAATCACCAAAAAAATTACGCCTTTCTTCTTTATTTTGCTGAGAGATATTACTCTACTTCAAATTTTATGAAACATTTTATATTTTTCCCAAAAAATGCTTCTGAGGCTCTGCATCGGTTGGCCAAAGTGTATTTTGAAAATACGTTATTTGAAAAATGAAGATTCACTTTTTTCTAAATGGCTACTATTTCATACCAAATTATTACATCAGACTTCAAGGTAGTACAACTTGATTTTGATTTGTTTAAAAACTTGTCGAGTAAAACAGGAATAAACAAAAAAAAATATTTATTTGAAAATGGAATGTCTCAAATAGTCTTATGTGTTTGTCTTGTTTTTCTAAGCTTTATTCTCTTTTCTTCTCTTAATTCATATCATCTTTCTATGTTTTTATCTCCTTTTATTTCTATCGATTAAGATGTACTGATTTTGTTCATCAACAGAATATCACGTCTGCTTTCATCGATTGCCCGTAAGTAATCAGTAGATACTATCCGCATGGTGAGACATCATTTTAGTATAAGTATAATTAATTGAATAAATATTTCCAAAAACTGAGGACTTTGGTTTCAGAAACTAAGAATGGCCGAGACAACGATATTTTATAAACGATAAAATGTTTTAAAATCCAATAAGACCTAGTAAATATACAATTAAACTTTTTGGAATTTTTACTTTTTTATTTTCTTGTTACTTTCTTTGTTTTGTATTTAGCTATTATTTATTGTATGTAATTATACTTGTAAGCATCAATGAAGTAGTAATAAAAAATTAAGTTAAATACAATGAAACCGCTGACTAGATGCTGGCCAGTAGTAACGGCGTTTAATGTTTTATGTTAGTAGCTCTTAAAACACTGAAAAACAATATTTGAATCAAATTCAAGATTTTTGTAATTTTGAAATTGTGAAATCCACAACAGATTCTATAAAAACGACATTTTTGGTATCCTTTAATTTAGTGAGAATGAGATTTACTGTAAAAAATGGGATTATGGATAAATATTTGTTATAACAACTTTATTTGGTATCATAGTAATCATAGTAAAAATAATGCAGGAATCGATGAAAATGTATTGATTATACTTTTAAGCAAGAAATCATATCTATCTTCATCTACGACACGGAAGGAGTAAGTAGATATATACGGAACGGCGAGACAGTCGTATAAAATGTGCAAATTATTTAAAAGTTTAATTAGATTTATGTTAGTTATTTCTTTTGAAATGCACAGCAAAAACAGTAATTCATTTATCATATTCCTCTTCAAATAATATAAACATCAGACATAGTAATAGGAAATGGGTAAATGTAATTCGTCAAATATATTATCTCGTTATTAAAGTCGACAATAAGGGATGTTGAAAGCACCATTTCAATTAGTAGATAATATCGCGTGACCTGAAATGTAATATGCAAACGATCAATTGAACGATGGAAGGAATATCTCTCGTAATAAGTAATGAAAGATTGGGTCGTAAAATTCAAATTAAGTCACCTGAATGCCAGAGAGAATATCATTGATGTCGTAGGAAATAACATTTAATTCCTGATAGTCGAATCCGAAGACGGAAATTCCACGTGGAAGAAATCTGATCGGAAAAAGACGAAGAAGAAAAGCTTGCAAAAAGTGCCCAACAACCTGTAATGAGAGATTCCAACGATGGAAAGGGAAACCCAATAACTATTTGCAAAAAGAGTACAAAAAAGGTAATAAGAAATAAAGTCATATCATATCCAATCGGGGAAAAGCGCAATCGTCGGAAACCGATAAATGTATTCGTACTAAAAATACCAGAATATACTAAACAAAAAATATCGATAATTGCAAATCCCTTACTCACACATTGTTGACTCCTAAATCATGCGTTAATCAACATTCCAATTACGTAACATGGATCGATATTATGTACCATTTGCGAGATCAGCTAACTAATTCATATCGGAATGAACTGTGGATACTAAATAAATAGAACCGGAGCAACCAATAATTACCGCATGTGCAGCTCATTCTCTTACGATTAGTAACGCTGCTAGTGAAAGCAATAGTAAAAGCACAGGCTGTAATCAAAACCTTACGTTACATTGAGCAGAATTAATATGCACACCGCAATATTCAGATACACTGAGATGAGTGACTGCGAATCCGAAAGGGCTTGCAGGCGAATTTGGGTTAGCGAGCAAACGAGCTGGAGGTAAAAGACAGACACAGAGAATCAGTAAAGATGGCATAAGCAGATAAAACACGGAATTCGATTAAGGTGAAGAGTGTTATTAGTCTACATGCATATGGTGTTAAAGCTCCTCGTCTAAGTTGCTGAAGCGAAAAGCCCTACTTATCCGCAGAGGAATTCGACAGTATTGCGGAATCATAGGTAGGTTCGCGAGTGTTGTGCATCCATCCGCATGTACAGTCTGCACGTGAGGGCATATGTAGGGCAGGGTGTGTAGGGGGCATACGTGCGCGCGAAAACTATCGGAATGTGAATGTCGGGTGAAGCCACGTGGAGAATGCGATTCACCGCGGTTGCTCGTCGACGTAAACTTCCGAGGTTTCGATGTTTCGGCCGTGCTGAACCACTCGATGCGAACCCTGTCATCGCACTTCGGGCGCAAATTGAATTCGAAACTCAAATTGAAGCCGCGCCCCGAATTTGTGGTTTTTAAACCGGTGTACGGACGGTTTTTTGCCTCTCCTTCCCGGTACACCGTCGATCGGGCTACGTTTTATCAATTTCAGGATCGAGTCGGTTTAATCCCGTCCCTCGGGGATGATGTCTGTATTCATAAAGTGTCGGATATCGGTAGCGTTTTAACTTTTGACGACTCGTCGTGCAAAATTGGAACGTTCAAAAAATATTTCCATAATTTTTTCTGCCTTTTTTTGTTCGAAACGACGCTTGAGGTCTCCACAGAGGTTTTGATTCTCGATATTCGTGTTGATGTTGCGGTTTGACTGACACTGCATTCATTTATACTATAAAACCTTTCGATTACAAATTAAACCACGGGTTTCATTCAGAATTTGTATCGTAAAAGAAATACATATAACTTATATCGTGTACTGAATTCGTACGGAATTGGGGAAAAAATAAACAGTCTAGGTTTACATGCACATGCTGCCGTAATACTTACTAATAATATAGAGCACATGAGTCTCCCTGTACTTTTATTTCAAAACAGACATGACAATGAATTTTGATTCAAGATACAGACTCCTTGCAAGAGGCTAAAGCTGCATTTGGATTGTTTCTTTTTTAGGTCTTTTTATGTCATGGTATATTTTCCTAACCTCATGTTTTGCTGGGAGGAATATTATGTAAACAAGTTCGCCAAATTGTTATTGACAAAACAATAGTATCAAAAATTATTAGTAGTTATTATATATAATTATGAGACTATGTTCTTATTCTACAAAAGGCACTGAAATCCTTTGAATGTTTTTTAAAGTTTTTGGAGAAAAAAGACGGGTACCACTGATTTTAGTTTAAGGTCAGTGTCTTCTAGAAATTTATTATGATAACACTGGTCAACAAATTGACGGCAATTTAATGTTACAGATATGAAAATAGCTAATCTTTGTTAATTTGGGTTGCTGAATCCGAATCCGATTATTGGAAGCAGTATATCTTTCAATAGTAACGCGATAAAGGCTTCATAATAGGCTTCTTATAGCTTACAAAGAAGCTTATAACTTCTATTTCATGAAAAGAAAATTGTTATATGACCTATTAAAAAATTTTTTTCTTAAATGGGCATTTGTTTTTTTGCGCAAAATGTTGTCTCATCTAAACAACCTATTACTACTGCTCATTTTCATCCCGCTACCGACCAAAATTCTGGTGAGCGGTCGGCTGTCTGACATCGGACGTTACAAGTGCAAAGATGCATTTTTATGTAATATAAATGTTTCTCTACTACTATATTTTTGTTTTAACTCAGTAATAAGAGTTCGATTGAAACATTTTTTTAACCAATTTATTAGTAATGAAGGTTTTTTCATTTTCACTTTTCCATGATTTCATTAGATTTTAATAACAGATACACTTGTAGGCACTAACGAATTACATCGAACTTATATTTTTTCATCGCCAGTATTTTCATTTTCCGCGTGATTAAATGAAGACATCATAATGTCAAAGAGGAAAGATATATATGTTAGGAGGTCTTTACTCCACAATAAATATTTATTATTCTAAATATATCATCACAAAACCAATAATAAATTCAGGCGAATTTCTGACCATATTTTAATGCACAAAATCAAGAAAGGTCGACCAATCTTTAAAAAAAATACTGATATTAACTAAACAGAAGTTTATAATTAATCGCTATTTCTTAATATGCCCGTATTTTGGATTAAATTTGATTTCATTAGTATGCAGACTATTTTTTACAGTCTGTGGATTCAACGACCATATTCATGACGTATCTCCATTCCTTCACAGGGATTTATTTCTACATATACGGTTCTGAAGAGAAATGTGGGTGTATTATTCAAAGACTGGGAGTTGCTGACGTAAAAACTATTTCTCAATTTAATCCCTTTGCCTCTTGTTCGCGGAAAAGCTAAGCGATATAGAATGGCAAGAATTCATTCCTTGCGTCGTTTGCGTAATAATACAATTTGAATTATTGAAGTTTCTCTACTCTATTACATTTTTCATCAAGTACAATGACTTTTGTTGTTATTATAATCTCGGCAACTTAATTGTTATTGTATTTTGTAACAAAAATTTAGTTCATTAGGGGTTCAAGATATATTTTATAAGTGTTCATGTACTCATCTTTTGCAATAAATAATGATCTGAATATAACTATGTATTGCTGAAGATTTTTGGAAACCGTATTAATTATAAATGTAGAATGTTCTAAATTTATAATTAATACCCCAAAAGCGACGTAGCCAATCAAGTGCTGTCCAAACTTTGAATATTAGATGTTCAAGACCTTCTTAGCATACCTTGCGCATAAAGGCTGTTCATCAATTTATTTCTTAATTATTATTAAATAAAATGGGAGTCGTTCAGATTTATTATAAAGAAATGCACGAAATAAGTCACTAAAATTGCAGTTGTAACGTGTGACAGCGTAAACGAAAATAAACTTTAAATATAATCTATTTGTCTGGAATAAAAGTGCAAAATGAATAAAGACATGAAGGATGTACATCCCATATCTCGACAAATTCACAAATTGTATTTGAAAATTCTTTTAAACGCAATTATAGTTACCGATTTTACCTGATTTTATAAGTTTTTCTTCTATTACTTTTAATGTTCCAGTAATTTTTATTGTGATTTGGTACGAAAATGTCTACAAGCGAAATACCACATATATAACATATTCGTAAAATGACACCTGCAAACTGTATCGGGTTTTCGATCATTTATTTCGAGTTATATATCCTTCTCAAGTTTCCAAACTCGACAGATAGCGAATGGAATTTATTTGCAAAAAATGAAGAATTATAACTTGTATAAAATATCAAATGTTCATGCTCTCTATATATTTCCTTTGCCCGTTCTCATTTCCTTTCCGCTTTACCTGATTCAAAACACCTAGCTTCGGAAACGTTAAATTAAATGACTTTTGGCTTTCAAAATGTACTAGTTTTAGTATTCTTTTGATGATGAAGAATTAAAGCAGTATAATGTTAAATTCGTCGTGGTATGTATATAGTTCTTTCACATTTGCTTCAGATATTCTTAGAAATATTCAAGTATTTCAGAATTTTAGTTAAAAGTCGATACAATTTAAATACCATGTATACCACTAGATTGAAATTTCACCAGGAATAAGTTAAGTAAAAAGTTATATTAAAGGTTACTGATGATTTTGGAATTAACCTATCTCTTATGGTACTTCCTGTATGATATAATTTATCTGAAACGTATGTAGTAAATCAAATATTGATGTACACATAAACATAAAAATACTTACCATGAGTTCGATAGCTCCGAAATCTGCAGTTGATTCACAATTAATCAAATATATATCACGATAAACACTATAATCTGTAAAGTAGAGATTTCTCGGTAGAACGAACTTTTGTTCGTATAATCCTAAAACCGGGACCGAAAAACTTTGCACAATATTATTAGCCATTTCCTTTTTCAATTAAACTTTCCATAAAGAAGTGCTTAAATCTAAATTATTCTAGGAGGCACCACGGGATGCGAAGCTGGCATCTCGGTGTGCCTCCTTGGTTGCGACAGTATAAAAATTTCCATAACGCCGATGGAACTTACGTGTTTCGTCGCGGTGTAGCCGGTAAACTGCTGAAGTCTGCTGCTGATCATCTTCGTGCCGGAGCTTGCGACCGCCGGTCGCTCCTCTTCGGTGTGCCATATGCTGACGACGCCGATTATGATTAAGGCGATTAAAATGATAATGCCGATCAGCAAGGAGAGCGTCACCATTTTACTCCTCGGTGATATGACCATCGCCATCTTCCCAATGTCTTTCGCGATAAAATTTCTACTCTACGAAAAACCGCGGAAGCCGCCAACAATTAGACTCTACTATATTACAACCTCATAACGTATAGAAGAAGGTCCGCGAGACCCCACATCCCGTTCAGAATGTGGCGGGTAAGCAACGATTCCTCGTAAATGCTGAAGTAATGCAGATATAAATACAAAGATTTAAAAGATCTTAAAACCACGTCATTTCCATGGTCCTTGATCTTGCGCACAGTTTATAAATAAGTTCACGATTGCAAAAATTCGACGACTTCGTTTCATCATGAATCTACATGCATTTCTTCTTCGGTTTGTTTTTCTAGCTGCTTAAAGGTTTCGCGCACTTCCGCATAAAACTTAATTAACAACGTCTCCATAAAATTCCTTCAGTTTCAACAATGATTCAAGCTTCTGATATATTTATGGTTGTATTATCTATCATCCCCATTCATCCCATAGCGCACTCGCTGATTTCTTTCCCGGTTAGTCATCCTGGACAAAAAGCAGACTCGGATAATGTTTAATTTCCGCCCACCTACCGCAAGGCGTTAAATAAGTTGCTCCTCCCGGATACTCTGGTTTACTGTTTTGCACGCTTTTTTTCGTGTATCTTCTACCTCTTTCCAGCACGTTTCTTTGCGTTCGCGTTAAAGCTTTTCCGACAACTACTGTGAGTTCAAACCTCTTTAAAAGTGTGGGGGAAAGCGCCAAGCCACTTTTCGCCATCGGTCGTGTACGTTGGTGAAAATTCCGCGACGTTACCCACGTGTGTGAGTGTGTAAACGAGCAGCCACGGAATAACTTTAACAAATTAAGAAATTCAGCGAGATTGTTTCAAACTGCACTTGCCGACGGGGAGAACGTCTTGAGCTGGATTAAGATGCACCGAAGTCGGCGCTTTTTTATACGCGTTTTTAATGTGACGCTTAGACACGCTCGGCCGCGCAGGCTGGTGAGAACGCGGCAATTGCTTTAAGAAGTTAACTTTCGCGGGTGTTTCGCTTCAAGTTTCCAATGACTTTACAGATTTTTGCCTTTTTAAGGAGAGGGATTTAAAAGATTTCCCTAAAGTCGATGCTTTAGCTACCCTGAAGTCAATACTATAGCGTTCTGTTATCTTATTTAGAAAACATTCATAGTAATTCCTTACGATCCGAAAGATTGATAATACTCTCGTATGCTTAAGGTAGTTAGACCCCAGGATATAATATGTTAGCGAAAATATTTTAATAATACTTCCAGGAATAAAATTTTTATTATGCATGATATTGTGATAGAGTTCGGGCGTTATTTTTCTTGAAAAAAAATTGAAACTTGCAAAAATAATTTGATAACCAACTTTTCTTAGCGACTCAAATTTTCTTCTTATTTTCATTCCAAACTTTTCTAAAAATGACTGGATTTCAATGAATGACGGCTTATTTTTTCAAGAAAAAGATTCTCTACAACTTCACCGAATGAATTTCTTGAATTTCTAAAACTAGGGTCAAATATCTTGAATTATTGAAAAAAAATATATATTATTTTTTAACTTTTCTGAATAATTTTAGTGATCAGGCAAAAAAATTGAAAAATTTATTCGATGAAGTTGTAGAGAATCTTTTTCTCGAAAAAATAAGCCGTCGTTCATTGAAATCCATTCATTTTTAGAAACTTTTGAATGAAAATAAGAAGAAAATTTGAGTCGCTAAGAAAAGTTGGTTAACAAATTATTTTTGCAAGTTTCAATTTTTTTTCAAGAATGATAATGCTTGAACTCTGTAACAATATCATGTATAATAAAAATTTTATTCCTGGAAGTGTTATTAAAATATTTTCGCTAACATATTATATCCTGGGGTCTAGCTACCTTAAGTGTGAATATCATTCATGGTTTAGATAGGAGCGAATATAATACATTTTTAGAATGTTTCTAAGAGGTATGAATATGTCTGATCGTATGGTCTCAATCTACTGTGAAAATATTAATAGTGGCATTCAAACACCGAATGACCAAATATCTTATTTATATTATTTTAAATAACAAATGCGTCCAATTCATAACTTAGATGTGCACAATAATTGGGGGTTTAGTAATTCATCAATTTCAATATTTACTGACGAAAAATTAAATTACTAATCACTTTTGTATAGAGATGAAATTCAGTTATACCTGGTCTGATATTGCATATAATATTTGATGAAAATTCATAATCTAATCGCAAAATCTACTTCGTTTTAAATCCGTTATAACGTCATCGGACTGTACTACATAGCATTTTGTAGTGCGCAGTAGATGCAGCTAGAATAGTCAGACAACTCCATTATTCAATTGACTAATGTTTTCATCCATGTTTCTTCACATATTGGGAAATCTCTACATTTTTAAATTGTAATAACTAGTTGGATGTCTCTGTATGAAAAAGAAAATATTACTCCAGCTGAGGAGGATACGATAAGAAAACTATTTTTGTTTAATGGATAGATTTGTGCTCTTAATAATGAATTAAACTAATTACCGTAACGATATATATAGTAAAATTTCTTTAATTTAGCTTTCAATTTTCAATCGAAATTACCTTCTTTCATGTCCAGTAATTCTGAAAACTCGTTCTCGATATGTTTATGATGCATTTTGTATTTTAATGCAACTAAAAATACCACATTGCACAGTTTATGGGACATTCATTTTATTGACTTACTAAAAAACATTGTAGCTACTTAATTTTTACCTACGTTAATACTTATTATACGTTTATCTACTTTATTTGTAAAGTAAAATCTTTATATTGCGTTTATATTATTACATAGTACTCGCAAAAAAGATACATGTTAAATCTGATTCTTGGTGTAACACTATACTGATTCAATTAATTATTTAACAGCATGATTTATCTTATTAAGTAGAAACAGCCTGTCTTGGTTAGACATATTATTCAAAGGAAATTCTTAGTTACTTTACTTTAAGCACCTTAATTTTTGTGTTTGAAAATCTTCAACATCGTTGACTTTCAGTCGACTTCTGGTTATACGTGTCGTGAACTCAAGATCGTTGTTTGTGTCTCCGTGTGAGTTAGTTATCTCGTTTGCACTCTATCAAAAGGTACATAAAAAATAACCGCAGATTTAGTACATAGCCTGAATTTGTTTTTAAAGGATAGAAACTGTGACCTTAAGACTTTACAAACAAACGGTCTTTACTAGTATTTGTTAATTAGCAAAAAATGACCGATAAAATACCAAATGTCGAAATTAAAATTTCCGCAAACAATAACTAAAATTCAAACTCCTTTCCAACTAAATTCTCAAATTAAAATCCTCTCATACCAAATCAATGAAAAAGCTCCACTAATCGAAATTCATGCGTTCGAATGAAATCACGACTTTCATTGCAATTATAACTATATTAATGCATTTTTCTACAAGAAATAAATATAATCTTGAATTAATATTCAACAAAACCCAACCTAACCTAGAGAAATTTAATAGTAAGATTAAGCAAATACGTGAAAGTAAACCCAAAATAAGCAGCAATTACCATTTGGTTTTACGGCGTGCAGGAAGAAGAGATGTGAATATACTTGAAATAATTGATATAAGGCTCTGAAGTTTGGCTTTAAAATTTAACTGAAAACCTTCCACTTATAATGATTATTGCAAATGGTGTACTTCATTACACTGTAAAATAACTTTATTTTTTATACGGACTTATATGTATGGTAATGTATTTACATTGCAAAATCATTAATGATAAATATTACTGCATTACTAGAATATTTCAAAGTTGATCTGAATATATCCAGCCTCTACTCAATAAATGATAAAATCAGTTGGTTTTTATAAAGTAGTAATAATTATGTGTCTTCAAATAAATAATTAAAATTAAGTTATAACTAAAAGTTCATTTCCGTTTCAGTACACTTTTAATATCCCGGAATAAATATTTGTGTGCAGAAAAAAATAAAGCATTACTTCTGGTTAAAACAACCGCAAATGAGATACGTAATCCTCGCTAAATAAAACTTCACAAACGTAATTCGTTACACAAGAGTTCGTTACCTATTCCCATTTGCTAACAATCGCTATTTATGAAATTATTGGTCCTTATGAATGCAACTGGGATTACGTATCTTTTTTTTTATAATTGTTTTTTACTGTGGATTACCGATAAATAAAAGACATAACCAGTTTTACAACTTTGACATTCACAAATTGTGCCATTCGACTGAAATATATAATGTAAATAATTAATGTTAACATTAAATGTGATATGTATTATTGTATTATTTAAGCCCGAAATTCAATTCTCGAAAATTGACTGAATAATCACTTCTACACGTTTAATTACTTAAAATCCGCAGCGTATTTATAATAAAATAGGGACACCAGCGAAGTGAATGTTAGCTTTTAATTAAAACATATATTAAAATATGACAAAAGCATTTTTCATTAAACCAAAATTTTAATTTGGAAACTTAAAAACTTAAATTCGGTTAAATTTAATAATACACCTCTTTAAATTGGGTTAAAGCTTTTTCTCATCCTCTTCACGAAAACAGCGAAAAAGACCCTAAAACCCACGGTCTGCGAACGAAACTGGACTATTTACGTTTTGCAAAATTAAAAACAGTTGCTTTTCCGAGATAGAAGCAATTGGGCAAAGATAGAAACGGTGGAAACGACAAAACAAATAAACGGCATGGTCCTGTTCGTAATCTCCAAAATTCATTCAAAACACTTCCTGTAGGATTCCACATTTTAACTTAATTTCCCAGGAGTTGGAAACCGGTGCTGCTGAATCAATGTGAAATTTAAATAGCAGAAAGCTTTTGGTGAATCACTAGGTTAATAAATCGAACTAGGAAGGAATAGACTTAATGTATTATACCTGTGTTCAGAATATTCCGTTCATAGTATAATCGGATTTCACGAGAAACGTATTTTGTTAGTTTACCAAATGAATTAATTTAATTATTAGAAACGTTCAACTACTAAATAAGGAATTAATAACAGAATATGCAGGTTTTACTTGCATGCATAATACATTATTTTCTTTAGAACAAGATTTGTCATTACCCACATTAGAGTATGATAACTTTTAACAAATATAAACACAATTTAAGGGCTTTATCTACTGAAGCTTTAAAATACAAGGTATTACATTTAATCAAGAAAAATACCTCAGATCAAAGTAAGTAGATTAAGACAGAACAAAATCGAAATCGGCAAAACATTTTCTTTTTACAGAAACCCTCACTGTCTTTTCGGAATCGCTTTTGCGTTCCAGAAAGGTTATGAAATTGTTTTTATTTCTATAATTAAGTGATCCACCATTTATGCGGTAATACCCTTTTGTGGCAATAAGTCCTGAATAATTACTGTCAAACAAATTCGACCAATTTAAACAAATTAGGTAATATTTGTTCATGCCGATTTTCATGACGATATTAATCTATAAAATTACGTGATGATATTCACATTCCAATCTCAGAAACCATTAAATTTTACGTCGTAATTTACACGTTTATATGTTTATTTTCAACCTCTAAATGGTTAATTATACGTTCCATTTTCTAGTCTGCCGTGTTGAAATTTACTTAAATTCACATAAAATTTATACCCTACTCAACACATACAAAAATTTTAAAACCGTATCGCGATAGAAATATTTACGTCTTTCAGAAAAACTGAAGGAAATGGCTGGAATATGCGGTAAACCATTTTCAGAACTAAAATGTTTCATTCTTAACCGACTATACATGCATTATATTTTTAATCATTGCAAAGACAATTCACCATTCTCTGTGGTCAAAATAGTGTAAAACTAGACGACATTTAAGATTATGCGCATAAGAGAATCTACCGAATGACGAGATTAAATTGGCAGAAATTGCATTAAGTAATTAGCCCATGCATAGTTTGTTTGACATATAAATAATTGAACGAGAACATTATTTCCGAAATATGTGATCGTTTTAACATAAAAAACAACCTTCGTTCACCAACTTCCTGTATTGTTTTAAAGGCCCAATGTTGATATTATGTTCAAAATAATCTTTTACCAAATGTTGTTTAAATTGATCACAAATTAATGGAGAATTAAAGGAAAAGATTTAATAAATTATCTATGTATTCTTTCAATTATCCTACGTGTCACTATAGTGGTGCAAAGTAGTAGATAAATGATTCACTTCATGGTGAGCATAAGTCACAATAGTTTAAGTTATGTAACCTACAAAACTTTCATTATAACTCGTCACTAAATTTATGCAAAGTACAGAATTTAGTATTTCAGTACTTTCAATTATATATTTTGAAATAAAATTTTGTAACAAAGTAGACATTTTCATGAAAAAGTTGTAATGACTAGAGTTACCCTCGCTTCGCTCATGCGACAAACTTCGCACTCGTCGGAGATCGATATTACACCCATATTTCAAAATATGTTTTTAACATTCCAGGAGTATAATTCGATTCTGTGCAGAGAAATAATCGGGCGCAAATTATCGAGCTCCTCGTCCGTCGTATTAAAAAATATCATATGAAACACGAGCGAAATATCGATCTCCGACAAATGTGATTATCATCTTCACTTTGCTTGTGCGACAAACTTCGCACTCGTCGAAGGTCGGCAATTTTTTTTTATTTTTTGATCCTGCGACCGTAAAACTCGATATCTTGGCATAGGGCGAAACTTTCCGCCGCGAATTATCGAGCCCTACGACAATCGGATCAAAAAATTCATAAATGGTCACGGGCAAAGTATCGATCTTCGACGAATGTGATTGTTACCTTCGCTTCACTCGGGCCACAAACTTCATAATCGTCGAAGATCGATAATTGCGCCCTTGGCACATAATGTGCTATTAATAGGACGGGCGTGGGGGTCAATAATATCCGCCGGACGATTTCTCTGCAGGGCGCAAAATTGAGTTCTACTCCTGGAATGTCAAAAACATTTTTTCGTATTTACTTATGTAACAATTTATGTAAACGTGAAGTTTGTACAGAACAATGATATTGTTGCACTTCTATTGGCTAAAAATTCTGAATTTTGTCCATACAACATCTAATAATTCTGCGCAAATCTCTCCGAAGTCGGGTAAAAGTACCGCAATCGTATTTCGACATTTAATAAAAGGTCCACAGAAACATCACAGTAGAATAGCAACCAAACGAAAGAAGTACCCGGGAATGAATTGCTATGGCAAATGGGTGAGTGGGGCTTGTGGGGGGGAGGGGCATGGGGTGGATGAGGCTGATGGGGTCGGGGCAGAACAACGAAAGCAGCGATCTCAAAAAGGCGAATTCGTTCTTGTCCTTTACGCGTTATTTCGTAACGTATTCGTTCCATCTGCCCCCACCCCCCGTTATTCCTCCATTGCCCCATTGCCCCACCCATGGACATCTCGACACTCCTTCCGGTCGTTTTTCGCGTTCTGCTTCGCGCAATAACGTTACTCGTGTTTTGTACGCCAACGGCAGACGTGCGTCGGCATTCGTGGAAGGAAATGCAGATGCTGGAATCGAATCTAGCAAATTTTTATGTACGAGGCAGCGAAGTGTGGCATTCCAAAAAGCTCGTGGGGAATTGTCATCTGTGAATAATTTATTAATGAAATGGGACGTCCTCGTCCTGTTAACGGATGAATTATGGTGCATTTACGCAGTTGGGAAATTTTATTTGAAAAGAGTTTTTAGCACTTGGATGATGTTTTTGCTCGTGAATGTTGCGTTTCACCATTTGTAAATGTACATTGCATGGAATAATAGCCATTTGGTTGGGTTTGCAATTTTCAATGGGTAATTTTCAAAATTATCATGGGCATAATGTTGCCGAATAATTTGATTCAACTGAAATTTTTATAAACCATAATAAATATTTACAAAAATTTAATACGTTTGGTAATCTGTTTTATCACTTTTACTAATTTAGTAAGAATACACTTAATGTTGAATCAGTCCTTTCTCAATTCACAGGAATCAAATTTCTCTCTGTCCTTGAGACGAATAAAAATATCACTGTCCAGATTGGTTCACACAGGTTAGGTTCATAATTAATTCAATAAGGCCTCTTATACTGATTCAATTAAATCAGTTTAAATCATTTGAACATTATTATGGTAGTTTTTGACTACGGTTTTGTAATTACTCGTTGATCTGCTTCTAATGTTTGGTAAGAATTGTTTATCAAAAGCCTTACACTAAGGTATATTTTATATATACAGCTGCATTAAGAATGTACAAATTATTTCAACCGAATCAATTGAAAATATACAAATTTATTGAAATAATAATCTAACTATAACACATGTTACCAAATCTATACTCAGCTACATTTCAATTTATCTCGATAAAACTTTTATTTCTTTTTCGGTTCTAAATTTAATATATTGGAATAATACTTGTAAATATGTTAGTAATATATTTAATTTCATAATTGAAAAAGAAATTAAGGCATGATTGAATAGAGTTCCTTTCTAACAATCTTGTACGGAGTCAACTGGAAATGTCGCTTACTAATTTTGTCAATGCTTGGTATTTTTATCTTATGTTGATGTATTCATCAGGTCCGCTTTCTGGTTGCTGTCCAAAAACTGGTTATGAATTACTGAGCAGTTAACTACAGATTAATGTCTAAAAATTGGTTCAATTTAAACCAATACAGTTCTGATCTACCTATTTTCTACCCGGGATGCAGTATATCATTTGAAACATACAACAAATGGAAAACTACTGCTTCAATAATAATGAATTATTGAAGGGTATTAACAGGTCGTTGAGGTGAACTTATTCAGCCTCTATTAAGAGGTGAATTATTACGACAAAGATGTGGAAATTACAGTTCCGTTTTAGCTGAAGTCGAACTTGGCTCAAAATTCACCTCAAATGATTTAGAGTCTAGAGACTGATTGAGAGAATACAAAAGGAGCTGAGAAATAGTGAACTCAGCGAATAAGTTAATGAAATTTATGTCTTACATGTGTAAATATTTCACTTGAGATGTTCTTATTTAATGAAATGATGAAAAAAGATGAAGTGGAATATTTCTCCTCTTTTCATTTTAAATTGAAGGACCTACAAATCAATAGTTGCTGGTTTACTTTCGAGAAATATTGCATTAAATCATTAATGATAGATTTCATAAATAGTCGTTTTCTTCTTTTGATTTATTTTGCGTCTTTTAAGGAATATTCATTTTACGATTCTTTGCGATAAGTTCTTCTAGCATTATGAATGATATTGAAAAATTAAAAAGTTACGCGCACTTCAGTATATATTATCGCCGTTGTAAAAGAGTTACGAAAAACGTTAAATTCAGACAGTTTAAAATCTTTTACTTTATAGGTTAGATAATAAAGAGACAATAAAAATTATTTAAAAAATCAAGGTGTCGGTTTAATAAGTAATATATGCAGTAAAACAGTTTACCAATGGAAAATGGACTGGTAAAAAAAATAGTTAAACGTAAAATAATTATAAGCGTATTACGCTTAGTATTAGTATTACTATTAGTACAGCGCAACTAAAACAATCAATAAGAAATTTCATTATCTCTAATCGCCTTTGAGAAGGTAAGTGTTTTACAATTGAATTAATAAAGATTTTAAGACAATTGATTTTTAATAAACTAGTTGAATATTAATTTCGCGAATGTAGTACATATTTATGAAATACTATAAAAGGAATCAAAATAGGGCAATTAATAAATGGCAGATAGCTTTAAATTGTCTGACTTTAATTAAATCCCATTTAATAATTAATCTTGAAATATTTCTGTTGGTTCGTGCCATTTTCGTCGTATTAATGATCAGTAATTGAATTATATTATCGGTCATATCATACGTCTCGGAATCGATTAATCTAATTTTCATTACAAATATGCAAGACATGTCTTTCCATAAATGCCAATATAAAATTCCCACGGATTTGAAATTAATTCCAAAAACTGTTAGTTCGCAAATCCTGACAATTTCTCGATCCTATTAAATGCATTATTGCAATATCGGAACAAACTGCATCAAATAAAATTATAACATTCAATGATTTAACGAACTCCCAATATAATATTCAGAATCTGACTACCAGAATGTGCTTTTGACGATCTCTATTTGCTTCCGCTTCTATCGATTCGGATTATAATATATTCACGATTTGGTCACGAAAGAGATAAAAATGTCGGATAAAATTTCAACATCGAAAACAAACTCTCGTGTATAAGTTCTTAAAAAGTGTACGAAAAAATCTAGCGAAATCGGCCAACCGCGAAATTGTGTTAATTATTCCGCATTGCATTCCGAACAAAAAAATGCAGGTCTCTGACACTTTTTACATGGATTTTCTTTCCAGAAAGAGATTTTCATGAAGGGAGTTTCTCCGTGCCGACCCTGTACCACTCCAATTTGTAGTATTTTTATCCGCAATTTTTATCAAGGTATTTTTGTTAATAGCACGAGGCATACGAAAAAGCTTTTGGTATGCATTTGACAAGTATATTTTTATACCGCCTAAGAACATTCTGGTCATTTTAACATTTTAATAGATACGACGTATAATAATTCTGATTATTGAATCTTCTACAATTTACGATACAATAGAAAATCTCTGAAATAGTAATTGGTAAATATTTTAGTTTTATTGGGTTATTGATAGATGGAAAATGTATACATATCCTTTAAATCAAAATATCTGTTGGTGAGCTTTAGTAAATTAAATCATGTATTTTTGCACGTGAGTATTTTCTACTCTATCGATAGACCAAATAACATAAAATTGATGAAAATGTTGGTTATAGAATTGTAACCTCTATTCTCTGCAGCTAAAATATAACGTGTTCTCCTCTTGAGGGATCTTCAGATCGCAATTACAAGTCTATTTTAAGACCAAAAATATCATAGAACATCAATTTTTACAAGAAAACGATACATTTTTAACAATATACGCTTAGTTGTGTTGAATGACAAAATTTATATTTTACGTTTTGAAAAACGTAATTTGTATCGAATCTGAATCAGAACAAGTATTCTTACGTTTTTGGACTTGGCAAAGAAAATTAGACATTTTAAAGCTTTCGCGATTCGCGAATATCAATCAGTATAAGTAGTAACATTCCGTCAAAGTGATCCACTGTAAATGAAACTGTTACTACTTAAATCACAGCACATCAATTTAAATTTCATATTTTAATAATTATTTCGTTGTCCTATGCTGCACGCAAGTAGGTAAAATATATCATACCATTCTCAAATGTAAGTTTGAACATCTTCTAAATCAGAATCAGAAAAAGTATTCTTAGGTCTATGGACTTGGTAAAGAAAATCAGACATTTTAAAGCTTTCGCAAATCTTGAATAACAATCCGTGTAAGTAGTAACATTCCGTCAAAGTGATCCACTTTAAATGCAACTGTTACTACTTAAATCACAGCACATCAGTTTAAATTTGGTATTTTAGTCATTATTTCGTTCTCATGTGCTGCACAAAAATACGGAAAATATATCATACCATGCTCGAATTAAAGTGTGAACATCCTCTAAATCAGAATAATTCTAACGTCTATGAACTTGGTAAAGAAAATTAAACATTTGAAGCTTTCGCGATTCGTGTGAAGCAATCAGTATATGTAGTAACATTCCGTCAAAGTGATCCTCTCTAAATGCAACTGTTAGTAGTTAAATCACAGTACATCAGATAAAATATATCGTACCATGCTCGAATTTATGTGTGAACATCCTCTAAATCAGAATCAGAACAAGTATTCTTACTTCTATGCACTTGGTAAAGATAATTAGATTTTTTAAAGCTTTCGCGATTCGTGAAAAGCAATCAGTATAAGTACTAACGTTCCGTCAAAGTGATCCATTCTAAATGCAACTGTTACTACTTAAATTACAGCAAATCAGTTTAAATTTGGTATTTTAATAATTATTTCATTGTCCTATGCTTTACGCAAATCGAAATAGGTAAAATATATCATGACATGCTCGAACTTAAGTGTGAACATCCTCGAATCCGAAAATATGCATATTTTTGCCATTTGACAGCGGAAAAATTAAGTTACCGTGGTTCAAATTATATTATTAATTGAGGTGTGTCGTGACTTTATTTTCGGAAAATAAAGAACGTAATACCAGGGAGTTTCCGCAAAAATCGGCTTATTTAGGCAACGGCATTAGCCCATAAGCCCGTGAAAATGCAAAAGGCGGAGTCGGGTTTTCGAAAAGTAACGCGCTTCGGAAGCGAGGGAGACTTTTGAGCAGTTAAGCAAAAAGTATTGCCGAGACGCTTGACTTTTAAATGGTGCTCGGACCACTCGGGACAGAAGATTCGAAATTATGACGGCCCCGGCCCCGATTCGAAGTACGACGCGATTCCTGGCACGTTCTCGTCCTCTCGAGCCTCCTTTCCTTCGAGATCCTCCTCCTTCCCCACCTACCCCCTTTTTCCCCTTTTTGCGGACCTCAGACTCCTTTTTATTTCTTTGTTCGTCCTTCTCTCTTATCCTCCATTCCGTGTAAGCTGTCGTTACATGAAAAAGCGATACGAAAATATGCATATTTCGATGTAACGTATAATTTTGAATTCTAAAGTAGAGGAACTTATAATTATAAAAATTGTAGTAAAACATAATTGAGCGCTCGGGTCGATGAATTGGTTATGAAGTTTGATTCGAGAATTCCCACAATTTCGTTTTGTTTTAGTTTCTCTTTTCACAGCTACGGTTTAAAAATTGGGGCGTGCATGTGGTAAAAAATTTCTGGCTATATTTAAATTTAACAAAGAACTCGAAATTTATTCCAATACGAAATGAAAATGATGGAACACGAGTATATTGGCGGTATATACTACGAATTTTTATGACGGAAATATATGAATTTACATTCACACGTACTTTAATTATCGCTGAAGAGATTATCTAATAAAATGAGCGGTGTTTTAAAAAATTAATTAAATAATATCGTTCAGAAAAAAAGTTAATTAAAGTTATTCAAAATAATATTAAAAACTGAATTTTTCATCGAATATAAATGTTGGAATTGTAAAACACGAAAATTTCATATTTACTTTGTATTATTGTAGTTTCAGTATCATTTTATAACTGAATAAACTAGTTTGCTGAACGATCGAAGTAAAATAATATTTTAGTAGTAAACTGCCATGCTGATAGCAATTTGCAATGAAAAAGACAATAATCATTATAAAAATTGTAACAGTTTTAACGTAAATTTAATTTTTAATAATTTAACATTGTAGAAGAGATCGATTGAAATAAAAATGAAAGTTGTTAAGAATTTATGAATATAGAATTAAAAAAAAATTAGCTTCGATGATATTTGAATTGCATGAAAAGATCTAAATTTCATGTAGAATGACACATTTCAAAAGTGATTGAAATAACTCCCGAAAATTCATAAAGTTTTTATGAAACGCCGCAAGAATAATGAAAAAGTCAGAACGTTAATCGAAAAGTCAATATCAAGGTTTGAAAATTTATGAAAATCAGGAGTCGTCAATTCCTTACACCGTTAAAAATTATATGCACAATATAGAGATTATTGCTGTAAAATGTAAATACTCAATAAACTAAATTCTATAATTATTAAATTTATCTAAATCCAAAATTAAAAATTTTAATATTACGTTATTTTTCCTAATAAAATAATAACTCTTAGCGTAATCACATTTTTAAACCCTAATTATTATTACCCTTCCCAACGGGCACGAAAGTCCCGAATGTTTCTAAAACATTTTTAGAACGTTCCAAAAACGTTCCTAAAACGTTAAATGTCTGCAACTTTTACGGAACGTTTTATAAACGTTTCATCCATGTTGCAGACATTTAACGTTTTAGGAACGTTTCTGGAACATTCTAAAAACGTTTTAGCAACATTTGGGTCCTTCGTGCCCGTTGGGTTGCTACAATGTCAATTTGTTTTCATAATAAATAAATAGTTCACAAAATGCAATTAATAGAAAAGCCAAATGCAGACAACATTTAGCAAAGTTGTGACAAAAACATTCCATCTACAGTTTTACGCTAAATATCGGAATTCCTTTACATTATTACTTTACAATTTAAACGTGGAATATTTTGAACCCTTTAATGCTGATATATAGTTTGATGTTCCTTTTGGATGTAATAAAAACAATCAGAATTTGAAATAAGTGGAACAGCAGAAAAAATGTAATACTTAAAATAAACATATTTTATGCGTCATTAATTTATAGGTTGTTCATTCGATAATGATATAGGTTTATTATATTTTGGAATAGCTTATCGACGTTAAAATAGCACCTAAAATTTAACCTATTAGCGTATAGGTCAGACTACACTACAAAATCAGGTGTCTTAATTTAAGACACGTACGTGATCATTTTTAAGACATTTTTTGGCGTAATATTGTAGCTGTTTTGGAAAATAAAAGACGCAAAAGTGACTAAACTTGGCGATCCACCTCGGCGCCTGGCGATCACAACGTGTCATGCCATGGTCTATGCAGTTAAGAAATATGTTTTTTTTTTCACTGAGAGAAAAAAATAGTCAAATTTACTACCTATTACGTGAGATAAGTATGTACGCAGTTAAATGAACTATTCTTTAGACTTTCAGGTTATACTAATTTAAGAAAATTAGCTCAATTTTAGACTGAAAATAAGCCTTTTACAGTGCTTAATTTGAGATGTAACAATTTTAAGACTATTTTTCTGTGTTGACTTTATAGATCAGCATACTATTTGATGTTACCTGAATTATGAAAAATTGTCTATTAAATTGGAGAAGCAAATCCAGTTTTTTAATGTGAGATGTAATACGAAAGGTGACATTTATTTATCGCGAGTTTATAATAATCTGAAGCGAAGAGTGACCATCGCTCAAGGTTTAAAATAAATTTAAAAAAGACCACGAATCCACCATATATCTCGACATTCTTGCCTATACTTCTTCCCGAATAAGGATTTAGAGCCTTCACGTGCAGCAATGCGTTAATATTCGCGACGTTCCGCGAAGCGAAGACGGATTTCGACGAGAACGCGAATCAGCCGTCAGCGCTGGAAAACAGCAAGAAAGTTAAAACCCCTTTATTACTCGGGGGACGCTTGGGACATGGGGGATGGGGGTGTGTGACTGGGGCAGAAGGGAATGGGGGAGGTATCTATCTGCTGCGGATATCCCCCGCGAGTTCGAAGGATCTAGAATAAGAAAAAGATGGGAAAAAGTCGACGGTTGGAGTCGCGAGTGTCACTGATTTGCGTGAGTGGGAAACGCGAGGAGGTCGGAGTGTGCGCGCGTTCGTCTAGAACTTGGATCGTCTAGAATTTTCGATTCCGCCGACACGCCGTTTCCGGGTGCCGGGGGAATACTCGGGAACGCGAGCGGAAAGAAAAACGGCCCTGGATCAAAGGCTCTTTAAGTAAGGGGAATCGGGAAAGGCGAAGTCATTGCCGCGATCGAAGAACGTGTTAGCGCCGGGGATCGCGTTCTCTCGTTAACGCGGATAATGGCACTTTGCCCGAGAGCTCCAGAGTCGAAAACGTGAAAGTCTCCGGGTTACGTCGATCCTTTTCTTTTCCGGCATTATGGAACGGCTACTTGTCGACCGATGTCCTTCCTGTGGGGCAGTTTCGAAACATGTCCCGCAGAAATTCCCAGGGAAAACTCACGGAAACTACGCAAATGCTCGCTTCGATAGCGCTCGTTCAAATGGAAATGGTACATTAGATCGTTTTATTCCAGCAAGGAATACTACAACGGTAGTTGCTGCAGTAAGATTCCTTTAGCTTTAAATCTATTTTATAACATCATCATCACCAATGATAAGCTGGGGTTATGTTAATAAATGTTTTTGCACATCCCAGCGAAAATATGATTATTAAATAGTATTTTTGTCGCAGTTGGCCGCAAAATGCCATTTTGCGCCCTCGTTTTAACCATAGAAAAGAATGTTCCGGGTACCTCGACTGCAACATTTCGCACCCTACGGAAGAAAAATACTTTTTATAGAAAATTAAGGTACAGAAATTAAATACTGAGAGTATTATAGAGAAGAAGAAGGGGATCATTTAGTCTGAAGTTTGCCAAACCCCATTGTTAATTACATAAAATAATTAATTCCCTTTCCTTACAGTCTTTGGATTTGGTTTCTTTGGTCTAAATAAATTGTTCGAAAGAATTTAAATAATAAGCAATTTAATATCATTCTAATTATCACATAAATTTTGTCGTCGGAACCAAACAGATAGGTGGCGATAAACATCTTGGTTTCAAAATGCACTTGAACACCAACATAGTCGGTGACGCTTAGTAATTCTCGATATGGTGCAGCATTTCAAATGAACACTAAGAACTGAAATTATAAGCCACGACGATTATAAGTCATCAGTGATGTCAGGATAGTCAGATATTATATTGTAAGTTCGAACAGGTGTTAAAAGCATTTAGCTGGATTGTCTCTAGCATTCAAAATCATTTTATAATAACTCTTCTTTTCCGTCTTTCTTAAGTGAAAGGTTTTTCTTTGGTTTGTTTCTTTTTTGGATTACGGAAGTATTGAATTACAGGGCGATTAAATAAAAACCCAAAAAAATTATTTATGTTTCGACCGAGAATTTTTTTTTTTTTTTATTAATTAATTAACGGGCGGAATCGCCCTTTTTACTCAATTGTTGCCTTATTATTGACTATGCTTTTGCGAGAGCTGCAGATCGACTTCGAAAGATGGCGCCATACTTCACATTTGTGTATGAAATGTAGGACTGCAGAAACCTACACCAAGTACAGCGGCGGTCATGAGTCGATTTCCGCCAGATAAACAATACTTTCGAAACGTAAACACAAACAACGTGGCTCGTCTTACCAACAGCGAGCTGCTGCTTGGAAACGAACTCGAAAAATTGTTCACCAGACGGGGATCGAACTCACGACCTACGACTTCGTAATCCAGTGCGTTAACCGCCTGAGCCACGAAGCCGTTTTTTTTGGCCCCTTTAGAATATATTTTGATCTAGAAATTATATATAACTATAAAATAATAAATATAAAATGGTATAGGTTAATATGAACAAATGTTAAATGCTACAGAAGTTTTTGTAATGAAATAATTAAAAAAGCGAAAGGATGGAAAAGTTAATAAAAGCCTGAAATATTATTTTTTTTATTATGTCAGGAAAAATAAAAAAAAAGAAAATAAGTTTTTCTTATAAAAACCAAATTTATTTTCAATTTAGAGATTGTAAATTGTTTTTATAAATTATAAATAAAAACCTGGAGATAGTAATTATAATGAAATTTTGCAATATGTACCCATAATTTTTGTGAAAAAACTGTTGTACATGAACGTCCACTCCTATACATAATACAAACAATAATCAAGTAAAAAAAAATACAAATTTTCTGTAAATAAAGCCTAATTGGGTCTAGAAGGGCCCAAAAAATATATTAGTCCCAAATTTTGGGAGTGTCATTCCAAAGATCACGATAAATAAAACGATCAACGAAAAAATCAACACACCGAAAGGCCAAAATTTCGATATAGCATGGCTTCAGCATGATTTTCTTCACTTTGTCTTTGAAAATTGCCCAAAAAGAAAGCAAATTAAAATACCTTGGACTCACGCAATGTCGAATGTTTAGTCTTTCGGGGTTTTGATTTTCGGAACTTTGCTCCCCGGTCAATAATAGTATATTGTGTATCTAGGGCGGAAAGGCATGTATTACGGGGCGAGCGATACTGCAGCTCGAGTCATGCCGTAGACGAGGGATTCAGCATCGCCCGAGCGTGTAATGCATTTCCGCCCGTGGTACACACGATACTTTTTGTCACACCTGTCGACAATAACGCCACCTTACTGGCCGGCGGTAACGAGTGGCGGGCTGTAATGAGAACAGCGGGCGGTAAAAATTGAAAAACGTCCGTGCGCATGCGCAGTTGCGTCCTCGGCCAGAAATGGCAACTTTCCATTCGCTTAACCTGCACGGAAAGGTGGTAGTTTTGTGCAGGTGTGACAAAAAACAACTTTTTTCATAACCGGTCGTTTTTAACGAGTTATCACGATATTGTCTTACCTCGCAATGATGAAGCACGGATATAGCCGCCATTATGAATCATCACTAAAAAACAAAATTCAACTAAAATAATATACAAATTTAAAGTAAAAGTATCGATGTCCTTATTGGAATACTTTCCAGCACCATATGACACCATTATCACAGTAAAATCCATGATATTTAAACAAATATACACGTTAAAATAGTATATTTTGGAAAAATGGTGGAAAATCAGTATCACTAGTGCTTTCTTTCTAATTCTGACATCGGATTCCAAAAGAGCGACCCCGAAACCTGTAGGAAACGTAGTTTAGATCAACGTCCAACATCATTTTCATAAAAAATTTTAAGGCTGGATTCAACGTAAAATTTTGGTCAAGTTGGGCATTAATGGGTTAATGTTAGTATTGGCGAGTTCTCGGCAGAAGAAGGATCAGGAATCGAATCTAATATTAATTTGAAAATTTGATATTTAATACATTACAAATTGTTTGTTTTTTACGATATATTATAGACACCGAAATGTTGAAGTGGCATTGAATTTCTAAAAGACAAATAATAGTACTTTCACACATCAAAATGAATTTTGAAGGAGACTAGTAGTAGTTTTAGAGAACCTAATGATCTTTCCGAAAAGAAATTATGTTTTCAAATTACATAATACTGAAATATATTGGAAAATCGTATTTATTGTACTTGTATTTGTAACAACCCGTGTAAAAATGGATTATATACAATTATATATAATTGTATATAAATTTAGATACAATTATATATAATAATATATAATTATATATAATTGTATACAGGGTGCGTGCGTACGATCCGAATATAGGGCATGCCATGTTAAAGGTAGAGCGTTCCTGATTGGCCAGTTCCAGCCCGTACGGTTCTCCCCATTGACTGCGAGAGAGCATGGAATGGCTGAAACTGGAGATTCGAGTACTGCCTTCACTGTTCAGTACTTTAACAGCCGCATTCAGTAATTCAACCTCAAGTACACAATGAGTGCACGATAAAAGATCGTAGATGTAATTTTCCTACATTATAAAAAAAGTAAATGTAAATAACCTATTAATTGTGGTAATTTTACAACCTGTTGTAATTTTCCTTCGCTTAATGTTGTAAATTTACTACAAATTCACTGCACCACGTTGTAACTTTCTTACAGGCTTAAGTGTGAATTTACAACATTAAACGTAGGAAAATTACATCTACGATCTTTTGACTCAATGTTTACTTCAGGCTGAATTACTGAATGTGGCTGATTGAAGTACTGAACAGTGAAGACAGTACTCGCATCTCCAGTTTCAGTCATTCCCTGCTCTCGCGCGGCCAATGGGGAGAACTGTATGGGCTAGAACTGGCCAATCAGGAACGCTCTATCTTTAACATGGTATGCCCTATGTTCGGATCGTACGCACGCACCCTGTATAATCCATTTTTTCCCGGGATGTAGAATCAATTTTGATATTTTTCTTGTTTACAATTCTGGAAATGTAAAACAACAACACTGTATTTATAATTTTATGACGATTATTATTATTATTATTTCGACTGTGTTCATTTCAAATTCATTAAAACTAATTTAATAAATGTATTCCTGCTTTTTACCTCGATCCTTGTTTTTAATAAACAATTGCTTTTTATATTTTATTAAATGCTTAATCTTTACATATAAATAAATTCGATACATTTTTAAAAATCGAATATACCTGTATGACTGAATAAAGCAAAAAAAAAACATTTATTCGGTATGGTTTTCATGTAAATAAAAACAAAACCTCTTCCTCTAAAAACTATTTATATTTTATATTTTAGCCTATTCGTTACTTGGAAAATAAATAACATACAAAAAATTATTCTGACTCGGCTATTAAAAAAATATAACTCGTTCGCTCCCGTCAGTTACAAAGAGACTCCCGTATTGAGCATAAAGTTGAATAACGAAACGCAATCAAGCAAATCCGGAAATGAAGGAATTCGGGTCAGACTCTTGGAAGTACGGTGATGGCGGCGTATCACAAATATTTAAATGCGATCTCAGCGCCGCCAAAGCCCCCTTGGACTTGAAATAAATAAAACATCCGGCAACTCTTGCTCTTATCCCCGAGAATCCATTCCCGGGGATCGTTTTTATTTATACGCGCCTAAGGAATAAACAATTCCGGAACTCGGTACGATTTCACGCGCGGGAAGTCGCGAAAAGGGGAATGGGTGGTCCACGATACTGGAGCACACAAGAACGTGGGACCATCCGCAGCCGCCTTCGATCCGGAAATCCAACTTGAGTGAAAAGCCGGCAGAGAATATCCACGTGCGTGATGCTCGGGACGATGGAACTTCCGCTGCGCTGCTCGTAACGAGATTCGAAAACTTCTCTGTCGCTCGGAAAATCTTAGATCCTTTCAAAGCATACGATCCTCGCAATTGTTTCGAGCCAACGCCGTGCGAAAGGATAAATGGGGCGTAAGACGGGTACGAGGATTCTCGCCTCGGCAGGTGGAAAAGGAATGGTTGGGAAGGATGATAGATAGGATATTTTGCCCAGAATCTCAATTCACAATGTAAACTCTATAATTAATGATAAATATTTGGATTTCTTACTTATCACGATCCATTGGATAATTTTCATGTTGAGTCGTTTCCCCAGAAAGAGGATAATTATTTTTATTCTCAAGGGCACAAAATTCTATTTTACATATCGAAAGCACACGAATAAGAAGCTTTTTCATTATAAAATTCAAAATATAAACATTAATTTTATATTCACTGAGATAAAGAATTCTCTACGAAATGTACTACAGAAGCTAGATTTTTTTAAATCATGGGTTACTTTTTAATATTAAGATAGTCTTGAGCGTCTCATACTGTCACTCTAAACCATTTTTTCAGCAGTTCCCATAACTTATTGACGTGTGTACTATCAAATCAATAAACAAAACGATATTAGTAAAAACAGATGTATGAAATTTTTTAAAACAAAAGACCATTTTCGAAGGTAGGAAAAGAAGGGGTGGAAACTAGTGTTTAATAATTTTGTTTAAGTGCCTAACATACTTCGTTTGCTTATAAATTTGTTTTATAAATTTGTTTGAAAAAGGTAAAATAGTTGTAGATAACAGGACAATTGTTGTTTTAAGCTTCATATAGTTTATCTTTCTAAAAATTGTAATAATTTAAACAAAAATACATGTTTTATCTGAATAATTCCAATATAAAATAACGTTTAACCAAATTTTTTCTAACAAAAATCAAAATTTTATCGATTTTCGAGCATTTTGCGTCTTTTTTTTTATTATTTACACATCAACCTCTTGTTACAATTAAATGACAGCGTAATGCCAAAACAAAAAGAACCGTAGAAACTGTATATTGCAGATAGAAATTACTTGGTTTATGTTACGCACAAGAACTGATAGCCAATATCGAGTAATGCGATATATTATAAGGAAATGCAGATTTTGAAATTAACCATCTCAAATTTCCTTTATATTAAGGTAAGGAATATGAACGAGCTATAATGCAGCGAGTTTTGGTATGTTGAATAATAGTTAGTTTTTACTATTTTCTAAGAATTTCACTTTTCATCCTACAAAATAAACATAATATTGCGATTTGAAACACTTCATCTACAAATATAGAAGCAATAATTAAAAGTAATAAATCTACAAATGAAACATTTTTATAAAAAGGAAATTTTGTTTCGAAATATTCTTCAGCTACCCGATATTTACATCAGCATAACCAATTGTTACTTAATTTATTCGAAATTTTGACGATTTAGTCAATGACAATTCATTAATATATATATGACTATGGAAAGAATCCTAAATTTAACGGGTTTTAAGAGATCACAATTTACAATTTTCGGTAACTTAGGGTTTAACGCTCTTAATATTTCCAGCATATTTAGAAATTGTGATATTGACAATCTACGAGGATATTAGGAATTTTTAGGTCTTTTTTAACGTATGGCCCTCACTACATCCTCCATTATATTTTACTTAATTCTCCACTGTTTAGCTCTATTGATACTAGACTGAGAAAAACTATAAGTAGTATTGGATACCACTAGACGTGGTTTCAGATACTGTATTGTAGCAGTATTATATATTATTTATAGTAGGCCTTGTAAACTGATAGTAAATTACCACTACTTTTAGAATTAAAATGTTTTTATATTTATCTCAGTGTCCTACTTATTTATTAAAAACTATTTTCTTTTATTTTGAGTGTAACTTTTCAAAGAGTGTTAAGATTTTTTAACTCGTATGACTTAAACTTCTGCACAATTTGAATGTAATATTATTAAAGATGAAAGCGGTATCTAAGTTCATGTCAGTAAGAGCAATATATGTACAATTTGTCATTTTTCTGAATCTTATAAAAATTTTGATAACCTCAGGAATTCATCATTCATTTTTTGGTTTCATTATTCTTTATCTGCTATTAGCTATGTTCTTAATCGTATATAAGGTGCTACAGTCTTACAGTATTAGTAGATTATGTTTTAATGTAGCCGCATATTTGGCTCCCTTTATTTGAATTGTAGTCCAGCAACCTCGAATATTATTAATTAATATTAGCTTTTTTCTATCTTTAAATAAGTAAAGCACATTTTACAGTAATCTCCAATTAAAAACCAATGTATAAATAATCAGTTGTAATTTATTTTATTACACTACAACTACTTTTACTCTAAAGAAGACAAACTTTTTATTAAATTTAATTTTCTTGAATTATTAATTCTGAAACTATTAATTTTTAAACTTTTAAGCGAATATTTCTGGTGAACGAATTTGGCTGTATGAAATAGCTGTTTATATTTTGCACGATATTAATTTATTAATAAGTAATACGCAAGTACTACATATACTTTTGTATTTTAACAAAGACTTCAAGACACTTCTGAATTATAAATTATTTTTTATACAGTGTAATATTTCACACAACAATAAAATAATGTACTTAAAGTATAAGAAAATGACCAACTATGTAATTCGTTCGAAATGGATGAAATAAAAATGTAAAATGACGAATTTTGCCTGTTGGACTTTCGCATAAATAGGGCTTGAAAATTATTGTTTTTTACGCAAGTCGATTTTTATATGACGCAAAATTGATTCCATGAAATAAATACTTACAAAACAATAAATAAATCAGGACTACAAAACATTGAAGATAAGAAAATGTATCTTAACTCTAGCTCTCGATAACTACGAGATTAATGTTTTTTGATTATATCGAAGTCTTGAATGTTAAATTTACTTAAATATTTACATGTATTTTTGGAGAATTGTAGTCTTAATGTGGAGAAAAATGCACTTATTAATGTAATATTTCTAAATTATAGTATCAATTTTTTTAAAAGATATACTCGCATAGATTCTCAAAATGTACTTAGAACAAATCTAAAAGAATGTCTCCTATACTTAGTAATTTAACATTATTATACCTTATTTTATTTCCTAATAATTTTACTTTGCATCTGGATATTAATTAAAAAACCAGTCACTACATCCATATGTTTACACTAAATATAAATATTTTAAGTAAGTGAAATTTGTTTAGATATCTCGGTCACCAACTGAGAAAAAGTGATTTTGAGCAAAACGTGTCACATAAATAACCTATTGCTCCGAAAAGATTGATCGGATTCCTTTTTGAAATGGTGGCACAATATTCTTAAAATTCTTACGAAAAATCAGTTTTCCAATTTCCTGTCTTAAAAAGCATATAAAATTTATTTCTTGTTCAGTTGGATTTCTAAGAAATTAATCCATTCATTTAAACGAAGTAAAAGAATTGCAAATTTCAACGAATAAAAAGTTTCGAAATTCGAAAAATGTAAATTTGCTTCTCCAAACTTTCATGGATTTTCCTACAATTAATTTCTTACAGGCAATTATAAGAACGATCGATGGATCAATTAAATCGATACAAAATTTGGCTAAATCCTTGATTACAGATTAACACAAGTAATGTCTCATATTCCATAGATTATAAAATAATGTAAATTTATTTCATAATGTTCTGAATAGTATTTAATCGTTTAAAACATGTAAACAAATCCACAAATCCATACTTAACATTCGTGACGTGTTAAAAGTAATATGTTTTTTCGAATCATATTAATAACACGGCAATAGGTGATTATGTTCCGTTATTTTTGATACTCCAGTAATTAAAATCGACAACCCTCGAAATTGGCATTATTCAGGGCTTTAAAACATGAATATTTACGCGATTCGGCAGTTCAAATCTTCAAAATCGTTATTTGCTGTTTGTTCCGTAAATAATCCCTCGTAATGGATGAGATATGTAAACCCTCGATAAAGAGAATTATTGTTATAAAAAATGGGATTTTGGATTTGCAAATCATTAATTTTATCAATCACAAAATTATTTTGACAAGATATTTTACTGAACAATGACGCATTTTCGAAGTTGTGTATTTTCAAAAATTACTCATTAAAAAATAAAACGTATTTGATGTTATTGTTTAAAAAACATTGCAAATTAATTGACATTTTTATTAAACACACAATTTTTAAGATAGAAAAGATCACAATAAGAAAATATACGCATATTTCGAGATCTTTTTGTATCCAAGAGGTCATATAGGGACTGCCTACTAACATAATATCCCAAAACGCATTTATCGATTATACATCAATGAAATTGATATTTTAATTTAAAATTTTTTTCGTCATTCAGCCATTGTTGAAATATTTTGCAATTAAAATATTTAAATAACTACTTTTTAAATACTGAAATCTTGAAACTACTGCGATTATTTCATGTACTTTCAGAGAAGCAGAATTAATACATTTCTTGAATACGTAAGGGACCGTAATGTAATTGGTAAAATTGGCAAAAGCCCCAAAGGTAATATGGAATAGTACGTAACGATGGTTCATAAATAAACATAGATGCTCAGGAAATTGATTACAAAGTTAATTAATTTGTAAAAAGTACATTCATTTACATATTCATTGGCGTAGCGGTACAGCGAATTGATCGTAAATTAGAGTCGTTGAATGAACCTGATTTTTATTGGCTATTATATGCTTCTTTTCGGCATGTTAGTGTATATTTGATATAAAAAATGAAGATTTTCAAAATATCAATAAAAAAGTATGACTTTGTAAATACAGGAATACAACTCTTCATGCTCAAAATCGTAATTTTATTAACTGATATACATATATCTTTAAATAAAAGAACCACATTTACAATGAATAAACAGATTCATTACATTTAATATTAAAGTGTAATATACTATAATATTAAAATAATAATCACGAAATCACGTAACATGGTTTTTTCAAAGAAATATCAACGACATTACGTACATACTAATCGTTATCGATTTGGCGTCTCCGTGTTCGAGGTTGAATTTCGTAATCAAGAGGGTCTTAAGAGCATCCTTGATAAAAAACGAGTATGGTGAATACCATTTTTCATAATAAATTATCGACGATAATATTTGCTTAAAATCCCAGAATTGCGCCTTTTTTAGGCGATTAATCATTCAGCATTCAACGAACAATGATGCAAAACAAACAACCCCGAAACGACTATATGTTTATTTTAACAGCGTAATATTACTTTTTCTAACATTGTAGATTATATGATGAAGACTAATTAATCAAACAAGTTTTATAACTCGAACTGATTTAATAATTTCCTTACAAAATAGGTGAAGCATGTCATGCGTTAAATATGATTCTATCAAAGAATATGATCCTCGTGATTACCTAGTATATAAGAAAACGATTAATAAAACCAAAGAAACCGTTGTTTAAAAGTAAACAAATCTGCGTTACTATGAGGTAAATCCTCGAAAACCGCAAAATTTTAATCTAGCAATAACACGTTCAGAATCCTACTAGTGTTTTAAATATCGTGCTTCAAAGTAAAGCATATAATAATTATTGCAGGCGCTTCAAAGTTTGCCTAAGAATAAACTTTCACTTTGATGAAAGATTATTCCGAAAGTTCCTAACTTTGTTCCAAAGATGTAGAAAATGTTGGCAAGTAACAAGTATTTTGAATTAGCCACGCCGATAAATAAATCAGAATGGAATAAAAGTGTAAATGTTAATTACCCGTATTTAATTCAATGATTTTTCTTTAACTAACAGTTTCTTCTTTTGGAAATATTGTTCCATTTTTTAGAATTAATATCTTTAGTTGCTTGAGAGGATAAAAATTAAACAGAGACTTGATGTATTTGAAAATGTTTAATTAATTTGTTATTTTGCAAATTCGGTACAATATAAAAATCTTATGAATAATTAAATGGAATCAATAATAATGTATACTTGTAAGTATTGCATTTCTCCTATGTATTTTATAGTGGTGATAGAATATTAAAATTGTATTTAGTTTGATAACAAAAATTAACTATTGGTGCAATATATCATATAATATTACCATAAAGAAAAATAATAGTGGTACCCTTATTTAAATTATTCTTAATCCACAACTACTTATCAAACAAAAATGTAATATGAGTATGTTATATTTAATAAAGATATTCTCACACAATTAAAAACGAAAATGTTTATATAGTTTTGAAAATGACGATAAAATGTTTATTTTTTAATAATATTAATTTTTATGATATAATATGGACCAAATATAGCATTAGTACAATTTACTAGATTATTCTATGAATATTCACGCGACAGTTTTTCTATTATTATCTAAAATCAGAAAATTATTATTTGCTTCATGTTTTTAATCAGGCTTTGCTAATTTATTAATTATTTTAAAAACACTTTATTGATGCTATTTATGAAGATTTTATTCATAGTTTCATAGCTCACAATAACGATTTAAGCGATGTTTTACGTCAAACCCGTGGCAGTTATAAATAGAGTAAACTGCATAGAATTTAATGAGGAATAAAGCGAACAATCGAAATGTGACACTGCTCGCGGAAATAGGCATCTTGAAATCGATGAATTATGCAGAAAATTGGATACTCCACATTAATATGCAATAATCCACTTGCAATCATTCCATAACGAAATAGTCGTTTACACATAGCTGATTAAATTATATTATACAAGATTGCAACAGAGATACAGAGATAAACACATGATTCTTTATTCGAACAAACATAAATTGAGCGTACATAGAAATTACGTGAAATGCAAATTAGCGATTGCCTATGGGTAACTTTCATAAATATGTAAACGCTTTAATGTATTTTACGAAAGGTAACGTAAAAGGTAGAGTAAATGCGCGTCTTTTATAAGGCACCATGATATATGAGTGCAAATGCGGCTAAAACTATAAATCGTATACATATGTAAATTATGCTCTGTATAAAGTTGTATAAGTTAATTTCATGATGGAATTTAAACAATAAACGATTCTGCATAACAATACATTATCTTTTTTGACTACAAATATAGGTTCGAAATTGATGGAAGAGAATTTCATAAATTACCGATTGTTTTGATAAAGTGAATTTTTGCAATTTACGTCCTGCTCTTTTTATTTGATAGTAAGAAAACTTGGAAATAATTTACTTAATGTGAATATATTTTCATTAAATACCTATTAATAGCGATTTTTAAGAAATAGTAAATTATAATCATTAATTACAAATCTTGGGTCCAATTTCCAAGTTTTTTAATATTCTTTTCTATTTTTCGACGATACTAATGTAATTTCTATTATACGATAATTTTCTGCTCTTTCTCCAGGTATTTTTTGTTACCTTTTTCCTTCTTGCCGCTTTTCTACTCTAACTTAATTATTCCATTACAGTTATACAAACGAAAATTTACACTGAGGCATATCTTAATTAAAAAAACACCTTCAATAAGGAAAACACACTTGTGTTTATATTATTCTTTACGAAATCAAAATTATTCATAATAGTGAAAATTCCAGTTCTAATTAAAATTAGTAAAATGACTTACTTACTCTTAAACAATATAAAATTTACATAGGGAATTGCACATTTATAATTATTCGACTTATAAATTTACATTGTTTTAAATGGAGGAGATCATATTCAAATTATATAAAAATTGATTATAAGATATTGCACATAAATTTTTTGTAATTCGACTGATAAAATATTTAATTTTCTAAACTCCGTATGCTATGACAATAATCGGCACCGAAGCACTGAAAATCTCGAACTTGAATATGTTTGCGCTTACGTCCTGGTCCAGGACAATAAATAAAGCAACCGATTAATGAATGGTCGGTCTGAAATCGTGACCATTCTTATAATTCCGTTTTCTGAAAAATTATCGACTCTAAATATATCCTGTGCAGATGATTAAGATGAATTTAAAGTTGGTTGATGAATACGTAATTTGAGAAAAGAAAGAATAAAACCTAAAACAATTTCCATGTCCATATCATTTCCTAATTACTGAAAGCTAAACATTTTTCGTCATATACATCTTTTAGGATTTTCGCACCTACAAATTATTAAGAACATCTATTTTAGACTATTTCACCCTCTACTATTCAAGAGGTATTATTAGCTAAACCCAATAAAATACAATGTATATGGAAGAAATCGAAAGCTTATTTATCGTTTAATTGAAAATCACTCGCGATTTCATCATTTGAATGATAAGGTGTGAATGAGAAAAATTGTTTTTCATTTATAATGGAATAATAATTTGTTATTTCATCAGGTCTATTATTATAATACTCTAAAACAATTATCTTATTAATTATTTAGAAATATTGAATTCTCTACAATAGTATACATGACTATCTGAAAATAATTAAATTGACAAAAATAACATAGTCGATTAGAAAATGTGCCTTTAAATTGAAACTTCCTATAAGTACGTTGAAAGTGGGGAATTCAAACTAATCTATCAAATTCTTGAAATTCCCATTCCAAATTACTGGTTTTTACTCTGTTAAACGAGTTTGAATTACGCGTTTTCTAAGTTGGCTGTCCAGTTTTAATCCCGCCTAAAAATTTAATCCCGCTTTAAATTCGACGTTCAAATTCCGTACTTTTTAGTTTAATTGCGAAAATTACTAATAAGAAATAAGAGATCAATCTCTCATTATCAAATAGTCGTAACAGCCATCTAAAAGTTATATATTTTTTAATGCATTACCATAAAAATTGTCAAAAATTAACGAATATATTTTATTTTGGAGGACAATTAACATCATACTATACAGTTGATACTCCAATTCAGTACAATTGAATCGGTGAACCCAATTCGAAAAAGTTCGGACAAAATAAGGATGACTTTATTTCTGAAAGTGCACACAATTTTATATGTCATTGCATATGTTATTTCTAGTACATTAACTTACTGTATGTATGTACATAGGCTAAATAAATACATGCTATTAAATATGAAGAGTATCGTAATTACTATTGTTTTAAATAAAGTATCACATGAACGATAAAAATTTGCATTTAAAAGAAGCATACTTCAATTATTTATAACAAACACCTTCGTCGTTAATACGAATTTTGATGAAGAGGTACACAGAACAAAATAGATATATCATCGACAATTTACGACCAACGATACATCAGATCTATTGCTTATGTATTAGGTTATGTAATTATACATTTTTTAAGAGAATTTTTAAAAACCTGTTAATTTCTAAAACTCTTCGGCAATATGTGCATTCGTACTTTTGTTACTGAATTTTATTTCTTAAAAACTAGTATTTGAGCTTATGCATAATAATATAACATATAGCCTCTGACAACTTTACGGAATAATTATTAACGCAAAATATATCTTTCTATTTAAAAAGAAAATTAGTAGTTTATATATTTTATTAAGAAATTTAATGAACCATAAAGATTTTGTAATGCAAGGCAATCAAAACAAAATTTAAGCCATTGAAAAAAGTCGTTAAGACAAAATTAAAAGAAATGATTTTTGGACGGGTCATATTTAATAATTAAAACTGAATTCATAGAAGTGTTATAAATTATTTTCCCCCATACATCTGCAGTATACGATATCCTGAGAGATAACTTTAAAAAAGTATTCGCTGCCAAATATGCGGAGTCCATTTTCGTATTATTTTATCACTAACTGGTTAAGTTTATGCAATTAACTGCACCTGAAAAATATGGATTTAACTTAAAGAATTCATTCTTATTCTCTTGCACATGCATCACCAATAAATTTTCTTAAAAAGAAAGTTAATCCCAAGATGTTTGTTTGAAAAGCAACAGCAAAGTTTAAGACAACAATAGCTCTTGCTCGAACATTAGGTAAAAATTGTGGTTACGCGGTTCTCCTTTCGAACGCTAAAAGCCACCGTTATTACCGTCACTTGAAACGAGTTAGGAAGGAAACCAGTATGAATTCCCTGGAAAAACAAAATGTCCCGGAACCCTCCTGGAGAGAGTGGAAAGTTGCTTCTCTGGTACGCAAACGTACTTAGAGAAAGTCAACGGTGGGATACCGTCGCGTTTCAAGAGACGACCTAAGATAAGAAAAGGAACGCGCAGATGGAAGTGGGCAAATACGGGTAGGCGTGGGGTGGTAAAAGGAGATCAAATAAGAATTTCGCCTCAAACGGGGCAGCTAAAGTAATTAATTACGTCTGGTTCGAAATCGCGGTCAAAGCTCGCCGCGTTAAGACCCGACGGAAAATTAATTAAAAGATCGCTTCGACGAGAAAAGTAAAGGATCGAAGACGGCGATGGAGAAAAAATCCCTTTCGAGTCGTTGGTAATTGAAGCGACCTCCGAATAAAAGCGACCACTTCGAATTATAGATACCAGCTGATTTTTGCCGTCGTTGCGGCGACATCGGCCGTCGTGCGTTTTCCGATTAAAAAGCGACGACGTCGACAAATTCTCGCAATATATTCCCAGGAGCATTAATACCCCTTTCCAACCCCCTCCTCACGGTTTCGATCGAAAATGATTTTTATTGCACACCCGTAAGCTTTCGAAACGCGGCGGAAATTAAAAATTTTCCTACGAACAGTTCGGCAATTGGTGCAAGCTTCGTTTTATTTTGGGATGAACGATGTCGATGTCCGCACGATATTCATTGCGGAACGTTCGTACTCGATTAAAATTTGCCCCAGTCAATATTCCGCGGGAATATTTTTTTTACTGTAGAAGCATTTCTACAGTTCCACTTTGAATACTCATAATCCGTATAGTAAAGATTTACAGCCCGTTATCAAAATACATTATTATGCAGCCACTGCCATCAAGATAAATAATTATTATTCTGAATATTTATTTAATTTCTATACGTGGTTTTAATGTTTCGTTTTCACAGAATTTTATGACCAAAATTCTTTTCGTTATATAAATGTACTAAACATGTCTAATTTTAATTCGAGACTAATCAAATTATTGATACATTTTGTATGTCATTCCAAGATTATACAAGTTTCGAATTTGGTAAAATTTGATTTATTTGTTTTAGTACTGTAGAAATTATGTCAAGCTGTAAAACATCAAAGACTCGCATGTCCTCGCGTTTTCGAAAATGCGATGCTGTTAATATAAGAATCATGTTTTCTCTGACAAATATTCTGCATGGTTTTGGTAAGAATCCTCATACTAAATAATTTGACAAAGGAGGATGCCCACGAGTATAGGTGATTTCCGCCCGCGTGATGGAACATCCCAAACCGACAAATTTGGGTAGAGTATGATGAGAACTAACACCTAATGGGAAATTCGATGGTTTTATCACCTGAGAAAGTTTAAAACAGCGCCTTTAAAGCGGCAGATTTTACATAGGAAAATGCAGTCATTTAAGTAGTAATAGGCCGCATTGAGTTGGCAGTAGGTGCGGACTGTTACTACTTACATTTCCACCATTTTTCTATGTATAACCGCGACTTTGACAATGATTATTTAAACTTTCCCAGATGATAAAACAAACCAATTTTCTATTAGGTCTTCTCATTATACTCTACCGAACTTGTCTGTTTTGGAGGTTCCATCTCTAAGGCGAAAATCACCTATACTCCTGGCATCCCCCTGTAATTTTGGTAGTTTTACTTTTCACAAATTTCGTCAAATTTTTTCATGTCCTGCAGGGCATTGATGGGTTTACGCATCTCTCTAGGTAGGAATTTTCAAGAACAACAATTTTCGGTATATTTTGGGGCCTTTTTCTCGAATTCCTTATATTAATAAAGGTGTTTATAAGAAATTTAATTGTAATCGTGTAATTTTGAAACATTAAAAGGAAATGTAGTTTTTGACGCTTAAAAATAATGAAAATTCATTTTTTGTAACAAATTTTGTAATTAATTTCAGGATACTGAACGTACTGAGTTTAAAGCTTTTTATGACTCGATCAAATGTAAAAAACTTGCGCGTCATAGGTGTACAGTCAAACTGTTGGAAGGTGCCAAAATAGAAATGTTCGTAATCAATGCCTGATACCGTTTATAACATTTGCTTATGAATTTTTTGGCGCCATTTCTGATTTCATCCAGAGATGCATTTTTCTAAAAATGGAGTTAAAAATATCTTATAAATACAAATTCCTATAGTATTTTTATTGCATTTGAGTAATTATAGTAGTTTATCGCTTAAAAGTTTTTTTTAGCTTAAATTTAGTTACCGAAATTTACTTAAAAAAAATTCTTTAATAAAACAAATAATGAATTTATTTATAACAGATAAAAATGTAATTTCAAAAATACTGGTTAAGAATGAAAATGCTTCTGTTGGAAAAAAATAATTATTTTTAATTAGCTTTATCGAATTTTGAAAGTCTGATACTTCTTTAAACCCTCTAAAATTCGTATTTGATGAAACAACTCTTTTCATTGTGTGACTGAATCGGTGAATATTATTTCAGCCACTAAAGCTCTACGTTTCTGCTGAATTCCAAATGACTTTAATTTAGCGATAAAAACTTTATTAGATAACGGAAATCATTCACAATTGAAGTTCTGATTTAAAGTACTTATTGAAGAACAGATGAAGATAATTTGACGTCGAAAAATAATTATTATACAAATATCACTTTGTAGTAAACCGAAATTGCTATAAATTCTTGGCAACATACTTTTTGTGCGATTTGTGTTTTACAGTAGGAGGACCGTTACTCTAGAGGCTGGTATTGTTGAATAAATCACTCTACACGTTCGACGTTACTCTGAGAAAATTTGTACTGATTGGCAGTCTGCACGAAAGACAGCCAGTTTCAGAAAATAATAATTATGATTATTTTGTTTAACGCTATTTTTTGCGAGTTGTGACAACTTCACATTGAGTGTTGTGTTGATTATTTCCCTTCCAGGAGGCATATTAGTAAGCGATAATACCTCTAAAGCCTGTTAATTATTTTCCAACCATTTGAAAGAAATGTTTAAAAAGCCTAGATAAAAACAGCGATCGATTTACAATATGAAGTTGTCTGAACAAATATCATCCACAAATATAGGTTACTTTGAATTTATCATTTTTAATTGACTCATGCTTAGTATTCATTGACCCTTGAATTTGTAAAGAGAGTTATTTACAATAACAAGAATTATAAAAAAAACCAATCGTTTTTCTTTCTGAAAAGATGTGAGCATAATTTATCAGAAGAAAAGTGAAAATATTTCCCTTATGAAGTCATTTTGATACATACTGCAGAAACGATTCTACGGAGTAGGTAATAGTTACTATGAATATAGTTAAATGGTGCTAAGATTTTGAGATGGGGACAGTAAAAACCTATTCCTCCAAATATTTTTTGTTATGCGACATGTTGCAACTGCATTAGTAAAATGATGTATTTTTTCAGTATGTAACCTTTTCAAGATGTTCGTCTCTTTCATTATAATTTGCTTTTTGTAACTTAAATCTTGGCAGGCAAGTACGTACTAAAAAATCCTTAGTAGAATACACGTTTCTCCTTTTCTCTTAATGAAGTAAACCACATTTCATGGTTTACATTTTCTGGAAAATTTGATTTGTAAAGGCGCTTTTTGTGAAATAATGTACTAAATATGCTTATCATTTGATTTTAGTTTTGAAGATTGGTTATAAATTATCCTGCTTTATATTCAAGTTGTGAAATTGAAATTGCCTTGTAATAAGACTTTTTAAATAATGTTTTTTGCATTAGAAAATGCCCACGACAGGAAATTTATTATGATGGAAAAATTACTCAATTCTAGAATTCGTAATATTAAAATGGTACGAAAAAAAACTATTTTAATTTCAACACATGAGGAAATCAAAACTTATTTATTTAATTATATCGTATATCGTTATTTATTTATCTTTTTACATAGGTCTGGGTTATTTCACATAAGAATAACAAATCATTTTCACTCGCATAATTTGTTTTATCTAGACACAGAAATAAATTTTTTTTTTTTATTTTAACACTATTTTCTATATATGATTTTTTATTGTTTTCGATATTATAAAAACAAAATTTTTAAATGCCTACAACTCAAAAACTATAAAATATGACATGTAGAAAACAACGTGTTTTGGAAATAATTGTTTAACCTCTTTCATTAAAACTCTGCATTTCATTACGTGGAAGGCAATATAAAAATTTCTTGTACCTTAATTACGTAAATCACAGAGTGTAATAAAGTGTCTTTATGATTAGAATTAGAGTAAGTATTTCCTTAAATTTATTCTGTTGCCTCTAACATTCATACAATGACAAATCACTTATATTAGTGGAAAATCTCATTATTATATACATATCGCGCGAACGATAATGGATCACGATCCTATCTGCATGTATCACACTTCCAGAAGGTGCTCGTTATGACATAATTACCTAAGCGGTCAAATAATACACGTTTTTTACGTGCAGGAAATGAAATGCAACATGAGCGGGTAATAATGGATTCCCTAGTTTGATTAGTTACAACGTATAATCAGATATGAATACTTTATATACATAAAGTTAACTGCAATACTTCTCCAATAACTGGTTATCGTCGGAGGCCAGGCTTATCCACTATAATAATTAAGGAACTAAATTCTAAAAGGATACTTGTGAAGGTATATAAAGACAATTGCAGAGCAGTCGAAAGGGAAAATTAGTATAGTAAATGAGAACAATTAGCGACGAGCCTGAATGTTGTTTTATTACTGTGGCCGAAGTACCCTACCCGCAAAATGTAAAATACTTTTAGATAGAGAGGGGATCTTATCATTACTCTTTTAATGGCTTGCCACTATCTATTACATTGCCTGCTTTATTATCATTAATATCTTTTCACCGTGAATACAATAAATATGTATTTTAAAAAGTACATTCTAAAACCACACTTATATGCAATAATTTAGTAAATATTTATAATATTAGAAATAATATATTATTAGAAAACTATTTTAAATAATTACTGAATCATTAAATACCAAAATGCAAGTGATTTTTTTACCATCCTAATTCCTATTCCTATACCAATTAAAAGTTATGTAATTAATGGTCATTGTGATGTAAATTACCTTACATTAATGGAAATGTGAATTATCCTTCAATGCACTTTAATATCTCAGTATTTATGTTAAATATATAAACATAATTTTAAAAAAACATTTCAACGGTTTCGAATAGAAAATTCGATATTCTGAGTAATTAGAATTCTATATAAACATTATGAATATATTAAATGTAATATTGTACAGTGGTTCGTGGAAGTAATTCGGATAAAACGATTCAATCATAATCAGCAAATGGGCGTATAATGTTTTACATGCATTAAAACAAAATTTACTACATAATACAATCTTTATCATAGTTGTACGAATGAGTGACTGTACGTGAACATTTCTACATAAAACGTTGTAGAACGAGAAGCTGAAATGAGATGTAATGAATGGCAATCTATTATGATGAAGTAACCTTTGTTGGATATATTATGCCATTTGTTGTAAAAGTACGAATGTGTACCGTTGAATGTATATCAGAGCAACACGTTAATATATTTTATAGAATGTAAAATGGTAAACAAAATTAAGTATTCATAGAATTATAGCAATATTATACTAAAGTTATTAGCATTGTAGATACAGGATACCAAAAAATAAATAGGTACGTAGTGCTATAAGTCACATTAAAGAAAATTCATAATATTCTCATACGTCTGCAGAATCTAATTTTGTGACCAAAATCTCGTTTTTAGATAGTACTCCTAATTAGTCTCTTTTTTATCCAATTTACAACTTTTTTTTTTAAATGTAAATACCGAAAAGCTTACATCTCCCATTGTACATGCCTTATTTGGATGAAGTGAAAGCATTCGAGACGAGTTGAAAGTTTTGACAATTTTTTTGCCATTGCTTTCAGCTTTGACAACGGTTTTCTGATGTTGTTTCATTAGTCAAAAGTGATTTTGTTTTGAATTATCTGAGTTTTAAAATTATTGACAGTTTACGTTTAATTTACATATCTATGTTATTTTTACTCGTTCACAGGATTTAACATGGGATTATACTATAAAAAACTTTAAAAAATACTGGTTTGGACCAGTACTTACATCCTCCTAGAAATTCTGGGTATAGAAATAGAGAAGTGTTCGATTTTCCTTATCTTCTCCAATTAAGACATCATGCGCCTTACCATACATCGCACGACTACCATTTCTATAAAACAAACGTATGCGGCCATTATTATCTACACCCCAAAAAAATGGTAAATGGGATTACTACTTGAGTAGTACAATACAGACCAGACATCTTTCGTAGTTGTTCCAGCTATTTAAAAAGTAAGGCCAGCCATTCAAGTGGTAACGCTAACTACGAAAGATGTCTGGTCTATATTTTATTACTCATGTAGTAAGCCCAACTGCCTATTTTTTTCGTGAAAATGTATCGTGTTAGTTTTCTGACTGCTAGAAACACTTTTCTATTTTTATTTCTTGAATTTCGATGAACTGCCGACACTCGCAAATCCTTTTTTACATCAGCCATATTTGGAGGTGGTACAAATTTAGCATTATACTCATCAATAGTAGTCTTATTATTTAGTAATTATAACATGAAACTAATTGCTCATTGCTCATTAATCATCCATCAATTTTAATTCGTATTAGTTTAAGAACAGTGCATTTCGACGCAGCATTAAATTTACTTTCCGAACATTTCTTTACATGAACTTATCTGTTGACAACGGTTTATGGGCCATAAAATTACATTTTGTAGAGAACAATTATATAGTACCAATTTTCATAATTTGACAAGACCTACAATCTATGCTAGGTCTCCGTAAAAGTAGTAGATCGCTGTCAGACCGTGTTATATAAATTACAAGTTTTCCTTAATAGACTTTTCCATAAAGCACCCATGGTTCTGAATTTATTTATTGGAAACCAATTACGTTTCAGTAATACCGTTTTTTTTAATATGTAACAAACATTTTATTACTTACGATTATTACATAAATATGATATATTATAACGAGTTCAAAAATAATTTTTATATTTTTGAATGGTAAACTGAAAGAAGAAAATGTGTTCAGCGGAAATAGCGCAAAATTCCACGTTGCTGAATTCTACAATTTCCAGGCAATGTTTATCTTAATTAATGCAAACGTCTTTGATTTATAATAGGTTTTCAAAGTAGAGTTTCTAAGATATATAATACTTTTTTTTATGTTACTTTGTTTTATTAATCTTTATATATCTATATTAACTGATAGTTACTCAAAGGAATTAACGGTTTCCAGTTACTAGAAAGTTCGTAAGGATTTCCACATAACGTTTAGTGGCTGCTCGATAACGACTCGTTTTACTTAATTTGTACTTAATACAATGAAACGCTCTAAACAGATCTCATTATTCAGGTTATCTTTTATTTTTGGGGGTTGGTCTATTTATAGCAGTCAAATTTGCATTATACTACTAAGAATTCATGACATTATAATAAGACGTTGACTATAGATCGCTGATTTGATTCACTGTACAATATTCAGTAGTTGTGGACGTCGCGGTCAGACATTATCTCATCGCAAACGAACGATCGGCTATTATTACTAATATCATTATATTTTCATTTTTTTGGCATTGATAAAACTGCATTATCTAAGCATATCTTTTATTATTACCCTCTTAACAAATTATGAGCACAAAATATACATAGCAATAAAAAAGGCATTAAAAACATTTTCCTACACACAGAAAAATTTTGTAAACATAATTTCTTCATAAGTCAAATATTTGTTCATTTTAGAATGGTCAACATTGAATTATTGTTGTAGCAAACTTCACATTATTATTGTTTTAATAATAAAAACATTGCTGATTATGTTAGGTTAATGCTTTAATTTGTTAATAATATTAGATAATAAAATCGACCTGTTGAAGTTATAATGGATGTACGTCCTGTAGATTCTGATATACGTATAATTTCGTAATCAACGTTTAAGTGTTATTGGTTATGAAAAATCCTGATTCCCTTCTGCCACGACTTGTATAATTTTGTCGATGAAATGTTTTTTTTACTTATTAAGGCGAGAACTTAAAGAGACTCGTTACGTTTTTGGGCAAATTTCATAGCTTATTTTCGAAAAAAAAAATGGGAGAGTAAAGCAATCGTTTGTAACGGAGTAAAATTGAATTCTCCCCGGCCGACGCCAACTCGACTCTTTCTACTTAATCAGAAAGGTCGTTCGAACTCTCGAATGCTCTCGCTTTGCTTTCGGAGTTCTCTTCATTGTCCACCGCGGGTTTTTTTAAATTACCGTCTAGAGTTACATTGTGGTCGTGGCGATTAATGGCGATAGAGAAGGTTTGATTTTCTCAAATCGATCAAGTGCAGAAAAATTCCAGTCGCCTCGTATGATGAAGCAATTAACGTTATTTTGCTTTTCTTGGGTAAAAGCGATTTAGAAAGAAACAAATATTTAATTTCACATCTTCGAAAGAAAAACAAAAGGCAGTTTTATAAGTCTGTTTCAATTCTTTTAATGGATGCCGTTTTCTCGGATCTCTAGAAGCGCGGCGAAAGAAACTCATTACGTAAAATGATTCATCGTTGAAAGATTTGGTTTCTCATTTTTCCAGATTGATTTCTTTCGTTGAGTTTGATCAATAGATGCTTCTTATAACTTTATCATTTACATGCTACTCATATGAGTGTTCAAAACGTAACTATGTGAAACGTAAGTAAATGTTTACTAACAATGCATTCTCTTTTATGCTAAAAAAATACATAAATAAAGAAATAAATGTGTTACACTAAATATCCGATTGTTATTCTAGCATGGGAATCATATGATCCATTATACTTTAGTTCATGTTCACGTGGGTCTGAGAAATGTGGCCGGGGAACAAAGTTCCGAAAATAAAAACCCCGAAAGGCTAAAATTTCGATATTGCGTGTATCCAAGGTATTTTAATTTGCTTTCTTTTTGCCAAATTTTGAAAGACAAAGTGAAGAAAATCACGCTGGAGCCATGCTTTATCGAAATTTTGGCCTTTCGGTGTGTTGATTTTCGGAACTTTGTACTCCGGCCAGAAATGTTACTACTGATTAGCATACGTAAGTAGTAACATTCTGTTAAACTGTTAAATGAAACATAAATTACCACTATTTATATTTTAAAAGTAGCTTCGTGATCAGCTTTATGGAACACGTTTTTTCGTCGAATTTTATATCTGTATTTGAAGTTTCACGAAATACGGAGAAATCGCTGTCCGAACCGTTGCGAATAATCCGGGTGGAAAAAATGCGGCGAATCGCGAACGTCCCGATCGACAGAGGCTGTCAGACATACGGACGAAAGGCTGCCCCGGCGAGCGCACAAGAAAGCTCCTCTCGTGCCAAGGCGGAAATCAAAGCGTCAACATTCAGGTCGTGGGTGAGATGCTACGGAAAATACGGACCGGTGCCCATCCGGGCTGCATAATTCAACGAACTGCGGAATTCCTCGCTATATTCTTATGGCCTCCCGCCACCCGCAGATTGACGTGTCCGCAGCGATATTTCTTCGAGGTATTTGAAATATCTCTCCCGAAGCTCGGCCAAGTGAAAAGTGGCTGGGCGCTTTTTTCGCCAACGATTCTCACCTCGTTACGCAAGCTTTCATGGAATCTCCGATCACTTTTTTTTCGGATCCGAACGGGAACTTAACGGAGAAGTTTGCAGCGAGCTTTCAATTTCTTCGGAACGGTTACGAGTGCAAAAAGCTTTGGGTGCCGGATTAGAGAAATACGTTAACGTCCGAAAAGTGCCCGTCACGAGAGATCCATCAAAAAAGCTCTCGCGCTCCCATCGAAAGCCGTCGATCACCGGCGATAAAACTGACGGAAGAACAAATTTCATGGGGCCAACGCGAACGCACGGAGACGTCGATAGCTTCACGTACCATTCGCTACTCCTCTTGTCGATCCAGCTTCTGCACTCTTCTCGCAGATAGCTGCTTTATCACACTTGGAATATTTATAGCTCTCGAGCACCGTCGGGTCGTTACTACTTAGCGCGCCGCGCTCTTAGCACGGCACGTGTGCCGGACGCGAGAGCGCGGTGCAATTTCAATGACTCCCAGTGCCACGCTTCGGACTCGGGCTTTTCATCATCGTAAATCCCTCCGAGATCCCCCATCGACATCACTGACTTTAATCGCGGCATATACACCCCTGATTTCTGACACTTTTCTTGATTCGATCGACACGTTATAGCACTTTTTTTTTTAACACAATAAACTTTCACAAAAGTAACGAAAAACTTAACTGGCAATTCGAACACGGTCACTGACGTTATCCTGTATTTTTTTTAGCACGTCAGGTGCGCGCCGCGACGGATGTCAGTCGGACGTCGATGCGCGTCTCGTAAACAAGCTTGGTCGACATTCGGTCCGCGCGTGGAGTTTAAGAGGACCGCGGGAGCGCTCGTCGGTGCTGCCGCCGCGCGGCCTCTCGGCAAACTAACCGGAGCGCGAAAGCTGCCCCCCAGTATAGTCGCGCGACGCGCAAGCCGTGCGGCGTCTCCGTGCTTTCGCGATCCTCTGGTGGGGGGAATTCGGTACCCCACCACCCCTCTTTCCGCTTTCGCCCCGCTAAATAAATACCGAATAAATAGTCCGTACCTCCTCCTCCTCCTCCGCCACCTCCTTCTCGGACGCTTCCTTTCCCTCCCCTTACGACCTCGTGTTCGAAAAGCTCCGACTAATACTCCCAACCCCTCTTGCCATCCCTGTGACGCGCCTCTTCGACCCAGTAGTGCGAATCTCTGTGGAGCTGCTTCACGGCACGAAAAATTTAGCCCATATCCGATGTGATTTGGGCACTGGGGCACTTGGTCTCCAGCACCAAATGGATGTACCCATCAAATGTCTTGTTCACGAATAAGTTTACCCGATGAGGTTTGGGTTCCTAGAATGTGCCCTAGGGGCTATTTAAGGACATAGAGACCTGTTCCATGCCAAGTGTCTGTTTCGAGCATCAACTTTGATGCACTATTATATTTTCATCCTAAATAGTACTAAAATTATAGCTATTTTCTAGTTATAATTGTGATATTTAAAAAACGTACATGAATTAAAAAGCGTAGATTTTAATATAATTATTCTTAAAACTTCGACAATCAATACATTTGATGGAAACATGGTCATCGACGTCCACTCTGACTAGTTTGTTGTTATGTTATTTTTTCACCCTAGGATTGAATTATTTTCGAGATACTTTCCTCACAACTAGGGCTACATTAACATTTTATACAAACATAACATCAGAAAGTAACCGAAGCATACACTGAAAACAGTGATATAAGATAATACTTATAGTGGTGAAATACATGCCAACTGCAAACAGTTTTGGATAACACTACACCTCATTTTAGATCAAATTGACAGATATTTCTTGTAGTAGGGTTAGTAGATGTATAGTAAATTACTACTACATTTAGTATTGAAATGCTTTCGTATTTTTCTCATTGTACGGGTAAATGTTGCCGTGATTGCCAGTTTAAGTAAAAATGTAAAGCTCAGAAGCAATCTAAAATATTCAATTCATAAGAAAATCGTAACAACCCGCACATTTTATATTAATTTAAAATTGACACTGGGAGTGCAGCAGACCCCACGATGAATGTAAAGGTAAATAATTCGCTTTATTAGTTTTAGTTTGGAAATACTGGAACACCTATCGGTAATTAAAAGTACTACCAATAAATTTCTGGTAATGTCGTTGTCTGACAAACGTCAGTATACTCGTGGTACGTTACAAAAGTTAGTCGATTTCGTGGAGGGGTCCAGCGGACCCTAGTGTGACTACGATGTATACTTTGAAGAAAATAAAAAAGCTTTTATTTCACGATTCATGTAGTATAAATAGTCGAAATAACACCGTAAATAATGCGTATTGTACATATATTATTGACTGTCAATAATATTATGATACATATATTATTAATAGTTTTAGGTAGCTTACAATTTAAGAGTAAATTAGTTTGTAATATTTATAAGCAAATAGAAAAGACAAAGGAAGATGAAACTATTGGGAGAGATGCTTCAGAAATGTTCGATTATCAGGATGTACATTACTGTATTTGTTCAGTTGTATATCTTACATTTAAAAATTACGTATAAATAAACAAAGTATGTAGGTATAAATTGTGTATTTTATTTTTTAATGATTATGCACTTCATTCATCTAAATTAATACCTTTTTTAAATAGTACATTAATAGACTATTTTTTCTACAAGACCGCAATCTGCAAAATACGTCCAGAAAATTTCATTAAAAAATATTGAAAATATAATAATATATTAAGTTATGATTTTTTAAGTAAATAAAGTCATTTTCTTAACTTTTTATTATATGTAATTTTCTTTGCTAAGTTAGATGCAAACTTATGCAAATTGAACAATGGGGTCATAATTTGGGATGGTTGAATAACGTCTCAGAATTTTTGTAACTTGCTACGACTTACTCTTTTAATACAGGAAAAATTTTAAGCATTGGGGTCCGGTAGACCCCGTGTGTCGTTCTTAGCATTTTTAGGAGGCCTTAGCGTTTGTGTGTTGAGATGACGGCAAAAGCAGTGATTGTCTACCATTGTATAGTGCATGACCATGGCTTTGGTAGTGATTTTCTACTTCGCATAAAATAGTAATGACACCTTACAAATATTAAATGTTTTGTAAGAATGAATGGAATTTGCAAATATTCAAAACAGAAATTCTGTGGTCGAAAAACGGGTTTAAATATTCATTTAGTTCTTTCCAATCGGAAAATAACTAGATTTGTTCGACATTTATCATTATAGATCTAGTTTTCAGTATATTTTTAAGTAAGTCTGTTATGTAGTATAGGATGTGGATGAATACGAAATTTTGTGTAACTTTAGTTTACCTGCGTATCTCTATGCAGCTATGGGTGGCACATTTATATATGTAACCTTCCAAAGATTTGAATATAATTTATATCCCATGTTTTTGATGCCGAATTTTATAAACCTGAAATGTATGGATAGCCATAAATGTATAATTTATTTATATTAAGCCGAATCCATTTTAAATCAGGCAGGCAGACCGATTCCATGTTTAGGATTAACTTCATCATAAAATATATTACCCTACTTGAAAAATAAAAGAACACGTTTTTATTTTTGTTTACTTTGGTAAACTATTTTTTTTTTTTATTTTTGCGAATTACTGTAATTAATTAACAATATTTTTGCACAAATTTGTTACTTAAGGGCTCGGAATTTTCTCAATTTTTAATTATATCACTAGCATCTGGACTTATTTAGTTGCATTTTTTATACTTTCAATAAATATACCTCGAAAAATAAAATTTCAATAAAATATTTTTTCAAAAACAATAAATAAATAAAGAAAAACCAAGAAAAATTTTCTCAAACCCACATCTTTCTTCTCTTCAGATTTTCAGGATTTATTGATAATCATAAGGGCAACTTACAAATATAATTTCATTTGAGATTTTATTACATTTTTTTACGATCTCTTAAAATCCCATTTTTATCAATTCTACTTGTTCCTTGCATGTTTTTTTTTAACAATTTCAAACATTATTTTTTAGATATATCGTTAAAATCACTTATTATAAATTAAAATAATTTTTTTTAAATATTAATCGAACGACAACATGTTTCTAAATAAAGAGAGAGCAGCAAATATGAAAAAAAAGTTCAAAAAAACTTTTAAACTCATTTGATATAATCTAGGTTGTTTTTTAAATTAATATTACCATATAAATATAATAATAATAAGGATATGTATCATTTATTCATTATGAAGTTTAACAAGTCGTAGCCCCTTACTATGCAGATTCACGGCAAATTTTACAGTTTATCAAAGAGCTAAAGGCACTTTTTTAGAAATACTTAAAAAAATAATAATAAAAATATTTTAACACTATTGTTAGAAGGATATGCAGACTTGAAATGTGTAAATAAAAAGAAATATCATATGCATATTGGTTCTTATTTATTTTTAATGTGGGCAATCATTGTCGGGGGTATCAAAGCGGAGGGCATCAACATCCCATTTTATACTTTCATGTGTTTCGTACTTTTTCATTATAGTATAGATGATTAAGTTTTTGTAGTCTTCTTTGTATTTTTTTGTCATCCACGATCTTATATATGCATACTTTTGAATCAATTAAATTATTTTTTACCATTATCTCCATTGCAAATATCTATGTGCTTGTAATTTGGATTCACACCCAATGAATGGCAGAGTTACCTCCTCCGATATTGTTTATAATTTGACAAAAATAAAATAACAATATAATCCCCGGATTATATAAATGAAAATATAGCAATTTCAGTAGAATAGCGCAGGCCGCACTGTGTGTTGTTCGCACTAGGTGGGGACTGTAACTAATTATAATCCAGCATTTTTCTATGTATAATCCGCGACTTTGACAACGATTTATTAAACTTTCACAGATGATGAAACATTCAAATTTTTCATTAGGCGTCACTTCTCATCTTACTCTACCCGAATTTGTCAGTTTCGGAGGTTCCATGTCGAGGGCGGAAATCACTTATACTCGTGGGCATCCTCCTTTTGAGATTGATCTTCGACCATCAGTTATCGTTTATTTAACTGATTTTCGGGGTGTATTTTGTACCAGAAATGTAATATTTAAAATTATATTCAAAAAATCCGTTTTACAATTAGAGAAATCAAAGTTGCAATTATTTTTCGTTTTTTAAATAGCCCAAATTGGTAGAGCGACCTTGAAAATTACGTATTACGTATTCAATACTTTTTTATGGTGAAACTAGATAATCTTCTGTCGTTCAAATTCAATTTTATAAATTAACAGTTTCACGAAATAATTTTGATATAATTTTTTAAATGAAAATTTGCGGAAAATTACAAATTTATTAAAAGTACCAAAACTCGGAGTGATTCAATAAATCGAGCCTCTTGTGGAAATGAGACGCATCACTAAGAAGCACAGAGAACGAAGATCGAATATCGCTGCTAATAGGCTCATTTAAGCTATATAACTTTTACTCTGAACGCCAACTCAATTTTCCTAAATTCAACAAGTATAGTTTCAGAGCGACGTCCGTTTTTCAATAAGGATTATAGTAACAAGCTCGACTTTTTGCAGTTGCTTAATAAATATGTATAATTAAATGATAGAATTGACCTTCAAATTTAGTGGTATCCTTTTCCACTTCTACGTAGATAAGTTGCGGATTTCGTTGCATCTAAAATATTACTAACTGATATTTCTAGCTAATAATTCGGTTCAATGTACAATAAAACGATTTGTTGGGAGAAACGTATGACACATTTTGGAGCCAGTTCCTATATTTCTGTAATGGATGTTTTCTTTGCTTAATATCCAAAAATTAATTATGAAAAAGGAGTCATCAAAGATAATTCTTAACACCAGCGATATTATTGAATCTGAATATTACAGTTGTCAACAATGCAATCTACAAAGTGTTTAGGTATTTAAATGAAACTTGTGTATGCATTTTGAACTATTTTAATTAGTCTTCCATATCGAGAAACCATTAAACATACTGAATTAATAAAACGAACAAGATATAATCGATAATAACTCTAATACATCTCATAATATATCAAATCTCTTGTCGATGTCAAATGTCTTTACCTAAAATTACGTTTAAATTAATACCTGAATTCTAAAAACAGAAATTATATTATTTATATTTGAAGATGCTTTATTATAACTATAATTGTGTATATTTCTTTTTGTTATAAGTTGTTCCTTAAAAATGAAAGGAAACAGTCATTAATTCACATACCACGTTCATAAATATATCGACATCACCGCAGGCGAACAATTCTTAAAATATTCTATCTGAACTATTAATTGATGAAACTGGTTTCCCAATGAATTAGAGAGAAATACTAAAAAATCGTATTTCCCTGGAGTATTCTAGTAATATCGGAAAACAATATCTCGGAAAGGTACTGTTTTCTTGCGGTTTACGAGTTATAACTCTGGTATCTTTTCTAGATATTTCTTATCGATCTATACCCAAAGCGACAGTTACATTTTCCTTTTTACGTGAATTTGAAATGTATGGAGAAAATACAAAGTTTGTGAAAAGATCAGGTTGGATGATAAATATATACGAAGAAAAAGTTATTTTCATAACAATATTTTTATTCTGCTGTACAGTATCCTTATTATCAATAGGCTGTAAACATTATTATATATATAATTTAATAGTTGCATCACAACGATTTTCAGCGAGATTTTGAACTAAGAGTCATTAAATTCCAGTATATATTAAAAAAATAATTCTTTCATTTGAAACTTTTTGTGAGCCTGTTTGTCATAGTAAACAAGATTATTAGTATATTTAATTGTACTACAGGTCATCTACATTTCATAACCTGAAATAACCATTTTAACGTTTCGTAAAGTAACTATACGAATGTAGTTGTTTTGACTCAAGTGAAAACAAATTATATGCATTAACTAAAGAATTTAACTATACTAATCATTAACCTTAATTAAAATCATAAAATCAACTACTTTAATAACATTAACGTAACTACAAAAGTAGATCTTATGTCTCTCTGGTCTACTATGCAACCATAGTTGTAGGTAATGATCAGGAATTCAATTTACTTAAATATATAGTTGAAGCTTGACATTTTCCTTAAATTCCATTAAACTGACTTCTACGTTTCTTTAAAAAATATTCCTAGTTATTGTCACTATTTTGAGTTAGTTACTGCTGCTAATTAAGGGCATTTGTGTACTAGGGATTAATTTGATGTTTTATGCAAATTGGTATTTTATATTTGCTCTTAATTCTATTAGTAATGTTAGTATATAATAATGAAACTTAGTAGATAATATATAAATAAATATAGTAGACTAGTATATTTAAATATAATAAAATAGCGAAGGAAACCATATTTTTCTTTATAAAAATATTTACCAACATTTTTTTTATCTGTTTTGTACAATTACATATACAATATATGACTTTTCGAAATTCGCAATTTGCAACTTGACAATAATAAAATGTAACGTCGATTCTCGTTCATCCCTTCTGCAATTATGTCTATATAATCAGAATATCTGCTGACTTAAAACGACCACAATATTATTTGTAAAAAATCATGAAAATAGTGATCGATTTCCGCAATATATAAAGCAAATTAGTATGTGGCGTAAATATATCGCAATTGCTTCAAAATCAATAGATAAACTGTAACACGAAATTTTTACCGGAATATTGAAACTCACTGCAGGATATTGAACCGTGGGATTGCGGACAGCTTCGATTACATTTACTGATTAATAAACAGCTCAATAAATAATAATTCTACGTTATCTGTAAAATACAAATATACGCCGAAATCGAATGCTCCAAATGCTTCTCGAACTAAATATCATCCAAAGATATCGAACATATCTGGTAATTTTTATTTTTACGGGAGGATGTAAAATATTTTATCTGGATCATTGTTTTACCATAATAAGCGCTAATTTCTGAAATGATTATTGCTAATGAAGTTACACGAATAGATTTAAATGTAACTGAGGATATAAAGTAAGGATGATCAGGAAGTAACTATATAATTATTTACAGAAATATAGTGTTGCAGAAATAAAACAAACAGAAATAGCTATAATATTTGCAGATTGATTGCCATTTCTATTCTGGTAGCAATTCCATTATTCTGATTTTAATGGCATCCTACCCCATTATTATAATTTGCACCCAACACCATTTCATAACACATAGCATGTCTACTATATTTTCATTCAAGTGGTATTCAACATTTTTAATGTTTTTATATATTTTACAATAATAAGTAATAATATAATAACATAATTAATATAATAAATATTATAATCCCAATAATGTTAATCCTTTTAACGTTCAGAATGCGCGTTCTCTCGTATACAACTTCCACGGCATATTACGTTCTGAAATCAATTATAGATTATTTAAAATATACCTTATTAACTATTTTCAAGGGTGCTCTTTGGAATGGTAACTTCAAAATTTGAAAAAATTGAGTACCAATGATTTTTGCAAAAATATGTGTTTGGGGCTAATTTTTTTAAATTTCAGTTTTCATACAGTTGCCGAATTCTCTATACCCAGAAAAGTGCATTGAGGGAATATAAAATGTTTCAACTTAAAATATATATATACATAAAATATAGGTAGGCATTTTTTATTTTACCTTGAAATATTCAAAATGGCAGCATATTTCACAAAATTTTTAAAAAATTTTGGCAGTTTGGAAATTAAGAATTCTAAACAAATATTCAGCTGACCTAGCTATTTATTAAATATTTTAGTAGTTGCTCATTACAAACCTGAGGTCAGAATTTTAAAACTCAAAATGTCAGACCCAATATGGCGGACATGGATTGATATAATTTGGCAGTAATTTCTCGACATTTTTTGTTATTGAGGATTATGTAGAACTCAATATATTTAGTACGATTAAATTTAAAGAAAAATGTAGAAAAAAGATTACAGTCATGTTATTAAACAAATAATGATAGAATGTTAATTTTTTTCCTTACAAGAAGACATTCTACTAATTAAAAGGAATTATAGAGAATTAATATATAACATTTAAAACTCAATTTAATTTAGTGTATTGCAAATGAGCATTAAAGGGTTAAAGATGTACCATAATCATCATTTAAAGGACGATACTCTGATTCACTGTTGTATTCTGGTTCATTCGGCAGGTTACACATTCGTAGATGCGGAATTGCTCGAAATTCTTATTACTCAAGAAGTAACTGATAATTAAGTATCATTGATAACAACAATTAGTTTTCAACCCTAATTTACGTAACCAGTATTACGGATATTCATCATCCATTTTTATTGCGATTATTCATGAAAAACAATGCTTATGTTTCAATTACGTTGACAATTTGTCGTAATGTATGTTCGGAATAATTTGCCCCATATCGGTGCTGTAAAATGGAGTAATATCGACGTTATTTCATGAGTTATTTATCTTTTGTAAAAAGGTTACAGCAGAATTTGTTGATTTCGGAAAATCGATATTTTACAGATGGCATTGATAATCTAAATTTATTTGTTTTAATAAAAAAATTAATTCATTTCATGTCGTTGTTCCTCACGTATTTTTTGGACGAAAACGATAGAAACCCTACAAGTATAACTCTCTTCTGTCGTACAATGCGAAGTTTAATGAAGTTTGAAGAAGTTTTAAAATGCATGTTTTAAAATCAACACCATCAAATAAGTTTAAATTGTTCGTGCACACTTCCTATCCTTATCTTTACGAGAAGACATGTCACTTTTTAAAACTATTCTGATGCGATTCGTCACCGCTCGTCATTGACGGCCGATGAACATACAAGTGGCAAGCGAATTATGAATAATTTAAACTCATTTAAACTCTAGTTTTTGTACAATATATAACAAACAAATGCTAATATATGATGAACAAAATTATTGTTGAGCTTTCGTTCGTATGTCATTCGAAAGTTCGCCAGATGGTAATAATAAGAAAGGGCGAATCGCAAATCTTCCACACCCACTAACTGGATCTAATACTAGCCTATGCAAATGTCTTCAAACCATTTTCAATAAAAAAAATATTGTAAAATGCAATTCAATTGTTTATATTGCATATTTATAATGCAATGGATTGTAACCACTATTTCATTCATGGCGATTATCATTTTTAAATAAAGGATATTTCAACAATTATTCCTTCCATCTAGCATAACTCCAACTTTTTAATCTATTTATTATGGTAGTATCTACTGGAATAACCAATGAGAAGGTTTACAAAAATGTCCACACCACCTAATATGTTAGGTTTATTTACATATTTTAATATTTCAATGTACACGGGGTGATATACAAAGTACATCGATAAAACAGAACAAATCTTTGCTTTGAATTTCTGGATTATAAACTATTGTTCGCTGAAATCGCAAAGCTTCATTACAGTTCCATTTTTTGGACCCATTTTGGTCTACAATTTCGAAGATTAACGATATTAATAAAATCTGAGATTCAGTTCTAAAGACAAATGAAGCATCCACATGAACAGTTTTCGACGTTGTCTCTATATGTAGCAGCTAAAAAATGTAAGCTTTATAATTGTCTGGAATTCTACGCAATGTCCCGGTACTTTTAGTGATTATTACTACCAAGAATAATGCGGAATTTATGATGAAAGTTGGTGAAATATCAATTAAAATATTCAGTACATTTTCGTAATCAAAGGAGACATATATAATTAGTCGCTTAGAATACATTTTAATTTGCACATTTGATTAGTCATGACTAAAGTCCGTAAACAGTGGGCTAAAACCTGTTCAATTATAAAATGCCTTTGATTTTCACCACGATTTACTGAAAAAGAAAAATTGCAATCCAGTAGTAACTCTAAATTGTATTTTTAATGACCAAATGTAAACCAATTTAACATGAAGTTTGACAGCACATTTTTCAATTTAGAACTCATTTTTTAAGAAGAAAATATTGAATCCGATAATATACTGATGTTATCCACTTCCATTAGTATTTTATCCGGAATCATCTATTTCTTTCTGTGCATATAATGGATGTACAACGTGAACGTAAAAAATATATCTGTTTAGATAGGGTCATATGTAACTACATAAATTGAAACCCCAAGCACTGTTATTAAAGTAAATCCGAACCAATACTTCAATGCCACTATTTGGCCAAATTTTTCAAAACGATGTAATATACTGTGTTTTTAAAATATTAAGTTGTGAATCGTCATTTTTTTAAGATGGCAGTATTGTTTCTCAGTTAAAAAATTGAATTCCACTACATATATCTGGAAATGCCTTTAAATAGAGTCCTACCTAACTCATACGATTTTGTATAATTCTTCTTAATCTTCAAATAACCTTTAAAACATTATTATCAAAAAACTAGTTTTAATTTTGTTACTTATCCTAATTTAGAGGCATCATCTCAAACATGCATACATTGACCTATTCGAGTAAAGTTCTGCAGGTAATTCCTGCATATTTAGTGTTACGTACGTGCATCTCGCGCAATTTAAGAGATTAACCCAATGTGGATTATACTACTGTATTACATATCATGACCAACATCTGTGATAATAGTGCGTATTATGTTATCCGTACAATTTGAAGGATTAATATAATGTCCGCTGGATATTACTGTACATTAAATAGACAATTTTTAAATAATGCCTTATTTATTACTAAAACTTACAAGAACTGCGCTTATAATTAAAAACAGAATGTTTTAGAATAATTTTCAAATATTAATGGACTACACAAACATCCACTACCTTCAACATTTAGTAACAATGTTTATAAGGGAGTTATTTTGAAAATGTATCTGTCTTTGACATTAACATCACGCAGAATTCCGGAAAAATGAAATCGATCATTGCGATAAGAATAAAATCCTAAAAGTGCTATAAACCACTTCTTTTTTTGCCGAATCTGGAATGTACTCTTGGGGTTCGATTTTCATTTTGTCTTTTTCACGGCCGGCTCTTTTGCATTAAATCCAGGCTATCGGGATTAAACTAATTTTACGCGTAAAAAAGCTCACTTCACGGTGCGTTAGAGCTGGGCGATGGACTCGAAATCCGCTCGGAAATTTGTCGCTTTTACGGAGGAACAGATATTATCCCATCCTTTTATTCTCTCTATTTTTTCTACTATTTTTCACTGGTCACGTGACTATTCAAAACGCTGGTCGGAAATTTGCGTACCAAAAGACAATCGGATGTTCGGTTTCTGCGTCATAAAAGTCTGCAGAGCGCGTAATAACAATGTCTATTTGTTTCAAACAACCGATTGATTTACAAAACTTTCAAAAACGCAAACGTTTGATACAAAAAAGAATAACATGTTCACTTGTAGTTTCTGACAAATTTCGACTGCAATTTTGTTATTGCTTTATTTTCTTTATATCCATATAAAAACGGATGTCACATGAAGTTTTATTCTTACGGTGCATTCGTGTATACTAAACATTTTATTAATTTAATAATGATATTACAGCAATTGTAAATCTATACGTAGTTTCTTTAAAGAGATTGAAGAGATTAACCGAATGAAAAATAATTTTTAAAATTGCAATTGGACCCTTCTTAATACTCTTTCATGCACTGATTGGATGTTTAGTAGTCGTAACTCATTACTTATAGACATGAGTACCATTAATTATATTAATATATTTTAGAATTACGTGGATTTCTTTTGAGTATATGAGACTATAGGTATTTAGAAATCTTCAAAAGTACAATGAATATTTATAAGAAGAACATGAGCCAAAATTAATATTACAGGAAGGAATCCATAAAATTGTAATTTAGAAAAATCATCCTGTGGAATGAAACCGTTCCAAGAAGAAGAGCACACAATGCAAGTCATGTAGGTTACTATAGTACTGGTAATAATTATAATAATCGACTTTATTGTCGTTACGTATAAAAAAACATCAGTAGCGTAATTTTTTATATTTTAAATTATAATTTTTTAATTTAATCGAAGTTATAATCTGCATAATTCATTTATTTTATTAGCTATTTTATTTAAGAGGTGGGCTATAATTAATTGATAAAAACCAAAAGTACATTTTTATTACCAGTTTTTCTCGTAGAACAATTTTTAACGTATTTATTTATAACAAAGATTTATAAATAATAAAATTTAATGAATAAAATACATGAATATTCGATTTTGAACTTATGTTTCAAGTCCAATAGTCAGCTTGGCTCTATCTATGTTGTAATGCGCTTTAATGGGTTAAGAAGAACAATTATCATTTTTTCTCATTTAAAATAATTATAACTTTTCATTTCGATGCCTAATATATATAAAACATCGTGAAAAAATGGGAAGCGAATAGAATAATAATATATTGCAGTGCTGTTAGTTTATTTCAGATTGCCTTCGTAAGATAGAATACAGCGCTCTATCAATTTAGTAATATTTTCATAAGAAAGCACTGTAATCGGGAAGAGTTACACTTTGTATGATTATTTGTGTCTTGTCTCAAACTAATAAACATCCTGAAAAAATACCAATTTTAAATTTAGTCTAATGTTGTTAAAATAAATTAGATTAATAAAGTTTCCTTTTTGTTATTAATGACACAATCGTCCAAAATTGAAGATATTATGAAAAACACAAAGAGTCTACAATGATGTCGACTGATCCAATTTTTACCAATTTCAACCGATGTTTCCTACACCCAGAATGCAATTAGTGAAAAACTCAGCCACCAGTAAAACCTGCAACGTACAATTTTCATTAATAAATTGAGGTCGTTTAAAGGCTCAAAGTTTATCCATCTCGGCAAACGACCTCTCTTCGCGCGCCGGACTAAAGCCGCGCTTCTTCTACTGACCGACTCGTAGCAAGGCCTGATGCTTTAACGGGCGAGTGGCTCATTTTTGTTACTTCGCTTTTCTCGTTCGCATTGGAAAAGTGGCTGAACCATCCGCAACGATTCGACGAGTAGGTAAGAGGAGGGGGTAGAAAGTTTTTCCTCTAAGGCAAGAGGCCGATCTTTCGTGGTGCAGGCTGTAGCAACGTAAAGAGGAATGAAACTCGCGGGTGCCTTTCGGGGAAAAGCTTCCAAGAAGAATACCGCACGAGTGTGCTGTTAACTTTCCGCCGTCAGGAAATCCCACAAAAGCGGCAACCGGTCCTGGAGCTCGAGAGTCGTTTCGCCGTTTCCCCTCTTTCTCTCAAATGTACACACAGACACATGCCTTTCTGGGTGCTCCGCGGATTTTCACAGACGACTTATTGCCCGCCACAGCTACCAGCGCTGCTGCACGGATTAGTACGACCAAAGATTTGTCCAGGGATAAGTATCGGGATGTGGGTCCCTATGATTCTGCAAATTCCGCTGCATTCACACTTGAAAGACGTTGGTATTCTTTTACTAACGAAATTTCAATGTTTTAAGTATTTTCCCTCTATTTTGATAATTATTTACGGAGAATAATACGAGAAATAGTATAATTAGTAAAAAAAATAATTTACATATACGTTATATATTAATTTAAGGTGGTTCTTACCTACCGATTTGTTTATTCAGTACTGAGTAGAAATATACAAATAATTAAATAAATAATTGCCGAATTAATATACATTGTGATTTTTTACTATGGTAACTTACGATGATTTGAGACCCCATAGACATACGTTTTTCCCAAGGGACGAAAGATTGGATTCAACAAATCAGAACGTAATAGATACAGTGTTGGATATAATCCTAAATATCACCAACTTTAAATGTCAAACTTCGAATATATTTAAAGTTTTTTTTTGGGATTGACTAGGCTTTCATTTGCAAAGAATTAAATCTTAAATTTCAGAAAGTTTTGGTACATAAATATGAATTCCTTAAAAATATTATTTATTGAAATTGTCATAAATGTATATGATCATGAAACTTAAGTTAATAACAGATTATCATACTAAGCAATGGGGACGTTACATTTCATCGTGTTGGTTTCTAGGTTACGTTCGTCCTCCAAAACGTAGAATCTAAAGAAAGTCAAACTAAAAATATCGAATTTTCATTTTGCGTTATTACTCATCCGGATGTTATTAGTGATCGTCGATTCTTGTAAAATTAGTACTATACGTTTGAGAATAAGTAGAAAAATACAACATTTGATAAATATGTTTAACGGAAATGCGTATGCCTACAACGATAAATTCATAATCAGTTTTTCAACCGTCGATAGTATAATTAGTTAGAGAATTGGTTTCAACAGTTTTGTTAGTCACTATAAATTATCTTTTATGATTTTAAATTGTTGTTAACTGGTTTATTATGAATTATAATATAAAATACCTCAAAAGTATGAATATTTTATAACAGAAGTCTTTGAATTTTTTAGAACTCTGTTCTACATCACATGCGAATTGCAAACGTATTGTATATCTTCCTTCGAAAAGGTATAAGTAATCAGAACAAACGTATATTTTGTATTTTGAGATTATGGACACGACATGATTTTTACAGCAGTCTACAATTTAATAAGTGCATTTGTTAATAATAATATATTTAGCAAATATTAATTATTTTTATCTTCATTGCGATATTTCCTCATGAAATTCATATAATTTTTTTGAGTTAACCTTCATGTAGGGTATGAATCAATTTTAAGAATCCGGAACTTCAATTTCATTAACTTCATTACTTTTATTCCATTCCTCGCAATAACCTGAGCTGTCTACCAATCATTAAATTTCATGTGGATATTTTTCACTGTGTAAGTGGATACTATTAATTTTTTCTATATTCATATATTATTACTAATGAATTTTAGGTAAAATTCTCGCAGTTACATTTAACCGTTGATTTGGTAATATTGCGCAGATTAATGAAAAGTTTATAGATGCAAACGAAACTGTGAATTAATTCTAAACATGTATGATGAAAAATATATAATTTTAAGGAATTTTCAATTCATGATTTTACACAAGGTCATTTTGTCTTTTAATATATGTTAAAAATATCACATCTATTAGTTCATTTATCGAATTTGTAAAATGTGAGATTTATTATAGTTTAACGATTATTATATAAAATTTTACCCTCTTGGATTATTTGATCATACTATTACAATTACATTTTTAAACAAATGAGGACTCGTGGATAATTTACTTTATTTATTCGTCTCCTTACTAATTCAGTTAGGTAAGAAGTACGAACTGTCTTAAGTTAAACAGTGTTTGAGGAACAATTCCATTCTTTGATCTTTAATTGAACATTAAATTTCGGTATTTATAACTTACAGCCCAAGTAAGACAAAGCTAGAAACGTATTTTCGGTATAAAATGAGGAACATTTTAACAATATCATTTTCGCTTACCATTATAGAATTTATAAATGTTACCATTAACTAATTAAATAAAACGGACATTCAGCAATATGTATATCTACGTTTTTGACTTTTTCATGGCTTCTTATTTTATAATTGAGAAATATAAGGTATTATTTATTCTTGCAGATACCTTATGGTATTAATATAACTGCAATCCGTTGAGAACAAAATTTAGCATCTTACATTTCTTAAGAGTTGCTTAAACATTTAAATCTTTTGAAATTAAGACTTTCCAATCTTCTTGGATTTTCATTGATTCTAAGAACTTTAATAATCCTTAAGCTGACTGGAAAGTATTACATCTTTCTTTGAATATCACCAACTAATAATTTCATGATGAATGCGATACTATCTCGGATTACAATAAAAGATAATAGATGTATTGATATCGTTGGAAAAGAACGATATTCTTTATTTCGTTCGAAAAATAAGTTATACGCATTTTGCCTTTTTTTATACACATATTAAACTTGTTCATTAAAAATTATAACATCATGAAGTCATTAAAAAGTTTGACCCGCAACTACATACACTGAATTTTAGTTGCAGAATCTTCAAATGTGTAATATTTACCAGGGTGTAGCATTACGGTTTAGATTTAGAAATTGTTGTATCAGCATTATTAAAAGTGCACAAATAATCGGTAATTCATAAATAAATAACAGGAATCAGCAACGTGTCAAGAGAAGAAGCAGGAGAAGTAAATTGTAAATAATTTCACTAATGATCAATTTATCTGTTTCTTTTTGCATAATTTCGATTCATTTAAAATACGGGGAAAAACAGTCGGCACATACCAAGTAACAATCCTGGGACCTTTCGATTTCTGGTCGTTATTTTTTCTGAATTTTTCACATATTTTGGGGTTCTTCGGATTTTTCATAAACGTAAGATCTCAACTCAGCATTTTTTTTAACACTTTTCTTTAAAATTTAATTTTTTTAGTGGTCAATTATTTGCTTTTTTACGCATATTTTTGAAAAGACATTATCAAAATTGGTTAAACCAGAGAAAAAATCAGAATGTGGTCTGTTCTGAGCCTGTGCAGGTTGCCTTCAAATAAACCGCCGCATTATCAGGGCTGTAACATTTAAACTGACCAGAACCGGGTCAGTCAAAGGAAAGCATTTAAGTTAGGTAACGATTACGTATTGAGTTTTAATTGATAAATACAAGGATTTCTGCATTTATTAGCGAAATATTAATTATGCTTAGGTGTCAAACTTACAATTTATCAATTTTTAATTCCAATAGCTTTTCGTTAAAAACATTTACTCTACTTCGACAGTATGGCATATTCGGTATTAACTGGAATTACCAGTTTATTTATCTGGCACCACTTGTAGTAATAATTTTTTTCAATCAATTGTCAAGAATTGTAGTGAGGGCGTCAAGCTCATCAGCTATATTTGCAACCTTCTTCTTGTTTGGTGAAATCAAATATCTTGAAATTGGGTATAGATTGTGCGGTATTGGCCTCCGACCAGCACTAAAATAAATCGATTTTTTCAGGAAGGTTCAGGAAAATCTACGGTTTTCCATTTTTCGCAGCAACGACCTTGATTGATTCGATCTAACTTATTTCATACTTTTTCAAATTTTGTGAAACGCACAAAAAAGTACAACAGAATAAATTAAAGTAGCTTAGGATATTTGCCAATTATCGTAACGACGTTGATCTGTGGCCATTCATTACCATGTCACCGTTTAATCATCAACGCGTTTAACACCACCTCATTTTCGGTACGAGCCATCATTATGCCATCTGTACATGTGTAATTATTAATCTACAATTTCCTTTCACACATACGCACTTTGGACGTAGTGCTTAAACATGTGGAAATTATGTGCAATGAATTTGTTTGAACGGTCATTTAAATCCACGTATGAAATGCACGGGTAACATGTGTACTCCTACAAATCCTAATGAACCTTCCCACTCTATACGTTTGTAGGAAACTGTGTAGTATTTTGTCACAGGTATCGTATGCTTCTGTGGTATTTCTGCATACATTAAGAGGAGTTAACGTGCGAATAATCATGTAGGAAGTGCCATCGTTTTCACCTACACTTATACACAATGCCAACATTTTTTCCCGTGATGAATTCTCATAGGAATGATGTTAATACAATGTTATGTAATTTGTATTATTTTCAAACAATTATTATAAAACTCAACGGCATTTAACGAAGACGAAGATGCAGAAAACAAAAAAGAAAAAACGTGGAAAAATTAGGGAATTAGAAGGGATGATTCTAAGTGGTTTCAGAGCTTTATTACCGACAAATGTAGGGGAAGAGGTTCGATTATAAAAATCCTTTCAATGTTGGCTCCTAAATTTCGCTGAACTAAATATTATGCAAACATTTACTTATATAGAGACCTTACTTAACTACTATGGACGAAACTAAATTGATTTTATTGACTTGAAAATTTTGGTTAAACATTTAGTAGAGTCTTCATTTTTAGCAAACAAAATTTTTTGGTTCGGTTGTGAACTCCACTGAAAACTCAATTAAAAATAAGAAAGAATGAAGTGAAACCACCCTAGATGTATACAGAAATTGTAATTTATTGATTTCAAAAACGTTTAACGACAGAAGAACAACAGAAGATAACACTATTGATACCTTTTATTCTTCATGCTCTTCACAATGCCAGTAGCTCTTACGCATTTAAGCACGCATTAAATGCACTGGCCGAAAAGTGAAACACACAAAAGCTGATCGGAGAAAACTTGGAAAACCATGAATCGATTATAAATTATACAATACATACGACAATATTGTATGATTTGTCAGAAAAGAGAGATGTTCACAACCAAATATTGTAGCCACATCAGAACCTAATAAAAAAAAAACTTCCTTTTGCACATTGTGGTAGCTGTCGCTATTAAATCACTAAATATAATAAATTTACTCTGTAACTATTTGTCGAATTTGATTCATTTCTTTTCAATTAAAATGTACGCAGAGGTATTAACAACCGAACCATGTTCACAACTGAACCTCTTACCCTACTTTCATTTGAAGGTAACACCGGCGTGAAACCTACATTTAGAAAAGGTAAATATTCGTAATAAATTGCTTTGTATTGACGATCTGCTTGTAAATTGGCGGGACAATTAGTTCATTTTATTTGGTTATTAGTACTTACACGCGTGGTAAGGAATACACTCATTGCATATTCTAGAAGCAGCGGAAAATTTTGACGTAACATCTGACCAGCATTCGATTTTAGAGAGACCGCCATCTGTGCGAATATTATAGGATGCAAATTTGAGTGACTAAATTGGTTAAAATCTACTCAAAGACGATCCATTGGAAGTAATTTTATAAATTACAAATGCAGACACTTTCAGAATCTGGGGTGAAGATCGTAATAATCAAAAAAATTATTCAAACAATATTAATCAAGAATTATTCAACTGATGGTCACGTTCGATTTCCGATGGCATCAAAAAGGAAGGATAGATACCAATATTGAAGGATGAATATTCTTTATTTAACAATTGCCATTTACAAAGCCAACGTTAACTGTTGAATCCTAAAATAGCAGCAACAACGCAAAATCCAGCAATAAAATGAAGTGTTTGAAGCTTTCAATGTCAATTTTGTGCAGTAAAACAAAAACCAATTTTTAAAAAATTTCCGTAATAACTAACCATAATTTGGAAAAATACGTTAGTTTGTAGATAGAATAGTGCATATTCCCTAAAAATTTCATTAAAAAATTCCAATTATTGTAAAAGATATGACGAGTTAAAGACAAAATAATTAAGTTATTTTATATTTCAAATAATTTCGTTTTTTGCGATTATATTAGAAACGTAGAGGGATAGAAAATTTTGATTTTAACAAAAAATTCGCATAATTAATTTTCCTATTAAGATATCTAATGAAAACTTTAAAATTCGAAAGTCAAAAATTACGAGCCGAGGGGCCAACAAATTCTCCGGCGTGTCGCGCGTATCTCCTTTTGATCGTCAGGGGTTCAATTATTTTCAAACCTTCTTTAAGCTTGGTCCTGACTCGCACCCGGAAATCTTATTTAGAAACAAATTTCTACTAGAACTGAAGTTACGTAGATACATTTTTAACTTGAATAGAAGAATTTATCATCCCGTGCATTTGACTTAACCCTTTAAGTCCCAAATGTGCACAATTTGCACATGGATTTCAGCATCGTTGTGTGTATAAAATAAAAATTTAAAAAAAAATGGAAACATCTATATCCGACTAGTTTTGACATCGCTCTTTCGATTGGCGCTACTGAAATTTTCAAAAAATGACGTTTAACACAGTTTTTTTTACAAAAATACTGAAAAAAAAACGCGATTTTTTAGCTACAATTTTTTTTTAAAAGCATTTTTAACTATGATACCGGTTTCAGATCACCTTCTAATCTGTCAGAAACGTGTTCCCGATTGTTTTACTTCAAAATTATACATTCACATATTTTGATTTATTTTGTTTTTCGATTCAAAATGGCGTCTGAACGTTGAACATTTTTGAAAGTGAAGAAAATGCTATTATTTCGGACTGCTAGGTTTTTTTTGTAGTAAATCGTACAAATAAGTTATTACGAGTTTTGTATGACCTATTTTGATTTACGGAAGCAGTAATATCTCATAAAATCCAATTTGAAGATGGCGACTATCACAAAAACCATTTATATAATCAAAAAAATCTTAAGAATAATGTTGACTTGAAAATCTGAGTGGAATACGATAGTATTTTTCCTATTCCAGAAATGTGAAATTTTACATAACGGGTCCGCCATATTGGATGCGCCATTTTGAATTTCAGTAAACGGACTCAAGATTTGAGTTTAGCGATGACTGAAACCTATGAGATGGTAATTAGCAAATTTCACACCAATTTTGGTTGTTTCGAAATACACTTATTTCTACTGAGCACATGACAGTCGCCATCTTAAAATTGGATTTTATGGGATATTACTGTTTCCGTAAATCAAAATAGGTCATACAAAACTCGTAATAACTTATTTGTACGATTTTACTACAAAGAAAAGCAGATCCGAAATAATAGTATTTTCTTCACTTTCAAAAATTGTCAACGTTCAGACCCCATTTTGAATCGAAAAACAAAATAAATCAAAATATGTGAATGTATAATTTTGAAGTAAAACAATCGGGAACACGTTTCTGACAGATTAGAAGGTGATCTGAAACCGGTATCATAGTTAAAAATGCATTTAAAAAAAAAATTGTAGCTAAAAGATCGCGTTTTTTTCAGTATTTTTGTAAAAAAAACTTTGTTAAACGTCATTTTTCGAAAATTTCAGTAGCGCCAATCGAAAGAGCGACCTCAAAATTAGTCGGATATAGATCTTTCCATTTTTTTTTTAATTTTTATTTTATACACACAACGATGCTGAAATCCATGTGCAAATTGTGCACATTTGGGACTTAAAGGGTTAAATATCAAAGACTGAAGTCATTGACGTCCGGTTCATTATGATTCAATTTTTAGTGAAGTGGTAAACAACAGTCATCTGCAGCATGTCTAACGGGTGACACACATTTTTACATAATGTATTTTTAAGGTCTACATTCATTTAATTCAGTCTCTGATGAGGACGGACATAGCCGTCGAAATGTTAAAAAGAGAGTATTTATTTATCCCCTCACTAAAAATAGAATAATAATGATCCAGAAGTCAATAAATTCAGTCTTTGGTATTTAAATACATTTAATTCTCTAGATGGAGACTAATGTAGTTTAATCGAACTTCACACATGTAAGTTCGATTCATCGATTAATCGCAGTTGTAATTTTACTGAATAAGTTCTCCATTTCATCATGAAAATGATGTAATTATTGTAACAACTATATCATAGTTTAATCAACTATGTTGGGGCTATCGCACCATGCATTATGTGATGCTGCTAATTAAAATTATCTAACATAATTAACAAAACAACTGTTAACTAACAAATCTATTGCCCTTTTAATCAACGTTATCGAATCTTTGAGGAATTCTTAGTACTCAAGCCCAATAACATTATGTCAATATAGACCAACATATATATAGTCACAGACTGATTGCCCGTATGATAAATATAGATTTTGGTTAATTTTGTATATTTGCCCAAATGTTTATCCGATTAATAAATATTTTGTTCTATTATTTAATAAAAAAGAAAGAAAACCTCTGTAATTATTTTTTCGACGTTTTCTTTTATATATTAAAAATTAATTTCATGTATTACCGGATATTTGTTCAAATCAGAATAAATACATTCAGATGTCGGGATAAAAAAAAGTCTTACAACACCGCAATAAACATTGATATATGGTCTAAAACTGATTTTTACCTCTGAAAATTTCTTTACTGACGTGCATCTCTTACTTTTACTTTATTTTTTACGACTCGGATCTGTATGTATCTTGATATTATCCCCAGGCTATTTATTTCTATGCGACGCCTTTCCGGGTACCCGCATGTTTATCTTCGGACATTATACGATTGTCCTTATTTACTCATCCCTATATTTTTGCGTTCACGTCAGTGCCTGCATACTACAAATCGTACACATTTTGTTTTCTCACGTTATAAGAGAAAGTTTTTATGCGATTAATGATATGAACTTTACGCCATATATACAGTATTCAAAACGCAAAAAATGAATACATACTTTATAAAACGGCTAGTATAAAGTTTTTGAACATATTATCAGATAGTCGCTACAATGTATGTTTCCATTATTACGTGTGATAAAGGAGTATATTACGATAACAAACGCTTACACAAGAAATTTATTTCTGCGAAAATAATTCTTGAAATTGCAGTAAATTGTTAAGGAAACAACTTTTGATGCCGGTTAATAATGAGTTCATAATAAAGAATCATAAAATGTACTATTTTTAAATTTCTTATTTTCTGTATTATATTGATTATGGTTTAAAAGTGTTCAAAAAGTTTAATGCTGATCTAATAAATCTGATAAATTAATTAAATGATCACTTAAAAAACCTACAGGGCCAAAATCATGAAAATAAAAAACTGACAATCAGAAGACGGACTGTCAATAAGTCGAATCTTTAAAAATCTCTGTGGTTTATAAACGAAATCGAAAAAACAATCGGTTCGTAACTGACATCATCTTGCTTTTTCTAGATCACGTACACCAGTCTCTTATGCGCATCAAGAATACAATGAAGTGATATTTTGCCGTTTATCGAAAACCGATTGGCATTTTAAAACAGAGAGCTATTAAATTTGAGATATTAAACAGCAAAATCAATGTAGCTTGTTGGATATTTTGCAATTAAACTCGGAGCTAGTATGGTTTTTCAGCATTTTATATGAGAGCCTTTTATTGAGAAAATAATGTTAACAAAATATTTTATTACATCGGTTTCAGAAAATTGATGTTGTAGTGTGGGCTTTTTGCCAATCCACCTTTGTTGATTATTTTTACTGCCCGTTATCTGATCTCTGTATTCTTTTTTTTTTATTTGTCTGTTTTCCAACTTAACAAATCACGAAGAATTGTTTATTATTCCTGTCTTTTCGTATTCAACAAGACAGTGTGAAATTTGAATTTATATGACAAAACATCTAATTAGTCGTATCTTTTGTTCATTATTCTCTTATTTTGTTTAATAAGACAGAATGTGTTTATGTCACGTAGTGGTAGTATTACAAATTTACGTGTCCTTGGTACCTCGTCCAACAGCTGTAACATAATCTTTGAAACATTAGGAGGTCTCATGCGCGGTTCGCCTACAATTTTTCCCTAGTTACTGTAACTTATACGTTATGTAGAAAAATTATCCGAAGGCAAGAACTTATCTAGTAAAACATAAGGTCGATGAATCAAGAAAAGTATTTTTTATTTGGACAAATCCACAAAACTTTTAATTCTTGTGTATTACTCATCATTCTGTAGTTATTAAATTTTTAATGTAAAAAAATACATTTACATACATTATATAAAAAAAGACATTTTTTGTAAAAAAAATTGGCAAAGTGAAAAATGAGAAATGTGGAATCATCGAAAATTCTGAATGAAATATTCTAATATTTTTTAATGCTCCTTATGCTAAACACAACTACCTCTGGATTAACGCACAAAGAACATTTTTTCTTGCTTCAAATTCTATCAAGAATTTCGTACCAAAATCGATGTTAAAAAAAATTAAAAGGTTCACATTGTACTGTTTTCGAGGTCGCTCTTAAAGATTCCAAGGTCAAAATTGAGTTTCAGCCATCAGGAAATCCAATGTGGTGCCGAATTTGTAAAAAATGGCCAACAAATTTGGGAGTCTTTATTGGGGCTCATCAATTTTTTCGAGCCATTAGAATATTGGAATTCTATTGAAACTATGAACAAAGGTGAATAAAATGCCTAAATTTTAAGAAAAAATTTTACTTTTATACCCCGCATCGTTCTAACGATTAAATTCATTTTAATATTTTAACGGCATCAATAATGAAAATTTTTGTGAAAATTTTAGGACATTCTAACTTAAAAACTACGAACTTTTCTAAAAATTTTTAAGAATAAAAACTTCATAAAATTCATCCAGAAGTATCACGGAATTCTTTAAGACTTTTTGATTAATTTCTTTTTTCATAATATTTTATAAATTGTAATTTATTTTGGAAAAATTCGGATAAAAAGTTAGTCTATTCTCTCATGAATTCTACGAGTTTTTTGTTCTTCGCATTTTTTATCCAAAAGTTGATAGTTTTCGAGGAAATGAATTTCAAATATTATAGCTTAGGATTTTTCTTCCTTAATTTAACTTTGTTTTCAGAATTTTTAGATGGATCAAAAAAATCCAAAAGAATGTCCGTGATATTTGTCGATAAATTCTGAGAACTTTTCATTTTTAATAATTTTTTAAAAAAGTTCGTATTTTTTTATTTAGAGCGTGCAGAAATTTGCAAAAAATGTTCATGGTTGAGGCCATTTTGAGGTCGTTAGAATGATGTAGGTATAATAATAGTATTTTATTTACCTTTGCTCGTACTTTCAATAGAATCCCAATATTCTAATGGCTCGAAAAAAATTGATGAGCTCAAATAAAGATTCCCAAATTTTTGGGCCATTTTTTCCATTATCGGCGCCATATTGGATTTCCTGACAGCTGAAACTCAATTTTGACCTTGGAATTTTGAAGAAAGACATCGAAACCAGTAGCATATGTACCTTTAAATTTGTTCTAAGTTCGATAATGGTACGAAATTCTCGATTGAAATCGAAGCAAGAAAAAGTATCTTTTAGGCGTTAATGGGTTATGACATTGATTTTACAGTTAATTTATAACAAAAATGTAGTAGAAAACAATATTAAAAGTTAAATTGATGTGAACACAGATCATTTAAAATTTCAGTATCCATTTGGATTGAAGTAACTTTTTGTGGAATGCATCCCGAGTAGAAATTTTGAAACGGCCCTGATCAGGTCCTGTTCAGTTTGCCTAAATATATGTCATTATATATTTATATATTTATTTGTTTACATTTATTTACATTTTTACCCAAATAAATTGACCGACAAATACCAAGAAATGCCATCATATTTAAAATTAGTTAAATTTAAAATGTTCAAAATTGAACAAATCTTGGATGTACTCCAATTTTTTACAGTACAAAAATACCATTGCCATTTGACTCTCCGATTTGTTCGTTTTTCGTTTCCGACCGAAATATTTATGTATTATTTCGAAAATAAAAAAAAAAACGAAGCGTAAATTACATGAGCTTGCGATCGAGCGCAGTACAAAGTACTCGAGTAAAACTTGAGTTAGGTGGAGCGATGCTTGACGGCCCTCTTCTCCCCATCCAGAGCCCCAAACCCGAGTTCCGTCACTTCTGGCGCACTTGCCCAACCACCGGTGACACTTTAGTGTACGACACTTGTTTGCTTCGGCGGCAATCGTATTTTTCTCATCGTATGGCCCACGAATGCCAGCGAGCTGTTTGGCTGTGTCGATATATATTTTTCAAGAAAGAGAAAGGCAGGTTTAGAGACAGAGAAAGGAAAAAAGATCGAGAGAAAAAGTGGAGTGGCGGATAGAGGATGATACATCCAGGCACAATCTGGCAGCACGATTATTTATGATAAGTCGCGGGTGATTACAGAGTTCATATTTCAAAAGTAGACGAGAGAGACAGAGGGAGAGAGAGGGGTGGTGACTTTTGGAAACATTTGTTTCAATCAATTATTAGTTAATGCGCATACAGCGCACGGTCCGAGTTTACTCATTGTTTTTACTAGCGTAATTTCATTTTTCATTTTGCTGCTGCTCCCGACATCGAATGGATAGCGATGAGACAAACTGGGCCATGCCCTTCATTGTTCTAGAGCTTTCAGAAATTTATTACGATCTGCAAATTTCTCGATGTGGTATCGCGATGTTTCAAATACGTAGAGATGAAGATTGGCAATTGAGAAATTTTCCAATTTATAGTAAGGAGAATGTGGTAAAGAAAAACACGCTTTTTATTTTGTATTATATAATAAGTGTAAAGTGTAAAAGGACTTGACTTTTACCAAGTATCACATAAAATCTTATCTTATTATACAATTTTTGGGGGACGAAGAAATTTCTTTTTCGTAATTACCTTGGGGCGTTGTTTATTATTGACATATGGAAACGAAAGGTTCGCGTTTTTGGTGGGGAATTTGGTAGCGCATTTCTCTTAAAATTGAAGGAAATACGTACAAGAATTAATCGTTCGCTTTGAATTACGATATACTTTATGTCACTTCTGGAGCTGAGTCCTACGATTTCTTTGAATCCATGTCAGTTCCTGAGTAGAATGCCATTACAAGTACATTTCTAAGATCAATACTGGATAAAAAAAAATACAAAGCGCCATTCATTAAACGCTGATATATTAAAAGAAATTAAAAGTTTCGAAGTCAAAAATTTTGTTACCAGGGAGCATACAAAAAAAGCAGTTATCATTAAAATAAAACAATCCCTATTCCTTCATATTATTGCCTTCGTAACATTAATATATTTTTGTTATTTATTCAGAAATATCGGTTTCCCCTTTTGTGTATTATGTCGCATTTAATGATGAAGTTGCTGTTTTCAGAAAAGGTTTACTCTGTTAATTTGAAGCAGTGCAACAGATTGTTAAACAACGAAAATTCACTGATTTTCACTGAAAAAGGAGACATTGTTTCGAAATACAGTAGAAACCCGCTATGAGGAATTCACTGGCTACAAGGAAATGAGTTTATTCAGTATAAGGAATAAGAGGCGTGGCGAACATCCCCATGTAACTCTATGTTTCCCCACTCCTGGAATCTCATTGGTTCCGAGCTTACCCTTATGAAACTTGAGGAGAAATAGCGCAGATGGAAAGGGAATCCATATAGCGAATATTCTTCATCGAAACATTTCCTTATAGCGGGTTTTTACTGTAGTGGTTCTATCTTCAGTGTCTTTCAGAGAATTTCGCGTTATCGTACTGAAAAAGTACAAATATTTTCCATCGACTGTCATTTATTATAGTCATACAGACATAGAAATTATGGAAAAAATAGAAAATATAGAAAAAAACAATATAAATGCAAGAAATAAAAATATCCTATTCTTGTAAAATTGTTGCCACCGCTAACAGAATAAGTGACGACTATAAGTAAGCCTACCAAAGTGTAAATCTCTGATTTACGTGAAGTTCAGGTTTATCCTAAAAGGTGAGAATCTAAGAGACACGTTTTTTTTCACAAAAACCATTTTGGGGGTAGTTTACACTAGAACTTTCATCCGGTTTCAAGATGTCTAGGTAAAAATATTCTTCTTCTATTGAAAACTACTTTCCTACCAAAAATCATTTAAATTACTTAAAAATCTTCAAAGATATCGTCGTATATCTATTCATGCTCCAATTTTGGAGGAGTTTCAAATTTCAATAAGTTTTTCATTATATTTCAAATTAGCTCTAACCTGGTTTTCCATCAGTTTTCTCATCAGAAAATAGAATTGTATGCAAGCTAGCATAACGAATCATCACGTTTGTCTAGGTAAACAGTACCCTAATTTTGACATTAAACAAAAACTATACTGAATTTTCTATCAATAGTTTAATGCTGGCATTCCAAAGCCAACAGTGCCATTTTAAAACAAAAAATCTTTTGAGAAGTAGTTTATAAATTATTTATAACAATAAACAATTACAATAATTGATCTACTGAATAGCTTATTGTCAAGTAAGTTATGATAACTCCATTCCTGATAGATTCTGAAAAAGACAATTGTAACAAATACAAAAAAATTACCAATAATGTACCTAACTAAAGTCAAAACAAGAAAGTGAATTATTTCACGAAATGAATACGTCATAATTAATAAAAAATGTTTAGTTGTCAAAATACCATTATTAGTTACAAAGTTTAAAAATTCGTGATAAAAAACATATTCTCGTTTCGACGTTACAATAGATTTTCATTAAAACATTTAGAAAGATTATAATGAAAATATTCAAATTTATTTACGAAGAGTTTCGTTCACGTGTATAAAATTTCCCGCGTTCTTACTACCGACACGCAATTTGTCAAGAAGTAAAATTAATGGTTTCTTTTCGAAAAAAAAATTTATGGCTTAAAATTGGACTTCGAAAATTTTTTTAGCGCTATTTTCGTTTGTCCTTTATATTTTCGTACAAATTTTTCCTTAAGCTTACAAAAACATCAAAAACAGCTTTCTGATTCCACATGACATTGGAATGTGAATGGTTATGCAAGATGGTCACTTTATAATGTATAATAAAATCTTTCAATCGCCGAATTTATGTAAATAACCACACAAATAGAAAATTTTCTTGACAATTAATACCTCAAAATAATGGTTTAAAATATAAGTTCGAGGTAATACGCCTAATTAAACTTCTCGTTTCATTCCAAGCTTAATCGAATTATTTATCGATCATCTTCACGAACAGAAGAAATGCAGAATATAGTAAAAAGGATACAATTATACAATTGGTAAGAACTCTTGCACACTAACCACTTTTCAAGGAATATATAGAAAAAAGATAATATAAACCTTTATTATTAAACATTAAATTGAGATTTTTATTACTATTATGTTCTTATTAAAACATTTATAAATGAGATATTCATTTAGATAGTTGCTTTTTGAAAGGATTTGGTATTCTTACTAAACTTTTCATTTCTCAGCAATACGGATTGTTAATATAGAACTAATATTTCGAGCTGTTAGGACCACTATCTGTTTTTTTTCTATAACAAACCAACTTGTTCTACTTGATTACCGCCTTTTAGCGCTTTCTTAGGTGTTCACTTGGCTATGGAAAAACATTAATTTGTTTGCTCAACAAATCCAGTTTGTTACACGAACTAATTGTACTTTATTACTAACTACAAGTGATAGACGGATTTAGATCGAATTTATTAGATTGATTAAGGCGTATTTTCAAACCAATGTTCTTTTGCTAAAAGGGTCATGACATTTTTCCGCAACCAAGTTATTCTCTTCCTGATCCAACTTGAATACTTTTAGTAGACTCGGACAGAGTACTCCGGCTACTCAAGTTTAAACCCACAACAAACTCTTTGTTGGTGCACCAAATCTGGAATAATTAATCACAACAATTCTTTTTTACCCCGTGTTCGCTAAATTGAATCCTCCTTCTGAACTTTTTAGACTTTCTTACTATTAGTAATCTTGATAAATTATATACACTTCGGAATCAACCCACAGTAAGTCAAAAGTGTTACAGTGCTTGAAATTAAAATTATCCTTAGAAAATTTTTGTATGCTCAGACGTTTTTATGCAAAATCGAAACATTTTTTTACCATCACATGTGATGTTCCATCCTCCAAAGGATCACGAGTGTATTCATAAATTAAACAAGATCACTTTCTGTATGGGGAAAACATAGGGATGTGATGGATACATGCATACGTTTCGAATACAAAATACAATAACGAAGTGCACTCATTTCTAATTTATCTAATGCATGTATAGAAATTAAATGCTAATAAACAGAGTTTAATTACAAACTATATGAAATTACTAAGTGGGACATTTAGGTCACAATCAATTTCCTGAATTTACAAATTACAAATCGTTAAAAGGGATTATTCATCTGTAAATTCAATATTGAACAATTCTGATTGTACTCAAAATAGGTATCGCATATTCAAAGGTAAACATGTTTAGTCAACAAATTATTAAAAATCACTAATTGTTGTAATTAATAAATAGTCAAAGTAATTAAACTCGTTACTAGAGCAAAAGGAGTTGTAAAAGCATTCCGAATCTGTGTTAATTATGTATTTACCAAACGGTTAAATTGGCGGCACTTTTTAATTTAGTTTTGCTACTTGCTATTTGATAATAAAATCAACGATATTCCATTTCGATGTCGATGTTCATCATCCAGACAATATTTAACAATAGCAAAAAGAGCTCATAATGCTACTTTTTTAGTGTTTCATACGTTATGTAATAGTAGACATATATATTTTTTATATAATGTATGATTTTTTATTTAGGGTATTAGAAATCGAAATATAGTAAGGTCATATTCAGAATAAAACATTAACGGAAATTTATTTGGCAACTTCCTCATGGTTTATTTTTACGGTTTTTAATTATTCAGAGGTATATTTCCAAATTGTATCCATTCTTAATCTGAAGAAATAAATACTTTTCGAGGTAAAAAGCATATTTTTGGTTCATCCGTAAGCACCCATTAAAATTGTCTAAACTAAAAATAATATAAAACTTCTGTATATAAACAATCATATAAAATAATATAGAATAAAATATTTATTTGTATCTTATATTGATTCTCGTGTATGCTGTTTTTTTAAATCAACCATTCAACTATACCGTCAGATCCTCCAAATATTTCAAATATTTTATTTGAAACTTGCATACACTGTACAGACAGTTTTATCAAATAAATGAAACGTGAAATTCAAATATATCAAATCTCTTGTTTTCGAAATACGGCCTTATTCCTTAAAACTCTTCAATTGTAAATTCGTTTTATTTTCATAGAGGTTTAACCTTTGAACGACATCGAAATTGGTATGCCTCGCATGGCTTTTTTTCAGCAATACCATAGTAATCGTTATAAAGATCTTAAATTCTTATCAAAATGTGTCTCAAATACTTATACATTCCCACAACTCATAACCTTACTTCAATTATAAATATCTTCCAAAGTTATGATATATTTCTACTTTGAAAGTTAAACACTGGTCGGCCAACACATATTTAATTACGATAAAAGGAATGATGAAAGGAATTTATTTAATAAAATGTTAATTAACTGTTTTACCATCATTTAATTATATTCATTGGTTAACTTATAATTCAGGAACATTGTTTAAAAAATAACAATCAACATTCCTCTAATTTGCGGGTTTCTTTGATGAGAATTTTTCATAAAATAATTGTTCACGGTTATAGATCAATTTTCATTGTAGAAATATACTATTTCGAATAAAATTCGTAATTGAAATTCCTATTCTGCACTGCGCCTTTCGTGTCAGTTTCGTAATATTAATTTTCGTCAAACCTTAGTTCTATTTAAGTTTTAATATTTGTTTTCTTGTCGTACAGATTTGTATCGTTTTAGAATCATGAATTATATAAAAGAAAATTTAGTGCGATATTTCAGTATTAAATATTATTACATGAAATATCAAAAGCAATAGTTTTCCTACTTATTAGTAAATTTGGGAATAGAATGGGGAGTTTTGCATAATTAATTACAGTTTACAAAATGTTACATTTGAGACAAGTATTTCAGATGATTTCCGGCCAATGCTGGTATAATCAAAATTCAGAAGCCAAACCACAATAAATTGAGAACAACTGAAAATCCATAAAGCAAAATGGTAGATCACATATGGCCAACGACAAATTTTAAAATATTTGTCTTTGCGTACTTAGGTTAGGATATATTCCTAACCTAAAAGTTTTAAGTGCCGTTACATAAATAATTATGAATTTAATCTTAATCTTGATGTCTAAAAGTTTCCGGGGTATCTGATTACGAATTTGAAATTAGATTTTTAAATTTCAACCCGGCGGATTTACTAGACCAACTTCCATTCGACATTTTGAAGTTAAAAATTGCCTAACATTTGAATTTTATGACTCCAACACACTGAATAAGCATTTTTACGGTAAATACACGTGGTTAACCATTTCTGGTCCACCTCTTGGATCCGACATTTTGGAATTTTAAATTTCTGACTTCATAGTCGTATTCAGTGCCTACGATAACCAAATATTGTTTTTCTATTACTTTTCACAAATATAATTAATATTAAGATATTATAATTTAAGGAACATTCTGTCGAATAGATCGCTATTTTAATTATACTATCATAAAATATGATAATTATAGCAATGTAACTTGAAAATACAACCATCGGGTGCACTCTTCAAATACATATTCGCTCATCTGAAACCTGATATGAAGCTAAAAAAGTCTTATTTTTTACGTATAACTGAAAAGTTTAAATATAAATAACAATTTTCTCAATGTTATTGGAAAGAACGACTCCGAAATTGGCGAAAATAAGAACCTTGTATTTTTTTCATTTTTGTCGTATTAGCAGTAATTCAATAAAAATTACGGGCATTGCGACATTACGAGTTTAAGCATTTTCAACCGAATTAGTTTCATTCTTGTGACCAATCATATTGTTCAGTACACTTAAAAAAATTCCTTGCACCCGTGTGCAAGGCTTCAATAAGGTTACCTAGTAAGGTTAGGTAGTTTTCCCGATTCATCTAACAATAAAGAAGTAACGTTTTGATAAAGATATATTATTCTTTTAGCAACAGGGTTAATAGAAGTAAAAATAGATAATTATTTGCAAGAACAAAGAATCTGTTCATTGCTAGAACTACGTGTTAATACGATACAGCTACATACATATGTATGTATTGTCGTATGTATTACTTGTAATTTCATCTTCATCCCAATAAAAATTTCTACGAGGGCATGTCTAAAAGATATCTAAAAGATGTCTTTTTTAAAGATAAGGCAGTTTCCTCAGAATAAACATAACCTCCAACTGTAGGATATAGTGTCAAACCTGCACATACATGATTCATCTATACATATTAATTTTGATATGTCGACATATCGACAAATGACTGAAATGTACTAGCTCTTTCAATGAAAGTTTTATTATTACCACATAATAACAATTAATTAATGAATAATGAACTTACATTAAAAAGTGCATTACTTAGGCCTCTTCGCAGCTCTTAGAGCAGACTGGAATACTCAGCGTAAGGAATGACTGATTGTCAGTTCCATTTTTCTGATGTGAAGTTCCTTTTTCAAATTCCTTTTTATAGAGATATACTAATAATATATATCTCTATACGGAATATATTAAAAAATATTTAAGTTTATTAAGAGATCTGAAATTTGTCGTTAAAATTTTGTACGTCTAAAACAAGTGTAAGTGAAGTGTTAAAAAAATGTTGGAAAAGTCGAGTCTGTCCTCAATTTGGACCTCTGTATTATTGAACATTTTCTTGGAATACAAGTTATGATATTTGATCCAATCAAATTTTTTCAGACTCATGAGAATTTGTTATAACTCGAGACAAGGTTATAAAGTAATTTTGAAAATAAATTAGAAGCGACATAATCAGAACAAATTGTGTCATTTTTCATTCATTTTATTGTTCAGCATAAGTTTTATATTTATTTATTTTTCTTTAATTTTACAATTGGTTTGCTGAGAGCATGTAATACTATCAGTTGAATTAGTTCAAATCAACTGTACCTTAGAAAACTAATTTAATATGCCTTGAATAACATTAAACACATTAGTGCACATTTCTTATCGATTAATTATTTAAGGCTTAATTCATTACTTGATCTCACAGATTTTCAATCATCAAAAGAGATAATAGATTTCAGCTACCGAAAGTCGAAGGTAGATAAAAATATTTTCTACGGAAGGAGGATGTTTTCTTTCATTTCTGCATTTATACAGATCTGTTAAATTATAATCAATATTCAAAAGCTCAGAATCAAAATATATATTTATATCATATTATAAATAATGTTCATTAAAAATAATTAAATTTAAGAAATTACAATTGAACTGTAATGACTTTGAATAAAATCAATTTAATGTATTTTATTGATCGAGCTTATTACAGAATTAAATGTAAATTAAATGTAAAGGGTACATGTATTAGACATTCGAAGTGACTCATAGATATGAACATGCTTGCCATTTCAAACAGTATATTGTTTTATTTATCTTATTAAGCATAATATTTGTATAGCAACTATACGTATAACCTTACTTCATAGTTAAGAAACCTGGTTAATTGAATATAATTTATCACTTCTGTATTGACAGAGATTATTACTCTGGTATTATGCATTAGATCATCTACTAATATAACTGCATCTCTGTTCCTAGTTTAACAAGGATTCCTTGTTATTTAAAAAATTGTCTGTACTCTTAAGGAAGCAAATTTCCTATTTTTATAACAGCGAGGTTATCCAGCTGTCCTAAAAAGGAATCCTTGTTATTTTAGTAAGGATTGAGTTAATACGGGAAAATAGTTGTTCCGCGGCGTTTTTTTCAGTGTAGAAACGCACAACCAGTCGGTTTGGTTATTGAATATTAATTCTTGTCGAGTATCTTAAATAGTTAAAATCGACTATTAACTATTAACTGAATGCAAATTAAGTAAAAGTACTGTATATTAAATTCTAGTTATAAATTCTGTTCACTTTACTGTGAACCTATTACATTAACTGTTAACAAAACACTTTCCTCAGTGTATGTAAATATCTCAAAGTATAATCTTTATAGAAAGTGAATACTCGAGCGTGCTCGGGTTCGGTCTCGTAACAATAACCAGAGTAAGATTCGAGCTTACGACCATCCGTTGGAAACGTTTTTCGGTACAATTTCTCCGTTTCCGGTGCTTTCAACGGTTCGAAGCCTTGAAAACTAGTCGACTCTAAGGAACCCGCTGAATATGCGTGTCACAAGATTAGTGTAAAGGAATGTGAGATGGAACGGGGACGGTAATGTGATTATTGCCTCACTGCATGGAAACGGTAAATCCTAAGAGAACAAACGGGAGACAGGTGTGGTGAACTACGAACTTGAATGAGATTCCGTGGGAGTAGGATGTCCCAGCTCCAGGATCTTTCGCCCGATTCCTTTTGCCTTTGAAAACGATCTGGCTGTATAAAGTGACCCGGGCAATATTACTCCACCAACGCGAAGTGCATTTCAAAGTTTTCTCCTTCCAACGATTCGCCACGATAAAAGATTGGAACAATGTTGGAAGCCTCCCGACACCCCTCTTTCCTCGGATCTCGAACTACAACAATTTGCGACTTTTGCCGAAGCTCAAGTGAGACTTGCGCTCGGAAGTCCGAAATAATCATTGTTACGGATACGTGTATACAAATGAGTTCGTTCAAGTACTTACTTACTCTAAAGCAGAGCGTGAAAACTTTTAACGTAAATTCTACAAAGGATCCGATAAGATTTATTCCATGATATTCCTTCGCTTCTTTTCAATGATCCACTTTAAGTTCATTGACTTGCAATAACAATATATATGAAATGCAGGAAACGTTAGAAGGAAGAATGGAAAACGGGGATCTTATAAGTGCATTATTGTACATTATATTCTCTGCTCGTGTATGGTATTTTGTTCTCATTATGTGATGCTTATTTAATTCAATTTCATTGCTTTTTTCCTCCTGGCATCGTAATTGGAGATGCTATAAAATGAATGCAGGGTATTTGCATGTTTGCAAATCACAATCTATTATATGCAATGTAGAAATATGTGTACGTAGAAAAGCAACGATAAAAAAGATGTATGACTGAAGCATTTAAATAAACCAAATTTAAATAATTCATTGTCTTCTGTTATTATTGTTTCTCACTTCAATTTCCATGACTATCTGCCTAAATTCGTGTTTGTTCTATTTGGTAATTAAATCAGACTAATATTCAATTTGTGATAAAGTTTGAATGCAACTACGCAAGTAAACCATCATATCTCCAGTGGCAGTAACATTAACCGCAAACCTTGAGGAATGTTCCCTTTGTCCACTTTGCAGGCAACTGAGCAAGGTTCAGCTAATGCTATCCTTTGCATCAAGATAAATATTAATATAAACTAGGAATGGACATATCTCCACAAATTATAAACTTTCATGATTATTTATTCAGATTCATCTTCTTTTGCATGCTTTTTTAGTACTGCACAAGTAGTGTATACCGTTGACTAGATTTAAAAATTAATTTCGAAGAGAAATTTCGGAATTGAAATGCGGTTTCAAAATTGTAACAACAGAGGGGTGCACTAACTGCTTATATTGATTTTAAGTGAAAATGAATTTTACCAAATTCTGAGCAATTGGTTTGCAAACATATTTTGATTTATTACTATTTCATGCAAAAAAACATTGCTCTCGAGATGTTTTCTGATTGCATTATAATAGTTTCTCACAATTTAGAAGCTTACAAGACGGTTGCTTCATCGAACAAATTTGTACTTGAGCACTACCAACAAGTGTGTTACTGACCACAATTTTCTGTGTAATCGATGCTTAAAATCTAGGGACCGTTTGTATATTGAAAACATTTGGCGATTGCTTTGATCAATGGACGTTTGTTTACCGCCATTACCTTTTTAATGTACAACAACGAATTGTGAAATAGTCACGTAAATAGAATGTAAACTATTGAAAACTTTAAAGATTCAATTTAAACCGTACACGTAATTCAAGTCGTTCTATACAACGTATTTGAAGGATGAAAATAAGACTGTATATGTTAAACATTTTTCCCCTTATAGGGATATATATATATATATGTGTGTGTAAAAGGGTCGGTTCCAGGTCCGGGATGGAAACGACCATTCTGTGTGTTTATGTCTTTATGCCTTCCCCTCATATTGTCCTAAGTATAATGAGTGTACTGGGGGCGGAGCTCCCCCCCCCCAAACTATACTAACCTAACCTAACCTAACCTAGTATAAAACTCATTTTGTGTTCCAGCCCCAGTATATACGGACCTGGAAAGTACCACTTCCGGGGCTGGAAACGACCCTTAGACATAAAATTCTTCAAGGACCGGGCTGGAAAGCACCATCGGACCTGGAAGCTACCTTTATACATGTGAAATGGGTCTGGAACCGACCTCTATGTATATGTATCCCTATAGGGGGAAAAATGTTTAACATATATATATGTAGCTAAATGACGTCACCGAGCGGCAACATTTTTTCCGTCCGGTGATGCTCATCGTCATCTGATCGGGCGGCAATCGGGCACTTTCCGCCCTCCTTTCCGGGCGAAAAGATGGACTTTTCGTGGCGGTGTGACAAAAAATTTTTTTTCTAAATTGTTATTGAAATCGTAAAATAACAGTTTCACAACTTTAAATACATTTAACTGAAAATAGTTAAGTTCAGAGTTTAGAGTTAGGTTGTTTTTGCACCCAAGATATGCCTTCAGGATAGAATTTTTTCCGGGAGAACACGTAAAATATATATAAGAAATTAGTGATCTCCTACAGAGAAAAAGTATATTCTCGTTTTTTAGCGCTAAATAACCTTTTTTATCTTATCTGTGAAATTCAATAAGCGAGGACTATTTTTTATGTCATATTCATGTTCTGGGGGTAAACATTCAGAGAAATGTTGGTTCCACGAATAAATATCGAAGATATATAATCGAAAAGCATACAAAAGTATATTCGAAAAGAAAAATGACAGGGAAAAAAGACCATGAAAGCTCCGGAATGACAATATACGTACAATACTTATAAAAATAAAATAAATCGTTTTTCCCATCACCATGACATGTCTCTTATTGCATTTGTTTATACATTTTAAACAACGCCTTTTCAACCATCTTTATAGTTTATATAAACCTTCTTTAGAAAAAAAGACAATAGGTAGTATTTTGCAGACAGATCTAAGATTATCAATTGTCAAAAACTATTTCAACCCCCAAAAGATAAGGTATTTATTATGCCCTCTCTCTTTCAGCGATGAGACTAGTATGTGATTTACGGCTCGTCTGTATGCATTAACTAGTTACGTTCTCATTATTTTTTCTTATTGCATTATATTTCATAAGTTAGTGTATATTTAAGTACATTTTCTGTAATTATAAGGATTTTCTAATAGAACTTATCTCGACTATTTATGCTTGCAGCGTTATTTATGATGATTGTTTTTACTCAAACCATGGAATATCATATCGCGTTAGGACTTGAATATAATTATTTTTTTCGCGGGAAATAATATATTTTTTATTATTATTGTTTTCTACTAAATTGTGGCATAAAATTGTCAAAATTAAAACTTTAATACTAATTTGTTTAAGTTCACTTTAGTGGTGTATTTTTTTTTAAATTTTCAATATTCCAAAAAAAATCATCTTTGGCACCTTCAGTATATAAAAAGAAGGTAGAACTAGTTGTAAATCTATTACACTGGTCAACACGAAAATCTTTCGGAGATGAAATGAACTAATCTTTGTAAATTTGGGGCCGCTGAATCCGAATCCGATAATGAAAATTTGTTATTAGCTCTTGGTTCCACGAAACACGGGGTCAAAGTTCGAAAAACCGCTGTATTATGCAATGTTTGAGATAATATGTCTTTCGATAGAAATGAGGTACTAGTTTCAGTGATAGATTAAAACAATGCTTCTAGCTCTTATTTTACGGTAGAAAATGTAATACAACCAAGTAAACAAAAAAGTGCTTTAAATGGCAACTTGTTTGTATGTGTGAAATGCTCGTCTCACTGGTACCGTCTCTATCTACTGCGCCCTATCGCGCTGTGGATGAAGTCAATATGAATAATATCTTTATAAATTTCTCGCTTATATACCGTAACTACAGATACTTCTGAGCATAATTATATTAATAGATTGATGCAGACAGCTAATAACGGCTCTCCTTACATATCAAACGAAATCTCATTTCTATAGCGGATACGAAATGTGGCCTCGAGTTAGTGGGCAATCCTGGCGGAGAAAATAGTTACTAATTTCCTCTCAAACATATAAAGAATAATGCATTTTTGTACTTGTCACGTTCGATTTAAGACCGCTCGCTCCGATTGACTTCATCCACAGCGCGATAGGGCGCAGTAGATACAGAGAGTAACAGTGAGACGAGCATTTCACGCATACAAACAAATTGCCATTTAAAGCACTATTTTGTTCACTTGGTTGTATCACATTTTTTACCATAAAATAAGGGATATAAGCATTATTTTAAGCTATTATTGAAAGTGTTACCTCATTCCTGTCGAAATATATACTATCTCAATCAAACATTGCATAAAACGGCATTTTTTCGAACTTTGACCCCGTGTTCCGTGAAATCAAGAGCTAATAACAAATTGTCATTATCGGATTCGGATTCAGCGACCCCAAATTAATAAAAATTAGCTCGTAAAAATTGTTTCAAATTTGTTGACCAGTGTTATCGATCGAGGCGTTTTTTATAATTTACTGACACGACTTTGGGAGAACTATTTAACCAACCTAGTCTAAATTTTTAGAGATTGTTTTCAACATGTGTGACAGCCACTAAAATAGGATCATAATTTTTTTCGTTCATTATTAACATATTTTTTAGAAGATTTCAGGGTTAAAAAGCGGATAAAAATTGAACATTCTGTCATTTTCCTTTTTTTAATGCAAAAAACCTTTAATTCTACTTCCAGCTATAGCCACTAGCATATATTTTAAGAATCTTTTTTGGATCCATATTTGAGATGATTTTAACTGGAGATATTATGTCTGCAACTTTTCATTTGAAGTTGTAAATAATAACTTGTAACACCTTTGAGTAGATTTAATACTTGAACATATGGAAAAAAGACTCGTGAAGTAGCCATAAGATAATGTTTTTCACTTTATTCACAAACTTTATTTCTTATATAATATTTAATTTGAAATTTTAATAATCTCCGTATTTTGCTTAATTTTTATAGCCTTAAACATCATTGAACAAAACCGACTTAAAAATAAGTTTAAAAAAAATAAGAATTTCTGAAGACAATTTCCATCATGGAGTGGCAAAATAATTATATCATCTGTAAATGAAGGGTAATATTAACAACTTTTATAACCCGATTTCATTAAAGATTATTTTGGTTATTTCTAATATACAGTTAAAATCCTAGAAGAGTATGAGGGGAGATTAAGGAACGGTATATGGAAAATCTCAAAACTCAAATAGAGATAACGTCTAATTTTTCTTACGTTTCAGAACATCATCAGTACTAAGATAGTAATGGTTCCAACATTTCATCAGGAAATATATCGATATTATGTCAGTACGAATAATGTGTTAGAAATACTGTTTTCTGCTAATATGTGTAGTACTAGTGCAAGCTGACCTGCAAATATTCTAAGTCTGCAAATATATATAATACCCCGACATCATTCTGATAATCTGAAAACGATGTGCATAGTGATATTTTAAGAATATACTAAGAATATTATCATAATAATAAATTGTGTCATAAGTACATTATGAGGAGATTTTGAATAGATCATTTGTTTCATGGATCTACTCCAGTGCTTATATCGAGTACGTAATGAATATATCCATTGTTCTGAAAAGTCTTCAAAAAGTTATATAACAAGTGATTATAATAATAGTAGCCTGGAGCAAAATCGTAATGAATTTAGTTGTATTTAAATTATCGATCAAACATTCGTCGAACTTTCAATCGAGACTGCGCCAACAAAGCTATGGAGCATCGATTTTACAAATAGTGCGGAACTGAACTAACTTCCGTGAAATAGTCAACCCAACCATCGGGAGTTCCTTTGATTCGTGGTTATCCAGTTACACTTCCTCCGCGTTATCGGCGTGAAAGCGACGATCGATAATAAGCCGTGAGATCGACACTAATCCCGATGATGCGCAGATCGCATGTTCGACCCGAAGATGTTGCTGAGGCCGCCCGTAATGGCGCTGAGAAAACAACAGGGATCAAAAAAGGAAGACATCGCGTGCACGACTCGTTTACACAAGGCTTGATTATTCTCAGACGGCGAACCGTAAATTCAGCAATACTCCGAGTTTCATGAAGAGTAATTCAAAGGCACGACTGAGAAAGAGAATAAGGAAAATGAAATGGAGGCGGAGATGTCGATATCGCCCAGCGATCGAAGTCTCGTTAAAAACTCGCGAGAACCCCAGCCGCGGACTGGTATTTTAATCAACCGCCAGGCAAACGCGAAAGTTTTCATTCGTGAAAAATTACTTTGATCCCGAAGCCCTCGATTCGACGCGCCTCATACATATGTATTTCGGACTAGGTTTGGTCTACATCCGGGAGAACGTTCGTCATTTGTCGACGCCCGCTTTCTCTGAACGATGAAATGTACACATCATTTTTCTGCCGCGGGTGCAAAATGACGCATTTGGACGAATTTTGTCACATTATTGCATGACATGGAAATAAGTTTAAGCAAGATATTTGATATAGTTCGCAAGGTGAAAACTTCTGAAATATTTGATAAGCGCTGAACGTAATGCTGCAGCAAATTTTACAACTGATTATCAAACCTAGTTTTCACGAAGGCTTAATGTAAATACCTGTCATGGAAACTGAATACTGATGTTTTAATAGGATGCTCGGTCTTAATTACATTTTCACTGTTGTACCATTGTTTCCAGAGCATTACTGTCGAGCACCCTATACAACTCGAATGTAAGCATTATAAGCATTGTTTCTATAAATAGCATGAAACATAACTGTATCCTACAGAAATAGTTCAGGTTCTTAAATAATAGTAGTTGTTGAGTAAAGATGTCCGATAGTTGCAGAAATTAAAAATTATTTCGAAGTGGGAAAAACTCATGTCGTTTCTCAATTGACATGTCTGACTACTTTTTATCGTTTTCACTTACTACCGCTTCAGTAGTACAAGTCCATTTTCTTCTTACTTCATAATACTAATTCATGTTTTTCCCAATTTTACGATTTAAGTTTTGTACGAAGCAATATTAAATAACGTAGAAATCACTTAATTTAAATCCGCTTTTCCAAGCTAATTCGCTACGTGGAAACGAAACGACAGGTTTTGCTTCCAGAGAATCGAGACAGAATGGAATTGCTTCCGTAAGGTTGAGGTTTAAAAAAATCGCCACCTAATACTATTGTCTTAACTGCTTTTCAGCTAACGAAAGGAAAGAAGTCTCTTACCGAAACGGCGTTATCGTTCTTACAGTTCTCACGATAGTGTAATTCCGACCTTCTTTGGGTGAAACTGGAAAATTCGTCCAGTCGAAGCAGCGGAAAGTTTCTCTCCTGAACCGAACCTATCGCATCGGAATGGACATATAATATATCGAAACTGTCCGAGCCTTTATAGTATCGAAGTCGTGATAGCATACGGCGTTCGTAAAATGTTAAGAGAGCATCTCCCGGATTAGACGAGTTTTATGATTTGTGCAATATCCGCCGAAAACTCATACGTTGGTAGAATGCGGTTCATGCATGTGAATTTACATCCCTGTTCCATATTCTTCGTATCGTAGTGTACGGGAAAAATGTAAACCTATCAGCGGATAGAACGCTTTTATTGTTCGTGCGTGCATGTGCCTAATTATGTAGGCGAAAATACATATAGGTGCATGTCAAGACGTTAATGTTTACGCAACTAAGCACATTGCCTAAGCTGTGTAGAAATTTGTTGGTGTTTCGGGGCACGCTATAAAATAATTCGCATGTACAAGTTGACTCGGCTAACTCGGCACGTGTAACGCGTGTGGTCGTGCCTGTATGACTTAAGGCTATTTGAGCACATGCATTAGGTATTCGAGAACTGCGAGTACATTTGCACAGGCGCACGTATACGCTTTCGGATGCACTGGGATACGTATGTGCCCCTCGTATATTCGATATCGCCGTTGAGATGAGAAACGGCCGCTCTTACGGGACGGAAGGTCTCAAATTGTGTCACTTCCGGCGATAAAGCCCGGTCGCCTTGAGTGCACGGGGATTCCCCGCCGGGGACAAAATCCCGGTAGGTTCCGGCTACGACCCTCCATCTCGCTAACACGGCGAACGAGACAGCCATCAACCTCGACCGCGATACGGCTGATGCCATTAGAGTCAGTGACACGATTAAAAGATATGCGATGCAGTGAAGACCTCCAAAGCTCGATGGTTTATATTCAAATATAATACATAAGTGACAGTTTGGGTAGCAGAATATAATACGTACACTGTTATGTAATTAGGAAAAGCGCAGATAATCACTGATAGTGATTTGCAATTAACATAACTCTTTTTTCACGTTTATTTATCATAAATCTCATTTGCTATGAGAAACTTTTAAAAAACTCAAAGCATAATCATAATTATTTACGCCAATAAAATTAGAAGAACTGCAGACATAAAAAAAACTGCCTAACGACTAATGCATACATAACTCGAAGATGAAACGAGCAAATTTTTGTTAATTGGGGATTGTTGACTCCAAAAACAATAGTTTAATAACTTTTGGTTGCAACGAATAACACTGGTCGACAAAATTCAGTCATAAAAAACTTCGGAGATGAAAGTAGCTAATCTTTGTCGATTTTGGGTCGCTAAATCCGAATCCGATATTAAAAATTTTGGATTGGCTCTGTTTTCCAAGAATTATGGCGTCAAAGTTGCAAAAAGCGTCGTTTTTGGCAATATTTGAGGAGGTATATCTTTTGACAGAGACGAGATGAAGGGTTTAACAATGGCTTAAAATAACGCTAATACCATGTACTTTACGATAAGAAATAGAATATAAAAAAAAAAAAATCTCTTGCAGTGGTCATTTTTTTTTAACGCGTCTAAAACCTGGCTGACCTTGACAGGTCTGTAACTACTGCGCGCTATGAGCTTTAGAGCACAACATTAAGCGAGCGGGATAACCGATTTAAATCAAGTATTACAAACACAAAGATCTATTTTTAATTAATATAACATCTCTATAATGTAACAGATTTTGACACTCAAGAGAAATACATTTCTAAACTGTAGTAACAAACTTCTTCCAGGAACGGGCGCGTGTCCGCACGGGGCACCTCCGCTTCATTGGTCTTACCTTCAACGCAGCCTGTCAAAATGTCCTCCTCCATGAAGAAGAGGTTTAAGTGGCACCACAAACAAGGGAGGACAGTCGAAGAGGCTATACGCCTATTTTAACATTTTTCGGCACATTTTCGGATTTGTCATATTTTTCTAATACTTATCACCATCAATCTGTCTTTTTAAAATTACTTTTAAAAATAAATATTAAAATAGCCTCGAATGCGGAAATTTCATAAATTTCGAAAATTAGACCAAAAATACTTCTGGAATCAAAAACCAGAAGTTATCTGCATTTACTATCTTTACGAACTGTAATAGTCATATATGAATTTTAATTAATTAATATAAATGTTTAGAATATGTACATTTTGAAATGTCTGTTTTGTGATTTGTCGAGGTTTTTAATGTGCACTAAAGTTTTTGTGGCGGAATAAAATTGTTGTTTGCAATTTGGCAAAAATCATATTAAAGTGCGTTAATCCGAAATCTGAGTATAATTTTCCAAAGGTTGTCGATGGTCTTAATCCAAATCTCGTCGCAGAACTGCTCCAGCACATCAAGAATTAACTCAAAAGTGCCAAAAATTCGATTACTCGATAAAAAAGAAAATCGAGTCGGAATTACTAAAAGAGAATTTAAAAGCTGATGAAAAGCATCTTAATCTGTGTTTTGCCAAATTGCGAACAAACATTTTTTTTCTGCCACGAAAACTTAATGAAAACCGACAAAATATTTGTTTTCGATATAAGGCCGCAAACCCAGATTTTACGGCTCGAATGCGATACCAGCGTACGAGGACCAGAGAAGCCGGTCCGAACACCCCTTGATCGAGTGAGGCTGTAAAATCTTACGGCCCTTGGTTGAACATTATTTTTCGGTACTGACAGCTGTAAAAATTAGGTTTCGCGTACTGCATTTAGTCCGTATTGGTTATGTTTTTCCAGCGCAGATTCATGTTACATGTGATCCGTGAAATTTCATTTTACGAACTAAAAGCAGGCCGTAAAATCGGATTTTTCGGCTATAGTACCGAAACCGGTATTTTTAGGTTAGGATATCTGGCTCAACTAGGAACTCAAGTCCTATTTCTGGGTGTGGAGATCGGTCTGATTTCTTTGTAAAAATGAATATATAAATACACTTCAATTTCTGCTGGAGACATTCAGATGTCTGAAAATTAGTGGAATTCAATTAATATTGAAATAAAAGGTAATTATTATCTTTACAATACCTTTTCCAGTGAATATAAGAGCCAATTTACTTTAGTTTGAATATTCCCAAATACTTTATTAACAAAATAGTTTAAATTCAGTTTTTAAAAAATACGAAAAAAGCTCTATCTAGGGCAGTAATGTTTTAAATTGTCGTTTATGCAATTATTTTGAACAGTTTATTTGATCAATCTTTCACATCAGCGAAATTGAAATCTAAAGAAGAATGTTCAATCTAGAAATACAAAAATAGTGCAGCAATATTTGTTCACAAAGGACTTTTGTATAGGAAATTTTTTTGCGTCTAAAGAATTCTCAAATAAACGAAATAATTCAATAATAACTAGAAATTTACCTTCGCATTGTTAGCAGCATTATATATTGTATAGAAATAGTATCGGCTCTAATTAATTCTTTTATTTTAAAAATTCTATTTTCATAAAAATTGAAAATAGGTAACTTCTTAGGACTGTTATTTTAAAAGAAAATCAAACGAACAAAATAATAACATATAAGAACATACTTATTTTAATGAAAATATAATGTAAAATTTATAGAAATACACCATTTACAATAATTTTTTGCTTGAAGTGAAGAAATATACACTTAATATTTTCAATCACACTTGATATTTTCATGTTTGCCTACGATTCCCTTTTTTATTTAGGCTAGTCTCTTTCAAAACAACGTAAATTAAATACTAAGTTAAAGAAAAATAATAATTTTATTTACAAACTTTATATAAGAATGATTTTAATAATCGAAAGAACATATTAACATAAATCAAAGTACTCATTTAGTTAAAGTTAATGTTACTCGTCCTTTTCTGCAATAACTCATTTGCTTGCCATCTCTGATGCAAATAACGATGCGAACAACCATGGTAGTCACTTGTCCACAATAAAAATACCAAAATCGAATCTTGAGCAGTAGTTCCATTACTTCTTCCTCCTATTTAACGGTGGTTGATTTGTTCCTTGGCATCAAGTCGCTTTGGTGATGAAACACGAACTAATTCCTTTGCCGCTTCGGCCTTCAATAATAACGAAAATTACGAAATTACTAACACGTCCTTGTTACTAATTTTAATTAGTTAATTTATCTGTAGAACAAATGCTCATCTTCAACCAACAAGCACGAAACACATGTTCGGCGTTGAATTGGTTGGTTCCATTTACTAACTTCGAGATATTGACAATGTCTTCTTAGGATTGAACTGCTTTCGTCAACGGTCAGGAAACGAAAGAACATGGCTTCCTTTCTGTGTTTTTATCGGTACTTGATTCCTTTCGTCGTTTTGGAAATCGACTTTTCCCGAACTTGTACGAAAAAATTATTTATTCATGCACGCACGTTAACAGACCATGAACACTTTACAGTCTTCTTAATTCAAACGCTTCATGTCTTCTTAGTTTATTCTTTTCTTATTCGTTATTTATTCTATATTTTTCTCTTTCTCTTACAATGTTTCTTGATAACCGAGTGATACGAATATTATTTATTATATTTCAGATCAATTTATATGTACACGTTAAATCTTTCTCGTTTTTCGTCCCTATTGACTCAAGCACATACATTTTATTTTACTATAGGTCTGGCGAAGTATTGAATTTGTTCAGTTCCCGCCAAAAAATTACCCTATAGTTTTTCATCAAATTTCGACGTTTCAGGCCCTAAGGAACCCAAAGCAACAATAAAAAAATTGGTGTCCGTTAGGTTGTACGTCCGTCCGTCCGTCCGTCCGTCCGTCCGTGGGCAAAATTTTGTATACGCGATATCTCGCGACTGGCAGGATGAATTTAAAAAGTACAAACGGATTTAGGTTTCGCTTGGCCAAACTTAGATCTGATTAGTTTTTGGAGACAATGCATACTAGATTATGGGGTGGTTTAACAAAAAAACGCTCAAAAAACACGTTTTTTCCATTTTTTTAACAAAAAATACAAATTATACAAAAAAATGTTTGAAACAAAAAATATAGAACATCGAATTCTCTTGTATTCATTTCTTCGTAAAATCAACGATAATGCCGTAAAAAACGGAAACCGAAGTATCCCACATATAAAAAAATTTATTTCCTGCAACCCGACCTGTCAAAAACTCAACTAAACCGCGTTTTTTTTAACATCAGTGTGAACAAGACGTGATCATTTATCAGTGCTTCGGCTGACCTGCGGTCGGGGTCGAAGTTTTGAAAATACTCATTTTCAATTTTAATATAGGGTGCATATGCCAATGAATGGACGACTACCAATGAATGGACGATTTTCTACATTTCTATTTCTTATGAATGTATGATGCACAACATGCAACAAAATACATATTTTTATGTTCTTTGAACATTCAAAACAATATTTACAGTACTATTGATCTTCCAATGTTTTGATTTTGTAAAATCAAAGCAAAGTTTTAAAGCCATCCAAAACTGGTACTGAAAACGTCCCATTTGATTTAACCCGTCTATTCATTGGGGTTTAGCGGATTTTTTTACAAACGTATGAAGACGAGGTTAATAATTAAATAAAATGAAAGGTTGAACTACACGGTCATAAAGAGCAGAGTCTAACGATTCTAATGGTGGTATCATAATTAAATTTTCATAAAAGAATTCAAAAGTTACAATCGATCAAAGTGTGAAAAATGCTTAACCGTCCATTCATTGGCATATTCACCCTATTTAAGGAACAAGATATTGTTACAATATATGTATAGAAACTACTCGAACCTAACGATGCTAGAACTACCCTCTGCCGCCTTCTTTCCTGGCAGTGTTAAAATGGGAATATTCCCGGAAGCATCAGCCTTTCGTCAGGGAACTGCAATACGAATTTAGCCAAAATTGTAGGCACCCGGGTCGAAGGCATCTAGTTTTATTGTTATGTTTTTCTCATTTTCTTAAAATATCAGTTGACTTATTTCTTATTTACATTATAATAATTTCTTTTGCATGACAACGATATATTTACCGACCACTCTACAGTCTTTGTCTACGTTACCTTCGACAGGTAACTTATAGCACGTTACATAGCTCATTTTACAGCATACAACTTATCTAATATACTTTACTTAAACATTTTGAGGTAATATAACAATTAAAAACTATTAAATATTTTCTGAAAGTATTGATTTTCTGAATGCTTTTAATATTCTAATACGTAATTTTCTTTATACAAGACTAAATAATGAGAAAAATGAATAAATCATATGCATTTAAAAAACAACATGATTTTTAATTACAAAATTATAAATTTTATTCAATAGTGTGTTGAAATATTAGTTTGATAAATGTTCATGTTATATAAGAAGGAATACAAGCAAACGAGTATGTATTGTAAATGAAACGAAAATTTATAGATGGAAAAGTTGACGAACGATAGGTATTTATTATAAGTACAAGAAACTTTGAAGGTATTAAAAGTGTGAAGCTAATGAAATGAAGGTGAATAAATTATAAACACTAGGCGCTGTAAGAATGAAATATAGATCCGTAAAATCCTTGGAAGCTCTGGAGATAAGCTTAGCAAAATTTTCACAGATTTATTAATATTTTGCTTGCATCGTAACGAGCTCTGTCAGAAGCAAGATGCAAAAAAATAAGAAGATGCATTGTTATTACTTGATGCAATATTTTACGTCTTAAGTGATTCAAGACTATTGGAATTGATTTTCCATGCAAAACGCCAATTCTCGTTTATTATTAAATCATAAATATCAAATTCATAATGCGACCACTTTTAGTTTTCTCGTAGTTCTGTACTTTAATGTAGTAATTGTGTTTATTGAAAATATTATATTCATAATTTTTTCATTCATGGCCAAGCATTTTCTTCAGAAATTACTAAAGAATTTTAAATTCCTTGATGTTACTTTTTTAAAAGATTGTGAGCAGAATTATAACACAATAAGCTTATTTACCTTAAAGTAATGGAATATTTTACGTTGAATAATAAATTTGAATTCTTAACTGAATAATGAAATTTTGATTCTTAACTGTTGACAACAGAAATTAAAATGTTATTTTCCATTTAAAGATTAGCTTAAATTTCAAGCCTATCACTATCCTTTAACCAATTGAAAAAGATTTATTGTAGCCATATTAAAGTACATAAATACTGATATAAATCAATAGCAAAAACAATTTAGATAATACTTTAATTTTAGAGACGTGCGAATCGTTTTATTCTAATTACATGTCTTAGTGCTTATTTTGACGATATAATTATGTACAATTTATTTGAATTCACGAGTACTTAATAATGTCAGAATCGTTAATTTAATCTGTATTAAAAGTGATGTACTAATATATATCGATTATTCTTCGCGGTTTCAATTTTTGATTGAGAAACGGTAAACGCGGAAATTTAATAAGGTTGCGATTTCTATTACACAGAAATTAATTAAAGCGAGAAATGTAAAGTGCCGATCGATCGCGAAATATGACAGCAGTTAAGTGCACCTGGAATCCTGCAGCTTGCTTCTCCGAACAAAAAATGTTTAAAGTAGTGTATAGGATCGATAGACACAATAAGAAAAAGGCCGAAAGTACCCAATGGTGTAACGAACACAAAATAAAGAGAAAATCCGAGTCAACTGATCACTAGTAGAAAACAGTGAGAGAAAGAAGTTTCGGGTGAAAATGTATAACTGCACAAATACGTTGCCAAATAATAAATCCATTTATCAGAAAACAAATATTCCGCTTTCCGCCTTATAAATCAAAATACCGGATATTCCAAGAAATTACCTTTCATTTATTACGGAGAGTAATTTCTTTAGAATGATGAAATAGAAAGATAATCGAAATTCTTGACATTAGACGGAAAATTCTTAAATATTAATTTGATAATTTCTTATTTCGATATTACAAAAAGTATATTCTTCGGTAATAATTTATGGCATGAAAAATAAAACTGGACCAAGAGCTTGCATCTCTTTCTGAGTGATTCGGAAACTTGTCATTATTTAAATATTTCATTGCAAAATTAAAGACACTTTCAGTGAAAGCTTTCTCGCATCGTCAAAGGATACACAATTTTTGCTACTGAAGAAAATTGATTAAATAATTTAGTTTTCCGCTGCCTGGCAAGAAAAACCATTAACTGACCTAATTGAGATAATGGAAATTAAAATAATGACGTGCCATAATCTGTCATAATGAAAGAAATCGTTTTTGTTTAACTGCGTGCTTTAAATGCATACCTAGGGCACTGTTTCCAACAGAGTGAGTAGAGAATTCTGGCACTGTACGAATATTGTGATATAATACATTTTATGTGATTTATAAAAATTCTGTCAGCGATATTAAACAGACTATGAGTTAATACTCTCAGTGACAATAAAAAACATGCTGTATTCTTAAATAAACTATTTTTTCAAGTGAATATATGGAAAATTTAATAATAGCGTCCCTATCTGCTACGTAGAACATCCCCGTATCACTAACCTTAGCTACTAACTATTTAGTTCTGGTCGGACCTCAATGTAATTTCCAGTAGGAAGTATTCAACTGTAACATTAGGAACCCGAAGCACTTTGCTCACCGATTTCCTCAATTTAGCGTTGTTTTAAATTGTCAGGAAACTACATACTTAGATTAGTTAAGTTACATTACGTATACTTAAATGTACAATGAGAATGAAAGTATCTGATAGCACGGCTGCATAGATTACTCGTTCGCTAAACTGAAAGAAGTAGCCGAGTAAGTAGTACTATCCGATTGTGGTCAGACTCGCAGGTATTCCGGAATTCACTTACGTATTACGAGTCACCTTTTGACCAGAAAAGTATAATAAATGTTACAAAGATATCACTCGTATATAAGTAACAATACCTTTTACCATATTAGGATGTGACATATAATACTTTATTCTGCCTGCTGAGAAGTTTACGAATTCTGTTTGCAATGTTTAGGTAATGAAACGAAATGGACAACAAAATTAAAATATAACGATATTTCATTTGCTGATAAATATTAAAAAATTATTACTGTTTATGAGTTTAATATACTAGCACGTTAAAAAAATTACCACCGATTGTAAAACTTTATTACTATAGCAAACGATTTAAGCCGGATTTTTCACATTTTAACAATTGGAATTGTATCAAGGAATTGCACCCTGACATACTAATTATATTTGTAATTTCTTACTTTAAAATGTAAGTAATATTGTACATTAAATTTTATAAGAAAAGATTCTCTTTAGAACCAATTTCTGTAAAAACGAAAACTTTCCCTTGTACTGTCACTTTCACTGATAAGTACCGTTTATTGGAGTCTCTAAATGCTAATAACCCAGTCCACTTTCATGACGATAATAAAAAAGTTCTTACGTCATTACTACGTTAGCAGGATCTGCAAGAACCACCATCCTCGTGAAATTATATATCATCCTTGAAATCCCCGGTTTATAGACTTCTGGAACGGTTTGTAAGTGAATATGAGGTATAACATCCAAAAGAAAGATGTAGTAACGACATTTTTTCCTCATTCCTAAGAAAAAGAAATGCTTCTGAATACGTTGCTATATATTTTGTCCACTGAAATTCGTAACATCTGTCTACCTAACCATTTTGGTAAACTCTGAAGGGTTTATTCCTCAAAAACTAGGTGGAGGAAAGTTAGAAAACATAATAAGTAATTTATGCAATGAAAAAAATGACTTCTATAAAGTAAGTTTATGCAATTATTATTGTAAACCCATAATTTAAATTTAAGTTCTTCACCATTGCTGTTAATTCAGAGCAATTTTAATACAAAAATCTTTTTTTACCGGTCCAGTCCTGTCACTAACTTGGATCCTAACTTCGAATTAGTTTTTCATCAAAACGCATCTTGTATCTCTCTACGTATTTCAGCAGTATCGTTTTTTTTTGTTTTTTTTTTTGTTTTAATTGTATCAAATCTCATTGATCCAAAAAGTATTTGAAAAAGTCAAGTAACATATCAAAAATGAACTTCTTTTCTCATTTTATTTTGAATGTAATTCAACATATTTTTTATATTCTACGTTGTAGATTACTACTTGAAAATATCGATGTAGAAATTCATACTGAAATATTCCTATAAATAAAAAGCAGGCCGTAGCAACAGCGAGAAAAACGGAAAGGAAAAAATGACATTAAAGATCCTCCAACATGAGAAGTACGTTTTAGAAGTCTTCGCGAACGAACGAGAACTTTGATACGATTAAAAATAAAATCTTAAATAAAGTAAGATCGCAGCTGTACGCGGAGAGGAGTGTATGTTAACAGTTAACATCTTAAATTAACAGTAAAAAGCATATATTAATAGTCAAGATATTGAAGTAATTATTTTTACGATTTTACATTAGATGTTAATATATTTTTAACAAAAATTTTTCAGTGCATAGACAAGTTTTATTCAATTTTTATAGAAAACGAACTTATGAGGGGGGAAATTTTTCATCTTTTCAAGCTGTATGATTAGCTATTTAGAAACTTAAGCCTGTTTCCCCATTTTTGAGGCTATAACTAGAGAAATATTCACAACAAGTAAAATGCTCTTGTGGATGAATTGTAGAGCTCAAATAAAATTGAAAATGAGCCATCACTCGTTGAAATAACTTAAAAGCAAGCCGAGTTATACTGCAAAAAAAGTAATTTTTTCAAGTTCTTATTTTCTTTTAGTAAAGACGGTAGAGTGTAATTAAAATATGTTCTCTACGATTGTAATCAAATGATGGGCTAATATACACTAAAATGCACTGCACTTTAGTGATTGAGTTATTTTATTTGTATGTTCCGATTCGGGTTAAAATATGCAGAATGTTTGACTTTCTTTTAATATCGTTATCCTTCAAATATTGCTCGAGATTTTCTCATGTTAGTCAATACCATATTCACAATTTTTTTAATCAGAAGACACGTGGCGATTTCCTATACAGTACATTCTTCTGGCGATGCCCTCAAGACCGTCTCATGATGTTTAACTGTCTGCCAATATTCTCATGTTAATATAATCAGGACGGTCTAAGGATGTAGGACCCTTGGAGGATATTAACGGGAAGTTTAAAACAAAAATTGTAAATCTTTGGAACATTTTGATATTTGGAAGAGCTCCTGAGACAATCCCGAGAAGGATTTGCTGCATACGTAAGGACTTGATGATTATTCCAGCTATTTCTGTGCAAAATTAGTTTGTGTTTCAATGATTAAAAACACATTCGTCGAAAGTATTCCTAACGGCTAATTTAGTGTAGCTCTCTATACGTCACTAATAATCATTATTACGTCTTCCTTCAAAAAACGTTAAGATCAACATTGACATATAGTTCCGAGATCAATACTCGTCCTGGTGGTCGTCTGAGAGTGCTTCTGAACGATAAATCGGAGTGTTCGGTGTCTCGGACGCAAATCCCGCTTTTTGGAAAATGAAACCCCGTTCGATTTCCCGTTCACCGGATGCACCCTCACCAATACGTAACATATATACGACCCCTTCCTGTCCACCAACCATCGATTTTCCAGCGTGGGCGAATTTAGCGGTCGCACACACCCGCTTATTTCAGCTTACGACCGAATATAAGGAAAAGCGCCAAGAGGGCGTTTATCCGGCGGATAAATGTACCTCAGCCAAAATGAAAGCACATATGGCGTTCCATTCCGCACCTGCACGCGCCACCCGAGAAATCAGGAACGATCGCATAATTTTTCGCTTCCGACTGTGCGAATGTCGCGCGAACCGCGAAAGGTCCTTTTTTGTCGGAAGAAAAGCAAATGCAGCCGGTTAACGACAATGGGTATCATAAACGTGAAAAAGCCATAAAAATGTCAGGTTGATTACGGAACTGCTTGTTCTGGTGGTTGTTAATTTGTTTGTCGGAATTAATGTTATAATACGTCTGTTACTGTTATTTATTGTAATCGTTGGGTTGTCGCAGTTATGACAACTGCAATATATTTATTAAAAATATGGCGTGTCGGGAAATTACAATTTTTAGAATAGTAGTGGACCATTCGAGATGGAATTTAATAAAAATGAACAAAAAACATGATACGCAAAAACCTCGTGTTTAAATAATCCTCGAAAATTGATGATCTTGCGTAACGCTGCGAGTTTTATCGTTTTCGGTCAAAGATTTCTGACAAGCGTTTCATCTCTCATTTACCTCGTAAAATGCATAAATAAAAAAATATTGCAATTCTCATAAAATGAATCTCTTTTATTTTTTAATGACAAAATTAATTTATATGCTTCTATATGAGCCCCAATACATTAATTGGTTCTAAAGTGTGTGTGTGTGTGTTTAGAAGAACCTAAAACTGAAGTCAGGCTAGATCAAGTACAGTTTAATAAATAACTGCAGATTTTATTGCAAATGTATGAACATTTTGTATCTTAACAAATATTTTTCATAATGTCGACATTAAAAAATAGACGAATATTTGTATAAGGAAAAAATGTTTATTGTCAGCGGACAATTTTGTCAGCGGTCAGCCGTTTTTCCGGCAGAAAAAGTGTAAAATGTCAATCAACGTATTGTGAATTAGGTAACCTGAAACCGAATAATTTTTACATGGACAAAATTAACCACTTTCGGCCAGTTTCGCATGCTCTACAATTTTGCGAACTTCAAGAGAGTCTTCAAATATATATATATTAGTCGGGGGCCGATTCATACGTAAAAGAACTCGACAATTACAATATATGGGTGCGGGTCCAAAAACCGACAAATCAAAAAGACGACAGGTCGCAAAACTGACAGTCAAAAAACCGACAATCGAAAAGCCCACAGTCAAAAAACCGACAGTCGAAAAGCCGACACTTCAAACAATGAAAGTCACTAGTCGATGTGTCTATTTTTTCATATGTCGGCTTTTGGAATTGGGACTGTCGATTTTTTGACCTGTTGGCTTTCTGATTTGACGGTTTTTCGACCCGTACTCCAATTTATTTACATGTAAAGTTACCTTGTTGATAATACGATGATTTATAAAATATGACAATCACTTAAGTGAGTTATGATTATCTATCTATCTTGTTGTTAGATGCTTTTGTAATATTATAACTTCTTTTAATTAATAGCATAAATATTTTTCGAAAATAAAAGTCTTATTCTGCGTTAAATAAAAAAAATAATCTTGATTTTAAATAATCATTATTATTGTCTACATATAAAGGTAACTCATTTTTACAAGAATTTCGAGATGCCACGATTTCATAAAGTCGAATTTTGAAAACCAATCGATAGTACGTTCGTTAATTAGAAATATAACATACTTTTCGTGTCGATAAGTGAAACGCCTTTTAATTAAAAGTAAAATCATAAACTGTGAAACGGAACCCCGTCATATAACGATCGATGCTTACTTTCCGAGAAACCCTATCGACCAATTTCGTTCGACCGTAAACTTTTCGGTTTACGGCGCGAGATTCGGGCAGGAATGATTGGAGAGGGGGCAATTTACTATTTACCCCAGCTGCTCGCGAGCTTTTGCTGAAACAGTTCCGCCGCTTTGTCGGAAAGCTCTACAAAAATTTCGTTAATTAAGCCCAGAGTTGACATAGCGGAAGGAAAAGTCGGCGATTGTGAGTCGTACTCAGCTTCATTTCGGGAAGTCACGTGCGCCATTTCGCAACGGGGTACAAAGGTCATCCAGACGGCAGCCGTAAAAGCGACCACTGAGCATTCTGCGGCCACGTTACATCATTTTAAGGAATACATGGAACTCCCATATAGCCACAACGAGAATGTCCTTCAGGTAAATGACTTGCTTAGAAATGATGAAAGAAATTTCGACAAACATGTTAGAAAAACAGAAAACAGGTTTCACGTTAAATAAAAAAAATTTATAGTACCTAATCTACCAAAAAATATAGTGCAATTTATATAAATGCAAATGGTATTCACCTAATAACACAGAATGTCACAATTGAAGTTTGACGTTATTCGGTGCGGTTTAATTCACAATTGTACCACTAATCAGATTATGTAAAAAGTGAAAAAAGGTTTTTATTTTCATTTTCGTACGTTCATTATTTTTGTTTATTTTCTCAGTTCGAATAACTTCGGAAATTTTTCGATTATAATATTGCAGAAAGGAATTAAACTTTCATTATTGGATTTTTTTCCAACTAGAGGAGAATTGCACATTCAATTCCAAGTAGTTAAATATAATTTGTTATGCATATCTGTAGTATATAATAAGAATCTCTTCTGCGAAATGATAAACTTCATACTGCAGAGTCGTTCAATAATTTTGAAATATAATGGTCTCTTTTGCGTTTAGACTCCACTCTTGTCTCTAAGTCTTCGATTAATGCATAATTTTAATTAAGAGTTTTTTGACCGTGAATAATAGAATAGAAACAATAACCAAAACAATAACAAAAACAAAAAGAAAAACAAAAGGTTTTTTTATGAATTTAAAATTAAATGGAAGTGATAAAATAAGGAGTAATTTTATACAAAAGAATCCTCCGATCGCTTCATTAACAAAATGTTTTCACCTTTTTTGAAGTTAAATAATTCTTGGCCGAAAATATAATTTAATTTTAACCACAACTTACAACATTTCATTTTTTGTCCCTTCTTTTGTTTAAAATTACTCCTTATTTTATCACATAATTTTAAATTCATAATATACCTTTTGTTGTTCTTTTTGTTTTTATTTTTGTTTTTGTTAATGGTTTGGTTTTAAGTCAATGACCGTGTATGTATACTTGTTTGTATTCCATAATGCATAATTTTATATTTTTACAAATTACTCATTTCATTTTATTATAATATAAAATAACATTTCTTTAAAAAAAAAAGAAAAAAGTTGAATACGCTCAAATTTATTTTAAAGTACAATAAAAAATAATAAAAAATAAAGAAAAGGTGATAACGTTTTGCAAGTAACTGAAGAAGTTCTTTAATAAACCCATCTTGTTAAAAAATCTGTATTTTGTCATACATATAATTTAAAGAAAATTATGCCAGTACATAAAATTCAATACAAAACAAATTGGCTAAATCTAATTTCTTAGAAAAAAAAAAATAATATTACAAACCAGAGACAAAACACAAATAAGAAAACAACACCTCCTCTCAGAGCCAAACGAAACGACGGTAGCGAGAACGGCGGAAATTTCTTGAGAAAAATGCGAGTCTTCTCTTTTCCCTTCTATCCTCGCGTTTTCTTAATAACGTCCTTCTAGCAAGATGCAGGTTTTTATTGCAGTTCGTACATTTATTGATCAATAAAGAGAGACAAGAAACTACAGGCATCATGAATGTCGTTTTCCCAACAAGTTGTTGTATAAAAAGTTGAATGTCGAGTGTGTCGCAGAAGCATAGTTGGCGACGTGTGGAAATTTGCGAATTTTAATCGTGTCTATGAAATAACCTCATTCGCATATGTGATAAAATCACGTAATGAAACAAAGTTTCAACAGCATAAATGCAACGATGACATAGTCTACATATATAATGTCGAGAATCTACAAAAATTAGTGAAGTTCAAATTGAAAATTGAAGACCTGCAGTTCATCAGTTCAATTCAGAAATATAAAATTTAAGCATTTTTCAAAATTGCAGCTATAACTCGAAGAAAAATCATCCCTTCGATTTGATTTTTATTGCAACTTCTCCGTACCATAAACTTTTGATTTTCCGGTCGAATAAACAATTCTAATATTGCTTGCCAAAAATCATTAAATTTTCGAACCTTTTAAAACCGTCTAAAAAATGCATTCTGTTAGTATAATAAATTTTTGTTTCATTTCAGGCATTAGAACATGAATTAATAAGTCAGAATACTACAACTATTCCTTCCATAACCTTCCATAACTTATAACCTTAAGTTAATTATTGCAAAAGGCTACAGAGACGTTAAAAATTAAATGCAGCATTTGTCATGTCACCTCGGAATTTACCTAAAGTGAAGAGTATTATTTATAAATAGAATATGGACCGTCGGTGTTTTATTTTTATTTTTGAAATTTTCCGAGCAAAACATATTTTCTTTTTTCGTATATTCTCTTACGTCATATTAAATTAGTTTAAATTAAGTCCTAGCATATTGAAGTGCATTAGTAAAATTTTCCATTTACTCACTCAGGGGGAAAGTTTTTATTTACAACATGACTTTCCCGGCGATCCTTCCGCGACACAAACCACTTCAAAATCCGCTAAAGCGTAATCGTTTTTAAAACCTCATTAGACGAAATTGTAGCGACTGCATTTTCTACAGGATGTTGAAATGCGATTATTATACGTCTCTCTTTCTTCCTTTTCCGGTCTCCAGTGCTAAATACCCAAGAGAGGCCCCGAGACCTTCGTATTAAATGTCTTCTGCACGGCAGCGTCCCTCGTTTCTCGTTTTTCCCTTCAATTTCCAACGAAACCCCGGCAAGCGCCGTTTACGAACCCCCGGAACCAATATTCCTAGTTTTGTTCCGCTTTTCCGCTTTCCGCGAACTAATTTAAATACTGACGGACGTGGATTATTTCCCTGCCGTGCTGTATCGACTCTCGCTTCGTCTTTCCCCGTCGATTCTTCGTTTCACCCCCACCATTCTTCTCTTTCTATCCATTGTCTTTATATTATTTTCTGTCGTTGTTCCTCCACAAGCTCAATTCTTTTACTCCACCGTGTTCGGCCTATTCCGCGGCCCCCGTCTCTTCGGCAACGCCACTAGCGTCTTCAATGTTACGTTCCTGCTTCGGCCTGGTAAATTGATTATCGATTTTGAATAAATTCCGGTTCGACGCTTTTCTGATCTGAGAGAATCGCTACGATGTCCTATTGTTGTCTCCTCGAGGAGCTTGTATAATTCCGAAGTGCAACGTATTTTTTCGTCTTTAAATGACAATTTATTGATATTAAAGTGTTCCTAGGTAACCAGTACAATTTATTCCGAAGAATGCTGATTCTAGTGCACAAGGTACAAATGACAACAAATAGTGGCATTTTTCGTATTAAGGGCAAAAAATGTAATTTTTCATCTATAATGGGGATTGTACGTTTTCGTCATATATATAATGTATGATGGAGCCAAGACACAAATTGTGATGTCGACGATCATTAATTAAGATGGTCAGAGCTAGAACATTATTATTTACATAATAAATTTATTCTTAAATACTTCTTAAATTTGTTCATTGAGTTTTCTCCAACTTTACTCACCTAACATTTTATAATGTTAACTACTTTTTTGTTAAAATTGAGCCATTTTGGGTAATGTTGAATCATTTCCAAGATTGAATCACGCGAAAATCATGAATTTCACGGAAGAAAAGCACAAAACGTACTCAAGAAAAAATCCAACAAATGTACAAAATGAACGCACGAAAAAAAATTAAAAAAAAAACAGAAGTAAGAAAAAATACCCAAAAAAGGACAATGTGCATATTATCAAGGTTTTTAAGATGTTTTCATTTTTGTTCGTCGTGGCTGCCTGTTTGCCTGAATTTGAGTTGAATTGCTCAAATTTTACGACTTATGGCCATTATAAACATATTTATCAGTGACACCCATAAATGCTTCCCATAAATAATTAATTAACTTCATAAAAACGGCGTGGAGCTGAATCGTCAGAAGATTGGTTCTTTTAATAGTTATTTTAAATACAATGACAATACTTAATTCAAGATATTTAGTCACTATTTTCAAGAAGGGTTTCTCGCTTTTTATGCCGCTCTATGAAATATACGAGCTTTGAAGCTGAGAATCCTCCGCTTGTTAAAACATTTCCTTGTTGTTTTCTGCGATCGATCTGTCAGTAATGGAGACATACCGTCCGCAAACATAGCATTCTTCATGCCAAATGAAATTTTTAAAAAGTGCGGAACACTTAATTTATATTTCTTTGAATGATTAAACGATCAAGTGGCATTGCCAATCGCTGATTTTTCGAAAATATAGGTCTTATAATTAAAAAAATAATTTCTTCTTCCTAACAATACTAAAAAATATGATGCTGTGTGCCTTTTAAAGTTGAAAATTGCTCTGGGACTAGGGTCACTCCTGATATTTTGCCTGCTTTTTACGACCTTTACATTCAAATCATCATTATATATCGGCAAATAGACAAATTATTATTAAAATGGATTTATTTTACTAAATAAAACTATCAAATTCAAACAAATTCAATAATAAATATTTACTTTTCTCGGGATAGAGGAATATAATATTTTGAATGATACTAGTGCATAAATGCATATTTGACGATATTGTTTGTTTCTCAAATCTAAAAAACTCCATCATCTTTACTATGAGAAAGGTGTATCCGCGTAACTCAGCTACTGGTAAGTATAATACAAAACTTTTCTTATGAATAATTTATTAACAATTTTGTTTTATATCTTATTTCTTCAGTGAACAAGATTTGTTAGAAAAACGAAATAAAAATTTTTGGAGAACACGAATTGAACTAAATTTTCCAAATCAAGTCATTCAAGCACAAATGGTTATGAATTATTTTGTCAACCGTATACAGGAAGAATCGCTAACTTGTATCAGCCATACGATGAAGAACCCAGCCTTGAAAATGATAGTTTTAATATATATAACTGATCATTTTTTTAAATAAATTTGTTTTCTTTAAGGTTGAGCATTAACTTTTTTAATCAAAATTATTTATTTTAATATGTAGATAATTACTATAAATGTTCAAAATGGTCTTTTCGAAATTATTTAGCTCAATGCCAGATTAAACCCTATGAAGTGAATACCCAATTTAGTGGCAACCAATTTAGTTTTAAATTACCGATTGAGGATGAATTTGGATATAGAACAATTCCATGAAATTAGACGTGCATGTGTTAAAGAATTATTTTAATACTTGATTCAAAATATTAGACTGCTGTACAGAAGCATTTAATATAAAATAGAAATAAAGTTTTATAGATTAAATTATTTTTAAAATATCAGAAGAAATTTCCCAAATTCAGAAAAATGTTTTTTGCAGAATTTAATGATTTGAGAAGAAACTAATTTTTAGCAGATATTATGGCTTAAATAGTATGCTATTTCTGTATGAAGAATCTAAGTAGTAAGAGTCCGTATCTACTACAAACAACACAGAGAGCAGTCTGTTACTACTTACATTACTGTAATTCCCTACGTATAATCCGCAACTTTAACAACGATTTTTTAAACTTGCTCACATGATGAAACAATCAAATTTGCCATTACATGTCAGTTCTCATTATAAAGTGACTCAATTTATCTGTTTCGGTGGTTCCATCTCCTGGGCAGAAAACACCTATACTCGTGGGCATCCTCCTTTGTTTCTGGTCATTAGAATATTAGATGACGGTTACTTAGTTATATACGATAAAAACATACTGTTAACGTATAGGAGAAGTAATGTGAATTGAAATCCCATATAAAATAAGCGTTTATTACATACTAAGGCCAGTGACATATGCAACTCGCTTCTATCTAATAATTATTGACAAGCATGCTGTGATTACTGTCTTCAAAGTGCCTCAGAAATGAATTGTAGATATTGAAAATATTTTTAAAATGAGCCCTCACTCATTGCAATAACTTGAAAACAAGCTATTGCAAAAAAAGTAATTTTCTTTTCTAAACTTCAATCGCTCGTCAGTAGAATTCTGAGCCAATTTTAGTACAGACCTTTTTTGTTGAAATGTCATGTAGCATCCATATCCGGAGTATCATAACCCAGTTCTCGGCCACCCCCTATATTTTTACACGAACCCTGTAAGATGTTTTGGCAAAATTTAAAGGATATGTCATTATCGAAGTATACCCTGATGTTACATTTATAAATGTTATGTTTCTAAGTTGAGTAGGTCTAGACATTCTGTGAATATCAGAACAATCAATTCTAATGTTATTTTATGATATATTGTCTATTATTTAAATCCATACATTTAGAACTGTACCAAATAAGGAAATCAGTTATGTCGAATAGAAAGGTTGACCTCAATTATGGGTGAGTTAACGTAGATAGTAAAAGGAAAATAAAAATTCATACATACATTTTTTATAGAGTACTATTTAATGTGTATTACGTATGGTAGTTTTGAGGTTAACAGATTTTTGGGTGGAATATACACATTCAAAAGACTGTAGACGTACCATTTTGACGTAGTCGCATTTACAAACTTTGTACGTGTAGAAATTCTAAGATTTCAAGTCTACAATTGCTGAGCACAAACGTCATTTTTTTTTCTATTAACGGCAAAATGCTAATTTTTTTGCGGGAAACCGATAGTTCTGTAGTCAATGTGCTTTTTGCTGCAAATATAAAAACGTTTTGAGGCAAGAGGATTCTCTTCAAATAGATTTTTTTCTTGCGTCAAAAAAAAAAAAAACATTTAATGATATGTCAAGTGGATTCCAATTGTCGCAAGAGGACTGTTATATTGCCATCAATCAAATCCAATTCATTATTTTCCTATTGCAAATTGATAATAAACACGTTAAATAAAATAGTCAATAATCAGAAACACCCCACTTGTAAGGTGTTTATAGTAATTACAGTATTGTATTACTATTACAACTAAAATAATTCGCTTTTTTAACATGCACACACATAAATAGATAATCACTTTGTTGCCAACGTAGTAAAATAATATATATTTTTCCAATTTATTTTTCGTAACTTCTTATTTCAGAAAAGAAACTTTAACTCATACCTTTAATTTTTATTCCTCGAGGAGAGTTCGTGAAAAGTTTTTCTTTCGAAATTGTTGGGCTACGACGCGTAAAGAAACTTGATAATAAGTGTAAGGTGGGATGGTGGGTCGTTAAAAAAGCGCTACAGTTTTATATATATATATATATATATATATATATATATATATATATATATGTCGACGATTCATTCGAAATCGTTGCACCCACTTGTAAAAGGACGTTCGCCCGCACCCGATGAGAACACGGATTTTCTGAAGCCAAGCGAGCTTTAATTGAAGCTCTCTAATTTTCCACCATCCACTCTCACGTTTAATATCGAGTTTCGTTCATAGCTCGACATGTAATGCATCATCGTCATGGTTGGCAAGGTACATTGAGTTTTGAGACGTCACGGAAATCCGCATTTCCTACTTTTTTTTAGTACATCACAGTTTCGAATTCGTTGATGATTTTTTAATAAATGCAATTTTCAATGAGATTAGTCGTAAACAATTTTGATGAAAAAGAAAAATTAATTACTGGAAAAAGCACGAGTAGCTAATTTCAACCACGCTTTCTGGATTACTTTATGTTCTCGAGGAATCAACGGCACGCTTTTCCTGTAATCGCAAGCTTTAGCAAAATTGGAATAATTTTACTAACTTCTCGTTACTGCAGAATGAAAAAAGTTTACTTTTTAAATGTACAAACTGCGGAATAAACTTCGTGAAACTTTCAAACGTTCTACAACAAAGTTCTTGGCTTATTCTTATTTCAGTTTTGAAAAATAAATGTTTCAGAGGTTCGCATTAACATTTTAATTTTTACTGTTTTCAATTTGCTAAATACACTGCAATATCAAATATGGTAATTTTGTATTATTCTTTTGAACTAAATGTAGCAGTGATTGTACTTGGTAGTAAGAAAATCCTTTTTATACAACATTGTCTAACTGCATTGTTATTAAGCACAGCATCGAAATTACGGTTAATATATCGTATTTTAAGAAGTACGATAAATGTACGTTTGGTGCAAATGCTACTTTTATAGATCCTGTATGTCATTACTTATCTATAATTCACTAATTCACTAAGATTTGAAAATTCTAAATTCAGCACTCCAGGTGTCATATGTTCGATATTGTGAATAGAGTTTGTTATCTCGAAAAAGCATTCTTTTCAGCTATAAACATAGAAATAATAGGTTATTTAAACGACTGCTCCCCAGTATCCACGACTTAAGAATTAATAATACTATTTTATTATTATTTTAGATTGTAGTCGACTATGTCGAAGGAATAAAATTGTAGCAATTAATAACAATCGATGATCATGATAAAGTTTCAACGTAGATATTGAAGATGTTCTTGGAGAGAGCTATTTTGTATATTTAATATTTATAGATCTGTGAATATGTATAGTCATAACTGTATTAAAACATTTTTTTTACAATGTCGTTTCGATATTATTATATCCATTTCTTCATTCCAGTTGCAAATATTTATTCTTAGATGGAAGTTCTTGGTATTTATCGGTCAATTAATTTGGGTAAAAATGTAAATAAACGTAAACAGATAAATATATAGACGTTACTGGTATGTCAGTGCACATTATTATCTTACAAAATGTTGGATACGATAACTATGAGGGTTAATATTAAAAGGAAAAGCAGAAAAATAAAAAATATCCCTCTAGCACTTAGCGAATCCGAATATTCTAATAACTCGAAAAAATTGAGTAACAAAAAAATTTCCGAATTTTTAGGTAATTTTATTTGATTAAAATTAAAGCAAACAAAAGTATATTTTGGGTGTTAATAGGATATCTATCAATTTTAAGTAGAATATTCGAAAAGTTCATATATTTTCAAGAAGAAGTCGTTGAAATTAACAACGGCGTTGAATGCTACTTTTGAATAGGGATTTTTCATAAAGTCATGGATGTATGTCATAACTATATATTTCCGATTAGTTTTTTTGAGATGTTATTTTAAATATGTCATCGTTCTTTTTACAAATTGTTCGATGGTCGTTAGCGAATCTTCAACGGGCATTTTTAAAAAAGACATTATCTCGACGGAAAATTCAGATAGAATCTCTGTCTGGCGTTTCATTCTTGTCTATACTCTCCGTGGCTTAGACCTGACGAAAATATTTGTAATATACACAACTGACAAATTTATAATTTACATCTTACAAACAAAATAGGAAATATGTAGTCTACAACATACATAATCCTAAAAAATTATATAACAAGATATCTAAATTAGTCGATTTTGATGAAAGGATTTATCCAAGAGAGATTATTAAAAATCGATAGATTTCTTGTAGCAAACTACTCTAGACAGAATTTCTGTTTTGCTGTTAGTACATTTTTTATAAAACTAACGACTAGGACGCTCATTTTTAAAGATCTGTACCAATTCACAAATGAAAATATCATGGTATCTTTTTTTACTTTTTTTTACTCTTTCCATTTATGACATCAATAAACAGGTTCTATGTCGTAGAGAGAATATGTAAGAACATTATTTGAAAATGTTTGTCTGCCAAGTGGACAATGAATCTCCATTCATTCCATTCTATGGACAAATTAGATCTAACTAAGGGGAAATTTTACTGTACAGCTCCATAAATTTATCCCATTCAAAATGGTCAAAAAATGCGAAATATAGTAACGTACTAAATTTATTCGTGCATTAACATCCGGGTGCCGGGAGCGTAAAAACTGCCACGTGAGCAAAGTATATTCAACATACACATGGTACATGTTCTATCCCAAACAGCAAAAAGACGTCTTGAAGAGTTCTTTAAGAAGTCCTAAAAATGGTAAGATGTCTTAAATACTTATCAGAAAGAGCTCTTAAAGTGGTCTTTAAGAAGACTTATGCGTCGATTTTAAGAGTTTTACAACCTTCTCAAATATGAGGTGTTAGAAAAGAGGTCTTATTTGAGAGTTTTGACACATAAAATAAATAATAAAAATAAAAAGAAAATTTCTGACAATTATATATTCTATTTTTGTACCGTAATTATTAATTTATATACTTTTTACCTGAGTTACTTTTTTCCGTTTGTATGTTTATATATTGGATGGTGATTAGGTTCAATAGAAAAGGAACAAGCAATAATAATACAAAACTGTAATAACACTGGCAAAATATCGTAAAGGCACTTATTTGGTAAGTGCAGCTTGTAATCTATCGGTCTGCATATGAGGTAAATACCTTGCGACCTCAAACTAAGACCTCTTCGAGATTACGATTTTAAGAAGTCCTAAGTAAGACATCTTTAAGAGCTCGTTTTATAGATTATCATATTTAAGACCTCTTCAGGAGGTCTTTTTGTAGATATCTTAGGACTGAGGTCTGGGGGACCACTTTAAGTGGTATGGGACGCTATTAATTGAATTTGTAGTTTACAAGCGTAAGCATTGTAGTAAAAAGGAATTAAACGTAAATAGAAAATACTTTATTTATCAATGTATATTATTCTAGCGTATTACGAAAAGTTCATCATATATGTAAACATTCGTATAAGATGGAAACATTTCCTTGAATCAGGTAGGCTCTTCGCCCTATCGCTTCTTTTTGCTGTTCCAACTTAATATTCAAATAAACATAATAACACAAAAAAACATTCTTCGTATATCTTCATCAGCAGTTACCAACGATTATGATTCAAAGAATAGTTGTATTGTGTTATGCAATGGATAAAATGCACTCATCATGCAAATATACTCATGGTGCAAAATAAAATTATACACCCTTGTTTTGAAATAGAAAATAAAGAACGAGGTCCATGTATATTTTACAATAATTTATTAATAGACGAGCTTTGCTATAGAACGCACAAAATCAGGCATACTCGGACTCTAATTAACATCATGATCACAGCACTAACCGTCAGTGCATCCATCGCCTTTAACATTGTTACTGGACAGTGGGCGAAGATAAAGTTTTCTTTAGAAACTACGGAAATTCAGTGGTGGAAGGAACTAGGTGTCAGACGTGTATAGGGTAAGTGAGACTAGAGTTCAAGTTTGCAACTTGGTTCCTTCGGCTTTAAGCGTTCCTTGTTACTGGCACAAAGATCAGAAAGTTCAGGAAAACTTCAATGATCGTGAACGACCCGAGGACATATAAATTAATGCGTATGCTTAAGGAAAGGTTGCTAATTGAGTTACAGAAGAAACTGAGGGACGTGATTTCGCTTCTTTTAAGCCACAGATGAACCTAACAACAATTAAGACGTATGCAATAGGTTCAAAAGATTAGCAAAGCTATAACGTATATTCAATATATGTGAATTCAGAAATAGATTCAGTACCGAAAGCTTCCTTAGTAATAAAACAAGTGGATGAACTTTTAAAATCTCTTCGTTTTTCTTCATCAGGAAATATCAAATATAATAACCAAACTAGACCCAACCAAAATGAAATATGACTTAAGAACAACATTTCAATCTGGATATGTGCAGATATACCACTTCCACATCAACTAAATAGAGGACTTCAATGTGTCAGAGGAAATCTCTAGCATACGTTTTCCCTATAGCAGCGAATCTCAAAGCATTGAATATTTAAGTGAGTTGTGCTGCTACGAAACATTCAAAATAAGTAAATAGAATTTATAAATGCACGTATCAAAAAAACATTAACATCGGCTGGCTTCCATTTGTTGCCATTAATCACGTCCACTTCAATATTGCCGTGAACATTCGTTACGAAAACTAATAATTACTTCATGTTTGCGGTGAAATAATGTTTTAAACCAGGGATATATTCCTGACCGCCGCAGTTTCATAAACTGTCTACCCAGTTCGCACTCGCCACTCATTAAAACGCCATTGATTCGCATCGACAAATTAGCATAAACAAATTCTTCCGGTCGCTCTACAGCACTGTACAATAATCAATACCGAAATTCGTTGGACCAGTGCACTGTTTACGCTTGAAAAACATGCGCGACAATTATCGCCGATAGTAAAAATAACCTATTAAATCGACAGATGTGTTCGTGACGCGCAGTTTTATGCGTCGCGCGATTAATACATTCAACACAATAATTTGCTCCCCGGTCACGTTCAGTTTGTTTGCAGCATGCGAATAATTCGCGTTAATTTAGAACTCGCGAAACTCGAAAGTTGCTAGCCGAGAAAATCGACGCTTTTTTGCGCCTTTCGATATTCGAATGCAGAGCTTTTTTTTAAGTAAAAATACGTGCGGCAGCGGAATTAATATGAACAAATTTCTTGGGTATTTTTTCATGATATCTTCCACTCTATAGCAAAATAGTTATATGCTTACATTACATTTTCATTGCAATAGTAATATTTAAACGATTAATTTGCAAATTTACTTAAGAAAAAGAAATATGTTCCGAACTTTTATTATTTTTTATTTTACAGCGCATATCCGGTTCCAGAAGAGGGAATCGCATTCTCATGATACAATTTCAAGTATTTTTCATCATGGCGGATGCACATTCTTCGGTTATTAAAGAATAGTAAAGGATCATAACGCCTTATTTTATTTTCGCAAGTAGAAAGCTGATTTCGAAATAATATATCACGAGCCTTCTATAGCAGTTGCTTACAACGCGCGGAACCTGAGATTTCCTCCTTCAATAATACAGTATGGCGGAAGAGTATAGGGCATTTTTATCATTCTAAACGATTATCGCTTGGTACTTCTGCAGATTTTGTCTACCCGTTCAATATTTTGAATCACCTCGAGTTTCAATATGAAAATCACCACCATCCTATAATTTTCAAGTATTAATGTATAAGATCTATGAATATTGAACCTGTGAGGAGACATTTTCGGAACTTTCTTTTTTGTCGAACCTAGGTATTGGACAAAAATAGAATTGCAAAAATCCATTGTGTTTTATTGCGTTTTAGCAAATGTATTAAAGAAAGGGAGCAATAAAAATAAAGTTGCATATTATTACACAGAGTGGTGATAATTTTTTAGGTTACTGAACATTATTTTTTTTTTCTTTAAATTTCTTGGCGTGAGAATTGACCATCGGTACAGTGAACAATTGAAACACTCGTCACAGCGTAAATTTTCATTCTTAATGTGTGAAATTACACTCTCAACAGTGTAATACTTAACTTTAAAGAAATGTTTTTTTTCATATGATTGGAAGAATTGCCAATCTTTGACGGATGGGTAGCCTCTCAGTGCATTTTAAGAAATTATGTTTCTGTCACTTTTACTATGTGTTCAGTTGTCATCATAAAATTCGAAAATTATTAGAACATTTAAATTTAAAAAAAACGACTGAGATCATCAATCGGGTTTTGTGTTGAAGTATACCGTAAAAATACAAATGTAGTATTGAAAATGTTTAAACAAATTAGATGGAATTTTATCACCATTCTAGATTCAATATTAATAAAATCTCCAATCCTTTTAAAGTCCATGATAATTTATTGTTCAGTACCTTCAACACACTTCCAATTTATGTAGATAAATTTCCGACTTAAAAAGAGAACCCTTTGAAATAATTAAATTACAAAGTAAGTGCTCCTTTATGTTTTCATGTATGGAAGGGAAGTACGTTAAAGCAATAAAAGGGGTCAATATTTTTTGGACTTCATGATTGAATGAATCGAAATTTTATTAAATAGGGCTGATAATATATATATATATATATAGAGGTGAACCGAATGAAGTTTTGAAAGAAAACATATTTTTTTGCGAACCAAATCACCTAGTTAATCCTTGCAGACTATAAATCGGAATTTGCTGTAAGCAGATGAGTACTTACTCAATCCTTTGTTACTAAAATTCCAATAATATTATAATTATTGCAAATGATGTCCCAAACGATCGGAAAATAATGCTCATTGTTACACCAATCTGTCGATATGTCATGTCCATACATTTTAGCTGAGTGATGCGTACGATATATGGGCCATTTGTTCTTTGGCATGTTTACAACTCAAAAATTGCCTCGAGCAAAGTTATTTCCTAGTAGTATATCGATAATAAAATCATAATTGAACATAATGTAATGACAAAAATAATAAAAAGTCGATTCTTCATGAAATTTCTCCAAATATAGAAATTCGTAGAAACATTGGAGAGAAAGTTAGTCCACTTGTCATATATCTATAATTTTAAAAATCATAATGATAATAACAAAAATCCTGTTGTATACATTTTAGTACATTCTAGGTGTGAAACGATTCCCAATTAATAATTTGTTTACAGAAAGTTCCTATAAATCCACGTAACAAAATTGCATCCACTTGTATATAATAGTTATATATTTTTAATTGGACACTTCAACTCGTTCGAAATCATTGTGACGAGAGGGCCATCAATAAATATTTGGCACTTCACAACTGTTAACCACTTATATGTCAATAATTTTGAGTATAAAATGTTTACGAGTACTGCATAAATTTTTCCATTACAATTTATGTCATAAATAAAATGTTACAACATTTTTTTTTATTTATAATGCGGATATTAAGAGATGTTTCATAAATTATAAATATGAATAAAGTTTTCAAAATATATGTAACTAAATGTAGGGTTTGTACAAATGAGAATTTCGTACATCATGTATGATAAGAATCCTCGGTGAAGAAATTTCATTCTGCATCCACATAATGAGTATGTACGTAGAAAAATGCTTTACAAACGTAAAAGAAAATTAGATAACTGTCTAAATATGCATTTACAGTCATCGTTGAAATGGAATTTCTTTACAATTTTTGAAAGGACCTCTTTACAAAGAACACTCGTAATTTCAGTTTCAGTTAAATTGCATGCAATCTTTTTACGGTTTATTATATGAGAGTGTTTGCCGGTCGACGTAGCATCTAGACAAATTTAATTAAATGTCGTATCTTTAAACCAGATTAAACAGATATCAGGCACTTCATGCCTGTGCCATCATAATCAAATACTTACAGAAATATAATATTTTATTTGTTTTTTGTCAAAATCAATTAATACACATCTTCTCTTTATCAAAATCAGGACGAAAATTGAGAAATAAAAATTTCACTACTGAAACGAAATTGGTGTTTGAAAAAATCATATTTCTCACGATTCAAAAGAAGGAATGAAAATTCATGTTTAACATCTTGTTAAATGTCTAGCTACTGTGGAACACTGCGTACAAATTAACAGAGCATACAAAATTCCATGACCTCAAAACTAAACAAGTCGTTGAACAAAATTCTCTTCAAATTGTCGCATTCCCGGTACAAAGGCATATTAATTCGCCCTTTCGAAACAAAAGCTCGAAAAACTACCAGAGATCAAGAGAAGCGGCTCTTTTACAGTCCCTTATTCTTGGTCGTAAAATGAATATTTGCCTTGTCATGAAAAAAAAAACTAAATTTACCCTCACGTACAGAAAAATTACTTAGGTTTGCATGTTTTTGGAAATACGGTATAGTTCAGGTAACGAGCTGGGCTTCAACGCGCTAATTTTATGCAACGAAGTAACATCGCTTGCTAGGGCGACCCCTATTATCCTGTAAATTAAGTAGGGTTCGAAACGCCTGTGTAATAGCGACATTATGTCGAATATCTTCCAATTTCCGACGTTCGCTTTTTACAAAAGACATTTTTATGCATGGGTTGGAAAAGATTGTTCTGTACTTGTTACTTTTGAAATAATTGTGAAAATGTACCATAAACTGCAGGATTAATTTAATGTAAATTGTTCATATTTAAAAATACTTATGTTATTAATTGTATGCGTAAATAGCTCTTTAACCCTTTAAGAGGACATTAAAAATGTATAAAAAGACCCTGTTTTCTAGAAACAACGATGATAGCTTAATTAAAGATATCTCTCGGTAATACCATTGACGAACAGATTTTCCCGAATTTGGGTTACTTCTTCATAAAGGAATTTAAAAAATAGTATACTTGTGAGAAAAGTTATTAGCGATTATATTTTTGCATATTAGACATGATGTGATAAACAAATGTTAATAGAAATTAACGGAGCTTAAGCGGAATATTTTTTAAGCATATAGAGTCCAGAATAATTATCATTCGGTATAGCTCGGAGAGACAAAATTAATTATTTTGTAGACATTCGCCGTATTTTAGCATTCAATTGTAATTGTAATGCATTCTATTTTAAGAGTAGTGAAACAATTAATTAATCACATACAAAACAATTTTATAAGTTACACGTCTTTATTTAAATTCTTTAATATGCCCATTGCAGCAAATGTTATAATTTATAAATAAAACTAAAGATTAGATAAATATATGTACTACGATAAATATGAATATTCATACCCTCACGTCCACCAATAATCAATTACAGAGAATCAGCACAATAAATCAATAAACAAATGGAGGTCAGTTCAAATCAGAATATATATTTCAGAAAAGTATTTCCAAAAAATCTACTTATTATTAAAAAAAATACTAAAACACAACCAGTTAAGAGATATTCTAATCACTTGGTCAGATTATCAACTATATTTTGTAGGCCAGAGTATTTAACTAGCTAGTAGTTGCTATATAAATAGTAAAGTATATTAATATAAATAGTTTGCACGAAGCATAACAAATTAAATGTAAAAATTCCATTTATGTATTAAGTTTCTTAATTTTAATCCAGTCAGCGGAAAAGCATTTTGACGTAAATGGTCAGATCAAGAATAGAAGCATAGTTAAAAATAATCTTCGGATTTTATGATTTCAAATTATAATATGAATAGTAAATTTTAAGAAGAAACCAATTGTTCACCGATATGATATATATTAAAAAAATCCAGATAGCGACAGGATGAAAAATCTGTACCACTCGGTTTACAAAAGCATCACAACAGATTTCATAGCAATAGGAAAGGTACCCATTGACTACCATTTGGCCTGAAATAATTTGTATAATAGGCTAAAAAAAATCGAGATAAGAAAAGTACTTACCTGCTTCTGTTGGAAAATCGGACACATACCAATAAGTAATAATAATTTGCCCTTTATTTCAGTTTATTCGTGCTTTTTAATCAAACTAGACCAGTCGATAATCGCAAAGACCCGCTGAAAAACCTTAATTACAATAAAAAAATGTCCCACAATTTACGTATTGTTATTTACCAATTTCTGTATTCTGAAATCTGGTTTTACCATTAAACCTTTTTCCCTTTGCATTGAGCCGCGTAAATTTCTTTAACATACAAACTTTACATCACATAGATAACTTCGATGGATAAGACAAATGCAACATAAAATATTTATACAACATAATTGTTGTAGAAATCACAAATATTAACTATCGTTTTAGTCTCATCGCTTGGTATTTAAGATGAAAGTTAATTTTGTTATCATTATATTTAAAAGCTGCCAAAGCAGAAGCAAAGTGAACAATTAAGAAGAGAAGAATGTTTAAGAATAGCATAGATATTATTTCTTTTAGTAATGGAAAGCTAAACAATTTTTTTAGCTTATTTACAAGAAAACTTCTCCTGAAGTTTTCACAACAAACAATAACCTTGTTACCAAAATGTAACAAAATTTATTGACACACCTACTCTAGAAGAAAAAAATAATATGTGTGATGGCAGCTTAATATAAAACAATCCTCTGAAATGCTTTTGAATGATAAAACTTTTGCTCTCATTAAATGTACACATTTAATAAACCGAGCATTTCAAAAACTCATTTCATCACCATGTTGACTCGTTTTCATTAATATACAGTTTTCTGGTCAATTTCGCGTCACTTTTATAAAAGAAAATTTGAATTAATGTTTGCATTTCAAATGAAACGAAATTAATGGTACCATCTACTTCAATAATAACCGAAAATAAACTTGTAAAATACGCAGCCGGAAAAAGTACGTAGCTTATGAATTCTATAAAAAGAAAAACACGCAATTATTAGTAATTAACTATTTAAACATATGATGCTTTATTTTAGTCACTTACTGTTTTATTTAATATCGCATATTATATTATAAATGTTATTATTAAATTATGAAGAATTTTGTAGATTTATATTTCGTTCAAAGTACTACTTTATGCTGTCAGTTCTATAATTTAAATTCTACAGATAACTGCAGAATTTTGGAAATTTCTTTCACCAGAAATTCTAAACTACATTCACGGAAAAAACTTAAATTGATAGTGTTTAATTTAGTTTACAATAAATTAAACCGAATCAGAATGTTTTTACTTTCAATCGATAGACTATATGTGATTCCTGCTAGAAACCTATTTGAATTAACATGTGATTATTCCTTTTAGACAAGAACTATTCGAAAACTATTTATGAAAATTTATTGCATCATAAATCGTGAAACGTTTTATGATATATAATTTGTCACTACATAAAAGAAGTCTAGAAATGTATGAAAAAATTATACCAAAGTATGAAAAATAACTACATCAAACGAATGTGATTTTACTCTGACTTAGTAGTCGGACGTTATCGACTACTTCACTATCGAATATTCCAAATTTTCCGGAATGAAAATTGAACAAGAGCCGCCGAGGGAAGCAATTGCTCATGACTTTTTGAACAAACATTTGTCACTGATAAAACTAATCGCCTAGGTGGAAGAAGAATTGGATACTCGTGTTCGGCATAAGAAAGTTGAGCAGATCGAAATATAGCATCGAAGCGATAACTCGGTAAAGAAATGAGGTAGAGATTTTAAATTTCTACCAAAGGGATGTTTCGTCAATGTGAAGCTCCACTTTCAAACATATTCTTTGTCGACTACATTTTATGTTTGCATGAAGTATTTTTAGTGTCTTTTCAGAAATAAGTGCAGAATAAACAACTTCTTCTTGTTTGGAAAAATAATAAAAATATTTGAAATTTAATTGTTTTATTTTAAAAGCTTATGTTCTCTGTAATGAGCAAAATGTAAACTTACACTAGAAAAAGACAACATTGATTAATATGAGTGGCGTAGGGTAAGCTAAAATCAGATTTGAAAATAAGAATTCTAATTTCCTGCGAGAATTTGGTAATTACAGTAGCAATCTTTGAAAACTAATAGTCTGAATGTGTCTAATTTTTTATGAAAATAAGAATGCGTAATACCAATGTTTTGGATCTATTTTCGAAGACATTCGTGTAGTTATTTAAAATATTAGTGGCAGTTTCGTGGTCACTGCAAATTCTGGCACTAGCAGTAATAGTCAGATTTTCAATGATATATAAGGATACTTATATTATCCATTTTATTATTCAGTGCTAATAAGTTTGACATAAACATTTCATAAGATATTGTGATCTAATATTGAACTATAACTTTTAACAAGATGATTCATTGTGGTAAATGCAGTGCAAGTATCTTCAACTATGCTTTCGTCGTTTCGCTGGTAATTTTTTTCGTATGGATGGTAAACCAAGTCTGATTTCCTAACCGAATAAATATATTTATCGACGTATCGACCACTTACATATCTTCTCCAGGACAGGTTACAATTTAGTTACATTATAATTTTTACGGTCTATTTTCGAGCGATGCAGTTTCAATCATAATTTATTCCCATTTTTCTATTTTCTATTTTAGGTTTTGTAAAAGTTATGGCCAAAGAAGTTTGTATATATTACTTGAAATGTTAAACTTATTATAAATTTAATGATTTAGGATCATTATTCACTTTTGTAAGTATATCATAAGCTACTAAGTTTCGATTTTTGTTTATTTTCAGAATGTTACTTTCATAATGATTTTCAATCGTTTTGCAATGACTATTTTAATAGTTAATTACTATTGTTTGTAATTGCACGTTTTGCTTTATACAGAATTCAGATGCTGTACGTACTTTTTCCTGCTGTGCATTTTACACATTTGTTTTTGTTTGTTATTGGAGCAAATGGTAATATTAATTTCGTTTTATTCGAAAAACAAACGTTATTTCAAGTTTTTTTTTAATAAAGGTGACGTGAAATTGACCAGAAAACTCTTTTAAACATTAATAAAAACGAGTCAATATGGTATTAAAATGAGTTTTTGAATGTGTTTATTAAATGTGCAGATTTAATGAGAGCTCAAGTTTTATTATTGAAAAGCATTTTTATATTAAACTACATACCAAATATTGTTATCATCTTTTTAATTATTATGATAATAATGGAAAGGCGTGCTAAGGAATAAACTGCAAACTATATTATTAGGCAAATAGAAGGGGGTAAAATATGCACTATTTTTCCAGGCTTGTTTATTTAACAAGTAAGCAACAATGCATCTTGAGGTAATACTAGATTTTACGTAATTTTTACTAGTAGTACATACATTTTAGTTATGATACAAACAAATTTCCTTTACAATTGTAAATTACTCTTACGTTCATAAATAATGTTTCTGTTTTTGTCACATTTTACAAGTAATAATCCGAAACTTAACTTTCATTCAGTCGTATGACTCAGGAGTGATTTATTAATATTTATTCAATATTTGTTTTTAATAAATGCTTTGTTTTCTATTTGTTGCGCCGTGAAAAATAAACTCTGATATAAAAATCGGAAGTAGAAGAAACTCGTGAGGATAAAAGGACTAGATAAATGGCGTTACATTTCTTCTTTATATAATTAAGCTGTTGCGGTGTGTCTTCGTGATTCTTGACTTGCTTAATTAAGTATTAATTGCGGTTAAGTATTTGTTTTCTTGTTTGTGTTCTTTATTCTGTATCGGAATTCTATGTAGAAATTAACTATAGCACAAATTTGCTAAGTAACTTTTTGTCCAAATTCCGACCAAATAGAATATAACGGTATTTAACATGGCAATGTAATAACCTCAAATATCAGCAAATATCCACTTAGTATAGTAGTTTTTCTGATTTAATGCACCAAAATTTAGTAATACTCAAAAATTATTTTGATCCGATATGAATCTTCTAATAATTATGATTTCACTGAAATAACTCTTCAAATTTTTTTCTTTCGTTCAAATTTAATATTTTTACTGATTGAAAATTCGTTTAAATGAAAATAATTAAAAATTATCTGGTAGATTTTCATTCGAAGAGATTTAGAGGTGCATATCAAGGTTCAGATGCAATATTCTTCCCTGTTGTACATCAGAACATGTTTAATTAAAAGACATTTATTATAATAAGTTTTATTTATGGAAATCTTTAAAATATTTCATGATTTCCTACTTGCTTATGAATTTAGTGTCAATAATACATAGATTTATTATTATTCAATAAATCAGTATGTTAAACAATTTGCATGTTACCTGTGTTACGCAGGGTCAATTACACTTTTTATATCTATCGGTGAGAAATACATATGTAAAAGAGTTCAGTATATTTATATTGATGAAGGATTCGTAAGCTCGAAAAATGAACTACAGTTTAATATTTTCTAAATCATTTAATTCGTTGTAAATCGTATTAGTTTTATGTTATCTGGGTCGTAATTTACATTAAATTATCAAACTTTTATAAAAGACTCAAAAGTACATGACAAATTTAAAAAAATATTTCGCCAATCTATCAAAAATGTGCAAATTAAAGAGCAGTGAAAATCTGGTATACCATATCAGCACAAGGTAATTTCACAATCATTTATCATTTCCCAAAAGTCCTATTTTTCCGATTCGGCATATGCGTCCATTTTCTACAGAGTTATTTCACTGCAATTTCAAAACCCCGAATTTCCACGAAATTACATTTCCTCAATTTTATAGAAGCTCATATTACGTGTTACGTGTTGTAATAACTTTCCGAAACGTGACATGATTATTTGAAACTCGAAATTTGAATTAAATGTTGAACAGTAATCAAATGTGAAACTAAATATTGAATTGTAATTAGTGTGGAGCAATAACTGCATTGAACTGATATTTAAAATACAAATGAATTTTTCAGATATTCTGATGTAATAATATCTTTTGAAGGATGTAATACTATATTCGTTAAAATTGCTTTAAAAACAGGCACTGATTGAAAATTGTATTCCAGTGTAGCATTGAAATTATAATATTTTAATGTAGGATTAATTGACTATACGTAATTACATGTGTTGGTATATATTACTGTTACATATAGGGGGTTACTCTCGAATAGACACATATTTATAGCATACAAATTTTCAGTAATTAGTAGCGGTTTGATTCAGTCACCATAATAAATAAGAATTTTTATTCACGTTTCATTATTTATGCCAAAGTCAGAAATCATACGTAAGGAAAAACGATGGCATATACCCTTACACGTGATTAAGAAAAGATGTTAAAATTTATTAAAATTTATTAATTTAAGCCTTAGATTTAGGCTGTAAAAAAATGTAGAATAAATGGATAAAAATATCGTATTGTCAATATTATTTTGAACTATTTAAAATCGTCAAAATAACATTGATCTAACGTCCATTATGTGTAAGAAAAATAAACGATTTTACTTGCGTAAAGTGAACAAAAGTAACTTTGGCATAAAGAATGAAACGTGAATAAAAATTCTTATTTATTATGGTGATTGAATCAAACCGCTACTATTTACTGAAAATTTTAAAATATGCAGTCGAGAAATTGACGAATTATACATATTTATACCATATTTATTCATTGTAGTAAATTACCATTATTATGAAAAACCAACATTAATAATTTGGCTTAGAATATTTACATTAAATTAGTACATGGAACTGGACAAATTAATAGTTATTCACACCATTAATGATACACTATCCAAATCCATTTTAAACATAAATTCGTTTATTACCATATTCGTTTTCAGGAGACAAAAATACATAAAAAACAGGTTGTTTATTTCCGGATTTCGAAGACGTGTGGCTTTGTAAAGTTTACCCTACTATTTTTACTATAAAATAGACTTATTGTGATGAAAGTTGTGTGATCAAACTCTTAACCCCGAAGTAGTAATGCCATCACATCACGTCATGTGTAGCATCTTGTGTAGTATTAGCCACAACACGGTATTTTTTGTACACATTATAGACAATCATTATAACTTAAATCTGCAGTACCTACCGAGAGGTATTCTTTTCAAAGGTCTAGAAATGAAATTGAGAAGGACGTTATATTTGGATATGGAAAAACGTGATATTGGACATTTTACTATATCAATTTAGAATCGAATAGTTGTACTGATCGTTCATCAAAGCCTTACTATATCAATGAATGTATTGAATCATTTAAACGTTGTAAACTATATTATATTAATCATCTGCCATATCTGGATTATGACGAGGTCATTTTATAATTCAAATAAATTCTTCAGACATTAAAATTAATACAGCTGAACGCATTCATTATTGCAAAATAGAGGATTTACAATGAAACGCTTCAGTGTGCCACTTTAGAAATGTGTCAGATTCAGTATCTTACAACTCTCGCCGAGATATATGGGCCCTCGCAAGTTGTAATATGGAACAGTATCTATAATTGAAGATCTATTTCCAACTTACTTTCGATCAAACTATGCAGGCGGCTACCATGACCTTGATAAACAACTCAGTAAACGAACTGATATACAATGCGTCTATTTAGTTAATAGTTCATGATGTAAGGCATGACCCCACATTCAATAATGCCCTTGACTTAATTATATCTCTGCTTAGATAATATTAATTAAAACGTATCTATCGGATTGTTAATTTGGCACAGTCGATGTTATAAATCGAAAACTTTCAGAAGAGCCATGAACATACAAAAAAGTTTTCACATAAAAATGTCGTTCGTAGTAAGACCACTTTGTAAGTACCTTTGAACTGATTTAGAAAAACGACTTTGCGTTACCAATTAACTGACGTAAGAACTGCCTTTCGGTTCGACGATATAATAAGATCAGCCTTTAAGAGGTAGAATGCAGAAGAAAGAGAAGATGCAGTGAAACATTTAAACGGCTGCGGTCGGTTTAATTATTGAATGAAAAGGATCGTCGATCAGAGTTTCCAAATTCGCGCGGAAGTCTCGTAGCTCGAATTCATCCCTAATCGGATTCGACTCGAAACTAGTGCATTCTACATCGTACTTAGCGTAACGCTGAGGAAGTGGAACGGCTTGTAATCTCGAACCGCAAAACGATGTATAGAGATTAGTGCCTCGAGGTACTTCCAAATTTCGATCGTGACCCAGTGTACACGAGTCGATAACTGGCAAAGAAACTTTTCCAACAGTCTTTTTTACATCCTTTTTTTCATGGCGTCCTTTTTCCTCCCATTTCGCCCCTGAGCTGTCGAATTATTATCAGGGGAAGATCGGGCTACCTCCAGGAGATAAAAAGTGCATCCTTCCCAAGATCCGGGCGAAAGGAGTGCAAGATAAAAAACTAGAAGATGGAAAGGGAGAACAAGAAGCACAGTGGTGGAAAAAATTATGGGAGGAGGATTGGGGATAAGTTATCCTATAGGAACGGGCTTATGCCCGCAACTGCAAGATGGTCGATACGCAAAGGAACTAAACGCAAGTCCTTTGTCATAGATACATTCTTTGCAACTTTGGGGGAGTTGTGTACGTGCATTCCTGAACCGTTAAAAGTTGAGGTATTTTGTATCGAGTACTTTTCTTAAGTTTTGAAAGGAAAGCGTGAATTCTTGAATCGTCTTTAGAAATAATTGTTTAAAGTATTTCGACATTGAAATCAATAAAAAACGAATTACTTAGCATTTAATTAATTGTATTTTAATACGTACTTTACTCCTACAGTGATAAGAACTATATTGAAAATGTCTCCTTTTACATAAATACTATTTTTTAAATATTTAAAATAATGATAGTACACTATGAAATTTTTACTAATTTATAGCAGGATTTACGGTGAATTTTCAAATCGCGAAGGTGTGCATAGAATTTACTACATCTGAAATGTTCTACTTATCAAATCAAATACCAAAAGGGTTTAAAAATAAAGGGTAATTCTAGATAGGTTTATTGCAAGCAAATGAAAGTTATCTGTAGAAAAATTGACATTTAGGTGCAGAGAACCATTTCAGAATCATCCTATTAATTGTTGAACATGAAAATTATTTGAAGGATTATTTTTCCATTCAAATTTCGGCCAAGAGAATTGCAGACAAAACACTAATAATTGTGCTCACTTTTTTAATTTAACTCCTCAAACTTTAGGAGTTAACAAAATAGCCATAAATTTATTGGTTAAACGTGTAGAATTACATATGGAATTGTCAATAACTGTACATTAAATGGACCCTTTTTGTTCTACTATGTCTAAATAACACTAACTAGTGTAATATACTAACAATAAAGAAATAAACGTGAATTATAGTTCTGACTGAGTAAATTATCACTCGCTGTGCAGTTAGTTCTCCATATTATATTTGAAAAAAAAAGTTTTCCCTTTCAATTAGAGGAAATTCACTATTTTTTTTAGATTTACGCACTGTTTACTTTTAAGGGGGATACTAATTATTAATCTGCGACATTTTTGTAGAATGTAATATAAATTAAAGTCAGTGGTTTTAAGGTTACTAAACTTATTTTGACAACCTCACATTTTGGAAAATTTAAATATGATTAATGTTAACACTTTGACAAAATAAATATAACTGAAATCTTTTAAAACGTAAAATTCCAGGACTCTTATTACTATAGCTTTTTTATGCCCTAATATTTTTGAGTAATTGTATTTTATTAAAAAAAATGTTTAAAATCGATCTGGAAATGAGTAGTTGTTAATTGACTAAAACTTTAAGATCGCTGCTTTAGAAGAACCTTATTTCATCCATCAAAACCGCAACTTTGGTCCGGTCCAAATTTTGACATCCAATCGACAAACATATGCTAATTCGGTATAACCTACATATAAAGAAAGAATAATAAATAAAAAATGTATGTTAAAAAATGACATTAATGTACACCAGAATTTTAAAGAAAATTCATTATAATACGTAAGAAAAATATAAACAGCAATTTAAAAAAACTCCAATTGTTATGAAAAATGTACGACGAATCATGTGTAAGTACACATTTGTCACTGTGTTCATTTGGCGTGTGATATTTTTGTCCTTTGGTCATATTTAGTTCACCTCTTGAAATTTGGTTACAACTAGTTAACGGCTCAAGGTTAGATAAATTGCATTTCATTAAATAAATAGCTTAATTATTAAAAATTTCGAGTAAAAACAATTTATCAATCAATGACGCAGTAATATCATGAACAGTAAGTATATTAAGTCGATACTAATTTCGAAGATCAAGTTTTCAAGGTAATATGAAAGTGGAATCTATCTAACAAATAATTGCAGATCCGAATTATCGGTTAATCCATCACATAGGAGAAGGATAAAATATTATATTATATGCATTGAACCAATATTGTATGGACAAAAAGACATGATAGATTTAATATTATACCAGTCCATTTTTAGTCAACGTTTCTCAACAATCTTAAAAAGTGTTTAAACACACTTCTGAATCTGTGAAAACTTATTTAATCATGATCGCTTTTTCCTTTATTGAATTCATCCCGCTACTGCCTTTCTTATTATACATTGTTTACATATGTAAATGATCGTAAATGTTTCATGAATTACTTTAGCATAGTGTTTACTGCACTTTATTCATTTGGTAATAAAGAACGGATTTCAGCTAACTATATGATATAATGTTCTTTGTTAAAAGAAGAACTAAATGATGTTGTCCAAACGTAATAGAATTGCGCAGAGAAATTACAGATTTCAAACCGAACCTAGATGTAAACATTACAATGCATTCTATGTAATATGATAAATAATAGTTGTTTACTATTTGAAATGTCATTATTAAAGGAAAAAATTGATCGTCGTTTGAGTACCATATAGCAAAATAAATGTTTAAAGAAAAAATATCCTCAAATGACGTAGCTGGTTATTTACTTCATTTTGGTAATATTAGATCCAACAATTATGTATAGTAGATATTAACTGCGAGGTGATTAACTGATTATAAACTATATGAGGTTCTCGAATATCTATTATAAATATAATATAGTTCTTAAATAATTTCCAACGACTCTTAAATATATCAAAAGTGTTAGAAACGCACATTTAAAAAACTGCTGACTTCCGAAAAATGTAATGGGAAATTCGTTTCTCACGAGCATTTTTCACCGTCGCATTAACGCCTCCGAAAAAAAAGCTGTGAAATTGCATAGTGCTCACTTCAAGTAAAGAGGCTGCGCACCAAATCCATCACCGCAGGCGTGTGAATTCCTACCACTCACATAATTCTCTGATTGTAAATGAGTAAAATGTTTGATGCATCATTATACTTTTTCTAAATAAACCCGATATTATAAGTAATTTATAAGTTTTTTATAAGGTTGCACAAAAGTCTAATTAGCTTAAAGTGACCTAATGGTGAAACTAAATGTAAACAGAAAGTAAATTTAAATGGAGATAGATAGGGATATTGAGCATAGATGGAAGACAGGAAGTGTGACTACGGATTGTGGTCGATGATGCGTCGTTGGAAATCAAAGCGACGCGACGACACGGTCAAAAATATGTTTGTCCATAAATTTCCGTCCGCAATCACGTGCACACGCCACCGAATTTTTCACGGCAATGTTGAAATCCGTGCGGACCGAAAAATACAGATATGAGAACAAATACCGTGATGAATTATGTACCCCTGTACCAAATGTGTAACGTTTTGCCTTTATTCAGGGTGCTGCGATCAACGTTGACTCGAACTATTGTAAAATTTGTAAATATGTTAACGATATTTATTATACATATAAACCCACCCATATAGCACGTGTTAAAATGCTATTACATGTAGAGGACCACTAGCTTTTACGTTAAACTAGAAAATACCTGAAGCAATTACGTTCAACTGAAATGATACGCAGTAAATCACTGCGAAAGTAACAGCCTTTTTATTCCTTCCATTTAGACACCCAATTACGACGAAAAATTCCGATTTGTTTATAAAAGTGCATGCCATAGTATTATATTTAAGGATTACAAATGTTTAAATGTAAACATCCTTTCCGACTGTTTTTTCGTATGTTATTGCACAATTCAATCTCAAAATTGAGATTGGCTGGTAAAAAATTAAATATGGCGGTGTTTTGAAACACGATTTGAAAATTGTGATATAATAAGCATTTTCATTATTTTTTTTTTTAAATGAAAATCATAAGTACCCGAATAGAAATTTATTAGGGCCCTGATCAGGGCCTGACCAAAAGCGTTACACCCTAATTAGGGCCTGAACAAATTTCTACTCGGGTAGACTTTACAATTTCTTCAACGTAAACAAAAATCATGTATTTTGAGCACCCAGATTCGGTCGCTCATTTTAGATCTGCCATTTTGAATTTTCAAAATCTCAGGTGTAATTGGTAATCAATGACCCAAAAATATAACCGAACCTAACCTCTGAATAACAAATTTCAACCCCTTCCTATGTGAATAAAATGTATACGTCAAATGGTTAAATAAATGTCATTTACTTAGAATATTTTTTAAAATTCAAATATGAAAATAAACTTAATTTTTCAATTTCAAACCCGTAGATATTAGAAACTCAAATCGTTCATTATGGAGCTCATACAATATATACAAATGTATAATTATTATCGTTACATGTATTTTTGTTACTGAAGGCTTATTAAGCTTATGCAACATTAATAATCCGAGTAATTTATAAATACAGTGCAACAAATCGATGTAACAGATGCACTATATTGATAATTAGATAAAACTGGTTTATATGATAAAGCATTGTTGTCTATGTCCGATATCAATTAGCTATTGATAGTTAAGTGAACATACAGAATATATATGTGATTACTATGAACGTAACAATATCGTTCATTCTGTAATTACAAATTTTAATGTCTTCCATGACATATTTTAATGTAATTGTTTCATAAAATATGACTACTAAATCAGAATCATGCACATATCTCACAACCATAATCTTTTCGATTAATTAATAATAGTTATATTCTCCCTTGTTGGAAGGAGTTTGGAATTTAAACACACAAAGTAATATCTGGTCAACAGAAAAATTAGACACTACCAATTGTGAATATAGATTTAGAACAAAGTAACGATCAGCAAGTAATTGATATTATGACTCCTTTTACGGTTAACAAATAATGAATGAAAGTTTCTCTTCAAAATATATGTAATAACTAAATAGCTAAGAAAATATATATTTCTGTACTCCTGAAAACTTGATTAAAGTCTATAATACAGCATGCCACTAGTACTCGCATAGTTAAACACAAACAGCAAATGGAATAGCCCGAAAAAAGACATAATTTTGGTAACTACACAGTGAGATATCATTCAATAACTAGAGTTTCTATTGACATAGTTCCTTATTAAACATCTAAATAATCAGTACAACTATAAGTTTTAGACGTACTATTCAAGCAATTACATATACTCTATACACTTTTTATACCGGAACTTAATTTAAATTTTATGCAACTCTTAAACAATTTTTCCACCTAGAAATAAAAAGATGAAAACTAGACTTATCTTCAGATAATGCGGAAATGTGTAAATGTAAATATTTCTTCAACAGAAATTATTGAAACTTATTCAAAATAATATTGTCCCCATAATTATTTTCTAAACAGACCATTTAACACTATACCAGTATATTTTCATGCCTGCATAGCTAAAGCATATTTTGTCATAATGAGAAAACATATTTAAAGCACGAGGAGTTTGGCATGTTTCCGAGGAGTTTCTCGAGAATTATGAAGGTATGATGATGCTCATGAAGGTAATTATTCTTCAAGAGCTCTTTGGACATTTACGAAAATTACATATTTTATGAATTTGACAAACAAACTTATATGAATTACAAGATTACTGCGAATAACGGTAAAATTATAAATATTTAAGAAACGTGCAATATGAAAAATTGGCAATATAACCGATGACAACAGTCTATTTACTATATATATTAGTAATATTTTGCCAACGGACAATATTTATTCTTTTAATTTTGTATTAAAGATAAACAATAGTAATGACATTACAAAATGAATTTATAGGTAGGTATAACCAAAAGCAGTAAATTTAGAGAGTGACTTTGTAACCAACAATACTGCTAGGTTATATCCTCCTTTGTCATTAATATTTTAGATTTCGATTTCGAGCATTTGAAATAAATTAAATAAATCTATAAATTATTTCCTCACACTCCGAGTGCAAAATGCTACTTTGCTCCCTTCGTATCGCGGGAGCGAAATAGCACGATCTCATATGAGAAAATAGTATACGCAATCTCGCTATCATCGGTAATCACCTATTTTGCTCCTTAGTTGTACAATGTACTATTATTAAAGTTGATTACATGTTACTTATTTATAGTAGTCGAGTATGAGAAAATGCTGCATATCCTTACCTGCTGTGACACTCAGTATTTTGCCAATTTATATGTTACTTTTGTGAATTGAAAATAGTGAACATAATTATACTGTTATATACTTGAAACATATCTCTGAATAGAGAACTTGCATCATTTACTGGATGCAGGTGTGAAATTAATACATTCAAGAAACATAAATTTATGAAATAAATGATTAGAGTAGTATTTTAAAGTTCAATACTTTATTGGCACGGTTTCAAAATTTTGCCTGAAAAACATTGTAAAATGTTTAAAATCGAAAAATAAATTAATTAAAACATTATTGAAATTAAATTATTAATTTATGATTACAATTAATCTTGTGTCATCTACTTTATAAAATGAATAATATACTTGAGATAAACTACATACATTATTATGGTCTTTCAATACCACTCTGTTATTATTTATTAATGATGTTTGAGACATTCGATATTAAATGAGTTTGGTTAAATAGATAAAGGAAAAGAATTATCCTCCTCTTTAATGACATTTTTAGCCTATTCGCGGGTCGGCTCTTGGGTGAATTTACAAATGTCATTACAATAGACAATTGGGAAAAATACGGAAAACCCAGACAGATACAATCGATGAACTACTTTATCATCAGAGGATACCATCTGATGGTAAAGCAGCTGTCTCCAGCTCAGCAATTGGTCTGCTATCTTTTCCGTAGCGGGCGCAACGCTCGATTTTTTTTCACCTTCCAAGTATGGATCCCCAATTAGGATGCTTTACTTGAGAGAGCGACTGAGCGTCGCGCCGACCACAGGGCAATTGCTGTTGGTAGATAAATTTGGTTAATAAAGTTCGAATTCGCCTGACGAACGATTCAGAAAGACCTAAAAATGACGTGTAAATTGGAAACAAACAATATTGTAGGTAAAATGGGTGACTAAGATTGGTTTGGCATAGTCTATCGTAGTATTGAAAACAAAATGTGGTCTGTACATTTTTCAAAGAGAATACATTAGTTTCACGGTTTATGATAATTTTGTCAACAAATTCCAAATTTCGAAATGACAGACATAAAATTAAGTTCATAACTATAAGCATCAGAATATTTCTGACCACCCTATACAAGAGTAAGCATCAGAATCCATTGGCGATCGTGCATGAAAATCACCGACGGAAAGTAATATTCTTTTCATTATTTTTGCAGTTTAATGCCACTAAGCCGCGTCGTTGCATTGATTCTCCGTCGATTCCGTCATTTCACCGAATTCAATTTAAGCGTTTAATGCTCGGTGTTTCGCACAAACACTATCATCGGATATACCTATTCCATCAAAAATATGACAGCGCATTATTCTCGGCATTGTTTTTTTTTTTTTACAAAAATCCCGTAACGGAATAGACAGAAACTTCAACATACATTATTATTGACCCATCGCGATGCGTTATAGCCGAAGCAGAAAGAAAGTACATTTAATATTCGATAATAACGGACATTTAAGTGCTCGCCATCAACGTTGCTCGTCGGTAAATTGAACTCCGGCGTGTTTCTATGCGCATTTTTAATTCCAGCTGAATTTATTTCCTGGATATAATTTATTCGGCGGTAAAAATATTTAGTTTTAATCAAACTTTGATTGCATTTCTCGGTCAATATGCTCGGCAGTCGCATACATTTATGTGCCATTAAATTCTGTGTCGATATTTCTCAACGTTCAGAAGAACCGTTCAAATAGACATCTGTAAATTCGTAAATTAATTTTTTCAGACTACTGCAGCGAGTATAAAAAAAAAGTATTTATATATTTATATGTTTTAGCAGATTTTCAAATTATCTATATTTAATAATGTGATACTACAGCAGCTTCTAATCTAGAATTTTTTAAAATTTCGTACATTAATCTTCTAAATTAAAATAATAATAAATACGAGTAGGCCCATCTCCGAATAACAAATCATATGGTTCAGACAATCGCAACTATTTCATGATAATGTTATAGTAATCCTGGAACAAAGTTTATATTCTATTTATCTTAATACATCATGGTCACTTAATACATTATGGTCTCTGTTCTACAGGATGGGTATTAATACCTTTCGCATTAATTGCACAGTATTTTAGTAATGGTATCGATGTTATTCGTCATCTTTACAAACCTATAAGTAAAGATTAGCACAGAAAAAAGAAGTAGTTGGGACTATTAACTAGATATTGAGACACAACCATTGTTTTCCCTATCTATGTATAATGAACTCGACATACTAGGTAGCCAAGTTTTAATTGGTATTGTAGCATGGTTCATTTTAAAGTGGTAGTAAAGCATACTTTACTATTTAAATAGTGAAACCAACTATTTCTTTTTTGCTGTTCTAGAGCCAAATGTCTAAAACGAAAAAGATGTGCGAAAGCTTATTACTAGTAGTCGAAATGACTTGTGATAATACATGAATTAGATTTAGATTAAGGACCTTCACAAATTACATTTAAGTCGCCCACGATGATTTATTTATTTCATTTTACATTAATATTTGGAATATAATATTCGAAATATTAGAAACTAAGAAATATTAGTATTTAAACGTCACTGATATCTCTTAAAGAAGACATTCGGGTATGAAATTTATTGCTACGTGGTTATGTAGTCATCGTTGTCATTAACTGAATGCCTTGTTTTTTTAATGAACTTTTGGCGATGGTATAAGGTTGGTAATTTAAATAATTACAGTTATATAATTGTTGGCAACATTCGACCTAATATATTTAATTTATCGTTTTAGTTTCTAAATATATTTTAATAAATAAATTATATTTTAATACTTAAGAAGCATATAATCAGCAGATATTTTAACTTAATACTATAATATCATTTGTTGGTCCAGCTTAGATAACATTAAGAAATACAAATATATCGTTACTAGTAATGATAAACACCGTTAACGAAAGTAAATATGAATATTAAAACGCAAAATGGGATGAATACTTTAATGAAAATTTAGTTCCTAATTAAATTAGAAATGTTAAGTAGTTACAGTGTGCATTGATCAGCCAATCAAATTAGTATAAAAGTGAACATTTTGTGTCATTTCCAATCTTCTCAAAGTATTTCATAAACATCTTACCAGTTATGAGGTTCTGTGAAGTCATTGTTTTACAAATCGACATTTTAAAAGTCATTCACATCACAAGTCTGCATGAAAGTTTTTTCCAGTCCTTAGATGATATTCAATTATTAAAACATTGTTTATATAAACATTATTATCTCCCACGATTTTGATGTACTATATTGAATTTAAAAAAAATAAAATCGGATTCCTAATCAGAATCCTATAAAAATATGACATACATATACCCATACAGCACAGACGTTGCAAATATATAACGGTTATGTTGCAGGAATGTAAAAATGTCCGACTTCATAACCGTTATATATCAGTAACGTATTTGGTATGTAACAAAACATTTTGTGCTGTCTGGGTAGTTATGTCATGTTTTAGAATTTCAAATTCTTAAGTAAAAGCTCCTATGTTCTCTCCTTAAAAGTGAAATCTAATTGAGATAATATCGCTCGTAATAAACATTTTCGAAGTCACATTCGATATAACGTTACTATTCGCATGAAATTCTAAAATTAAGCAATTGAAATAAAAGTACTGAAAAGTAAACTTACTAACAAAGCTTAAAATACAGTAATTTATACAGACTAAGAATGAGATGATGTCGAATGTTGTCGATAATGATGTCAATTAATAACGATAGTGTTGGCCGATCGCCATGAGAGCTGACAGTGACAACAGCTGTCTAATGATTCACGCAACAATTAATTTACTCTTAAAACCTAATTAAAATATCATTATACGCTTCACTTTACTTCCGAGACTTAGAAGACTAGAACAATCTATGGACTCAAAAATACATGTCTTCATCTATTTATTGACTGATAATGTGAATGTCGTTGTTTAAAATAAACTGTTTGTGAAACAATTATTTCACAGAACGTAATCATTACTGTTAAAAAAATATGTTGAAATAACATTGAAGATTTTCTAGAATGATGGAAGTGATAAAAATTGACAATGTTATTCTGGATTCAATGGCTGACTAAAGCACACTGTGACTACTTAACGATTCTCATATCGATTTATATAAAGTTAAAGTAAATTTTGATTCAGGAGCTAATATTCCTGTGCGTTTTAACATTTCTCATTTCTTTTTTAACAGTGGTTATCTCAACTCTTGGCAATAATTGATGTTTCGAAGCATAGTATAAGTTATTAGTACATATTCCTACTTCTTAATATTACCAAAAGTAGATCAACATTTGATATTGTAGTATTAATTCTAAACGGATTATGTTTCTATAGTAATATATAGTAAATAAAGTTGATTTTTTAACACATATTTTGATAATAGAGCGATACACTAAATGTATGAATATTCATTTCTTAATCTTTGATTATTTTTAAAACTGGGATAAAATTAGACAAACTACATAAAATAATTGCGAATTTCGCGTATTTAAATATGAATCTTTATTTGAATGTTTATAAGACGCATATGTAGATTAAAAAAGGAATAGCTAACTGAGTGAGCAATTGCTTAATATTTAGTAGAATAAAGTCAGTCAATTAAACTAAATGCAGCAACAAAAAGTAATAAATAATTATTACCCTGTTTGCAACTACCCAACTCATGTAGTAGGGTAAACAGGACATTAAAATTGTTGTATGAATAAGCGTAGGCAATGGAGAAAGATTATAATTTTTAACATTTTTAAGATTGACAGATAACTTCTGCTTTACGCGGTCACTATTCTTTTATTACAATTAAAAAAAAACGTTTGCTGCGCTTTTGATGTTAAGTTTGCAAATGTATAATTTTTACTTGTCGTGTACTCTCCTTTGACAGTTTTTTAAAAATTTAATTTCGTTATATATAAAATATTTTTATTATAACATAAGCATAATAATACTGAATAATCCCTGAAGTAAATGTTCTATTATTTCATTTTGTTTATATTGTTAAACACTACTTACTAATACTTCAAGTCAAATTTACTGAATTAAGAGCCTTAAATAGCATATAAAATGATCATATTTACCTTATTTAAATTGATTAAATTTTGATAGTAATATGTCATTTAGACGTAATAATAAACACAAAACAATACCGAAACTGAATTTTTCATGCATTCTTCTGTTGGAAATTCTTTTTTTTTATAATCTCCTTTTTTGCTGAAAAATGGACATACTAAATTATTAATTTTTGAAGTATTAATACAAAATCCGAGCACACAATTTCGTGGTTATCAAACCCCTACATTTTTCTTAGCAAGTGCAGACAAAACACGTCCGAAATAAATTATAAATTTTCTTGAACACTAACATAAAATGAAAACAACGCTAATAACAGAAGAACATCAAATAATAATCATAATAATTTCTAACCTACATAACTTTAAACTTTATTTGTAATCCGAAATGAAATTTAATGTTCAAAAAGTTAGTCTTGTATCTCCAGAAACTGGTCTATAAATTAAAATCTTCTGTTAAGAATAGCAGACGTGATATATACGTTTTAATAAATATTTACCAATCATTTTCAAAGAAATCTCATTTTCTATCCACTAAAAATATCCATTTTCCTTCCCTTCAGCATGTCGGAATAATCGAACCTTGTCCTGGTTCTATAATCGCAAAGTTTAGGATTACGTAATGAGATTCATTACGAAACTTCGAAATCCTACATCTTCGATGAATGAACTCTATATTATAAAGGAACTCCCTCGAAATCAGAACGCTAATTTTATAAAAGATAGAAAAATAAATAAAAATTATTGGTAAACGTATCAAAATAAAATTATTTACTATTGCAATTATTACTTTACTGAAAATGTTTATACCGTAAAGTGCAACGTGTCAAACATTAGTAATCCGAATACTGTTTTTTACAAACATTTTAACCTATATGATATATTTTTTTACGTTTTATTCGAAAGAGTGCCATATATTTTTCTGCATCACAGATTGGTTTGAAAATAACTGAATTTATTATAATTAAATATCCTGAATATTTAATATCTTCTTTTTTATTCGAAAATATAAAAACATATTCATAGTACAATCAAGTAAGCGGTAGAAAACATGTAGGTGACGATACTTACTAGATAAATTGAAGTGACTCCGTTTTTGGCATTTATTAAATTAAAATATATTAAATAACGTATACATTACAAATTATTTAACGTCAAAGCTACAGTTACTGTTGTCATATTTATAGAATTTAATTCAAACATAGGATATTTCATTGAGAAGAAAGAAAACATTTTAGCTATTCTTTTTAATTTACTATTTATATTTTAATATAAGTAGAAAATATATAAAAAAAATACGTAAATATATTTTGAATTAGTTACGTCAGTTTATTCTGTTAAATTTAGTAATCTATATAATTAAACTGAAAGTGAGCATACAGTGACAAGTAACAAATTGACGTAAATGTAGCTGAAAACGTCACGTATAAAAACTTATATTTAAACAATTTTAATGAAAAATTCGCAAATTAAAATATTTGTACTTACGTCAAACTTTTCCTGGATATTCGAACCAGCCTGACCTATGTAGAGGGTACTGGCAGTGTCGAAAACCAATTCCGCAGGAATTCGAGTGACTCGCTGTTTCCCAACTTCCTGGCAGTTCACATAAAGAGTGACGTCGGATGCTGACACCCTGATAACGATTTTGGTCCATTTCTTCGTCAATTTCGGGACAGTGAACTTTGCCACTTCCTCTGAATCAGAATGCATATCCGAATTTGTGTATACCAATGAAACATTTTGCGTTGCTGATCCATCCTGAAAAATACGCATTGATTTACAAGTTAAAAATAGAGATGGAAAATAACCTAAAATTAAAGTGCTTGTGTACCCTTTTTTCTCTGTTTACATGTTTGAGGTGATATTTATTATCGTATTTAATCTAAATGAGACAATTATTACATTTTTTTTAGTTTTTAAAGAATCTCTCACTTATTAAGTAATGAAAACATTGAAAAGTGCAAAATGAGTCAATAAAACAACAAAAATTAAAAATATGCTTTGAAGAATTATGTTCTCACAATTTATTTTGAGGAGTATTCTCCAAAAATTCCTCCATTGCATTTTTGCCCACAATAGATGAGTAAAAATGAATGTTATGTTTTTACATTTTTTTAATGGAATAGCAGTCATGTCACTTTTAAGATAATCAGGTTTTTAATAAGTGTGAGACTTATACGGATCTTAAGCTGTTAGGAATGCGGATTAACAGCAATATTCCCAACAAAACCACGGTTTAATAATCTTTTAAATTTTATTTAAACCGTCGAAATTAATGAGATGTGTTTCAAATTTATTACGAAGGTGGATCATGTGTGCCTATATCCGCCTATAAAACGTTAGTTCACTACATTTTTACACACGTTTGAAATTTTATCTACGGTTAAACTCATCAAAATATACTTTATGGATAACAAATTTTGATTTTAGTAATTTATTTAAACTTTGAATTATTTAATTTAGTAAAGGATTACATACTTCTGGTAGATGAGATTTTTCAAAGCGTATGTTGACAGTGTTATTTTCTTCTTTTTTCCACCGTAATACAAATTTAAATTAAGTAGTTCATGCTTTCCTGGTACTTGAAACGCACACTACAATAAGTCCATGTATCCAGTTTATAAATACGAGTAATGCGCACGTTTCATTTCTATTCTGAAGGTGACCCGAATATAGCGACGAAACGTTAACAATTTACAATTTCCAATAATTCACAAAAACATAATTTATTCAAACAAGAATATTCAATTGAATTTAACTCAAGTTGGAATTCTAAATTAAACAATTTAAATTTCGCATCTCATGCGCTGCTAAAGTCACTGGTGGTAATTGACTTAATTAAACATTTCGAGCAGCAATCGAAAGGTCCCAGGATCGTACCCTAGTGTCTAACGAATGTTCTTCCAAGTTCCCCAATATTTTTTCGGAATTTTTCACACGTTTTCGTTTTTTTTTATATTTTTCATATATTTAAGATCATAATTTAACATTTTTAACATTTCTTGCAAAAATGTTTATGCAAAAACGCCGCTGCTCGAGGATCCGAGTTACTCCAGCAGTAGGCGTTTGAAAATATTTTCAACCATCTTGGAAATGTTTAATTAAGTCAAATACCACCAGTGACTTATATTAAGCAGAGCATAAGACGCGAAATTTAAATTGTTTCATTTATAATTTATTCTTATTCATTAATTAATTTTTATTCATCTTTTTCATACGATATATCTGTAACATTTATATTTTCTTGTCAAGAACATAATAAACTATACAATATTAAATATTTATTCATATCTTTAAAAAAACTTGACATTTTAGAAAGTAAATTAACTAAAATATTTTAAACAATAATGTTGCCCTTAAAATGATTGTATATGTAATATCTGTATATCATGGAAATAATAAAATGATACAATATCATGTTTGTAATAAATAAAAAATTAGTACTGATATGTATCGGTTGTTTATAAACTACAATATTGCAGGAAAAATTATAATTTAAGGTAATAGAGAGGAAAAGAGAATAAGGAAAAATTGTGTTTATTTAAAAAAATTATATGTTTTAAAAAATATACACGTTTCGACCCTGATATTGGTCCTCTTCAGTAAACAAATACCAATACAGCTACCATATCAGGGTCGAAACGAATTTTTCAAAATTTATCATTTTTTAAAATAAATACAATTTTTCCTTATTAAATTTTCCTCTTCATTACCTTAAATTTTCATTTTTCCAACTATTATAATTTTTCACGCAATATTATAAACGAACGATACACACCAATACTAATTTTTTATTTATTACATATCCAACGGTCGAGTATTTGCATCATGTTTGTACCAACATTTTAAAATATTTTTAATCTATATCTAAATTTTGAAATGACCGTTCCGAAGATTGATCGAATACACGTTAAGAATGGCTATTTCTTATGTGAAACTCTGAGCGCTAATGCATCCTGTCACAAAAATCGTATCTCGAAGACCTGCCCAGGACGTTCTTCATTATTTATGTACTAAACACACCCCGCTGACAGGTAAAAAAGGAAGGTCAGCCGCGACAAGGCATTTTCCAATTTCCGTTGAAGAACGGCTCCGCGCACGTTCGTCTTTTTGGTGGCGCATTTTCCCTGAAGTACTAGGGCAAAAGTACTTCGGGGTAGTCCATTCGCATCCCATCCGAATTCGACGTGAAGGTTCTGCTCTACAAGTTGGACGGTAACTCACTCCGGAACTCGCTTCCGCGTGCGGAACACGTACGGAACGGTCCTGAACCAAGTTATCTCACCGGACTTCGTTAAAGTCGGAGAAAGGGTGCGTGAAAAGAGTTTTCCGGAAAAGGGCAAAGGTGTTGAGACTTACGGAAATTCTTATACCCAGCTGAACGACAGTCTCGAAAGGATTGAGAACCGCGAAGAGATAGCTGTTCCGGGGGGACGTTGGCTTGAAGGTGGCTACCAATGTGAACTCAGCCGGAAGTTTCTCCGGTAGGTACATCCGGTACGGCTGTTTCACCTCCGAGCCCGGCCGAAATCCGATAGCGAGAAATCCGTCGGTGCCATCTGTATAGTATAGGTACTTGTCTTCCACTGATAACGCAGCTCCCATTAAATCATAGCTAAGATCTGAAACAAAAAAAAAATTCGCATTAATGTCTGATCAGGTTATCTGAAATTCGAATTATTTAAACCAAACCGATTTATGCAAAATGTATATTTCAATTTGTTTCTTCAATATTTTGTTTATTTCTATAACGTGGGTGATTTTCATAACTACACGGAAAAAAGAAATACATAAATTCAGTTAGAATTAAGACTGGAAGTTAGATGTAATATAAATAAGATTACTAGGAAAAGGACAGACTTATGCACTATACATTCGCTGAATTTAAGATGTATTCATTTTAAGTATTTGTTTTTACAGTGTAATTAATTAAATATACGATTACTTTTATACTAATATTATAGATTATGTATTGTATCATATCACATCAGTTGCATGCAATTCTTTGGATGATGACCATTGCTAGATTGATCCTAAATCACATATGCATAATCAGTTACTTCTAGAACATGAAGAAAATATTCTATATAGATAAGTATTTAATCTTCTGTTAATAGAAACTACGTGTTTTAATACTGTTATTTCTTAAAGTAGTAAATATATTTTATTCATCCGTATCCGTAAAGTACGTCCTTTATGAATTGGTTTTAGGCTGCACAATTCTACTTTACTGCCATAAATCGAACACTTCTATTAACGAACTAGAATAAAAGACGTTGTTAAAATCGTCTGCTAATTTACCTTATTCCTATGACATAACCTTAAGTATAACAAGAAATAAAAAATGCTTATTTAGAAAGGGAAGTTTAACATGACTTGACCCATTCATAGGTAAAAATAGATTATTTGAGAACTATGTAATACAAAATAATCTTTGCACAGCTGAAGAAAAATTTTTTTTGTACTATGGGTACCAAAACGGCTATTGCCGTAAATACGTGATAATATATTAAGTCAATACAATATTTTAAATGAAATGTCGCAATATTTCTTAATAAGTAAATGTTCATCAATCATGATCAATCGTGAAAGATATCCACGGTCTCACCTAATCATGACCCCAAATATTTCGGTTACAATACTTAATTACCGCGATCGTTTAGTCTACAGAAAAAAAACACACATTCTTTGAGAGTAAGATCTCCCACTCCAAAAGGACTTTAAAATAATATTACCGAAAAGTAAAATTTCGTCCTTTACTTTCGAACTTTTTACAGTAGACAATCAAATTTATATTTCGAATTAATCTATAGATCAGACTTTAAATTCATATATACATTGTGAATAAAATGAAAAGTCTGGTAAACTACGAAATAGATCGATTTCTTCATTTATACGTAATATGCATTTGAAGTAACGACTGGCGTTTACCCTTCTGTGAACCGGTAAATAACTGATGATATAAATCAACTCAACGGTATCCATTATCGACCATAGCAGCTTAACGACATGTGCAATTGAAGTGGGATGTCTCAGTCTGTTCTACAGAATCGATACGCGTTAACATACACAACTCGGTCTAAAGCTGTACACTGTCCAGTTAAATCACTGAAGGTAACTTTGGTATCTCTGCAAATTTCGTGAATATTTCATTCTCTCAGTGGTACGCATCGTATAATGGAGCAGAATGTTCATGTCCACGGCGTATGCATATTAGATAACGTGGGTAAATTCCTGTACTCTACCAAATTTTCATAAAATCAATCTTTGTAAATTGCAGGGACATTAAAACTATAAATTTAATTTTTAACTTTTGAAAATTGGAAGAAATGTTGTAACCGAATTTTAATTGAATGACAAATTGAAATATATATGCAATACATGTTTGCTGACGACGCCCACCTATGCTAATATGCTAATTAATATACGAGAAAGACATCGTAGACATGAAACGCTGACATGTCGCGCGTAAGCTGCAATATTATATATGGTGCACGTAATTAACCAAGTGAGTAGTCCTTATAAATTCGTTCAACAAAGTGATTTTTTATATTAAATAAAGTATATATAGACAAAGACAGTTTATTAATCAGTTTTAACATGAACTATATATAAATTATATACAATTGTAGTGATAATACGCGTAGTAAATTATTTTTATTTTAAATATCGGAAAAATTAATTCGAATGTATTGTAATGAGATAGTAAAGAAATCCTGGACTTCTGCACCGCCGAAATTGATGCAAAGCTCCAAAATACACATCCCTCCAAAACATTGGCGGTCGAACAAAAACTAATAATACATTACGCCAACCTTTATAAAGAGCAAAAACTTTCTTAATAACTTTATATATAATCTGAATTAGAGCAAGATTTGTCAACAATTACTAATTAAATGGACATCAAAAATCAAGTCACCTAAATTCTATTATGAGTTATTTATCGAGGTAGTTTTTATAATTTTATTGCACATACTTTCTGATGTCGCTTTCATAGAGATTCGATGGAAATTCGTGTCTACTTTGTTTCGATTCAATTTTTTTCAGTATCAAGATAATCTTGATCAATTTGTCTTCACGTAAATAATTTTTTTAACGAATTCTAGTTATCATATTCTTAATAGAATACTTTAGAAATTTTTTATTTTTCTTTGTCCGGGAATACTATTTATTATTTGTCCGGTAGAAATCTATCCATTTCTTTCTTAAATTATCCATTGCAAAATTATACTGGACAATAAATTGTCTAATATTTACCTAAGAAATGGTTTGATTTCGACTAGTGTAATAATTTAATTACTATCAAAATAATAATTTGATTTCATCGAAAAATAAAAAAATTGCTTGGGTTATTTAAAAAAAAAATTACATTTTGCAGTAAAATTAGAAAGTTAATCAAATTACGAAGCATAAAGTTAGCTTAAATATAGTTTATAGTTTAAAGACTGAAACCCTGAAATCGAGTAAGCACCAAGATAAAACAAAAATATCTCTGAAAACTTTTAAAAGATTTTGAATCGGTTCATCATGAATTTTAGAATATTTGATCATTTACGCAACTATTACAAGCTATTCGTGAAATAGTCTTCAGATTTAATTTTACGCGTAAAAAATGTTAATAAATGCCAACGATTGAGTATTTAGTATATCAATGATTCCACATAAATGTGTTTTATTAGCTTAAGAACTAAACTTGACTCTCGGGTATCTACTGGATTTCAAAGTTCAAAATAGTGAAAGAAATTTAATATTTTCCACTCCAAATGTGAATTATATTGTTTTCTTCGAAAACTATCTTTAAAAACATAATAATATATGTTTAAAATATTTAAGCTTACGTTAAATTTCGTAATTTTATTAATTCTCTATTTTTGTTTAATTCCAAAAAGTCGTTTAAAAAAACAAACGACCATTATGATTTTTTAACATTTTTTTAATGAAAATACTTAGGAAGGTCACTAATACAAGAATCAAACAGAAAATCTCATTGCGGAAAACATGTTAATTAAAATAAGCTCACCTCAATATATGAATATCACTTGTTTATTATTTTTATAAAATGTTAGGTTAGGTATTTCAGTTAAAACTCGTTTGTTCCATTCATAATCTCTGTATATGTTAAACAATCGTTTTGTCGATTGTATGAGAATTGGTTTTCCAGGTAGCAGATTTTGAAGATATTTTGGAAAATTTCATCAAAACTCGTAGTGAACTCTAGTCATTTGGGTCGATTTGAACGCCATTTTCTCGTATACACTTTCAAAAATGTTCCTATATGGTCCTTGATCTTATGCCCAATACCGAAAAACTTCACAGCCGCATCCTCTTTAACAAGACTTTAATTACACCAATTAGTACATGAGAGGCACGTGATTATAAGAGGATTTCAGTAAAGAAGATTCCGGTCATATTTTTGAAGTCTCTGATGATTCTGCTAATGCGATCCGCCGTACAATACTTGCCGATAGTCTTCGATCACAAGATCGCATTTTAGAATACTATCAGTTCTCGAGACTGCAAGTATCTTTTGAGCTTACTTTAATGGCATATTAACGTTCTAAAACTTTCTTCAGATGAGAATCTCTGCAATATCGACTAAAATTTAAGTGCAATTTGCTGCTCTTATTTCATTAATTATACACAATAACTTTGAAAGTAGATTAATCGCGGAAGATTTATTACTTTTGTAGTACATTTTTGTTAATATAAAAAACGTATAATTACATGTTACATTATTTGAATAAATTATGTAAATAGTTCAGAAATTGTATAATTTGTTTCTGCTAATAATCCAATGCTCAAATTATGTAGCATCTATTTCAATACATACACTTAACATGTCTATAATGCGTGTATAAGTTATTATAACAGCAAGATTAACTCCAATTAAACGAAGCACTTAATTATAGAAGGCAAATTATGTACAAGCAGATGTAACATCTAGATTTTAACGGATCTTTCAAAGCAGTAGGGAAGTAAGTTAATATTAAGATTCTTCAATTTATTCAGTACTGTCTTGTTCATCTTTATCTTCTACTAAAGCCTGATCACTGATCATCTACAAAATTTAGAATTTTGTAAAGATGAAAACGATTAACGTTTTACAGCTTTGGAAATAATTAGCTTCATATTTAAGATTTTGTTCCTTAGTATGCAGTAACTAGGTGAATTAATTTTCTAGTTGTATTTACAAATATTCTGTATTATGTAAATGAGTTTCAAAATATTCAAAACTATACCATTCGGAAATTGAAAACTTGGTCATAATGTTAATACTTCAAAATCAATTTCGATTAATTTAATTTAAAATCGAAATCATGTTTATTTAGGTTAGTGTTACTAGTGCTACTATTATCATAGTTGAATACATTTGACAAAAGAAATCGTATTACTTACAATCTGTTGAATATGAGAATTTTTATTTTCTTATAAGATTTGTCATTATATCCTGATTAGAAGAAGCTTACATATTTCGAAAAGTCAGCCGTACTGCCAAAGTCACATGCACATTTTCATGTTACAAAACTATTCATTAAGATTTAAACAAAATTTTTTTGTGAAACCTCATGACATATTTGGCAATAGTTTTTGCGTAAGTTTGGTGTTAGTAAACATTAATCTGCGAAACACATTGCGATAAAATGGTAAGTAAGTGCATTGTGAAAAATCTAAAAATGACTTGATTTATAGAACATTTTCCTACGAACCGAATGGAAAGAGTTTGACAAAGATCACATTGTTGCTTTTCGATAAAAGATGAAAGAATGTAAAATCGACCTATTGTGGCGATTCGCGGGGTATTGAGTGCTATATTTTGTTTATTTTTTCTTACGCTTTTGAATGCAAATTTCAAGTTTTATGCTGCCTTTTCTATGAAGACATGCCAGCTAGAAACATTAAAAAAAGGAAAAAGAGTCAGTGTACGATGGATCTGAAAATCTGACGGAAACAATGAAAGCAATGAAAGAAAAACGAATGTAGCTTGTTGCAGCTCCTATGAAAGTGTAGATTCGTACTTCGAATCAAATCCTAATGAACAATATTCTCTTTTTATTTGTTAGCTTGAAAATTAAATGTAAATTAAAAATCTTTCGCGTGTACGAAAATAACTTTGTCGATTAATACCGTTTTTCGAAACTCTTCCACACTTTTCTGTCAAACTATATTTTAATTTATATATTTCTATTGAAAAACTGAAGTAGTTTAAAAAATATATTGTCAGTTAATGATTATTTTGCGGCAGCACCGTAGTGCGCAATTTTAAGTTTTTTGAACCTCTAATTTGAGATTTGTGATAAGATGGATATTTTAAAAAGTTATTCAACGTATTGGATCCTCTATTTCAATTTTCTTAAAAATCAAATGGAATGGGACATGACGTTTTCAAAAATCCTTAAAAATACTTGTAACTTAAAAAAATCTTTCGAAAAATTATTCCAATCACACGAAAATGCACAACGATGCTAATTGATTGAATGTATAGGGGTTATTTTGGATAATTATTTCAACTACTTGTAACGAGCCGTTTAACTCGACCGCGCGGAAGAGAAAGAGCGGCGGAGAGAAAGAGGGCCATGACAATTTATATCGACGCGAGTAATTAAGAAAATACAAAGGACTAGATGCGCGCTTTTCCCGGCCGGTCGGCCATTTTGGATCCCAAACCCACGTGGGATCCGAGCGCGCATCAATGGACATGCGCGCGCGATCACATGGCGCTGGCGCTGGTGCGCCTCTACCTGCGCAGAAGAGGTGCAACGGCGCCCTGGCAGCGCAGCATAGAAAGTGGGCAACAAACGGGCCGAGTTCCGAGCTCGGAGCGCATGTGTCGCCGCAATGGGGCGCAGGCGCTCCAAATTCAAATGAGGGGCGGGCTGTGAAACTCAAATTAAGCAAATTAGATTCAAAGGCTTGACAGTTCCCGTCCCGATTCTCAGGAAAAATGGAACTCGGCGACACGAATGGACATAGGGATACTTACCGAGGTATTATAAGACCTGGTAAGTATCCCTCAAACCCTCTTCCATTTGAACTCTCTCTTCTTCCTGGACTCCCGCATTTTGGACTGCTCTTGCACTGGACTCCTCTTGTGGACTCCTGGGGACGACTCGCTGCCTCCTCAACTACGGAGGTCCTGGCTGCTCCGAACAAATAAGTGGGCCCACACAAGTCAACAGCCAGCATCGAACAGATAATTTAATTCATGGAGGCGGCGAGGACTCATTTTTGACAAGGCACCAGGAAGTGACGACGGTACTCCGTTCGTCCCATGGACGTCAGAGGCTGCTGGTCCTCTCCCTCGTGGTCGCGAGGCAGTGCGACATCTTTATTGATTCACGAGGTGACAGCAGCCGCAATCAATAAACATTTAGACGGATGGAGGACCCGAAACCCAAACAAGGAGAGGAAGGACGCCACAAGAAAGAAGACACGTAAGCCTCTTTCTCTTCCGTTCGCATATTAAATAAAATGAATGTGTATATAAATTATTATTGTTTTTGATAATGTCCTAAAACATGTTATGTAATGTATGTATGTATGTGTGAGCGTGTACATTGAATGTGTGTCCGCGTTAACGTCGTCCTAATTTATTCCGCGTAACTTATCCCGTTGACTAAATAGAAATGACAATTTTACATATAATGACTTCACAACTTACCAAGGACTCGACAACTTATTTTATAATTATGGCTCTTATTTTTATTTATATTCGCGTTTGACTTCGATGATGTTGGTATGTGTGTGGTTTAATTGTTTTATGGACGAGTTCAATTATATATAATATTCAAAGAATTATAAAATATATTTTAATTGAATGACAAATAATATAATGACTTTTTATGTCAGCACCCAACGATTCCAATCTACGATTTTAATTTATTTATTATTAATATTAATGACTATAATTTGACATTTTAATTTTTTATGTTTGGACGATTCAAGAGTTTTAATCAAACGACTTCGATTCGTTTCATACTTTATTATAGTCCCTTATCTTAAATTCATTAATATTTCTTTGTTTGCGTTACACAAAATATTTTACAAAAGAACGATATTCAAATACAGCTCTAATCAATGTATTCGAATAAAAATGAAGACGAAAGCGAATGAATCGAAAAACAATTTAATGATCACAAGATTTTTGATAATCATTTTTAACAGGTCGTGACGATCAAGGAGTTGTGGCCAATAATCAGTGGAAATCAGCTTTTAAGTCGGACTAGGATGATTCTATTTTATTTTTAAGGAAAGGTACCATTTTCTACGTGTCTTTATTAGACGATGTTTGCAAAACTTCGGTTCCGTAAGATTTTACTCTTTCCTGATTTCGCATGTCTCCGACTTGAAACGCAGGATGCCAACGAGTATAAGTGATTTCTGCCCTCGAGATGAGACCTCCGAAACTGACAAATTCTGGTAAAGTATGATGAGAACTAACACACAATGGAAAATTTGAATATTTTATCATCTGGGAAAGTTTAAAAAATCGTTGTCAAAATCGCCGATTATAAATAGAAAAATGCTGGAATCTAAGTAGTAACAGTCCGCAACTACTGCGAACAACACACAGTGCGGCCTATTACTACTGAAATGACTGCATTTTCTTATGTATAATCCGCGGATTTAACGGCATTTTTTTAAACTTTGCAACATCGTAAAACAATCGTATTTTTCATTAGATGTTAGTTGTCATCATACTCTGACGGAATTTGTTAGTTTCGAAAATTCTATCTTGGAGGCAGAAAAATGTAGTTACTAAATGTAGTTTCTAATGATATTCTTTAATTATTGACAACATTTTTTGTTAACCATTTTCCTTTATATTTTATTAATTTAATTTTAGAAAATCTGTTCTGCATGATTACTGTAATTTGGACATTTTTTAAATTTATTTTTTACCAATTTTTTACTTTGTGTGTTTTTAGATACAGTAATTTGGAATTAAAATGTAGAACATTTTTTTTGTTGTGAGAATGCTTCCTATGCGGGTATATTTACTGCAAAATATTTTACGAAATGACTGAATTATTATTGACTTGCGTAATTATGTAGCCCAATCGATCCTTTTCACAGGCGATACCTCGTCGGCATAGATCATTCTCCTGCTACCGCAAGTCCAACCATGTATCATCACGTCGATTCGTGTGCTTTACTCGATACGAAGGCTCCCGAGAGCCTGAAAGCCGACGTCGATAATCGATATTTATTGGCAAAAAGGCCCCTTGGGCAAATCGCATTAAAACGTGAATTGCCGAACCGAAGCCCTATACAGCTTATGAAAAAATATCAACCCACAAACTCCATCCGCCGCAAAGATTCGGATATACGAATCGCCTACATATTTTCATGGTGATATCATACTGATGATCCAAAATAAAATCTGTTGTTTTAGTAAAATAACATTCGACAAAAACCAACATTCGTAAATGTTGTGTACATCGCTCTGTTCGAGTTTATTTTTAATCAAAGCATTCTGCTGGTTCTGATTCTCAGTACAAAGCGGTTTGTTTTATTAGTAGGATTCAGTTAATGCAATTATTGATAGGATGTTTGTTTATTTCACGTTACACAAAATTAACAACAATATTAAAATCCGTAACATTTATCCTTTATTCACCTAAAATTTCAGTGCAGGTATTTATAGAGTGGTTCATTAATCGACGGATAACCCCAAAAATTATTCATGGAAAAAGTCGCATATTGTTTTTTCTGTCAGTACAAAATGCTTAGAAGATACATTCTAATGAAATAATTTGAGTACCTCTGAAGTTTTTAGAATATTGTCGGAAATTTCTGCATTTTTTCCACAAAAAAATTGTCTCAGTATAATACATACAAATTATCGCTTGTCACATATGACATAAAATTACATTGAAAAGCTCTATCTGTCAACTAAGAAAAGTTAGATATCGCGTTACACTTCCTGCCAGACTGAAACGTATTTTTAACGTGTGAAAGATAAATTGAGTAATTATTACCTTATGTTATAATGCTTTGTAAAAGAATTTGCAAAATTCTTTTAAATATAATCACCCCGTATCTATACCAGAAGAAAAGATTATTATAAAAGTAAACAAATTACGAAAATTAAAAATCTCAAAAAAAAAAACAAACAAATGCTTCGCATCGCCATAATTTTCGAATTCATATAATGTTACATGCGTATATAAAAAAACTCTTTCTGTGTGAGAATGAATTCGTGTTACGAGAGGGGAATGGGTTTTCCATTAGCTGTATGTGCGCCTCGACTCATCAGTATTCTATTTTTGTATATTTAATGTGCACTCTTACACGACGATTTCTCTTAAAATATGCAAATGAAAGCAGAAGTATAGTAACATGCGGTACTAGTGAAACAATAAAATTTGATTTATGAATTTTCATTAATTTTATAAGTAAAAAATTATTTCTAGGAAATTATTTTACTTTGATAGGTTATATGAACTGGATTGCGGCTGCAAAAGAAATGATCATTGTTTTTTATCAGTCACATTGAAATAAACAACAAATATAATTCTGAAAGAATTCAGAGTCAATGTTTACATATCAAACATGATCTGTATCAATTTAAAGTTTTTAATTCTAGAAATAGTTACTTTTATAATAGTAAATTTTATATTAAATATCGCATACGTGACTTCGAATTGGTCCCAATAAACGTTACATATTCATTCAGATTCAAGTGATGTACGAGACTTTTAAAATAAGAGTAAGTGGAAAAGCCATGCTTAATATTATTTCCGCTAAATTAATAAAATATCGGAATTTAATATTTTACGGTAAAAATGAGTCTAACCATGATAGTTTAATCTAGTTTAGTCCAGTTAAAATATGATTTTACTTTTGTTTGTTAATATAATTTAATACTTGCATATATTTCAATAACTTATTCTACTTTCATATTTATGGAAGCTTTTTTTACTTAGCAAATATTAAAAATTGCATATGGGGCTTTACTTGAATCGAATTATTTTCTGCAACACACGTCAGCAGGCAATTTTTAATATTTTTACTGTGAAGGACATTACAAATTATACAATTTTCTTTGTACAGAAGTTCATTCGTGTATCCACTGGGAGAAAAGAGAGACAAGAAGTAAACTTTTCCTCCCTTGGGAGAAATAAACTTCTATTACAACACTTATACATTCCTCTGTTGCTCGAACTATGAACTTCCGCCCTTAAAGTTATTATATAATGTTCAGAATTTTCGTTAATAACTATTCAAAACTATTTGATTTTATACTCTCTTCAAAGAATTACCCACACTAATCTTTCAAAATTATATATCATTCTTTTGCCATTTCAAGATTAAAAGAATTTTTGTATGAGAAAATATCAGTTTACACAGGGGATTTCCTCAATTTCGTTTGCCCAAACGAATACGGAAACGCATGATATCCGTTATAAAACAATGGATTTCCCGCCGGAAAGTTTCAACTAGTTTGCTCATAACGAAAAATGAAATGTCCGTTGGTAACCGCGGAATTTTCTTCATTTCCTCGAAAGGAGGTGAGCGGTTTTCCAATAACTTCAAGAAGTTATTGAAAAGAGCTGAAGATTTCGATGTATTGTATTTTAATATCCCAAGTTCATCTTAGCTGTGAGATGTTTAATATACTCGGAAATTTAAAAAAAAAATCAATTTTCACCCCGTTTCGATAAAGTGTTCAATAATACACTAAATAATCAGATTCTTAAATATTTCTTTCACTAAAATACAGAAAAAAATACGGAACCAAATACAATTAGTTTAGTAAAACTATTTTGAACTTGTTTTATAAACAATCAATATATTAATTAAATTATGGTAATTGTTTTATCTGTGAAGTAAAGTTTTAATGTATGGATTAAAAATATGAATATTCATAAGAACTTCGAAGTTTAGTTCTGTGCTGCTTCCAACTATTTGCTACTCGACTGAAATGAAGTCGTTTACTGGAGAATTATTGCCGTTATTTGTTTCAAACAATAAAACTTATTTTTTCGCTTTAGTACATCTCAATTGTAAAGTTTATATGATGTATGATAGGTTTTATTAAAAGTATATTTACAAATGTATTTTATTCAATGAAACATTATTTATTCTTTAAAGTGTTTTATTCATCTCTTCTTTCGTTAAAAAATTATAAAAATAAATTATTAATGTAATTTTCATTACGGAGTTTTGCTCCAGTTTTCTGCGAAAATTAAAACATTTCCTGATGTTTTAAATACTGCCTTGAAATACACGAGTATTATGATTTATACAATTTTTAGTATATTTATTTATTTCTTCAATTTAGTGCTTTAAAAAAGCATGACCCAGCTCATTGTGAGAGTTATGTATTAAATGAAAAAAATTATAATAGTTAAGCTAATAAATGAATTTTGTTTAACCACATTGAATATAAATAGTTACGAACGTTCATTTTTGTCGGCAGTTCTGTATATTAAAACTATATTTTATTATATTTATATGTAGTACTCTATATTTTTCAGCAAGCTTGAGTAAGACATTGTATATAAGACTTGTTACAATTAAACTTTGTTAATTACTGCGACTAGCAACAAAAAAATCGAAATATTAATTACACACGTTACTTTTCGAGTGACAATAACAGTTCAAAGGGAAATTATAAAGGGGTAACTAAAAGGGCAATTATACATTAAAATCTCTTGAAAGGGACGTTGTGCCCGCACTGTCTTTGACTCTGGAAGCATAAAATTAGAGACTGGGCAACAGGATACTTCTTAACAATTAGTACACTACTCTAGGTTCTATAAACAACACTCGTCTATTATGGCATGCTTTCCTTTTTCTATTATTAATAACATTTAATACGACGAAAACGCGTTTTCACATCTATAGCACGAAAACGAATCCATGCAATATTCCCTTTTGTATTGTTATTGCTTGTGTTAATTGCAATTTATAATCAAAAGCGCAGAATTAACAAATGAAATTATAAAACGAAAGTCACAACTGGTGGTGCAATATGCGTTCAACTTTATGGAACTTTCACTTGACTGTGTGCCGAATCAACTCTTTACCGTTAATTTCCGACATTATTTGTCATGTTTGCATTTTTAATTAAAACGTGTTGATTATCATGCAACTAAATTCCTCGAACGCTTCCATTTTCCAATCAGGTAAATTTGGTATCGCAAAAAAAAATATTATATGTAATATGTATGCTTTAATTGTTGGTAACTATTTAAATACTTTTTCAGTTATAAGAGAACTTTCTGGAAAACCTTACTAATCTGAGGTTGGTGAGTGCAAATGACGATTGAAAAAGTTAAATAATTTTGCAAATACATTTTCCATTTCTCTTTAAAGACCTTTCAAATAAACCCACGCACTACATGTGGTTCATGCCCTGTTTTTCTGTACTCTTTAGGGTTATGAAATTAAAATCCCATTAAGGACCATCTTGCTTTAGAAATCGAATACTTTTTCTAAATTTTGGAAATTTTATGGTTTAATATTACCCGATTATTACCAAACTTTTTATATAATCTAAATAGTTAGATCATTGCATGTCTAAAATATTTGGATTCCATTAATGAGTAAATCAACAAAGTAATAATCGGTAACTGATATTCTTTATAGTTTCTAATAATAATCCGAGAAACAAAAATAAATAGTATACACTCTGTATACAAATGTATACAAACTGTTTACAAATTTACAATGATGTGTACAAATGTATACAGGTCTATATGGATTTTTCAACTATAGAATTGTATATAATGTATATCAAATGAATCTATCATTTCTAACCTCAAATTTTTCAAATACAACTTGTTTTTACCGAAATCTTTCCTGGTTTGCAGTTATTTTATAATATTTTGCTATCGTGTGAATAACCTCGTATTTACAATAAAAAAATATTTTCGTATGGGTTGATACACATTTTTTGTTAATTTTATCTAAAAAATATCAAACAATTACACATATTTTCACACCCTAACATAATCAAATTTGAGATTTAAAATGAAAAGTTTTTAAGTTGGGTATTCCTAATTAGTAATCATCATTTTTCATTTCTTCATGTCTTCGATTTTAACACTTACGAAAAATGCACAATTGTGCCATAAAATAGAGTATCCAACCCATAGTCGACATCTTGAAGCATCTATCGAAAGAATCTGATAATAATAATGCAATGCAAAATCAATAGTACAAAACTGAACTTACCATAGTAATTAAATGCATACTATAATCAGATAAATAATGTAGTATAACAACAAGAAAAGATTAATTACGAATCAATAATTTCCAAATTTATTCTTATTATGATTCGAAGCTCTAAAATCACGTGCAGATAAACTCATTTAAATTAAAACAAAAATTAGAATTCTATACACTCTACCAGCACTAAATGAAACAATGTAAACCTAAAATAAGAACTTAAATTATTTCTGAGTAATAAATCGTAATCATACTTATATTAAAATAAATTGATTATTAATTTATTTTATTAGTAAAAACAACCAAATTAATTTTATACGTATTTATTTTAAAACTTTAAACATAAAACCAATATTTTTGTAATATTTTTTTATAGAAATCAATAACACGTGGATGTCAACAACTCTATGAAATATTCATTAACATGCGGACATTGTAAAAAAAACTATTGTTCATGAAAGTATAAAAGTAGAATAAAAGGAAAGTGTATATGGCCTGCAATAATTATATAACAAAAATATTTTTTTTAATTATATTTCACTAAACAGTTGAATGAAGGATTTTTTTAAAAACCATATTCAGTAAAAATTAATTCCATCAAGGTTATAATCAATATAATAAAAACAACCTAAAATAAAAAAAAGGGACTATATTTTTAAACGTAGATAATGAAATTTTGAAGAATACTGATCAATGTTTAAAAAAGAAACTGAATCTTTAAATATTTAGTTTTATATGAAAAAAAAAATCCTATACCTTCAAGATATCCAATGACGCGGTTTCTTACACTGATAACCATAAAACTCCGGCTTACTGATTATATTGCTTGTAATTTTTGTATTGTTTATTTACGTCCTGAGATATATTTGCAGATCGGCAACCTCGCGCCGTGTTTGACTTGTTGAAGCATGTAACATAATTATCTGTCTGGAACAACAAGGCTCTATTTCGCTGCAACATCAAAATCCGTTTTATACCATTGTTCCCAACTTAAATTGGCTTCAAAAAATTGCAATTTCATCAGTAATATTGCTTTATTGTCAAAGCTTGCATGGCCTGTAATCTGCAGTTTTATCGTGGAGTCAAAATATTTTCTACTTAAATCGCAAGGTGTGATAGTCTGAAATACTTACTTTATCAGAATGGAAACTGAAATTTGTTTAATTCGTACACCGTATGCGGGAACCTTTTGAAAATCTGTTTCATGATTATGCAACTTAAACTGGATTGACTATTTTACGATAACAAAAAAAAAACATTTTCGAATTATACTTTTTTTTATTCAATATTATAAAAGTATAATCTATTTGAATGGTTATATGAATGGTTGTTTATTTCAATACGTGTTAAATATTAAAACCACAGAGACCAGTAACCAAAGTCTATTCGAAATTATCTGTTTTTTAAGGATTAAAACCACATGCTTACCACGATGGAGAAAAGCGGAGAATTAATTAATTTACAGGGTATCACAATTCATAAAGAAAATATATTCTGATCCCCGCACAGTCAAATAATTATTTTTATTTACTTCTATGTTACGCATTAGGAATATACAACATAAATTGTCTGTACTACTTAACAAAATTTTCTCCACATTCGCTTTTGCATATGCTGTTAATGTAAAATGGACATATAGTGCACTCAGAATATTTATAATTATTCTTGACAACTTCTGTAAAATTGAAGTTATCACCAAACGTTCAGTGAAAATAAAAAATAGTAAACAAAATAATACGTCCAAACCCAGGAGATTATAAGTGAACCGACAGACCTATAATGACATGTTCTTAGTTAGACATTACTTTTTATTTGCTAAAACATCATATTCAGCTTACAACTGTTTATATTTATTGAAAAAATTATTTGCACTCAATATATTAAACATAAAATAAAAGGAAAATATCTAGTTTGATACAATTTTAAAGGTATCTTCTGTATATTATTTCCATAAAGCTTCTTCGAGCATGTCCTTAGGAGCTCGTGAGGATATCCCGGAATTACTTGTGCTGTGTTAATTAACATTTATTTAAAATTATGGGATATAGCTTTTAACATTATGATATGAACATGGAAACGCATAGTCAAAGTTTTGTATTATTGACATTACATAACCAAAGCGTACAGTTTGAAGAACCAATTAGCATTTTCTACCTTAAGAAGCAAGATATTTCTCAAAATTACGATAAACAAAAAACAAAATTTATTTCATTTTTGCATCAATTCAAGCCAATCCATTAATATTTTCACATTCGACGTCTAGTATACAAAGTTTCACTCGGTTGTTTGCGATATCAAACTGCGGTATACTCCCTGTATTAACAAAAAATTCTAAATTTTGGCAACATAAAGAAGAAATATGACAGATGTGATAAACAGATCGTGACAAAAGCAACGGAGCTACCCCGTGTAAAATGCGGAATAAACTGTTATACGCGGAAATAATGATTTACCTGAAGTTTTTGGCGTTTTAATGAACAGCATCAGGAGACGTTTGTAAGAAATCATTTCCTGACCAGGGCCTCATTCTATTTCGAATAAATTTCTGGTCGAGTATCTGCAAATTAAAAAGTGTCACAATCCTGTATTTTTTATCACAGGAGAGCAAACTTTTTCTTCAACTTCCAAAAGATTTACATTTCCAAATCAAGAAAGGTGATGGATATATAATGATATGTAGTGCAAGCATGTGCAGCGGCACTTAGCTTCAACCTGAGCCTTCTACTTAGCTGAACGTGTATGAAAAACATTACTTCCGTACAGCAACAATGATACGAATTATAAGAATACTTTCGTTTATTTTACTCATATTTATTCTCCAAAATGCATCTTACAAGGACTAACTGAATATCGACGCCTGAGTCCAAGACCCCGACAATTGACGATGACAAGAAACAAGCGGCCCATTCGGAAAGGGATTCGAAAATGCGGGCCATTTCGTAAAATACTTTCTGTATATGGGAATTTTATTGTTGTACCACTGCCGATTAGTGGCATGACATAATTATATTTATTTCGGAGATTAACAAACTTGCAAATATAATATGTGACATTAAAAATTAATAATGTACGTTATATTGAAATGCAATATCTAACATTATTATTTCTTTTCTGAAGCATGTACAGAAAAATTTGACTAATATTCATTATATCGAATTTTAATAGTTCATATTTGCGATAACAAATAAATAACAGTGTTTAGAGAAATATCATTTATATATTTCTATTTCTGTTGTATTCATGCTGGATACCTCTAACGCAGAATTTTTTTAAAATACTGACTAATAAATTAAATAAATATATAAAATATACATGATTCAATTTAATGAGGAATAATTATATATATATATATATATATATATATATATATATATATATATATATTGAAGGAAATATAGGAACATAGTGTGGTAAATATCCTGCTAGCAGGAAAAAGGTTCTTGTTATTCTTATTAAAAAATAAGATGGAGATATCTGTTGTTGTAGAAGACACTCCTCGTGCGTTTGCAAATTTTTATGAATTTTAATTAAAAACACCCGCATATCAACTTTCACAAAAGCCAGTATTGTACTGAAAAATTAGTATAACATAACCTAAAAATGGAATTGAAGAAGGAGAAGGACTCAAAAATAAACAACCCACTCTCGCAACTTTTCTAGATTTCAGAAGCTCATTTCTCACGTAATAAAATTTCGTAATTTTACCTTAAATAACAACAGGTAAAAAATGTCCTTTCGAACTAGCCAAATTTATTCAGGTGTTATCTCACAATATGAAAGATATACCTAGATATCGTGGCATACAAAACTATTTGTTAATTCTCTTTAATAACCAAGATATCAATCCAGACAACGTAACAATAAAACTTAATAACGAGAAAATTTAAACACAAGTATCAGTTAAACAACGTACTCGACATTGCCCAAAACATATATATACCCACACAAAGATGTTATAATTTCCACTGATTCTATAAGTGCGTTACGAAATCTAAACTTTAAACTATAAATTAAGATCGACCACTACATTCACGAATACATAAATAAATGAAAAGAATTTGTATATAAAAGCTTTTGTGATAGTAAAATTAATTTGACATGGATCCCTGCACACATAAATATCATAGGAAATGAACAAGTCGATGATTAGTTAAAAAAGCAACCAATAATTCATCAACTAGTCCAATACCTTTCACATGTTTGCGCTAAGAATTTATAAAGTACGCCATTGTTATAGAAACCAACCAAAACATAATTGGACTTACCAGGTTTGGGCTTAATTAACGAAATAGAGTACTTTAAATACTCTTATATCACCAGAAACAAATCGTGGCTTTACAAGAAACATTGATAGGAAAATAGAAGAATGTCTATTCAAGTCGAATACAAAAATGTTCCATGGTCTCTTGCTCTTTACATATGTGTCGCTCATATGTATATAAGTCTTTATTTTATAATATAACGTTAATGAGATGTAAAATCGACTCCAAATAACGTGCTACATCCCAGGTGAAGTAATCTATTGTACAATAATAGGAATAATGAATAAATAGTGCAGCTAGTAGATAAAATACAATGTCACAATACGTAATGTGCAGTTCATTGCGAGCACAAACACAAATTCGAAAATCCCGAAATATATGATTATTCATTTCTATTATACCTCCACACACAATTGAAAAATTCCTTGAATACCTAAGATATATGATTTATCATTTTGCATTATGAAATGAAAAAAAAAGAGTAAACAAATAGGAAACGTATTGCTTATAATCTCGCCAGATTCGTAATGTGATATTATATAATCATTTAAAATATAATACAATGCCATGAATGTTCTCAGAAACGCATACGAAGTAATACCGAGAAAAACGAAATTTTTAACAATTAAGTTTTATGCGTTAAAGAAATGGAACAAAATCTCCATCATGTTTGCAATAACTCTGGCTAAACGTTAATATTTTCACCAATATTGATCCGTCGTACAGTATATATAGTTTTATTTTCTTCCCTGGTTTTCTTCAAGTTCATGCGGGAATGAATTGTGGTATGACAATAGTATACAATTTTATTGCGAAATAAGTAAATTCGTAATTTTAACAAAATCAGTTCCAGTATGAACATTAGCGATGAACAGAACAAACCGATGCCAACTATAACAAAGGCAATCGTGCAGTCTACATAACGGGAATATTTTTGTGAATTTTCCATTTCTAAATAATTTAGTATATCCAGAAATTCAGTTTTATATTCATTTTGATACGAATCAAATAACCCTACTGAATATAGATAGTGACACCCAAATTCAAAAACCGAAATAAGCGGCGAATTAATTCCACACCTAGTGTATAACCATAAGTACATAAATTCATCACTAATTGTACTAAAAGTTTCTTCTGCAATATCAGAATTTAAATTCGAAATCAGATGTGCAGAATTTGCGGTAATTAAGCATGAGACATTTTTATATTTTATAAGAAATTCATAACAATCACTATCGTTTAGTTGCGTCTGAACGGATTTTTTAATTATGTTATGAACCACAGTATTATTCATCCCAGACAGACCTAGAAGGTTTTCAGGATTATCGTCCATTAATACAATAGTTGACTCTTTAAGGTCTTTCAATGATTCAAATTTGTTCACGACAAAGTTGGAAATTTCGAGTTCAGTCATTTCATCAACCATTTCGGAAAATAATGTAACTGACATAACTAACAGGAAAGCGAATATGATCCTTTCACGTTGCGTCTCAGGATATTTGGCAGGGATTCCAAATATGGCATTCTTGATGTTATGTATTGACCAATACTGGTGATTAAATGATAATAATTTTGTAGTAATAAATACAAGAAGCACAGCTAATACAATAGCAGTAACGTTTAGAAACAAATGTCGAGGCAATTGGAATACTTTATCCTGTTTTACAGGAACTAGTATTGCGTATCGGTAACCATTCGTAAAAATTCCTCGTTGAAAATGTTCTTGTATGGAATGAAGTACCCCGTCATCCAATGTAACAGGAGTGCACCAGTAATCAATACGTTTGTAAATATACAAATCATCCTCGGATTCATTTTTCCTTGTATTGTTTGCAGTACTTAACCAAGAATCTGGATAGTAATATTACCAGTTTATTCTAAAATTATATATTTTTTTTAGATTTTCTGTGACGTCATAATCTGTTGACCTTATGGAAGCGATATTACCATCAGAATTTAGCTCCACATTTTCTACATCGACGTTGTCTACTGCATGACCTACATTAAATGTATATCCGTGAAAATCTTGTAACTTGTGTGGAAACAATTCTGTCGTAGACATTAGTGTATTTTTTGATAAAATATTTGTGAAAGAATTAAAGACGTACACAGTTGATGTATTTAGGTCAATTGAAGAACTATGCCAAGTCGAGGATGTATTACGGAAAACGAGCTCAATCAGAGTTATTTGCAGCATTTTTCGGATCCAACCAGCCTTCAGATGACTCTTTACCTGTTCCTCTTTTTTCTTGACAAATGTAATAATTAATATCTTTGATAACTCCTGAAAACCACCTAATTGAGCAGTCGCAACAAATAACATATCGAATAATTTTGAAAAAGATTGATCACTTTCACTATTGAATAACACCGCGAAAAGTGTAGACGATCCAGGTCGTTTTAAATCCGATATGTTTGCCCATAAGTGTGATGATCGCATCCAGAATTTGCCAGGATAGTGCTGAGATTGATTTAGTGTCTCAAGAGTAATCACGAACGTCGGATATGATCGAAATATTTGTTCTTAAATTTGGCTAAAAATAAATCTGAATTGTTCCGAACGATCGTCAATGATTAACGCGACTTGCTGATAACTCTTACTTTCCAGTATATGCTTTTCAATTTTATCAACGAAAGTCTTTTCTGTTGCGCTCATGAGTATATACAGATTCAGAATAAATAAGAGAATTAGCTTCATAGTGACGAGTAAAACTCGCTCTAGAAGTGTAAGAACAAATCTGTATAAATCGGAATAGTTAGGTGCGCAGAATCTACTTTAGACACTCTTTTGAAGGGATCGACTGTAACCGCATTTCATTCTAGACTAAAAATTCCATTGAGTATCCACTGCACATACTATTCGCAGGATAATAAATATTATATGAAGTTTGTTGCTAACCGGTTCAATATTGATATATAGGACACGATTTCGATGGCAACATTCCGCAAGCAAACAAAACTTCATATTACAAATGTAATTAGAGATAATACGAGTATTGATGTTTAACGGCAACAATTAAAAACAAGGGGTTATATGTGAAACAAGGAGATGATAAAAATAATAATAATAATAAAAAATTAATTGAAAAGTTTTTTTTAAAAATAGGGGGGGGGGAGGTTATATATTAAAACATAAAAAAGCTAATAATGAATTAAAAGGGGAAGATTAGCTTGGTTAAAAGGGGTGAATTAGCTTGACGTTTCGACCCGTGTTTGGGTCATCTTCAGAATAAAATTTTGAATTCCATGAAAAAAATTTAAACTTAATTAAACAAATTTTATATGAAAACGGCTATCCTCCTCTCATGGTAAACCAATGCATTAATAAGAGAATAAATATATTAAATTTCAACCAAAATAATAACAATAACAATTCGAATAATGATTTCTCTAAAACAATTAGTTGTCCGTACATAAAAGGTTTAAGTGAAAAAATTGCAAGAATTTTCAAAAATAATAATATCAGAATTTTATCCACCCCCTTCAATACTAATATCGCTAGAATAAAGCCGGGAAAAGACATTTTACCAACAAAAAAACAACGGGATGTTATCTACGAAATATCTTGTGCACACTGCAACAAATCGTACATAGGCCAAACATACAGACCTTTGGAAGTGCGACTTAAAGAACACAAAAGAAACTTTTTAACATCAAACAAAGAACAACATACTGGTCTAACGCATCATAGAAACGAGACAGGACATGATTTCGACTATGATAACACCAAGATACTTGCTAGAGAAAAGAACTGGAGAAAAAGGTGCCATATGGAAAATTTTTTCATTAAAAAAAAAGAAAACACTGTCAACATTAGATTTGAAAAATCCTATCTACCGGATATTTATAATTCGCTATTAAATTAATTTCTTAAATTTTATTTTGTTATTTTCATTTAAATGCCGTTCATGTATTCTGTTTACTTTCTCGTTGTTTATTTTGTTCCCCTACTACCTATAAATACGGCACCCGAAACATTCAAAATTTTATTCTGAAGATGACCCAAACACGGGTCGAAACGTCAAGCTAAATTTCCCCTTTTAATTCATTATTAGCTTTTTTATGTTTTAATATATAACCCCCCCCCCCCCCCCTATTTTTAAAAAAAACTTTTCAATTAATTTTTTATTATTATTATTATTTTTATCATCTCCTTGTTTCACATATAACCCCTTGTTTTTAATTGTTGCCGTTAAACATCAATACTCGTATTATCTCTAATTATTAAAAGCGGCCGAGAAACTGTATTGTTTAAAAAAAAAAAATTACAAATGTAAATTGGAAAATTAAGTACTTAAACCGTACAATAAAGGAATTCTGGTATCCTTCTAAAACTGTGATCAGGTCTCTTATGAGCTCTGGAATACAGTGGCCTGAGATGGCATATATAAAAAATGTACCATTTGGTATTACCCTTTGAGTCCCATATTTCAAAGGATATACTAATTATTTAAAAATGTATGGTACACATAGTTTTCGTGGTCGCTGATTATATTTGTCAATATTACAGTATATTTAGTAATTTTATTGTTTTTGTTTTTGTTAATTACAAATTTAGGCTTATAAATTCTAATTACGACAAGCTATACAAAATTGCACCAATAATAACTCATCTTTCAGATAATTTCTTAAAATGTTATAAGCCCACTAAAGAGCAAGCAATTAACGATAGTATGATTAAATTTAAAGGCAAAAGTTCGCTCAAACAATGCCTTCCTGTAAAACCTATAAGAAGAAGTTTTAATGTTTCGGTGAGGGCGGATAAGTATGGTTTTGTTTGCCAATTTCAGATATGGAAAAATTAATCAAAGATCGGTGATATTTTTAGGGGAAAGAGTTGTTACAGACCTATTTCGCGTTTTAATTTCGAAATATTATCATTTATATTTTGATAACTACTTCACAAGCGTAAATCTAATGATATCTTTAAAACGTGTTGGCATTCTAGCTTGCGGCACTGTCAGAAGTAGACGTAAAAACTTCGCGAAGAACCAGAACATTGATAAGCATATAAGTAAAGGAGAGAGTAAATTTCGAACCTCTTTCAAGGGAATTTGTCGCAGCAAAATTCAGCACTTCGTTTCCTTGACTATATCAGACATGAACATCTTTTTCGAGCGGGATTACCTCACACTCATTTTATAAGTTTTGGATAAAGATTCGTTATAACATACAACATGTGCTATTGTAATAAATCATTATGACCACAGGGCAAACTGTTTGTAGTAAATCAGATAAAGATGGCTGCATAACTAAAGGAAAGGTTAAAATTTACATGTTTCAGTCACTGTCTTGCACAAGTTGAGTCCTTTGTCTGGGGTATACTGCGGATCAAGGTAATCGATTAAAAAAATGTAATAAACAGAAATAAAACCCAAATATTAGAAACATTTATTAATTTATTCCAATTTAAGTTACACATAGCGTTTCACGAAACACAAATCACACGTGAAATAGAACTATTATTCGTAGCGGGTGTATAATCTGATTTTCTGCCCTATTTGTGAGCGAAAAATCTAATGTTATTCAGGAAAATTGGATACATATAACAAAAATGCCTGACTCTTCCAACTTTTAGTTTATTATCATAAACTCCAATTTTTTACCCATTATGTAAAACAAGTAAATTCTTATCATGAACGTAGGCATCAATCGCATTAAACCCTAAATAACTATAAATTAAAAAAAAAGAAGATTTTAAACAGCATATGTTATATTCGTGTTATCAAGCAGAATACATGAAACCATTATTACTACTGATATAAATCAAGGAAATATTTTTATCTTATCCCGAACAAGGATTCGGCGAACATTAAAAAATCTATTTTGGTTTCTCATCAAAATACTCCTGCGTTTGTGCATTATGCACCACTTGGACCAAAACGGAGTTAGAAACGTGGACATTTTAAATTTAGACAAAAGCACTTCCAAAACGAATGCTAAAATTGCACCAAACCAACCAGTACTGATAATAAAAAATGCGATTGAATAGTCTGCATAATAAGAACGATTTTTGTGAATGTTTAAATCTAATAATTTCCTTAAACCATCAATCTCATCTCGACCGTGATCAGTATCAATATCGCCTAACCCTACGGATAATAAGTACTTGTACTTTATTTGAAAAACAAACAGTAGAGGAGATTGTATTCCACAAATTGTATGCAACCAAATGATACAGAAATCTTCTGTTATAAGATGGTACTTGTCCTTTGATAATTCATGATTTAAATTCAGGAATTCAGAGCCAACTTTTTCTGTTATTAAACAGGAGACATTCTTATAGAAGATAAGGTCTTCGGAACAATCCCCTTCATCAATTGACAAAGTTATTGATTTCGTGATTATACTTTGGATCTCACTGTTATTTATCCTGGATAGTTTCAAGAGGTCCGTAGGATCCGCATCCACAAATAAAATATCTGATATGGCAAGATCAAATAGTGTTTCAATTTTTGTCGGGACCAATTTGGAAATTTCACGTTCGGTCATTTCATCGATCATTTCAGAAAACATTGTGAGGGATATAATGAACAGGAAGGCAAATATAGCTCTTTCCCGTTGTGATTTGGGGTGTACAGCAGGTATCCCAAATAAAGCATTCATTATATTTTTTATCGACCAATATTCCTGATTGTATTTTAGCAGGTTCGAAATAATAAATATTACAACTACGGACATAATTATTATGCCAATATTTAGAAACAAATGCCGTGGTAATTTCGATACTATTTCATATTTCACAGGAACTATAAGTCCGTACCGACTGCCGCTCATTAAAATTCCTCTTTGCGTATAATAATATATCGATATATTTTCTTCCGAATGCAATTGAAAGGGACTGCTGATGTAGTCAACTCTTTTGTGAATGAATAAATCGTCTTCTATATTGTTACTACTTGTGTTATTTGCACTCGCAAGCCAAGTATCTGGGTAGTAATATAACCAGTTAATTGTAAAATTACACAAACTTTGTAATTTTTCAGTTATTCTAAAATCTGTTGAATCTATTGAAGCAATATTACCATTGGAATCCAAATTAACATCATCTTGTGTCAGGCCTTGAATGTTAAGGGCTATATTAAATGTGTACCCATAAAAATCTTGTACTTTATCTGGAAACAATTCTGTCGTCATCCATAGTGACTTACGAGTGTAGATATTTGTAAAGGGATTAAAAGTGTGAACAGTTGACTCAATTTCGTCATTGAAGTAACTGTACGTATTTTGCGAAATATTTTGAAAAATTACTTCAATCACCGTTACGTGAAGCATTTTTTTCTCCCAGCAAATTTCTAGATATTTTCTCATACTTTCGTGCATTTTCCAGCCAAATGCAATTACTAAAAACTTCGGTAACTCATGAAAATGAGCTAATTGCGCAGCTATAATAAATATTTCATCAAATAATTCCGAAAGTGAAAACCCGATGTCGCTGTCGAGTAACGTCACAAAAAGTGTAGAGGTCCGAGGTAGTATTAGACTCTCAATATCTGACCAAATATGTGACGTTTCTATTCCGGCTTCTTCTATAAATTTCTCGGATTCGTTTAGAGCTTGTATAGTAGTTAGAAACGTTAAATGTTTCTCTAGTATTTGTTGTTCTGTTAATCGAAAACTTGATCTGAACTGTTCCGATCTATCATCAATAATCAGAGCTACTTGTGTATAATCATGTGTCTCTTGCATTCGGCTGTTGAGATGATAAATAAAGGTCTTGAATTTTGCACTGGAAACTTGCGAAATATTCGGAAGTAATAGAAGCAAAAAGATCATGATTGACCAAGAAAATAGAATTTTCCAATATGAAATTCGTTTTTAAGAACGTAAAGAGGAAAAATGTTCATACATTCATTATTCTTAATTTCATATATGTTCTGAATAAGATTGTAAAATTATATTTTTAAATGCTCTATATGTCAGCCTCTATGTGGTAGGTAACGGCGACGGCTAAATGAATACTAATAATTTGAATTTATTTCTCGTTTCATATACTGCGCACAATGCAGTAAATATTATATGAAGTTGGTGGCAAAGATTGACCAGGTTAGATTAGAGTTGTGTAGTGAAGTAAAGGTTGGGTAACATTCCTTCTCGTCCTTTCTTCGTCACTTATAAATATATTGATCGCACATACCAGTGACTCACATATATGGACGAAAAAAATGTTTAATTACATGATTAAAATACAACGTTTACTGAAAAATATATTATAATTTCACTAAAGAGATTCGCAGATACTATGAAATATTAGCTGGAGCAAGCAGTGCCACTTCGCCAAACTGGCCAAATATTCGATGTTTATATATATATATATATATACATTAGTACAGATACTTTGCAGAAATACCGAAATATTCGTGAAGGTAAAGAAATATTTTCATACATGCGGGTAGTTGAAAAGATGCTAACGATCCTGTAGGGTGGTTTAAGGGATAGTTGATGTAGTTGAGACAAAAACTATGTTTACTTTTAGTTCGCCATATATAAAAAAGACTTCTTTACAGTAAATAAATTCTTTTAAGGAACGAACCGATTGAAAATAATATAGAAATGTTTAGAAATGTCCAAGCTATGGCATTTTAACATCTAATGCATTTGGTAGGTTTAAGCCGTTAATTATTTTATTTTATTTTATCCGATTGAAAATTATATTGCTTTCAAAATCTATATGAAAAATGGAATCAAACAATTTTTTGGGTCTAATGAACACATCAATTTCTGTGCTGTTTGAACAGAAATTACATTTTCCGAAATCCAAAATGGCGGACCCAATATAGAGTACGAGAATGCAAAAAATCGCGTGAATTCTGTGACATTGTGTAGACGGTGGTTTTTTGAGGCAGCTGATCACGAATATGGCCAGAATTGAGAAAGTTGTACGTACTATTGATATTCTGAGATACTTTGTAAATGAAAACTCTCTGCGTTTTATAGCGTGGAGACTATCTATATACAAGAGAAAGTAAGTTTTAAAATTGCTGCACCTTCAATTCAACATCGCGCAAAGATTAATTTCAGTTGGATATGGGGCGAAGTTTTTAAAATTAAATGTAAGCATTTTGGCTTAAAGACTTTAGTCAATATTTGGAATCGAAATAAAATTTTGGAGCTTATAATGTATACATTAACTTAAATTTAAAAAATTAGCTCAAATTCGAACTGACATTCTAGCTTACACGATGTTGAATTTTAGATGTAAGAGTTGTAAGGTTAATTTTTGTCTGTGTAAAGCCAGAATTATTTTCTTTTTTTTTTTTTGTTTTTTCAAATTTTTTTATTTTTTTTGTATTTTTCTTTATGTTATTTTTTTTTAATTTTTGAACATTTGTTTATATTTTTTTATTTTTTGTATTTGTGAATAAGTATTATGTTTTCTGAATATTAGTAGCATAGTTCCGTACTATGAGTATCGCATAATAATTAACTTTTTATTTTCATTTGGTATAAAACTATGACTTTTTTGTATATCGGGAACGGCTGGCGCAGTACTGAATCTTTTATTCAATCTTTTAATGGTTTTATTGTGCTCGAGTGTGGAACAGTTTTTAATGCTGATATTTTTAAAGTTCGATTTAGCCCAAATGCAAAGTCTTGTAGATGTTAGTAGAGCACCATGTGGCTTTGCTAAAAGGCTCTGTCTGTATGCTTCTCTTTTCAACGTCGCTCCTAACCCATCGCAAGCATTTTTTCCATGAGCTGTCGCCGTACAATGCCATTCTGCTTTAATACCGAAATCATCAAAAAGGTACAATTACTTACGTAAATGTCACTTTCTTTTGTAATTGTTTCAATGTCTACGGCCAGTAACAGTAGTTTACAGTTTTGATGGATGATGCAAACACACACCGTATGCGTTCCCGGACCTCCGGCTAGAATGCAATGCCGAGGCCCAATTTTGACAAAGGTACTAAATCCAATATGACTCTCACTGTCACACTATTCTGTATAATTAACGTTCAATTCTTTTAAGCCTAACAAAAAGAATCTTTTTTGAAATAATGTTCTTTTATTTCCTTTTTTTCACAGAAATGACACCATTTTTTCCAGGCACTTTTACCACATTTTGCTGGCGGTTGTGCTAAAATGCCGTGTTCTTCTCTTAATTGCTTCCCTTTCTTTGCCATTTTTCTTGTTGCAGTACATTCTTTAGCTATTTTGCGAATACTCCAAGATTGAGGAAGTATTGTTAATATTTGCAGTCTTCGAGGATCATTTTCATCTAAGTTTTTATAGCTTTCTTTTAATTAATTAATAGCTCTTCCAATTCAGTCGCTCATTCTAATTTTTTTTGAATTCTAATACTTTGTAATGAATTATTCCTGTCTATTTGCAACTCTTTCTTCATCATATGATACTTCAAGTGTAGAAGTTGCATATTTTCCTCGACAATCACGACAAATTTGGGATTCATTAGGGATATTAGGATATAGTCATCCGATATTCTTCATAAAACTTTTCCTATGTGCCCCTTTTCACCCTTTTTCCAGAAAGAATTGCAACACCGATCTCTCTACAACCCTGACATATTTATTTAAAATATGAAATCAAATCCGAAATGCAGAATGTAATGTAAAATAAAAATGACAATATAGGTCAAAAATACTTCAAGAAATATATCTTTCCGCATAGAAGTAATAAACTCATAAGCATACTCATCTATATGAAAATTAAACGATTTTGAGTACACAGAGGTCTTTCTTAGGGGAGCCGTGATGAGATCGTTCGAAGCCAATTGCTCACTCAAGAAAGTAAACCCCAAAAGGGGAAGGCTTCATTGGGGACCAACATTGGATCGTAGCCGAAAAGAGGCGAGGAGATTATTTAATCGAGCAAAGAAAGCTGATACAGCAGAAGTCTGGCTTACAAGGATAGGTTGAAAGCCTATAAAAGGCAGATTAGAGAGTCTCAGATAAATGCGTGGCGGGAGTTCTGTTCGGAAACGGGGAGTATACCCTCTACTGCAAAATTAGCGGGAATATTATCCAAAGGAAATGATGGTAAACTACGATTTATCAAAGGAGAAAATGGAGAGTTTGCCAAATCTCCGAAGGAAACCCTGGAAAGGTTGCGTTAAAATTTTTGAGGCGTTAAAATTTAATTTAAAATTTAAATTAAAATCGCCGGGACCGGATGGCATATACCCGGCCCTCCTTCAGGAAGGCCTGGGGGCCATCCTGAGACCATTGACTGGACTTCTTCGGGGGTGCATTGCGCTTGGATACACACCTAAAGAATGGAAGAAATCACGAGTTTCGTTTATACCAGAAAGTTGGAAACAGGAACTACGTGGAGGCAAAGGACTACAGACCGATCAGCCTAACATCTTTCCTCTTAAAATTATTGTAAAGATTGGTTAAGAGGTATCTGATACAAGGTCCTTTGGTTCGCTCACCTCTTCATGGGGAACAGTATGCCTACCAGGCTGACAAATCTGCTGAGTTGGCACATATGTCAGCCGGGGGCTTTATAGAGAAGCAACTCAGTACGAAGGGAACGTGCATCGGTGCTTTCCTAGATATTGAGGTTGTTTTTAACCGCACCTCCGTAGAAGTGATACGGAAAGGAGTGGAAGAACATGATGTGTCCTCAAGGTGGAGTGTTGTCCCCACTTCTTTGGAACCTGGTAGCTGATAGCTTGAACTCCTTGATAGCTAGTATCAGGAAATTCAACGGTAGCGAATCTATGCGATTAAATATGCAGACGATATTGCTAGCCTCGTTAGAGGTCCTGAGGGTTGTGGAAAAATGGTGCAACGAGAAAGCGCTATCGATACAACCGGAAAAAATTGCCGTCATCACTTTTTCTAGAAGATATAAGATCAAAAAACTCAGGGAAATGGTGATTGGCGGGAAGCAGGTGCCACATGCCAGCGAAATCAAATATCTTGGAGTAACCCTGGATAAAAAGTTAAACTGAAATGGTCGTCTGGAAGATAAATGTCAGAAAGCAATTGCCACTTTCTGGCATTGTAGGAAAGCTCTTGGTAACAGTTGGGGTCTAGGACCGAAACAGCTGCTCTGGAATACCAACAGATTGTGTTACCAAGGATTACCTGTGGGGCGCCAATTTGGTGGCAGATGACAGAAAAGACCCAAGTTCAACAAAAATTGAATAGAATACAGGCTATGTTCCTCAGGGGCATTTGCTCAGTAAGGAAGAGTAAACCCATAACCGCAATGAGGTCCCTTTTGGGCGTACCGTCCATGGCTCAGGCAGTAAAATGCGAAGCCATGAGAACCGTGTATAGACTCAAGAGCTTGGGAAATTTTACATGTAAGCAAGATTGGTTTAACCACTTTTTTCGAGGAAATCTGAGAGACATATGGCACCAACCACAAGATAAGATCCAGACACACCACACGGGTGAAAACAACTTTAAGGTTTGCTTCCCCAAGAGGAAGGACTGGAGAAATAAATCAGCAATACCCAGAAATGGCATCATCTGGTTCACAGATGGGTCCAAAACCAACCTCAACAAGTCGTTAAATCAGCTTTAGTCAGAGATACAAAGACCTGCCTAGGTAACCTGGCTATAAGAAACAAACTCAGCCTGACCTGGATATCTGGCCATATGAGCTGGAAAGGAAATGAAAGAGCGGACACCCTTGCCAAGCCGGGAATAGTTAATGGAACTAACTTGACTGGAACGGTGGCACTGCCATTTCAAGAAGGATTTAACCTGTTGGAGAGTCAAATGAAATCCCAACAGGTTAGAATGCAGCACAACCAAAAGCCTTGCAGGAGAGCTGCAGGCGGACCGATGGGCTGAAAAACTGATCGAATTAGATAGAACAGAAATAAGAATCTCTAAAATGTACTTATATAAATACTAATGAACCTAGATTTGTTATAAGACAAATGCCCATATAACAAGCATGAAATACCAGAGCTATAACTTATATACTTCATAATTATAAATCAATTTGATTTTTAGCTTGTGGTAGGGTTATCACATGGAAAAAGGTGACGAAATATAAATAGATGGGATTTGAAGGTATTAATTGATGTAATGTTACGAATGTCAGGTGGCAGGGACTCCCAAAGTCTAATGCCATAAACTCTAAAGGAGTGTTCAAGGGCAACAGTACGATGAGAGGGAAGGACAAATTTAGAAGTGGATGTGATGCGATTTGAGCGACGGAGATCTGTAGAGACTAATGGGAAACGGTTAAATAAGTAAGATGGGGAGCTAGAAGAAAAAGTGGAAAATAATAATGAACCAAAAAAATAATTTCTACGAGAACTGACTGTCAGCCAATTTGCTTTAATGCGATATGGTGTGATGTGTTGATCGCGTCTAATAACATATATGAAACGCAGACATGTATTTAACAATCGTGTTAATTTTAAATTTAAGGACATTGTGAGATCGTTATAAACAAGACAATAATAATTGATAATAGGTATGATGAGGGCATTGACTAACAACAATTTGATGGACGGATAAAGTATGTCCTCGATATTTGAGGCGATATAAGACACCATGAACCCTACGACATATGTGGGAAACATGCGAGTTCCAAGACAAATCGCAGGATAAATGGAACCCTAGAGTTTTAACATCTTAGGCGATAGGCATATGACATAAGTCATGTGTTATTGTAATAAGTCATTTTGCCTACTATCACAGATCTCCAAGGCAAACTGTTTGTAGTAAATCAGATAAAGATGGCTGCATAACTAAAGGAAATGTTAAAATTTACATGATGCTGTCACTGCGTTGCACAAGTTGAGTCCTTTGTCTGGGGTATACTGCGGATCAAGGTAATAAATAAATAAAAATGTAATAAACAGGAATAAAACCCAAATATTAGAAACATTTATTAATTTATTCCTATTTAAGTTACACATAGCGTTTCACGAAACACTTTTCATAAAATAACAGCATCACACGTGAAATAGAACTATTATTCGTAGCGGGTGTATAATCCGATTTTCTGCCCGTATTTGTAAGCGAAAAATCTCGTGTTATTCAGGAAAATTGGATACATAAAACAAAAATTCCTGACTCTTCCAACTTTTAATTTATTGTCGTAAGCTCCAATTTTTTGCCCATTATGTAGAACAAGTAAATTCTTATCATGAACGTAAGTTTCAATCCCATTGAACCCGAAATAACTATCAATAAATAGAGGATTTTAAATAACATGTGTTATATTCGTGTTATCAAGCAGAATACATGAAACCATTATTTCGATTGATATAATTCAAGGCAATATTTTTATATTATTTCGGCGTTAAATCTATTATTTTGGTTTCTCATTAAAATACTCCTGCATTTGTGCATTCTGCACCACTTGGACCAAAACCGAATTAGAACCGTGGACATTTCAAATTTAGACAAAAGCACTTCGAAAACAAATGCTAAAATCGCACCAAACCAACCAGTACTGATAATAAAAAATGCGATTGAACAATCTGCATAATCAGAACGATTATTGAAAATGTTTAAATCTAATATGTTCTTTAAAATATCAATCTCACCGTGATCTTCATCAGAATCAGTATCACCTAACCCTACGGATAATAAGTACGCGTACTCCCTTTGAAAAACAAAAAGTAGGGGAGAATGTATTCCACAAATTGTTTGCAACCAAATGATATTGAAATCTTCTGTTATAAGATGGTACTTTTCCTTTGATAATTCATGATTTAAACTGAGGAATTCAGAGCCAACTTTTTCTGTTATTAAACAGGAGACATTCTTATTGAAGATAAGGTCTTCGAAACAATCCCCTTCTTCAACAGACAAAGTTATTGATTTCGTGATTATACTTTGGATCTCACTGTTATTTATCCTGGATACTTCCAAGAGGCGCGTAGGATCTTCATTCACAAATAAAATATCGGATATGGCAAGATCAAATAATGTTTCAATTTTCGTCGGGACCAATTTGGAAATTTCACGTTCGGTCATTTCATCAATCATTTCTGAAAAAATTGTGAGGGATATTACAAATAGAAATGCAAATATAGCTCTTTCCCGTTGTGATTCAGGGTGTACAGCAGATATCCCAAACAAAGCATTCATTATATTTTCTACCGACCAATGTTCCTGATTGTATTTTAGCAGGTTCGAAATAATAAATATTACAACTACGGACATAATGATTATGGCAATATTTAGAAATAAATGTCGTGGTAATTTCGATACTATTTCATATTTCACAGGAACTATAAGTCCGTACCGACTACCACTTATTAAAATTCCTCTTTGAGTATAAGAATATATCGATATATTTTCTTCCGAATGCAATGGAAAGGGACTACTGTCATAGTCAACTCTTCTATGAATGAATAAATCTTCTTCTATATTGTTACTACTTGTGTTATTTGCACTCGCAAGCCAAGTATCTGGGTAGTAATATAACCAGTTAATTGTAAAATTACACAAACTTTGTAATTTTTCAGTTATTCTAAAATCTGTTGAATCTATTGAAGCAATATTACCATTGGAATCCAAATTAACATCATCTTGTGTCAGGCCTTGAATGTTAAGGGCTATATTAAATGTGTACCCATAAAAATCTTGTACTTTATCTGGAAACAATTCTGTCGTCATCCATAGTGACTTACGAGTGTAGATATTTGTAAAGGGATTAAAAGTGTGAACAGTTGACTCAATTTCGTCATTGAAGTAACTGTACGTATTTTGCGAAATATTTTGAAAAATTACTTCAATCACCGTTACGTGAAGCATTTTTTTCTCCCAGCAAATTTCTAGATATTTTCTCATACTTTCGTGCATTTTCCAGCCAAATGCAATTACTAAAAACTTCGGTAACTCATGAAAATGAGCTAATTGCGCAGCTATAATAAATATTTCATCAAATAATTCCGAAAGTGAAAACCCGATGTCGCTGTCGAGTAACGTCACAAAAAGTGTAGAGGACCGAGGTAGTATTAGACTCTCAATATCTGACCAAATATGTGACGTTTCTATTCCGGCTTCTTCTATAAATTTCTCGGATTCGTTTAGAGCTTGTATAGTAGTTAGAAACGTTAAATGTTTCTCTAGTATTTGTTTTTCTGTTAATCGAAAACTTGATCTGAACTGTTCCGATCTATCATCAATAATCAGAGCTACTTGTGTATGATCCTGGGTCTCGTGCATACAGCTATTGAGATGATAAATAAAGGTCTTGAATTTTGCACTGGAAACTTGCGGAATATTCGGAAGTAATAGAAGCAAAAAGATCATGATTGACCAGAAAAATACAATTGTCCAATATGAAATTCATTTTTACGAACGTCAAGACGAAAAATGTTCATATATTCATTTTTCTTAATTTCATATATGTTCTGAATAAGATTGTAAAATTATATTTTTAAATGCTCTATATGTCACCCTCTGTGTGGTAGGTGACGCTGCGACGGCTAAATGAATACTAAAAATTTGAATTTATTTCTCATATACTACGCATAGTGCAGTAAATATTATATGAAGTTGGTGGCAAAGATTGACCAGGTTAGATTAGAGTTGTGTATTGATGTAAAGGTTGGGTAACATTCCTTCTCGTCCTTTCTCCGCCACTTATAAATGTATTGATCGAACAGACCATTGTCTAACATATTTGTACGGAAAAAAAAAATTTTACTACATGATTATACCATTAAAATTTTACCATTGATAGTAGATTTTGATGCAAATCCTTCTTTCGATGTGGATTTCTTCATTCGTAGTCTATTTTAGATCGAAATCCTTCTTTCGTTTTGGATTTCATCATTCATTGTCTATTTTAGATCCAAATCCTTCTTTCAATGTGAATTTCACCAACGATGCAAAATTTATATCTAAAACCTTTCCATGAGAATTTTTAAGTAATTTTGTATGTATATGTATTGGACGCAGAGAGGTTGGAAGTTTGTCATTACAAACATTGCGTCATTACTGCGTAGTGGGGGATCCGATGCTTCTCTTACTTCGGTCAATATAGCCAGGTTAGGTTAGGTTAGGTTGTTTATTCTACTGTAAAAGGAATATAACGAAATTATCACGTGCGATTTTAATTTACTACTGTTCGCTATCCGCATACGTAGCGATAAAAGCGAGCATGGGCAAACAGTACGAGGAGTAGGGGTCCCCCAGGCAACACTAGCGTCACTGAGCGGATTAGGTTATTGGCTTCAATAAGGTTACACGAAAACTTCGCCAGTGCCAACCGCATGATGAAAACATAGATGGATCATATGATATTGTTACCATGGTATGGTTACAAATATAAATCATTCGAAATTTGGTTTGTTTATTAAGTACGGTCATTATAATTTTGGGAAAATTAACACAGATACATATATACTTAATTATGTATTTCTGTCAAATTTTATGATACATTAATTTAGTTCTTGAAGCGTAAAATAAAACGTTCAAAGATCAAATTGGAAAGTCTTCATGGTAATCAATTGGAAGATCTGGTTTCTTGTCATATATTCACAAAGACTTGTTTAAAGGAACTTAAAAGGAGGTTGTGAAGATTCAGTTGCGTTTTCTAACAATAGTTGTTCGCTACATATGGTTCGATACTTCAAGGACAGGTTACATAGTATCAAATTTATATTCATATGGTTACATAGATGTTTTGAATCTATGATTTTGAAGTTCAAATTATTTTTCCTATGGTTATATAGGTGTAGCAGCTTGAAAATGTATTGAATAGTGAGACAGCAAAAACCCGGAATAGTACGTTTCAAGCACCATTATTGTATTTTTAAAATTTTGTCCGACATTTTGGGTCTATCATTATAAATTTTTACAACATAACTTCAGTTTTGTAATCAAAGACCTCCAAAAACAACCGAATATCTGGATGCAAGCAAAATGGTTTGATTTATTCCAAATGCGTCCGCCATATTGGATCCACGATTTTTCAAGCGACCTGAATAACAATTATACACCACGTTTTAATAAAAAAGATTTTCCCTCATTTTTTAACACTTTTTTTAAGAGCAAAGCCGCCATTTTTAAACTCGTCCGATACGTTGCTCTGCAATACCATATTGTTGATAGTCTCACTAGTATTTCTGTGAAAAATTTATTTAATTCGGATAAGAATCGCACTGTCGAGGGAATGTTGTCCTAAATGCTGCACTGTGCGCCCGTCGAACCATTCGCCTCCTCGTCACATAGCGCTATGACGAAATCTAAGCGTTGCGCTCTTAAAAAAATCATAACTTCAGAACGAAAAGAGACTCCGTCAATTTGTTTTTAATGAACCGTGAAATATTCTCCTATATGATGGTATATTCTTAAAGAAAATTTTGGTATAATCTTACCATAAGTTTGCTTTATAAGTTGAAAAATGTATTATCCCAATTTTTTAACGAATTTTAAAATAATATTTTGTTAGTTTATCAGAAAACTGCTCACCGGTACGAAAAATATGCACTTTGCCGAATTAAATACGATAGTTAGAAAAATAGTTATCGTAATTTTAAGAAATTCAGTAAATACGATGCCACGGCCGCAATTTAAAATTTTAGGAAAATATTCTACCAGAACATTTTTCATGTCTGTACCCATCAAGTATTTCATTTTCGCAGAATCCGGTAACATCGTCTCTCAGTTTTCTCAGTTTTGATATAGTTAACGTGAAATGACTCTATATAGACACACTCCACTTAAAGAAAGACTAGTTGTCGCGAGGAACCTACACTCAAATCTAAGAACACTACCAAAAAGATAAGGAACAGTACATCAGTGTGATGAACAAGTTCAGGGCATGGTTAAACAAGCTTGTCAACATGTTTTCCAGAAGATAATATAAGTTGATGTATCCAAAATAATATTGAGGAAATACAAGAGTTCTTGCCTACTAATCATTGGCTTTGCGGTTTCCAGTTGATTGAAACTACGCTATTGCGCATAGTAAGAAAGAAAGTCAAATTCAGTAGAAGACGTTGAATATTAATTGTGAAAAGAGTAATTTAATTTTTCAAAAACTAAAATACGGAATTTTGTTACTAAAACCAATTGTAAATTAAAAACTCGCAAATTAAATCTATAAATAAATACTAAGCACATATTTCCAAATGGCTAAATATAATTCAAACCAACATTTCAATTTTCTCTTTAACAACGATGCGGTGTACACAATAATAACTAGTGTTAATTTTGCTTATTTTCTTGATATTATGGCGAGGTTGACGGTAAAGTTTGGTACACCACTTATACCAATAATGATGCTGAATTGCGGAAGTTCGAAATTTCGGCACTCTCAATTCCAGGATGAATATTACAATCGCAACAAACAAGCCTATACCAATAACAGCGAAAGGACTTGTGCAGTCTATATATTGTGAGTATTTTTTCGGAATTTGGGTCTGTAATAACTTTAAAACATTTTCAATCTCTTGTCTGTCCTCGTTTATAAATGGATCGCCTAATCCTACCGAAAATAAATGTTTGTAACCAGAATTAAAAACCCAGTTTAGTGGAGAATTCAGTCCACACAATGTGTGCATCCAGACTACTGAAAACTCTTCTGTTAGTAAACTTAAGATGTGTCTTGTAATTTCATGGTTTAAATTAATTATTCCATTCCCAACATCTTCCGTAAGTAAACATGAGACGTTTTGATAACGTATAAGAGTTTTTGGACACCACTCGGAATCAGACAAAATTATCGATTTGTTTACTATGCTTCGAGTCTCGCTAGTATTCATCCTAGAAAGATAAATGAGGTTCATAGGAAAATAATCTGCCAACTGAAGATCTGATTTTTCAAAGTCATATAATGTGTCCATTTTCGTTGTAACCGACTTTGAAATTTCCCGTTCGGTCATCTCATCGATGATTTCTGAGAAAAATGTAAGGGACACGACGAACAGGAATGCAAATATGGATCGCTCGCGTTGCGATTCCGGGTGTGAAGTAGGTGTTCCAATTAGTGCATTAGTAATACTGTATATTGTCCAGTATTGACTATTGAACTTTAAAAGTTTGGAAATAATAAATAGTGCCACCTCTATCAAAATTATTGCTATATGTACAGTAATGCATATCGGTTATATGATATAAAAATTCCCCTCTGGTAACTTTGATTTTCATTGCCAATTTCATCGTAATCCAATTGATAGGGAGAACAACTGTAGTCAAGTGTTTTGTGAATGTATAAATCATGATCGATAAGATTTTTTCCAATATTTTTTATACCTTTTATCCAAGATGGTGGGTTGTAAAAGAACCACTTAATTTTAAAATTATACATGCGTGCTAGATTTGTTGTTATCTTGAAGTATGTTGTGTGTATGGAAATAAGCCTACCTCGAGAGTTCAAGGTAACGTCATCTTCCTCAATATTTTTCATATCAAGAGCAATATTAAATTTATATATATGAAAATCTGATTTGATCGTATCAGGAAATAATTCTTCCGTCGACGAGACTGATTTATGTTCGTAAGTATTTGTAAATGGATTATATATATTAACCGCTGAGTAGATATCATCACTTAAACTGATATACGGATTTTTAGAAGTATTACGAAAAGTAACTTCAATAACCGTTACATGAAGCATTTTACGTTTCCAGCAATCCTTTAAATATTTTCTGATGTTTTTATATTTCTTATTCCCGAATGCGATAACTAAAAACTTTGGTAACTCTTCGAAATTAGCTAATTGAGCTATCCCAGTAAATAAAGTATTAAATAATTTCCCGTAAGAAAAAGTCGTCTCGGTGTTGAATAATGTTACGAAAAGTGTAGATGATGCAGGTAAATTTAAAACCTTACATCAGTCCATAAATGTGATGTTGTCCAAAATACACCAGATTCTTCTTCAGATTGATTTAGTTCCTGCAGAGTGGTCACAAATGTAGGATGTATCTCTAGTATTTGTCTTTCAAGTAACATAAAACTTGATTCGAACAGTCCCGATTGATCATCAATGATCAAAGCTACTTGTCGGTAATTACTTCTTTTCTGCATACGTTTTTGTAGGTGGCCTAGGAAAGTCTTATATTTTGCACAGTGAATTAAATGAACGTTGAGAATTAGTAGAAGTAGTAAGTTCATGATTTTACGTAGGCTTTGTTTTTTATAATAATTAATTGATTTATATTGTTTCTACGTATTTCACAGAATATTTATGTTAGCAACGACCAAGTTATTTCTTCAATTTACCTTATTAATTCAATGCCCATTTATTCATCGACGACGGAAGGAACAGTGTCAGAATATAGACCGATAATTATAATATTTTGCATAGCAACACAGTGTTTGCACATTATTAATTATTACATGACGTCGCTCTCCTTGACAATATTGATTTCGCGGCAATGATTTCGCGGTTTAGATTATACTAAGGTAAAAAAATGCTGACTGATTATTGTACAAATATATATGTGGCGAACATATTTCATTGTTTCTATTTTTTATTTTGTAACTGGATTCGTAATTACAACCATTTAATAAAATATTTTCAATTTTGTTCAGATTCTTACATTAATCTCGAAATGGTCCTAACCTTGTTCTATACTTCAATTAACATTCATTATATGGGCAATTCTACAGAACTTTTCATTTTAGTGCCGCCATCGTTTTTCTCGAACCGAAACAATTTTTCATTAGGTATAAGGCTACAATCAGATAAAAACGTACTCGAGCAACACATTTAAAAATATTTTCATGCTGAAATGTCTGCATTTCATAATAAATTTTACAAAATTATTTGGAAAAATTAAGAAAACATCTAAAATTTAGGTGTCGCCGACAATTTTTGAAAAAGACTTTTTATTCTCCTGATCTATGTAGTGCGTGAAAACAAATGAACACAATATTTTTAATATCAAAAAACAATACTCTATAAGATATTAGAAGTTCTAGATCCGTACCAAAGGTTTGCACGGTGTGCCACCATCTGGAAGTTACGTCGCCAATTTATTGTCAAACACTATTTTTATTACTTTGTTCACTTTTTTGGCCTCCAATAATCCTCTTAACGTCAAACCGCCTATAGTATTAGAAAGTATTTATAAAAACAAAGAAAATCAGCCGTCAGAAAAGTGTGTGCCCTAAAAAATGTTGAAAAGGCAGCAGCATCTGCAAAATGAAGAAAATTCGCGTAATTCGTAAAAAAAATGTTATATTTTTAGCGGCACAGTTCCACAGTTATTTATCATGTTTTAAGACACATTGTAAATGGTTTTTGACACGACATCTTATCACAAAAATGATTGTTCATGTCGGTAGCATATGTAATACTTACTACAAAACAGTCAAAAATAACTAGAAAAATGTATTGTTAAAATTAATAGTTCCAAAATTATTACAAATAACCATCTATTGTGTTTTTTTGTACGCCGACCATAAATAGCAGTTTATCATTGATGTATGATCGTCTCATTAAAGTTTTTTTCCCTCTGGAATGTGATATTTAGCAGAAGAAAAATATTTTGAGCATTTCGAGATTATGAAGATTTTCAATATGATTTTGAAATAATAAATGTCAGGATCATTTGTAAAATATCAATAGACATAAAACAATATAATTGAAAATTGATAAATATATGTAACAAAATATAATATGAATCACAGTTATTAATTTATTTATGTCTATAGATTTATTTTGAATAAGAATACTATGTAAGCAGTACAATACGCGGAAACACTACAAGCGGAGCTATTATATTAAAGAGTTCGATTGTCATACTGCACGCACTTTCGCGCCAAATCTGATCCCCTATTCCGCCATTCCGCGTTATTTTCAGTTCCAAAACACTCATGTCCTCAAATAGCGTGAGCCTGAGGTATTATGCGATGATGAATAGCCAAGCTTTATGAATGTAAACACCATGCTTTTTAAGCATGCTATATAACTGTTGTGTCAAATGTGGCATGCATAATATTCATAAAACCCATCACTATTAAAAGGTTAGAACTTCTGGTCGATTAGTGGCAAAATACATCGTACAGAGTCATTCTTTGTGAAATCGATCAAGATTTGACGGTAGCACGTACGTGAGCATACGGCAGGGCGTGCGCTCCCGTGTTGCACGGTGGGATCAATACTTTCAAAATTCATAGCCGGTAAACTGTTAAAGACACTACGATTTTACAAAGCGCAAAAGATTTTGTATAGAATTAGCTATCACGCAAAGGTGCATTTAAGAAATTAAAAAGGGTGCACCATGGATAAAAATCACTTTGAAAAATAAAAATTGGTTTTTATATATATTTATTATTATAAATTATTATTGTAAATATTGTTTTTCAAAAATTTCAGACTTTTTTTCTATAGTGTATCAAATTTCACTCAATTCTGACAAAATTCCGAAGAACTATAATTTTTCAAAAACAAAATTTTTTTCATCATGTTAAAATTTCATGTGACCGCCATTTTGAAAATTTACGGAATATCGGAAAATCATTTCACCACATTCATATGTATCCTAAGTACTACTTTTCCCACATTTTCAACAAAATCGGAAATGTCATATCAAATCTTGACCGATTTCATAAAGAATGACTCTACAATGTGTTCCGTGCGTGAGCAGGTACTTGCAACATGCTCAAATGAGTGTGCACTAAATTGACAACATGATCTGTTACGTCGTCATTCGAAGTACTCGCGAATGCATTTTTTGAGTTTGAGGACGATGCACCAGGTGTCACTGTCTGTTGTGACGAATGCAGTAGCGAATAATGCCTTTCGCCACACTTCGTACATGAACGTTTACTTTTACTCTTCGACATTTTATGATACACTGACAAATAGTTAGAGCAAATCGCTTTTGTTTTAACCGTTTCCAAGTGTTGATTTATCAGTAATTTACTGAATTTAATGCCTGCATACAACGGATGAGTTTCTGTGCATAAAACTCAGTGCATATCATTGGACCGCGGGCTTATGTATGATGCGATTGAGCGTGGAAGGCAGAGGCAGGTTTGCACTTTAAGGGTGCCGTGACAACGCGTGATGACCTTTCACAAAATGCTGATGCTTCGTAAGAGCGTATCTTAGCGGTCACAAATGAGCACAACTGCTCGAAAGATGGAATTTCATCTGTTTTTAAAGAAAAGTCCCATGCCTCGCGCGTCCCACGATCAATTTGCGAAGTGACAAAAACTAATATGTCATCTGAAACTAGACGATCAAGCGTGATAAGTGCATCTGCAGATGGCGGTTGCTATATGGTCTCTCGAAAAGTATCGATGCAACTTCAAAATCATCAATTCTTGATGGCGTTTCGCAAATATATTCTATTTTAGCTCGATGAATCTCAATCTTGTAGATGCCTGTTCGTAAGAAGTACCAGACCCTCCAAGCAATGCAGCTGCCCTCTGTATTGAAGAAAATGTGTCATGTTGTTGAGCAATTAACAGCACAGCTTCATGGTATTCCTACGACTTTTCTTGAGACATATTTTCTCATTGACAGCTATCGGGGCTTAAAGAAATAATATGCCAGTGAACACTAGAAGGCTTGTGCGTGTTTGAGCAAGCAGGTGTGGCATCGATGAATGTGTGTGATGATTTTGAATCTTCGATTCCAAGGAAGACAGCTGATGGTAGGATCGCCAATATGCGGGCGTATGGAATGCTCCGCAAGAATATTGGAGAAACACCAATTACGCCGATGCGTTTTTCAGGAATCGGAACTAAACAAGAGAGGACGTGATGTGCACAAAAAAAGGAGGTTACACTCAATTGCACTAAAGGTCACTATTTTATTGATATCGGTGCCAATACATTGACCAGTTGCGTGGTTGGTAAATCGACTATTTTACGCCACAAAGTTTATTAACATACATTATTATTATAACTAATCACTCCCGCAATTGAGCGTAACGATTGCGCTTCGCGTGATTAATTGTAGGATGCGGATTATGCGGATTGATTGGTCTTTTACCGTTTTTGTCCTTCGCTTTCAAAGATGCGTGCGCTCGACCACAAGGTTTTGCGAATTCTATCGAAAAGCCGAAAACCGAAGAAGTGAATGCGGTAAAGACCGTATCCGAATAACAAAGTCAAAATCAATCTTTGCCGCGTATTGCAATTAATAGGGATGACAACAATGTCGGTAAGTGTAATACAGCGCTTGTGCCGCCATATGTTTCATTGAACAGCACGTTATAACAAATGAAGCGAGCTGAAATTGAAAACATACACGAACAGATAGAATGCACGCAGCCATGGCGGTGTGCACTGAAGGAAAGGAGCTCTTATGATGTCGGTAGTTCATAACCAAACGAATGCGCTTAAAGACAATCAACCGACTTTACTACTGTTATCATATAATTTAGCTGAACAAATAGTAAAAACCAAAATAGTGCCGAACGAAGTCGACAACGGTCTCAAATTCCCCTGAATGTTCCAGCACTGGACGTAAACAGAGAAAAATTGCACGGACGGAGATTCGAACTCGGGACCTTGGCAACGATCAGTTCATGACAACTAATTTAATTAACCTGCAATTACAATTGATTATTTGCTGTTATCAAGTTAAATGAACTAATAACAAAGTGTGGATTAAGTATTATTTAAATTTACAAACTTTTCTACAAGATTATAAGATGGCCGACACAAGTTACAACTAAAATTCAAGCTAATATTTCAATCTTGTCTCGAACTGTGATTCTTCGTACAGAATAATAACTCGTATTCAGTTGACCGTTTTTCATGATAATAATACGGCGATGCTGCCGTTGGGGTGATGTATTCCTAATGCACAAAAGCTGAGTACAAATTGAGAAAGTTTGTACGTTTGGTAAAATAAGTTCCAGAATAAATATTAATATTGCAACCAATAAACCGATGGCTGCAATAAAAAAAGCGATTGTGCAATCTGTATACTGTGAGAATCTTTGCGGTATTTTTTCAGCATCTAACGTATTTATTACATATTGAATTCTCCTCCTGTAACCTCCCAAACGATCATATCCCATCCCAATGGAAAGTAGGTAATAATATCCCAATTGAAAAATCGAAATTAACGGAGAATTAATTCCACACGTGGCAAACAACCATTCATATGGGAAATCTTCTGTTATAACATTCATTTTTCCTTTAGTTAGATCATGATTTATATTAATGACTGCAATCCTAACATCTTCGGAGACTATGCAGGAGACATTTTTATAACGTATATGAAATTCAACGCAATCCACGTCTGGAACAGGAATTCGTATTGTATTTCTAATTATATTTTGCATTTCTCTATTATTTATCATATATGCAATATCACTAGGATTTTCATCGAATAGCGGAAACCCTGATTTATATACATCAAATAATGTCTCTATTTTCCTTCCGACCGACATAGAAATTTCGCATTCAGTCATCTCATCAATAATTTCGGTGAAGATTGTGAGAGATATAATGAAAAGGAAAACAAAAACGACCCTTTCTCGTTGCATTCTTGGATGCACAGTAGGAATGCCTACCAATGCATACATAATTGTATATACTGACCAGTATTGGGGTTGGTACATGAAAAGTTTTGATATGATAAATACAAACACCACAACTAGACTGATGGCGGTAATGTTTAAAAATAATTGTCCAGGAAATTTATACACTGTATCATATTTAACTGGTACTAATAATCCATCTCTAACTCCGCTTAAAATAAACCCTCCTTGTAAGCTTGTAATAATAGATTTATTTTCGTATAAATACAGGGCATCTGGAGTAGTTTTGTAGTCAATTATTTTATGGATGTACATATCATCTTCAATATCGCTGTGCAATATGTTTCTTGTATCGTTTAACCAATCTGGCGGATAGTAATATAACCAATAAATTGTAAAGTTATACATGCTTCGTAAGTTTTCAGTTACATCAATATATATCGAAGTTACAGCAGCGATATTACCTCTGTGAAATTTGCACACTCTCTTAGTCTACACAGCTAAATAAAAGTATTTTAGTAATTTAGTTATTTTGTAACAAATTTTGAAAAATCATGTTCCACTTAAAAAAAAAACAATTGTTTATAAAAATTAACAATTATATGTATTGAAAATTAAATTTTGGAAGTTCACCTAAATATGAAACGTTGCTTCCCTGAGAATATTTTTTATATATTGTATCTGTTTTAAGTTATATATGCAGTTGAAAATGGAGCGTTTTTCTACCGTCTAAAACTTTGAAAAAACATAACTCGCTAATTTCAAATATCATATTAAAATAAATATTTAATAGAGTAATAGTAGTTTTCGATACAAGTGTGTAAAAGTTTTTTCTACCAATCTGAGGGTTGCCAAAAACATTATCGCATATGCGTCGAACAATATTTTATATTGCAAGTTGGTGTAAAATGCGCCACAAAAAGTGAAAAATGTGTAAAATAGCATTTTACGCATACTGTAACATAAAATATATGAAAAATACAGACTTGACACAATAATTAGAATTATGGTAAACTTAACCGATAAGTATGCCATTATAAATAAAATAAAATTCGCGTAACAAAACAGGAAAAAAGACTTACATGCTACCTAAGCTAAGTAATACAAAACAACCATTTTCCTAGATCAACGTACTTATAATTCTGCGATTTTCGCGCTGTGTCCCGGCATACAATTTATTTTTAAAAGCCACAGACAAATTAGTATTCCTAATAGTGACCAGGAGCACGCATCGGGAGTTTTGCCGATGTAACTAAAAATGACTTAGCGAGTGGTTTACTACGATGGGTGTGAATACGTAAGACCTTTGAGCCTGGTCTTAAATCTCGCTTAGTTACTGATTCACGCCACATATACCTGTTGAGTAGATAGTCTGGTCTCTTGGAACTTTTAAAGTTGTAATTTGGAAAGGAAGAGTGCCTACCAAGTAAAGTCTACGGTTAGCGGCAGTCAATCAGTTCAGTTGATTTCTAAACGGTGAAATATGCTCATATTTGTGAATGTTAAAAATGAAGCGAATACATGTATTAAGTATGGGCTCATGCCTCATTCCCGAGGCTGAATCAAGATAGTTAAACACAGCAGAGCAATAATCAACGTGTGGTAAAATTAGGGAATTGCAAGTTGGATTTTTGGAGGTTGTGATAAAGCTCGAGAATTCTACCTGAGCTGCCTCAGTGAACCGTAGACCTTTCGAGACATCAAAGAAACGTGTTCTTCGATTCAATATCTGGTCGATAGTCGATCCCAGACTGTTAACTTTGTTTGACCACTTGTGTTTTAGATATATTTAGTAATAGTTTATTTGCAATTGCACTGTCGGCAAATCTTTTTGCATCTTCGGAAATGAGTCGGATATCATTTTTAAGATCTTTGGGCTTGTATTTCAAGAAAAGATCTCGTGAGATGCGTTTTTAAGAACAATTGGGAGTTTGTTAATATATATATATATATATATATATATCTTGCTGAGATAATTTGCCGTTACGGGAACTTTTATGTTTCATCTTGAAATGACCTTGATCAAAATATCGGCCCTATCATATTCGAACGGAACATTTTGTGCTCTTTCCGAATCCGTGAGAAAAAATAGGGGTTCCCATTAAAAAAAAAACTTGACATTGAAATAACCTTCAAGGTCATGTTCAAGGTCAAATTTAATATCATCATTAAATAGCCAAGGAAAAATACTAAAACTTATGTCTGAAACTTTTTTTCATTCCTTTCAAGATAATCTGGTGGGGAAGTTAAAATGGGTCACCTTGTATATGAAAACCTTTCTGATATCATTTCACCATAGTTGAATCCAGAAATGCGTACTGCAATTACAGAACCAATTATGGTGCAATCCCACGAATCAATGGAAAACAATCATATTATATATTTCAGAATCGTTCTTACGATTCCATCATTTAATTTTATGTTATATTCCACCTGTTAGGCACATAATTGCGGACATATTACTGTACAAGTTTGCGGTACTCGGTGTGGGCTTTTCTGTAGTTTTTCCAACACCGTTGCACACCAGAATGGGGTACTCCTCAAAGAAAGTCGGCTACAGATGCAAGAAGGGTGTTTGCAGGTTATCATGTACGGGCCCTTCACTAATGGTGACGAATCGGTTAATAACATCCGGTTTTTTTAAATGTAAGAATCGGGCAATATCCAATAAAGGTTAGATAGCGTATTTCCTTTTATTAAACGCGATGGTTAAAACTTTACGACCAGTCGAACTATGGGGTATATGGACTTCTGTTTTGGAGAGACTGATGCAGATGTTCCTCTTGGAGGAAAAAAGACTTATTCTCTCTGAAAATAAAGTAAACAGTAACGTCTTTTGATAAAAACGGAATTTCGTAGTTTTTGCTTGAATGCTCCTGCATCCATTTATTCAGGACAACGCCTGCCTAGTTGTAAGTTATACTTATAAGTTTAACAAAAGGATGAAATTCCATTATATGTGTAACTCGTATTGAAAAAATTCGGGAAACAAAAAATAATTAAGTGGCTATGCTTGCAAATATTGGGTTTCTAATTAATGAAAAAAATATATAATTTAGTCCTAACCTAACAATTTCGGTTCCAAAATATAAGCAAGAAAGCCGTTTAAAATTTCCAGTTGTTACTTATTTTGGGCTGCATGTTGGCGCTCTCCGCTTTCATCGGTGTGCTACAAACGTGTGGATTTCTCACGACTGTTTGCGGTTTGTAGGGAAAAATAACAGTAATACGAATACAAGAACAATCCAAAATTCTATTAGTTTATTTTGACTTAATAATATTTAAATACATATTGCATTGAGCATAAATCTGGTTCACTTAGTGCATGTAAAATGAGACTGTTACCATGAAATGTCCCAAACACATACTTTAAACGACCATTTCATTCATACACGGAGAAAAATAATCAGCAAAATTAGCCGAAAAATCCGCAGATTCTACCAATTTTATCCTATAGGGACAGCTGTTGGAATTCCGTTAGGGATAGCCGATAATTTCAGCTAAATTTACTGAAAAAGTCCGCAAATTTAACGGAACAAATCTGCTAATGTAGCGGAAATTTAGAGCTAAGCGCGAATTGAGTAGGGTTAAGGCTACATTAGCGGAATCAAAACAGCTAAAATTGCATGAATTTTCGGCAATTCCAGCCGAAAATTTTAGCTGATATGAATCACCTAATCCAGCGGAGTCATTTTTCTCCGTGTAGTGTATTTTAACTCTTCAATAAATCGAAATGCAAGCATCTTACTGCGCTGAAAACATATGGTTAATTATTTCGTATATTATGTTGATACCTTAATTTTCCTTCATAACCCTGTAAGAAAATTTACCATAAGTTCTGGCCGGCATACTAACTTCTGCCTAGATCTTTTATAAGAATCTGCATAGAAAGTAGGACAGAATCTGCCCGGATCTGCCCAGAATCTGCCCGGATCTGCCCAGAATCTGGTGAAGGAATGAGATTATATGTAGTCCATATAGTCCATAACCTTTATGTGTCTGTCTTTCAATGAAGCTTTTGATGTGTTATTTGCAATGACAATTTAAAACCATAAGTGTAAAGAAAGTTTACGACATAAAAAGATAAACAGCCATGTATTTAACTTTGCATCTTTATAAGCTGTTATTAAATTTTGTTTATTCAGTGATTCAGACAAAAATACAATTTAGGCTGCAAATTGTGATATAGATATGTTATTAGTTACATTTTGCACTTTTAAAACTAACATGATTAGTTCGGTAATCATCGGCTATTGCTTATTTTTAAGAAAAAATGCATTTTTTGTTTCTTCGTCGAATGTCCACTGGGAGCCTAATTTCACCAGTGTTTTGTATTAACTTCAGAGCTTTGAGTATACCTTCTTTTACGCCTTGATTTGACATCATGCCAGTTGTATTAAAATAGTTTTTTACGACTTTTAAAGTAATTTTCAATGGTTGAAATGATACTTAATTGTTTTTAACTTCTTCAATTATTATATAAATGTAGTATATACATACATATCCTAGGGAACCCAAAAGTATTCGTAAAAACAATTTTCGAGGAATGCACTTTAGGAAAAAAAGTTTCAGACAAAAGTTTTAGGATATTTTCTTACCTATGCTACCGTGATCTTATATTTGACCTTGACCGTAATCTAAACGGTCATTTCGGGATCAAAATGACTTTTATAAATAGTAACCCATATTTTTGACCACGGAAATAGAAATAACGGATTAATGAGCTAAAGTAAACGTAAGGATAAAAATGATTCCAATTTTTTTTTAAATTGTTCGTAATTACCTTCACTTTAACTTACTTCCCTATAACTTTTCTCAGAAATGCCCAGGAAAAAAGTTAATCAACCATAAACAACGAAGACCATAATTTTGTCCTCCTTTTAGGTAACTTTAAATGGCCATATTTTTGGACATACACTAAATAATGGAAAGTTATTACACTAGTTTGTAGATAATTTTCTTCGCTTCAATTCATTTCGGAGTCATTTTAACGAGGAAACTGCAGTAAATGAGCCAGATGCAAAAAAGCTGTAAAAATGGCTCGTTTCGAGCTATTTTCAAATATTGCTTCGTATTTCAACATTGAAAATGTACTAATCATTATGGGATTACTTTCCTAATACAAAATATCGAAATCAAAAGAAATATAATTATGTAAAAGAAGTATTGCAAGGAAATTATTTGAAATAACCTAAAGAAAAATCGAAAATTTGGGATATTTTTCGTTTCCCTCCGACGATTTTTTTTTATTTATGGCTTAAAATAACCATGGGACTTTGCTGAAACGATATCTGAAAAGATATCTGAAAAGATCCGAGAGGTGGAGGGACTTTTGGGTTGAACTCAATCGTAGCTCACCGAGGATGTTCATGAAAAATATTTAAATTTAAAAAACTATAATTGAAATGTAATGACTTTGGAAAAAATTAATTTAGTGTATTTCATTGACCCAGCTTAATACCGAATTAAAATTTAAATTAAATGTAAAGGATATATATGTTTTAGACTTTTGAGGTGTCTCATACATATGTTCATGCTTGCCATTTCAAACAATATATTGTTTTATCTTATTAAGCATTATAATATTTGTATAGTATAACTATACGTAACCTACTTACTTTCATAGTTAAGAAACCTGGTTAATTGAATAATTTATCACTTCAGTATTGACAGAGATTCTTCTGCTATTAAGCATGATATAATTTGCTAATGTAACTGCATCTCTTTTGCTAGTTTAACAAGAATTCCTTGTTATTTCAAACATTTTCTATACTTTTAAGGAAACAAATTTCCTATTTTTATAACTGCGAGGTTTCCAGCTGTCCTAAGAAGAAATCCTTGTTATTTTAGTAAGGATTGAGTTAATAAGGGGAAATTCTTCAGCGTTTCATTTTTTTCAGTGTATAACATAACCTCATACTAGTACTGGTGGCGTTATTTTGTCAAACTTATGTTCATCCGGTTTGATTTGGAATAAATATGTAGATTTTATCAATGCTTTTACTCAAAATAATCTATTTGTTTTACTCAGGTTATGTCTGTAAACATATCTAGCAGTGTGTACATTTTTTTAAACGTCTGTTCACCAGATTCTGTGAAACTTTATCAAATTCTGGCCAGAAACCGTGGCCCCTAGGAGGAGATTCTGGCCAGGGTCTAGGACAGAATCTGCCCACCGACCAGAAATTAACCCAGATTCTGGCCTATAACTCCTTAATTTTCTTACAGAGAAGTGAGACTAATATAAAACTAATAAACATATACGTAAAAATGTAATACTTACGCTAGTATTGAAACATGGTATTGAAATTTAAGAAATTGGAAGCAATGATTATGTATATTACTAAAGTTTTAAGTTTTAAGAACAAAATTTAAATTTAATGAAAGACGTACCTTAAGTTTGATTGCATTTCAATTTCAGAGAACTAAAGACATTAAAACTGCAATTACAATTGATTATACGCTGTGTCTAGTTAAATGTAATAACATGCAATAATAAATAGCACATTAAGTATTAATTAAATTTACAAACTTTTCTAATAGCTTATAAAATGTTCGACACACTTTATAAGTATAATTCAAGCTTATATTTCAATCTTCTGTGGAACTGTGATTCTTCGTGCAGAATAATAACTCGTATTGAGTTTACCATTTTTCTTGATAATAATACGTATTCCTAATGCATAAAAAATGAGTACAAATTGAGGAAATTTGTATGGTGGGCAAAATAAGTTCTAGAATAAATATTAATATTGCAACAAATTCCGATATCTGTAACAACAACAGCGATGATGCAATCTATATACTGTGAGGATCTTTGCGGCATTTGTTCTCTTTAACCGAACGACTATGATGTTTTAAAGGATCATCCCCTATCCCAATGGAAAGTAGGTAATAATATCCGGATTCGAAAATTGAAATTAACGGAGAATTAATTCCACATGCTCTAAATAACCATGCATATGGGAAACCTTCTGTTATAACACTCATCTTTCCTTTGGTTAGATCATGATTTATATTAATGACTCCAATCCCAACATCTTGGAATACTAGGCAAGTGACATTTTGATAACGTATGAGAAATTCAACGCAATCTATGTCTGGGTCAGCCATTCGTATTGCATTTCTAATTATACTTTGGATTACACCATTATTTAGTATAAATCCGATATGATCAGGATTATTATCAAATAGCGGAATCCCTGATTTATTTACATCAATTAATGTCTCCATATTCGTTCCGACCGTCTTAGAGATTTCGCATTCAGTCATCTCATCGATCATTTCCGTGAAGATTGTAACTCAATCGATGACAACAGTGAAGTTTGATCACAATTATTTTTAAAATGATTAAACATGTAAACTGTTGACTTATTACCGTCAATTTGGAAATTGTAAATATTTGCCGAGATGTTATGAAAAATAACTTCAAGCACCGTTACCTGCAACATTTTTCTCTCCTAACATGATTCTAAATATTTTCCGATGCGGTCCTCTTTCTTCCACTCAAATACGATAACCAAGATCTTTGGGAATACTTGAAAACGACTCAATTGAGCTGTTGCAATGAAAATTGTATCAAACAATTTCGAAAATGAAAAGGCAGTATCAGCAGCGAATAAAATTACGAAAAGTGTAGACGAACGAGGCATCATTAAAGCCGGAACTTGAACCCACAGGTAAGACATTTTTCGCCAATATAAACTTGAAAATTCCTTTGATACGTTCAGAGCTTGAAGACTATAGTCAGCAACGTCGAATGTGTCTCCAGTATCTGTTGTTCAACTAGGTCGAAACTTGATCTGAATTTTTTCGATGAATCGTCTACTACCAGAGCAATTTGCTTATAATTCTTTCTTCCTTGCATATAATTACGTATTTGGTTAACGAGGGTCTTGTAATCTACAATTACCATTAGATTAAAGTTCAAACTCTATTTTATAGATTTAGAATATTAATTGAAGCTTATAGTGACCCTCCGACGGAGGGTACCGTATTTTTCATGTGTTTCGATTACACTGATATTGTATATATTTCGTCCACGCTTTGTATACTAGTCGGTATTAAATATTATATGAAGTGGTTGACCATGACGGTATTGATTTTTAAGCAATGATCCAGTGCATGAGATTCCCACACGGAATATAAATGCCGAAATATATGCCATATATATGATAAATAAATACATATATATTTTCTGCGAAAAATGCAATGCGTGATATATATGTTAGATATATGGAAGCACATATAGTTCTAAACTTATATCTGGTATATTATCAACCGTATATATTGCATAAACTTTCGGCGAAAAATGTAAGTGACATATATGCCACATATACTCCCGCATATATTTTCATCGAATTTTTTATCCATGCGGGAGGATTATCCCAACACCTTATCAATGATCAGAGCAACTTGTTAGAATTCTTTTCTCCCTAGTGTCTATTTTTGTCTTGTACTCTTAATTGGATCATTGTACATGAAGGACAATTTTACTTTTTTTTCGGAGTGTTCATGAAGTATTTCAGAATAAAATATCTGTACAAACAATGTTTGGATTATAAAGAACTGTTTCCAATTTCCGTCTACTATGCGAATAGGAAAACATTGTATGTATATGCCCTGCCGCCAAAAATTTTAAAACATTTATTACCATACAACTTCAAACTTGAATATCTCAGAAACGCCCTGATGCATTTTGAAAAAATCTAACAGTATCTGAAAGATCAGACAATATTTTTTACATTCATTGCATTGATTATTTTAAATTAAAAAATTTCGATATTATGCACGCCATTGTGACCGCCGTTTTTGGTCCTCCATGTAACCAAAAAAATGTCTTCCTTCACGATTGTTATTATGATTATCGGTAACAAGCCACAACATTTGGACTCTGATAAAGCGTAATGTGACACATTTTCCAAAATATTCGTGAAGTCGACATAAAATACAAAAAAAAAAAGATATATTAAGATTTGAATCAACTTGCTATTTGATCGTGTGAATACGAGAGGGAAACGGGGTTTCTAAGGTCATTGCGAGTTACACGAAGCAAGAAGCGAATGTGAACCCGCGGTCGTTATCACACAGACTTATGGTAGCTGCTGGTTCCTCGGTTTCCTGATTTTTGACATTTTTCTTATATTTTTATGATACATTTTAATTAAAAAGTATTAAACGATGTTAATAATATATGTATATATTAATAATTTACAATTAGGAATTAATATTATCATTTATGTTTTATTACATTGTTGTGGATAAAAGGATTAGACCAGTGACTGAAACAAAAATAAAAGGTACCAAAAGCAATAAGTTAATATACAAATCTAATGATTGTAAAAGTAATTATATTTATAAATATAATCAATTATAAAGAAATACGCATTGAAAATTGGATAGAATATGTCCTTCGTCCGTTCTTATAGATTTAGATCTTCATGATTCCCACGACGTAGATTATAACCCAAGTTTTGGCCATTCAAAAAGCAGTTAACCATGAAATTGTTTGCCGTTATCGTAATCTGTATAATTAGTTCTCCCTCAAACCACGCAGAATAATGAATACACTTTATACTATAACTTATAATCATATGCGAAGAGCACAGTACAATTGCAATAATTATCGAAAAAGAAATTAAGAAATTTTAGTATTAGATCGTTAAAATAATTTAAATAGAAAATACTAAGCCATAAATACCAAATATTAAAGAATAAATTGAGGTTTTAAAGCCATTTCGGTAATTAGTTTTATGTATCTGAGAAGCTTTGCTGGAATGTTCGGTAAAACTGACAGTGTCAGTGTTGAAGAGTAATTGCACTGTAAAAATAATATTTTATTTTGAACATTTCTTGTTGAATATTTTCACGAATTAAATTACATAGAGGACTCTCAGGAAAACGGTGTTGTTATTGTGATGGAATACAGGTAAAGCAGCTAAGAAAGAATTACACTACACGAAATTCTTACGTGTCTCCTAATTTTCGATACGTAAAGGAGACTAGGTTCAATAACTTTTTTAAATTAGCGATGAAAGGTTAGACGATAAATTAGCTAATTCAGAATATTTGAAAATCACTTTGCTTTGAATATGAACTTTGGACTACTTGGTGAAAAAATATTGAAATTGTCACAGAAGAAATGTGATACACAAGATTGCAGCATACAATAGCAGATTAACAAAATGAAATGATGTTGAAGTTCGCAACGTTGGAGTCCAACGTAAAATTTTTTTTTTTTCTTTTGCAATTAAATATTTTTTTTGCAGCTCTAGGCCACTAGAACAGCCAAAAAATAGTATTCCGATGTCTGAAACGAACATCCGCTTATTACGAGTGACGAAAATAGCAATTTCCGCATCGTCGTAAATATGGAACGAAGATATGGCGATCTGTTAGAATTCATTCGTTTATTAAGTACTGTTAACGATGCGTTTGCCACCTATAATTTTACAGACAGTTTCATACAACCCATAAGATGATTCTGTGAAAGTTTGAAAAAAATCGGATGTCCGGAAAAAATATCAGAGGGGGGGAAAGACCGTTCAGCCGCAACACGCAGTATATACGGCGATCTGTTTGACTTTACTTGTTTATTAACTACTGTTAACGATGCGTTTGCCACCTGTAATTTTAAAGACAGTTTCATACAACCCATAAGATGATTCTGTGAAAGTTTGAAAAAAATCGGATGTCCGGAAAAAATATCAGAGGGGGGGAAAGACCGTTCAGCCGCAACACGCAATATATACGGCGATCTGTTTGACTTTACTTGTTTATTAAGTACTGTTAACGATGCGTTTGCCACCTGTAATTTTAAAGACAGTTTCATACAACCCATAAGATGATTCTGTGAAAGTTTGAAAAAAATCGGATGTCCGGAAAAAATATCATAGGGGGGGAAAGACCGTTCAGCCGCAACACGCAATATATACGGCGATCTGTTTGACTTTACTTGTTTATTAAGTACTGTTAACGATGCGTTTGCCACTTGTAATTTTACAGACAGTTTCTTAACACCTATAAGATGATTCTGTGAAAGTTTGAAAAAAATCGGATGTCCGGAAAAAATACCAGAGAGGGGGAAAGACCCTTCAGCCGCTAAACGCAGTGTATAAGGCGATGTACGAGGCTTAATTAATTTATTGAGTACTGTTAACGATGCGTTTGCCAGCTATAATTTTACAGACAGTTTCATACAACCCATAAGATGATTCTGTGAAAGTTTGAAAAAAATCGGATGTCCGGAAAAAATATCAGAGGGGGGGGAAAGACCGTTCAGCCGCAACACGCAGTATATACGGCGATCTGTTTGACTTTACTTGTTTATTAAGTACTGTTAACGATTCGTTTGCCACCTGTAATTTTAAAGACAGTTTCATACAACCCATAAGATGATTCTGTGAAAGTTTGAAGAAAATCGGATGTCCGGAAAAAATATCAGAGGGGGGGAAAGACCGTTCAGCCGCAACACGCAATATATACGGCGATCTGTTTGACTTTACTTGTTTATTAAGTACTGTTAACGATGCGTTTGCCACTTGTAATTTTACAGACAGTTTCTTAACACCTATAAGATGATTCTGTGAAAGTTTGAAAAAAATCGGATGTCCGGAAAAAATACCAGAGAGGGGGAAAGACCCTTCAGCCGCTAAACGCAGTGTATAAGGCGATGTACGAGGCTTAATTAATTTATTGAGTACTGTTAACGATGCGTTTGCCACCTATAATTTTACAGACAGTTTCATACAACCCATAAGATGATTCTGTGAAAGTTTGAAAAAAATCGGATGTTCGGAAAAAATATCAGAGGGGGGGAAAGACCGTTCAGCCGCAACACGCAGTATATACGGCGATCTGTTTGACTTTACTTGTTTATTAACTACTGTTAACGATGCGTTTGCCACCTGTAATTTTACAGACAGTTTCTTAACACCTATAAGATGATTCTGTGAAAGTTTGAAAAAAATCGGATGTCCGGAAAAAATACCAGAGAGGGGGAAAGACCCTTCAGCCGCTAAACGCAGTGTATAAGGCTAGGTATGGGGCTTAATTAATTTGTTAAGTACTGTTAACGATGCGTTTGGCACCTATAATTTTACAGACAGTTTTATACAACCCATAAGATGATTCTGTGAAAGTTTGAAAAAAATCGGATGTCCGGAAAAAATACCAGAGAGGGGGAAAGACCCTTCAGCCGCTAAACGCAGTATATACGGCGATCTGTTTGACTTTACTTGTTTATTAAGTACTGTTAACGATGCGTTTGCCACTTGTAATTTTACAGACAGTTTCTTAACACCTATAAGATGATTCTGTGAAAGTTTGAAAAAAATCGGATGTCCGGAAAAAATACCAGAGAGGGGGAAAGACCCTTCAGCCGCTAAACGCAGTGTATAAGGCGATGTACGAGGCTTAATTAATTTATTGAGTACTGTTAACGATGCGTTTGCCACCAATAATTTTACAGACAGTTTCATACAACCCATAAGATGATTCTGTGAAAGTTTGAAAAAAATCGGATGTTCGGAAAAAATATCAGAGGGGGGGGAAAGACCGTTCAGCCGCAACACGCAGTATATACGGCGATCTGTTTGACTTTACTTGTTTATTAACTACTGTTAACGATGCGATTGCCACCTGTAATTTTACAGACAGTTTCTTAACACCTATAAGATGATTCTGTGAAAGTTTGAAAAAAATCGGATGTCCGGAAAAAATACCAGAGAGGGGGAAAGACCCTTCAGCCGCTAAACGCAGTATATACGGCGATCTGTTTGACTTTACTTGTTTATTAAGTACTGTTAACGATGCGTTTGCCACTTGTAATTTTACAGACAGTTTCTTAACACCTATAAGATGATTCTGTGAAAGTTTGAAAAAAATCGGATGTCCGGAAAAAATACCAGAGAGGGGGAAAGACCCTTCAGCCGCTAAACGCAGTGTATAAGGCGATGTACGAGGCTTAATTAATTTATTGAGTACTGTTAACGATGCGTTTGCCACCTATAATTTTACAGACAGTTTCATACAACCCATAAGATGATTCTGTGAAAGTTTGAAAAAAATCGGATGTTCGGAAAAAATATCAGAGGGGGGGAAAGACCGTTCAGCCGCAACACGCAGTATATACGGCGATCTGTTTGACTTTACTTGTTTATTAACTACTGTTAACGATGCGTTTGCCACCTGTAATTTTACAGACAGTTTCTTAACACCTATAAGATGATTCTGTGAAAGTTTGAAAAAAATCGGATGTCCGGAAAAAATACCAGAGAGGGGGAAAGACCCTTCAGCCGCTAAACGCAGTGTATAAGGCTATGTATGGGGCTTAATTAATTTATTAAGTACTGTTAACGATGCGTTTGCCACCTATAATTTTACAGACAGTTTTATACAACCCATAAGATGATTCTGTGAAAGTTTGAAAAAAATCGGATGTCCGGAAAAAATACCAGAGAGGGGGAAAGACCCTTCAGCCGCTAAACGCAGTATATACGGCGATCTGTTTGACTTTACTTGTTTATTAAGTACTGTTAACGATGCGTTTGCCACTTGTAATTTTACAGACAGTTTCTTAACACCTATAAGATGATTCTGTGAAAGTTTGAAAAAAATCGGATGTCCGGAAAAAATACCAGAGAGGGGGAAAGACCCTTCAGCCGCTAAACGCAGTGTATAAGGCGATGTACGGGGCTTAATTAATTTATTGAGTACTGTTAACGATGCGTTTGCCACCTATAATTTTACAGACAGTTTCATACAACTCATAAGATGATTCTGTGAAAGTTTGAAAAAAATCGGATGTCCGGAAAAAATATCAGTGGGGGGGAAAGACCGTTCAGCCGCAACACGCAGTATATACGGCGATCTGTTTGACTTTACTTGTTTATTAAGTACTGTTAACCATGCGTTTGCCACCTGTAATTTTTCAGACAGTTTCTTAACACCTATAAGATGATTCCGTGAAAGTTTGAAAAAAATCGGATGTCCGGAAAAAATACCAGAGAGGGGGAAAGACCCTTCAGCCGCTAAACGCAGTGTATAAGGCGATGTACGGGGCTTAATTAATTTATTGAGTACTGTTAAAGATGCGTTTGCCACCTATAATTTTACAGACAGTTTCATACAACTCATAAGATGATTCTGTGAAAGTTTGAAAAAAATCGGATGTCCGGAAAAAATACCAGAGGGGGGGAAAGACCGTTCAGCCGCAACACGCAGTATATACGGCGATCTGCTTGAATTTACTTGTTTATTAAGTACTGTTAACGATGCGTTTGCCACCTGTAATTTTACAGACAGTTTCTTAACACCTATAAGATGATTCTGTGAAAGTTTGAAAAAAATCGGTTGTCCGGAAAAAATACCAGAGAGGGGGAAAGACCCTTCAGCCGCTAAACGCAGTGTATAAGGCGATGTACGGGGCTTAATTAATTTATTGAGTACTGTTAACGATGCGTTTGCCACCTAGAATTTTACAGACAGTTTCATACAACTCATAAGATGATTCTGTGAAAGTTTGAAAAAAATCGGATGTCCGGAAAAAATATCAGAGGGGGGGAAAGACCGTTCAGCCGCAACACGCAGTATATACGGCGATCTGTTTGACTTTACTTGTTTATTAAGTACTGTTAACGATTCGTTTGCCACCTGTAATTTTAAAGACAGTTTCATACAACCCATAAGATGATTCTGTGAAAGTTTGAAGAAAATCGGATGTCCGGAAAAAATATCAGAGGGGGGGAAAGACCGTTCAGCCGCAACACGCAATATATACGGCGATCTGTTTGACTTTACTTGTTTATTAAGTACTGTTAACGATGCGTTTGCCACTTGTAATTTTACAGACAGTTTCTTAACACCTATAAGATGATTCTGTGAAAGTTTGAAAAAAATCGGATGTCCGGAAAAAATACCAGAGAGGGGGAAAGACCCTTCAGCCGCTAAACGCAGTGTATAAGGCGATGTACGAGGCTTAATTAATTTATTGAGTACTGTTAACGATGCGTTTGCCACCAATAATTTTACAGACAGTTTCATACAACCCATAAGATGATTCTGTGAAAGTTTGAAAAAAATCGGATGTTCGGAAAAAATATCAGAGGGGGGGAAAGACCGTTCAGCCGCAACACGCAGTATATACGGCGATCTGTTTGACTTTACTTGTTTATTAAGTACTGTTAACGATGCGTTTGCCACTTGTAATTTTACAGACAGTTTCTTAACACCTATAAGATGATTCTGTGAAAGTTTGAAAAAAATCGGATGTCCGGAAAAAATACCAGAGAGGGGGAAAGACCCTTCAGCCGCTAAACGCAGTATATACGGCGATCTGTTTGACTTTACTTGTTTATTAAGTACTGTTAACGATGCGTTTGCCACTTGTAATTTTACAGATAGTTTCTTAACACCTATAAGATGATTCTGTGAAAGTTTGAAAAAAATCGGATGTCCGGAAAAAATACCAGAGAGGGGGAAAGACCCTTCAGCCGCTAAACGCAGTGTATAAGGCGATGTACGAGGCTTAATTAATTTATTGAGTACTGTTAACGATGCGTTTGCCACCTATAATTTTACAGACAGTTTCATACAACCCATAAGATGATTCTGTGAAAGTTTGAAAAAAATCGGATGTCCGGAAAAAATATCAGAGGGGGGGAAAGACCGTTCAGCCGCAACACGCAGTATATACGGCGATCTGTTTGACTTTACTTGTTTATTAACTACTGTTAACGATGCGTTTGCCACCTGTAATTTTACAGACAGTTTCTTAACACCTATAAGATGATTCTGTGAAAGTTTGAAAAAAATCGGATGTCCGGAAAAAATACCAGAGAGGGGGAAAGACCCTTCAGCCGCTAAACGCAGTGTATAAGGCTATGTATGGGGCTTAATTAATTTATTAAGTACTGTTAACGATGCGTTTGCCACCTATAATTTTACAGACAGTTTTATACAACCCATAAGATGATTCTGTGAAAGTTTGAAAAAAATCGGATGTCCGGAAAAAATACCAGAGGGGGGGAAAGACCGTTCAGCCGCTAAACGCAGTATATACGGCGATCTGTTTGACTTTACTTGTTTATTAAGTACTGTTAACGATGCGTTTGCCACTTGTAATTTTACAGACAGTTTCTTAACACCTATAAGATGATTCTGTGAAAGTTTGAAAAAAATCGGATGTCCGGAAAAAATACCAGAGAGGGGGAAAGACCCTTCAGCCGCTAAACGCAGTGTATAAGGCGATGTACGGGGCTTAATTAATTTATTGAGTACTGTTAACGATGCGTTTGCCACCTATAATTTTACAGACAGTTTCATACAACTCATAAGATGATTCTGTGAAAGTTTGAAAAAAATCGGATGTCCGGAAAAAATATCAGTGGGGGGGAAAGACCGTTCAGCCGCAACACGCAGTATATACGGCGATCTGTTTGACTTTACTTGTTTATTAAGTACTGTTAACCATGCGTTTGCCACCTGTAATTTTTCAGACAGTTTCTTAACACCTATAAGATGATTCTGTGAAAGTTTGAAAAAAATCGGATGTCCGGAAAAAATACCAGAGAGGGGGAAATACCCTTCAGCCGCTAAACGCAGTATATACGGCGATCTGTTTGACTTTACTTGTTTATTAAGTACTGTTAACGATGCGTTTGCCACTTGTAATTTTACAGATAGTTTCTTAACACCTATAAGATGATTCTGTGAAAGTTTGAAAAAAATCGGATGTCCGGAAAAAATACCAGAGAGGGGGAAAGACCCTTCAGCCGCTAAACGCAGTGTATAAGGCGATGTACGAGGCTTAATTAATTTATTGAGTACTGTTAACGATGCGTTTGCCACCTATAATTTTACAGACAGTTTCATACAACCCATAAGATGATTCTGTGAAAGTTTGAAAAAAATCGGATGTTCGGAAAAAATATCAGAGGGGGGGAAAGACCGTTCAGTCGCAACACGCAGTATATACGGCGATCTGTTTGACTTTACTTGTTTATTAACTACTGTTAACGATGCGTTTGCCACCTGTAATTTTACAGACAGTTTCTTAACACCTATAAGATGATTCTGTGAAAGTTTGAAAAAAATCGGATGTCCGGAAAAAATACCAGAGAGGGGGAAAGTATATACGGCGAAGTACGGGGCTTAATTTATTTATTAAGTACTGTTAACTATACGTTTGCCACTTGTAATTTTACATACAGTATCTTAACACCGACAGTACTTGATAAACAAGTAAAGTCAAACAGATCGCCGTATATACTGCGTTTAGCGGCTGAAGGGTCTTTCTCACCCTCTGAAATTTTTTCCGTATATCCAATTTTTTTAAACTTTCACAGAATCATCTTATGAGTTGTATGAAACTGTCTGTAAAATTATAGGTGGCAAACGCATCGTTTACAGTACTTAATAAACAAGTAAAGTCAAACAGATCGCCGTATATACTGCGTTTAGCGGCTGAAGGGTCTTTCCCCCTCTCTGGTATTTTTTCCGGACATCCGATTTTTTTCAAACTTTCACAGAATCATCTTATAGGTGTTAAGAAACTGTCTGTAAAATTACAAGTGGCAAACGCATCGTTAACAGTACTTAATAAACAAGTAAAGTCAAACAGATCGCCGTATATACTGCGTGTTGCGGCTGAACGGTCTTTCCCCCCCTCTGGTATTTTTTCCGGACATCCGATTTTTTTCAAACTTTCACAGAATCATCTTATAGGTGTTAAGAAACTGTCTGTAAAATTACAAGTGGCAAACGCATCGTTAACAGTACTTAATAAACAAGTAAAGTCAAACAGATCGCCGTATATACTGCGTGTTGCGGCTGAACGGTCTTTCCCCCCCTCTGGTATTTTTTCCGGACATCCGATTTTTTTCAAACTTTCACAGAATCATCTTATAGGTGTTAAGAAACTGTCTGTAAAATTACAAGTGGCAAACGCATCGTTAACAGTACTTAATAAACAAGTAAAGTCAAACAGATCGCCGTATATACTGCGTAATGCGGCTGAAGGGTCTTTCCCCCCCTCTGGTATTTTTTCCGGACATCCGATTTTTTTCAAACTTTCACAGAATCATCTTATAGGTGTTAAGAAACTGTCTGTAAAATTACAAGTGGCAAACGCATCGTTAACAGTACTTAATAAACAAGTAAAGTCAAACAGATCGCCGTATATACTGCGTGTTGCGGCTGAACGGTCTTTCCCCCCTCTGATATTTTTTCCGGACATCCGATTTTTTTCAAACTTTCACAGAATCATCTTATTGGTTGTATGAAACTGTCTGTAAAATTATAGGTGGCAAACGCATCGTTAACAGTACTTAATAAACGAATGAATTCTAACAGATCGTCATATCTTCGTTCCATATTTACGACGATGCGGAAATTGCTATTTTCGTCACTCGTAATAAGCGGATGTTCGTTTCAGACATCGGAATACTATTTTTTGGCTGTTCTAGTGGCCTAGAGCTGCAAAAAAAATATTTAATTGCAAAAGAAAAAAAAAATTTTTTTCGTTGGACTCCAACGTTGCGAACTTCAACATCATCAAAATGAAAACGTACGGCTGATAGATTGTTGTATTTATTTTAATAAATAGCGGGAATGAAATGAGCATATTGGAAGTTATACCGGGTGACCAAAACGAGAAGCTGTATTTGAGAATCCACATATTTTCAACAAAAATTTCAGTTATCAAAAGTTGGTCTGAGGCATAGAATTGGATATTCAATTTTCTCCAAAAAATCTTTTTAAGAATAATTTAAGAACAAAAATTTCGTTCTTGGCAATAACGCGACTAGTTTTGAAGTTTGTTTGTCGTGTGACTACTAATTTCAAAGGTTTTTAGAGGGCCCACATTTCATCTTGCCATTTTGATCTACGATTGATGCTACGTACGTTAAGTTTCTATTAAGATTAAATCTGCAGGAAGCCTTCTAATGTAAAATCATCGATAATCGCGCACCGTCATTACAAAATGTACATTTCGAAAATTCTCTGGCATTTAAGGGCTCTCTGTTAAGAATATTTTGTTAACTAACAAGCAAATTGACTTGGATCCGAAAAAATACATTGCTTTTACTTTAAATGGCTCTTTTAGCATAGTCATACACATGTCATAAATATGAATAGCATGCTTAAAAAACATTTTGAATTACTAAAATTTACAGTAGGTAATGAAGATCCTACTTTAATTTATAACTCATTTTTGAAGGCATGGTTTATGAAATAAATTAATTACCATTAGTCTTCTTGGAAATGACGACTATACCGAAATAAATTATATTGGGTCCTATGGATTCCTGAAAATATCAACTCAAATACACTATTTTTTAGTATAATTCACTTCGTTATACTAGGATAGGTTTGGTTTGATTCAGTTGGGTTAGGTATTTTGTTGCTATGTATTTTTTGTTATTACATTTTTTTTATTTTCCCTTCAGCTGGGTCCATAAACCAGTAGTAGAGTACATTTTTCTATGATGAAAGAGTGTATATTCTTATATGACGTCCTTATCATGTTATGTAAGAAAATTTTGACACTTTAGAAAAAAGCGAATCATTTTATTTTTTATAATTTGTAGTATATTTAGAACGATTTAGAAGCATTAGAGGAACATACACTGACATGCCTGATACACCCGTTGAGATGTAACACCGGTCTGGCCGAAATATTTAATAAGGGCATAATTAATTTGTTGTTGTTACAATATATTAGTTATTTGAAAAGCGATCTAATCAACGCAAGATTGGTTATTTTTTCAATTCTGATAAACTTAACTTAACAAATACCTCAAAACAACCCTACTTCAAATATGGAGAAATCGAACATTTTCCACACGAGTTTCTCATTCGAATTAAAGCATGTAGTATTTCCAAAAATAACAAATAAACTCCGAGTGCCATTTAATTGGTATCCAATAAAATAAAGCCAGTATTTAAAAACACATTTCCGATAAATGTTCTTAACAACCGTACGCAACGGCCTTAATTAAATTTGTTCGTAACTTCGCTGTCGGCGACGCGCAGCGTTTTCGCCCATCACTCGGGGGAATATCACAAACACGAAATTGTTTTGCCTAAATTTTCAATCGAAATAATGACGAGGGCGATGCGTTCGGTAGTTAAATCAACAACTCATCCGGCTACGCCGGTGTTCCAATGTACTTGCGGAAGGAAAACGAGTAGAACGTGCCCAAATTCAGTCGATTGGCTTTATTGTGCCAGAATCGAGCTTTAATAACATCGCTGCAAATCGTCCGAGGATATCCGGAAATTGGATAGGAAACGCTCGAATCATCGTGTTGACTCATAATTATTTAAATCGGTTGAATCCCACAGCAAATTAGGGCGTGCCCTGCCAACACATGAAATAATAAGTCATTTAACTCAGGGCTAACATATATACCAATAATTGTACAGCACGCGACAGACTGCTCTATTCTGATAGCCCGTTTATATATTAGTCAATTCAAATTAAGATTGTACAGGGATAGGTCTTGCGCATTCAACGGGTACTTAACGTTAAGTTGTGTTAAATTTTTAAAACCAAATTGTCCTTTTTGCACGTGATAGCAATTTTATATTTACTTGTTTTGTAATGTTTTCCAATTAACAACTGATAGGTTTCAAGTGAAACAAGAAAGAATTTCAGCAATACTCATATAGATATGTACTGTTTCAAACAGAGAGGATCATGATCTTGCTGTATAATCAGCAAATATAAATGTTTCTCGCAAGCGGTGAAAGCAGTGTTCCATATGTGCGGAGTCAATCATAGGCTGACCATCACTGCCTATTGATCAAGTGGAAATATATTGTTATTCAAATATAAACTACTTTATCGACAGATGATAATATCAGAGCTATTCGTTACATTGCATTATATACTGTACGGAACGGCTTCTTTTATAGGGAAATAATACTCTCACCGCTTGTGAGAAACATTGAGTATTCGTTATGTTGTACGCATTTTTCTTATTTAGTAGCGAAAATATTTGCAGTTTTTTTAGCGTGCAACGATTCACTGATTGAAACAGCAAAAACATTGTTGATTGTACTAGCGAGCATCGGCTGCAAATGAAACTTAAATAATCCGCTGATTGAATCATTTTGTGTGGACTATGTGGTATGCCGGCAAATGACGCAGAAGAAAAACATTGGCACAAGTCTACAAAGTTGTTGACGAAGAATTATATTGTGTGAAAAATATATCATATGAATTATACTAGACTTATTTTGAATAATTATTATTATTATGATTATTATAAACCGATCGAAAAATTGGAGCTGTTAACTTTTTAGAAGTATCTCCCAATTTTATATTTTTATAGTAGCCACTTCAAACACTTCCTATAATTGAGAATTACAAGGTGTTAGCCCTGTATCCTAATATAATTACACTACGAAACTGCATGATTTGTATTATTAATACACTCTATCAACTCCCAATCGGAAAATTAATCAGGTCCTGATTATGAAGTCTGAGAACAAAATCAGGTCTTGACATGCCCCCTTATCAGGCCGTGGCATATCGTGAACGTTTTTTCTGTTAAGGCCCTGATCAGGCAAATGTACAGGACCTGATCAGGACCTTATAATGCCCAATATTTCGCATGCTTTCCAAATTTCATGGTGCAAATATTTACAACAGTATTACGAAACAACAAATTAATTTTTAATGATTTATTACTGTCTGACAAATAAAACAGGCTGCAAAATAAAAAATATTTTTTACACATATATACGAATTGTATACATATCTATCACATATAATGTGTAAAATATGCTGTACCGAAACGTTCCTATAAGTAGGCTAATATACAAAATAGAAATACATTTCCTTAACAGGAATGAAGTAGATGGGCGATTACGCTTAGTGGCCACTGAACGAATAACACAAAATTTAGAAGTAAAAAAATTTAGACGTCCTTATCAGGCTTTGAACAGGTCCCCTGATCTATCCCTGATTTGAAATTGCTATAGCAGTTAGCGATTCCCGGAAATTGAAAGTAAGGCAAGCCTTATCAATCCATGGTCTTAATATGGAAATTCACAGGCTTCCCTACATCAGTTATTCTTTATTTTAACATAATCAGCGTTTAATCTGGGCATAATTCAGGCGAACCTGATCAGGATAACTTACTGGAACCGGATCATATCCTGATCTGGGTATATTCAGGAGTACCTGATCAGAAACGCCTTACTGGAGCCTAGTCAGGCCCTGGTACATATTTAGGCTGCCTGAATAAATTTTCGCTCGAGCGATTATTACTCTTGTATACAAGTTTTTGACTTAATCGTATGCTGAGACTGTTATAGTAAGGAGTGATTAAAAACCGCGAACGAATCTCACTGTGCAACATACTAATTTTGTGAATGTGGTTATTTTGGACTGTCCTGTATACTGGGCACCAATTGCCATCATGGAATCGCGAACAACATTGAGAAGCTGTTGTAAGTAACGCTCGCCACGAGATGGCAGGATGGCATCATCGTGCCCAGTTATTCTCGTGAGTGGTAAACCACAAATAATTCGTTACATGTTTTGCAACATAATATAATAATTGTCTATCGTATCGTGCCCTGAACGCCTGATATAAAAGACCTGCATAGTCGGTAACGTAGAGAAATTTTTAGGTGAGTGAATTAAAACAACATTCATACATCGAAATTTCACTTTTTCTGCAGTTATCATTTGATGATGTGAACAATAAAATAAATGTAATTTACTGACATTTACTGTACAAGTCATTTACACTGTAATTAATTACACAGGACCGCAAAAAACAATTGTTTCAAGATAACTTGAATCAGGAATAGTGGATCTTATAGATTTTTAGCCGCTGAAAACGAATCCGTTATTCGATTTGGCCCATCACGTCAGGATTTTAAGATGTGTGATCCGAAAAATACTCAAAAATACTTTTTGGCAATTTCTTGTTAGGATATGCGAAAACTACGACACGATGAGTTAACTTGGACAGAGAATTCGTTTTCAGCGACCAAAAATCTATCAGATCCTCCACTTCTGATTCAAGTTATGTCCACAAAAACCGTGGTCTTGTGTTATTTTTTTCATGAAGTATAAAACAATTTTTTAGGGGAGATAACTTGAATCAAAGATACTGGATCTTATAGTGAAACTAATCGGAGTCTTTTATAGCTAAAATCCTCTGATCGTCCAAACATAAAAATACATATATGTCAAATTATTGGTCAATTATTATAAATATTAGACAGGAATCGTTGGGTGCTGAAATAAAACGTCATAATTATATTAGTCGTTCAATTAAAATATATTAAAAATTTGAATCTTACAATACTTGAACTCGTCATAACAATAAATTATTAAACCACACACATACCAACACACCCGAAGTCAAACGCGAATATAAATAAAAAATAAGAGTCATGATTAAAAAACATTATCGAGTCGTCGGTAAGTCGTGTGAGTCAAGGTATATAAGAACTGTCATTTCGTCAACGGAATAAATTACGCGGCAATAAATTAATTTAACGCGGACACACATTCAATGCACACGCTCACACATACATATATACATGAATACATTTTGAGACCTTACACAATATAATAAATTATAACGCACATGTTCATTATTATTAATTAACGGACGGAAGAGAAAGAGGCTTACGTGTGTCTTCTTTCTTTGGCGTCATTCCTCTTGTTTGGGTCCTCCATCCGTCTCGTGATTTGAATTAGGCTGCTGTCACCTGGTGAACCCGAGTTCGGTGTCGCACTCCCTCGCGACTACGACGGAGAGGACCAGCAGCCTGGTGTCCTTGACGAACGGAGTACCGTCGTCCATGCTTGATGTCCTTCTGGTTAGAAATTTATCCTCGCCGCCTCCATCATAATTAAATGTGATGCTGGCTGTGATTCTCGGTGGGCCCACTTTCTACGTTCCGGAGCAGCCAGGTCCTCCGGATGTTGAGGCAGCGAGTCGAGAAGAAGTTCCTTGTAGAGTCCAAAAGTAAGAGAGTTTGAGGGATACTTACCAGGTCTTATAATACTTCGGTAAGTATCCCTATGTCCATTCCTGTCGCCGAGTTCCATTTTTACTAAGAATCGGGACGGGAACTGTCAAACATTTAAATCTCATTTGCTTAATTTGAGTTTGACAGCCCGCCCCTCATTTGAATTTGGAGCGCATGCGCCCCATTGCGGCGACACATGCGCTCCGAGCTCGGAACTCGGCCCGTTTGTTGCCCACTTTCTATGCTGCGCTGCCAGGGCGCCGTTGCACCTCTTCTGCGCAGGTAGAGGCGCACCAGCGCCAGCGCCATGTGATCGCGCGCGCATGTCCATTGATGCGCGCTCGGATCCCACGTGGGTTTGGGATCCAAAATGGCCGACCGGCCGGGAAAAGCGCGCATCTCGTCCTTTGTATTTTCTTAATTACTCGCGTCGATATAAATTGTAATGGCCCTCTTTCTCTCCGTCGCTCTTTCTCTTCCGCGCGGTCGAGATCAACGGCTCGTTACAATAGATTTCACGGCACCATACAATTTTTTTTTTTCGAAATAACTTGGATCAGAAGTAGTGGATCCTATCGATTTTTGCCTGCTGACAACGAATTTGTTACCCAAATTGGCCCATCACGACAGGATTTCAATATATCTGTTCCGAAAAATAGCCAAAAGTCTCCTTTTTTTAATATCTGACCTCACAGATCAAATTCGATACCTAATTTATTGTCAGCGACTAAGAATCTACAAGATCCCTGATTCAAGTAATCTCCCCTAAAAATTGTTTTATACATCATGAAAAAAATAACACAAGACCACGTTTTTTTTTTTGACACAACTTTGACACAAATCAGAAGTGGAGGATCTTATAGATTGTTGGTCGCTGAAAACGAATTCTATGTCCAAGTTAACTCATCCTGTCAGAGTTTTCACTATCCTAACCTTAATTGCCACAAAAACTGTATTTTTAGTTTTTTTCAGATCACACATCTTAATATCCTGACGTGATGGGCCAAATCGTATAACGGATTCGTTTTCAGCGGCTAAAAATCTATAAGATCTACTACTCCTGATTCAACTTATCTCGAAACAAATTGTTTTGTGGTCCTGTGTTATTAATAGTAACTATTAATAAACAAATCGGCAAAAATTTACATTTTTGAGGTAAAGTATAAATGGTTTTCGAATTAAAATTGTGTAACACGATTGGTCAGTTTCAAATACATCAAGAGGATCATGAATCATATTAACATTGAATGGTTTTAAAAGCCCATCAAAGCCTCCAAATCCCTGTACTTTGAGAAGAATATTAATAGTATTTTATGCGCCATGTGAACCGTAATCTCCTTTATCGACTGTTCCAAATTTAAGTTCGTATCTCAGCGACGCAAGAGTGCCGCGTGGCGCAAAGCTCCGCCAGCTAGCAAGCAATTTCGTCTTCGTCACGAGACTACGATTGTGCCGTCTGACACACTCGTTCTCGCAATATTATGTAGGGTTGAAGTCTCACACCCCTCGATGAGTTTTGCACATGAACGCGCTTCTTATTTGCACATGAGATGGTGGAAGCGTACGATAAGGTTAGAAAGAAAGAATCGGAGAAAAAAAACATAAAAGAAAGAAGAGCTTTGATTGACAGAATTATTGAACAAGTTTGATTAACAAAAAAATTCACAAGAAAGAGCGAACTTTAAAAGTAGAGTACAAAAAGTTAAGATAGGAACGAGGATGCCATTTGAGTCCATCTGGGTTCGAGTTTTCTAGTTTCTATAGTAACAATGAAACAAATAAATAATGAAAAATATTCATTCTTAATTTATATGCTTTATTAAAAAAGTAAAGTTTCAAAAGATGCACATGGAACAATTGATTTGGAACGCATTAACTATCTATGAAATTGATCGCGTTTTACCACTTGCGACAACTTTTTGCACACACTCGAAGCTTTCTTAGAAATCAAACCAAGACTTTTTGATCACATGTTCAACATGGCAATTAGTGTCAGACAGATTATTTTACATGATCAGTAAAAATCTCATTTTCCTCTCGATCTGGAAAGACAGCTGTTTAGCAATTATACTAAAAACCGACGAAATATCAGTTCAGTTTCAAGAATGAAGGCTCTTGTCATATTAATAATTTGTGTACATTTTTCATGCGGAAAATGAATTTTTTGACATTTTTGCTCACTCGATAAAAATGGATATTTTTTGTAATTTGTGACATTTATTTTGGGAATCAAATTTCCTACAATTCGATAGCATAATAACACTATTGAGCTTCAAAATCCATTTTCCTAGAAAATTTTCCGATTTTTTAAAATAGTTAAATGTAAATGGACCCATTTTACCGCGCTGTACAAGTTCCCTATTATTCTAATTATTTGGGTGCATTTGAAGGTATGTTATTGCGAATCTGATGCAAGAAATTCAAAATTGAAAATGGCGAAAGCGTAAAATTTATCACTTGAAGGTTTCGGACTCCTTTCAGTCCGTAAAGTTTGATTTTACGGACTGTTCTCTGAACTTTACGATTTAAAAACAGTCGGTAAAGTGCCTACTTCCGTGAACAGTATATCAAAAAATAGTGTTCGCTCCTCAGCCATAAAATTGAACTTTACGGCCTAGGACTGAAAAGTACTATTCCAAGTTATTTGAAATTGAATTTGCATGGCACTATTTACTTCTCCGCAAAAAGAAGACATAAGGAGTTAAAATATATCTTTATTTAAAAAGTCTTAGAATCAATTAGAAAAAAAAAATATATTTTGGTAATAAATGATTTCCGTTTAACAACCTGCAGCTAACTGTAAATGAATGCTGCAACTTTATTTGCGAATATTCGAGATGGAAAAATAATTTTTGTAAACGACTGGTGGAAGGGCTTTTAAATAAAACGCGCGATATGATCGGCCGAAAGATAATATAAACTATTTATTAGCGATCAACCGGTGACGATCCGATCGCGACGCGGACTTCCTAACGCTCTGATGTTCCGGAACGTTCCCTCTCCCCGATCGTCACTTTTTCACATCTTCGTTCGATTTTTCAAACTCTCGAACATTTAAAGAGACTACTACGTCATATTATACATCGATATTATATTATTCGAATTACAAATAATTTTATCGAGATCGTCACCATTTTGAAGGGCCTTTTACATAATTTACCTAACAGGCCTGCTTCATTTTGAGAGGTACCCCCATTCGGGTGTGCAATGGCGTAGGGAAAACCACCTTTGTGGGAAAAAACCTACGCCGGGTACCGCAGTCGATAAAACATCGATTCTGTCCGTAACAATTATATTTATAATTTTGTCTACTTAAAATCTTGACTTTTCACATTTTTGGCTCAGGAATCCATTACATTTCCAAGTATTTACAAGCTGAAATGTAAAGCAAATCAACGAGTATGTAAACTTTTTTAACTAAAGACAAAACTGGAAAATATCAGAATTTAGTTTAACGAAAATAAAGCGAATTCATGATAGCATGGTATTAAAATAGTGTTAAAATTTGACTCACTTTAAATACCGAAAACACGATAATTCCATTTATCGAGTTACCTACTTAATATCAGTATCTTACTTTTCTACTTTTTATTTGAAATCAACTTCCTTGCCCTTTTCCAGTTCCTTAACAGAGTTACGTCAGTCTACTCTCTTCGTAGTTTTTTTCTCGATCCTCATTTCTCACCAGCTCTTAATTTAATTTACTCACTTTTCGTTTTATTCAGCTTTGTCTTCGGATCATCGTTTTCTTTGTCTGGTGAAATATATTTTTTAATATTTCACATGATGTACAAATGTTTCATTTGAAACGTTATTACGAACAAGAAATAACCGTCATATATAAGTTTGAGTTTATTTAGTCCTATAAGAATTCTTGTCTTATTATTAAGTTTATTATTGTTTAAATCTGTTCATTACATTATTTGATAATTTTAATTTCTAATCAGGCATTACAACTTACGAGAATTTAAAAGATATTGACTGCATATTTTAATTTTCGTTCTATTAAGAGATTATTTTTATATATCGTATTTATACGTTAATAGGAAGACATGGACCTTAATAAGTATATTAACATATTTATCATTATTGCCGATCAAATAAAGCAAATTCATCTGACAGTAATATTCAGATTGTTTCCAAAATATTGTATCCAGTAATATAGTTGTCTTGTGAAAACTTACATACGAAGACGTTTAGATAACTTATATAGTCACATCTGCGAACACGATTAGTTGTATTTTATTTTGCTTGCAGTTTCTCTAAGTGTTCACTATGAGTTTCTCTCCGCATAATTATAAATATACAAATACGTTAAGACCCAACCTATACAGTCCCGTAACTAAATCTCGTCAGATAAGACAGCCTTAATCTAAATTCAAGACCTCATAGATTATTACACATTGTGCAATTCTATGTGCAAAGTATCACTTTAACAACGCAAATTAACACGTTGCGTTGGTAGTTTTATAAAGCTAACTTCTCCTACTATTTCAATAATACACTATTACTAGGGCAAAGCTGTGGTCAGGCCCAGGTTTTGCAACCAAAATATATGTTTAGGCCGGAACAAAGAAATGATCGCATCAATAGTCGACCGGCGATCAATGGGATCAGTATAGGCACTCCGACAATCCCTATAGTTTTGGACCAATTTGGGTCAATAAAACTTGTCTGGCCTCAAAGAAAAATGCAATTTTTTCTATATTTAATATGTTTTATTTCCGATATATAAAAATTAAACACTGCCAACACTTAGTCGCGATCTGTAAATTTAAATTCAAGACTATCTTAGAAGAAAGGACCTGATTGAGACTTGCAGGTCCTTGTGAGTAGTCAGACTGACTGAACAAATTTACACTGTTCTTACAATATTCAATTACCTTCACACATCAAAGTAACGTATACCTGTTACAAAAAATAAATGGAATTATGATGTAATCTCATAGGTTATAATAAACTAACGAAACCGTTATGTTAAAAAATTAATCAAAACATCTAATAAAGAAAAAACTGCAATCTTTTCTCCTCCTTTGTTTTCATTTAACTTACTGTGACGTAATCGCCACGTAATTCAAGTATAACAAGTGCACAGAGGCACATATGTAAATCCCCTCAAGAGCCTCGTGATGCATTTATTGATGCCGACTTTTGTGATTCCTGCGCAATCCACCACAGGGGAGGCTAGAAATATTAATTGAAGCTTGGTAATTGAAGGGCTACTGCGGACGACCGATACGCCAGGATTATCGAAACGTGGCAGTTACGTATCATGGCGAATAAAGCCACCCTGTAACCATCAGGCACTTTACCCGAAATGAAAGGAAACTGGGAAGGGAGTAGGAAATGAAAAGGGTGGGAGAAAAATAAGGTAAATAATTAAAGTAAGCTTCACTATAATTCACTATCTCTATACCAGATTCAATAATTTTGTATATTTATCGTAGTTATAGTTATTAAGCGCGACATTTGATTTCAATTTTTAGAATTATAGATGCTAATTTATATTTTAAGCGGGATATTACTTTTATTTGTTATAAGAATTACTTCTAGTTTCTGAATTATATTTTGTATCGTTAGATAATTTAGTTACAAAAAATGGTTAAAATTACCTCGATACCACTTTGGAATACAACCCAATTAAAAACTTGGTCGACGTAGAATAAACAAGGCTATGTTTTAAATTAAAATGTTATATTTTTACTAATAAGCCATGTTTATTATAGATCTGTCAAAAATTGTTTTATCACAAAATTATATAGTATTATTTTTCATGGAAAAAAACACGGATATGAATGGTTACATAAATTCAAACTCGAAATAAATGAGAAATTCGATAGTCAACTCAATGTACGCACTCTTTTATTTTAATCTCATCTTATTAATCCAAATATTCATCAATTTGAGGTATTTGGCACTCATATTTCAAATAAGTTAGTCCTGACAGTTTCTATTAACTTGAAAGTCGATTATGGTATCGATTTTATATATTTGGATTTAAAGATACGATTTTCAATCACGAGTTGATTTATATTATATTTATGTTATATGTGCGTAATATTTTACATATATTCTGGATCCGAAAGTCATTTTGATCATTTCTGGTCACAATAATTTGTTAAAGTTACGTCATTAACAGGTTTTGAATTGAACGAAACTAGTAAAATAGGTTGTTTCTAAACCTACAGTAAATTTTAACGCAAATAACACTATATGTTTGCAAAATAAAAGTCTTTTCTGAAACTGCCTTTTGCAAGAACATACGACTGAATATGATTTTGAATTCTCCGGAATAAAAAACGACACTTTCATATATTCGTCAGTTTGAAAAGCACACTTTCAATTAAGCAAAGTCCATACATGTACATATTGCTCGCGGTACATCAGATTGCTCACAGATTGAGAATCCTCGTTTTTCAAATTTTTTTTCATGTAGAGTACAATTTCCGATAGATATGTCAGTTTAGTGGAATGTTAACTCGATATACCTAAATACTAGTGTCAAATTTGCTCTCGCCTCATCTGTTCGTTTGAAAGGTTATCCCAACGCACTTTTTTATTATGATTCCATTCGGTTATCCGTACTCGACCGTGGTTTTAACGTTACACATATTTACTTTAAATTTTCCGATATCAAAAAATGTAGATGACCCTTTTGTAATTTCGAAATAATCTAGTAATTTAATTATTCTTCATTATCGATTTTGTAATTGTGGAGCTCCATTTTCAAAACAATGTTTTGCATGAAGAATTAAATCATGTATAATTTAAAAAATAACGAATACTAAATAGTATTTGTTCATCATTTTCTTGTTATTAATTTAGTCAGGCTCATGGAAAATATTCACGAATATAAAAATAACAAAATTTGCTAATGAAATTACTGATACGGAACGAAGAAATATCGATATTGAAAATAATATGCATCTCTTAACCCTTTAAAGCATATATTTTTATTTGGACGGAAAATAGGTGAAGAATCTGACCTCAGATTTTCAAAACTCAAGGTGGCGAATCCAATATGGCCGTCCAAAAATTTAAAAATTTATTTCATCGGGATAAAACTGGGTGCTCGAGAGTTTTCGGGATCGTAGATTACGAATTTAATCTTAAATTTTAAAAATTCAAAATGACAGATTCAATACGACAAACAAAATGTAAAAGACGAACTATGAAATTTCAGCATTCGTGACCGCTGAGTTGAAACTGCTAAATGTTATCTTGAAAATGGAACATTATTCCGAATTCAGGTTGATTTCGATTAAATAACTTTTTACATTTTGGACCGTCATGTTGAATTTGATCGAAAACCCCCATATAACGAGTTTCACCTCGATCAAGTAAATTTTTACATTTCCGTCATCTTGGATCCGTCATTTTTAATTTTGAAAATCGGATGACAGATTCGTAACCAGCGACCCCGAAAAACACCGAGTATCCAGTTTCATCTTATTTCAACAACGGTTTCTTTTCAGCATATATTTTTTATAAAAAAACACGTAATTTTAATGCATTGTTCGTCATTATAAACAATTCACAATAATTAATAATACATATTAATTTGTTTATATTCTATTGAATGTAATCGCCATTCAATACAACCGGTGAAAAGGAACTCGTGTAAAAAGTATATAAATTAATAATTAAGGTACAAAAATAGAATCTTTAATTTTCAGAAATTTACTTTTCATTTATGTTATTTATTTTATATGTCAAAGCTCTCAAATGCGAGGTCTCAAAGAGTTCTCAAAATCGACGCATAAGTCTTCTTAAATATTACCTTAACAGCTCTTTCTGACAAGTATTTAAGATATCTTATAATTTTTAAGAGCTCTTTAAGATGTTTATTTGCTGTATGGGTAGCGACTCGTTTTATATTAACATAGACTCATAGCCCCCTATGTTGACTTTATGCCATTCCAAAGTAATGAGTGTGAATTTCGAGAATATACTGGAATAACGCGTAATGTCAAAATGGTAACTCTAAATTCGAACTCACCGTCTAACAATGTATAGCGAGCCGACACTTCTCGTTAGACGTTCAAAGTTTGAAAGAAAAAATAGTTTAGCCGACTAGGCATAATATTATATTAACCGTTTATAAATGTTTAATAAACGAATTGATTTACACAATTTTAATATTTTCACATATTTTTTATTTTATGTAAGGCCACTCAGCATTCAGATGGGTTCTCCAAATTAAAAACTGAATTAACATTAACAATTTGTTTCATTATTTTTGATACTGAAAATGTCAATCAATGCTGGTTGGGTGTGCTCATATTTTTTTATAATAATTGTTATCTGTTTTTATTACCAAAAGTTTTGTGGATTTGCCCATATAAATAAAAGTAAAAATAATAAACACGCTTAACTACCAGTACATACCTGCAAAATAAAATCCTGTCTTTTTACTCAATTTTAGTAAAATATTTAATCTCTTAATTATGAAAATGATTCAATGACTTGCTATGAAATTGTACATAATTATTATTAAAATTAAGGAATGTTTTAAAACATTATTATAGCACATTGTTTATTTAACCTAGTCAATAAATAAAGATATCTAAATTACAATAATGTAAGCCGATTATCGTTTATTTTTGCAATAAATTCTGTGGAAATGAAACAAAAAGTAAAAACCAGAGGGAAAAGAGTTTTCCAGTTACTTTACATATAAAACACACATACATTTACGTGCTACGTGCATGCTTGCAACAAAGCGGTTTAGAGTGATACATTGATAAATGGTCTGTCGGCAAAATATACAGAAAGCGGATATCAGAGACCATACACGAGAATATCCGAGGATTCTCTATACACCAGACTATTCATCCGATCAATTTAGAAGTCGATATAAAGAATGTCGGTTACGAAATATGTTCCGACAAATAAATAATAATTAAATTCAGAATATATGTTGTTTTAACACCTCAGTTATCAACAAAGAAATACCTTCTTCAAACGTATTTCATTTATTTCTTTCAATGCTGTATAAAATAAACAGAATTAATGGCTGTCATTCGTATTTGGATCCGATTTTAATATGGATTGTAATCATTTTTAAGGATAAACTTCGGAACTGAACCAATTCGTTATTTTATTTGATGGTATTTAGTTGTCCTAATCAAGAACAGCATCATGAAAATTCTTGATTATGTCATTGTTCCAGTTAAATATTGAGAAATTGATTTTTTGCAAGATATAGTGCAATATTATACACAATTTCATTAGACAAATAAAATCTAGTGACATACGTATAATTTGGGTAGTTAAAAGGAAACTTTTATCTAACAAATTCGATTTTAAGATTTTTGATGATTCTTACAAAAAATGTGTGTCCTTTTCAATGCAACAAACCGCATATCCTCAGCTTCATTCATTTTTAACACATGGGATTCAGAGCAGGACCGAACTAACTGTATAAAAAAATAAACAAATGTGCGTAGAAGTTAGGAGTATAAAAAACACAGAAGTATAAGCAACTTTTTACTCTTTTTTTTTGTCGCTAACTACGAATTTGCCATTAGAGTTTCAAAATTCAAAATATGGAATTCAATGAAGGATGACACAATTAAAATTTAATCGGATTGCATTGAAACGTTTTCCTCGTGGGTTTTCGGGTTCGCAGATTACGTATCTGGCATCAAACTTTCAAACTTCGAAAGATATAATACAGCCAACAAACTAGCAAAGTCGTTTTGAAATTCGATAAATTTACACTATTTTGTGAATAAAGTTGGAAATTTCTAAGTTTATTATTCATTTTTATTACATGAAGAGAATACAAGAATGTTTCAAAAGTTATTTACATTAAATAAAAAATTGCAATAATGGAAAAATATATATATGTATATATTAGAATACAAATATATATATTTTGAAAAAAATTGGATTAAGGCAAATTAACAATCCGATAGTCCAAAAACCTTCGTAATTGGCAAACTAGAACCGTCCTTATGTCTTTCTTTTTAATGTATTGAGTGAAGATATAATGCGGTGAATTAAGATGATAAACTGTCCGTTGACTGAATATCGGTTATTTCACGTATCGGGTTTTATTTGACGGCTTTTCAACCTGCACCACGTTTTGTTGTAAGGAAATGCAAATCTCTTTCTTTACATGTATTTTCTTCTGTTGCCTTCTTATATGATTAAGTAATTATTGCCTATTTTAACGTTGAATGAATGCAAATCCACTATTGATTTTCTAGGTTTCTTTTACGAGTCTCTAAGTATTTGTTAAAATGTGCAAAACAATTGCTCGTTTAATTTGCTCTCATGCTGCATCACACATTGAACTGCCGCGTCTTATAATCGCATTACAAAATAAAAGTTCTCCATATGAGAGAATGAGCGTATGATGTTAAAATTGATAATAAATTTTGAACTTCCAGTCTTGGGCATCCAACGACACTACGGTAATGAAATGTGTTGGAAAAGTGGCTCGTGCAACTTCTTAGAACCAAAAGGTGAAAACAATGAGTGAAATGTAAACGTCGATAACGGGCATCCAGCGAGGACTTTTGAAGTTGCAACTGGTCTTGGAAATCCCTTAGGTGAACTGGTGAAGCTTCATTGTTTCCGTCTTCCCTTCGGTTCCAGTGCTCGAAGTGTTTCTTAGCGCCAGCATCCAGTGTATGACCTTTCTCCAGATTTTAGTTTTGCAGCTTTTCTGAAGGAAAAAGGATTTAATCGGGACTTTGAAAGAGGTCTTTATTTTAAAGCTTTTTATTTGTTGTTTTTGGTTGTATTGTTCACTAATTTTCGATCATTACATTCACTGCAGAAATGGTTTTTGTTAACGTCTGATGCTACTATGTCTATAAAATATCATAAGATGTCATTTTTACTAATTGATCGTTCTTACGTACGTATAATAACTTCATGGATAAATTTTTGATAGATAATGCACTATTCTAGTAATAAAACTACTCGAATTTATAAAGATCAAAACTTGTTTTACTACAAATCACACTAATGTATGAAGAAACGAAGAAATTGGTTGTTTTTAAACTTTAGGGATTTCGTGAAAAATATACCTGATAAAGCCTACCTTCCAAGAGATAGTAAAGTGGATAGTAGTATCGTATTGTCTGCACGATAATCGGATATCTTCATCCTCATTTATCGTTCCGTTATCAGTCCGTCCTTTATTCTTCTCGCTGAGACTTTCGTACATGTGAAATGTTAAAGTTTTGAGTCAATAATTATTCTTTTCTATGTAGCAAGAGACTGGTGTCAATTGAACTCATATAAAAAGTACAATAATACATGTTCTTTCAGTTTTTGAGCATATGAAACTTCTTTCTTGATCTTTAGTTGAGTCGGCATCATTATAATATGCTTACAAGTTCTGGCACTGGGGGTCTTAAAAATCCCAAAAGAAGTATCGTGAACACATACCTGACCATCTGTAAATCTATGGCACCATTGGATATCATCATTCACATATAAATCTTCAAAAAGTTTCTCAATCTATGCGAAAACCTCTATAGTCCCATTTGATTCGCTTTCAGAACACCTTTTTGCGTTCTGGTAATTTTATCGGAACCTAACAGCGGATAAGAAAGTGAAGATCAACTGCGGATACTATTCGTGAGATCATACATATACAATTGTCATCATCGAGGTATCCACTTGCGTGCAGTAATACTATTGAAGTTGGAATCCTCGTGGGAATCCGATGATCATATGACAATTTTACTGTTATTGGTTTACAATAAGTATGATATTTTATGCAGAATTCTGTATGAAATAAAATGCGAGGTTGGTCACAAATCAACTCCATGAAATAGTGACTATTTCCTTGCTTTCCGAATTAACTCTGTTACAATATAATGTAATAAGTAAAATATTCTTACTATATACAAGTTAGATATCTCGAACGGGGATTGAGTTAGTCCAAAATAAAAATACAATGCAGTAGGAGTAATGTAAAATCAGATAACATAACTTCCTGTAACCATTAATCCACGATAATCAGAGTTAAGGTCAATCTCGTAATTCAGTTTTTTTACTTATAACCGAGGTAGAGGACATCAATATTTCATGGCGCAGTTGATAAGTAGTGATGATAACAATTTCCTTGCTTGATGCTTTCATGTCATCAAGCTTATTCATCACCATCTTCATCGGCTATCATCGTCTGATCGTGTCATTATTAATTGTTACATATTATGAATTGTATTCTATTGTTTTGAATGACTATTCATAATTATCATTCGGTATTAGCCACATTCGACTGTGACACTATCCATTATCATCATAATAGAAAATTCTTGATAGTTAATGATCATCAGTAAACACTGTTACGTTCTCAATTTTTCTTATTATTATGAAATTAATTTTTGATAATTCCTTGATGAAATTGAGATATTGTCTTACTGCACAAGTATTTATATTGAATTTAATTAAAATTATTGAACATAGAAGATGACCATATCAAATTAAAAAATCGAAATAACTACTTATTAAATACTTATAAAACGAATCTAACACCATTATTTCATTATTCCTTCGTGTTCTTTTTACTGTTCCTCTTTTCATTCTAGATTGCCGATTTTGTTGGGTTGAGCATTTAACTTCCTCTGCTAAGCACTTTTCGACGTTTCGTGAAGCGATAGTCAAGCACTGGTCCATGACTAGACGCGGCAAGTACACTCTCTCTCTATTTCGAAGTTCCTTTCGTGTAATTTCTTTTTTCAGCTTCGACAACAATCCGAATTTTCACGAACACAACTGGCGGAAGTAGCTTACTGTACTACGGTGCGACAAGTCGCTTGGCTTACGTCCAAATTCTATCGTAAATCAACCGATTGTGAATAAAAGTGTAGTCGAGTTGAAAGGCAAATGAGTAATAGAAGTCTGTATGCGTTAATAGGTACAGCAGAAAATATATGTGACTTTGCAATGTGGAATTCCATGCAACATGCATAGCACCAGTTGGTGACTGAAAGCACGAGTTATAACAGAAATGACATTACTTATAGGAAACATATTTAATATCTTTAATTCCTAACAGAATTTCAATTTTTTAGATAGTTTAGCTTACTTAAGATTTTAAATATTACAACGAATAAGTATTCATTCACTTAATGAAATTTGATGGAAGGTATCATCCACATTCCAGATCACTTGAGTCTGGATCTCGGAGTTGGTCTCAATTCAACACATAATTTTTTGTCTAGATAATCAGGATACTAATTACCCATAATCGAGATAGGTTTTTTAGTTCGGCTGGGCGAAATTAGTACAGCAGTTTCAAACTTAAATGATGCCAGTATTTTTCTAGCTTATTAGTGATGTATTATATAACCTAAATCAAGAAACTAGGTCAAACCACTTGATATTTGTACACAAACACTCAGTCTTCTAAAAATATATAATATTTATAGTTGTACATGAAATTGTATGATTTTTATGTACTATTTTTAAAAGTATAACGCTTTTTTTAGGTAAAAATATAGCCTTATTTCCGTTACCGTCTAAAGGAAATATTCGTCGACGTCTCCTTACGGTCGCTCCACACCCCGTTCTTGCTTTATCCAAGCAATATAAAATATCCTCGACGATCGGTCGATTTGGAGGCGATTCCCGCAAATATCGCCATCCTGGGTCCCTCCTCTATATCTACCTACCCACATCGGTGAATTATTGCAGCTCGTTCACGAAACTCCCTCATCCATCCGACTGGGTCTTTGCGCGAGCGGCGACACGATCTGACATCAGGTGCGTGAAAAATATTTGCGAACTCGCCACCCATTTCTTCTGGATTCGTCGTCGTTTGCAAGAAAAGCAAATTTGCAGTTGGTAGCACTCCACGATCAGCCCAAACTTTCTTTGACAACATTTATATGGCTTTATTCATACATACAGTACTATTAGAGCGGGAAAAGACAACCTTTTAAAGTGTTGAATTGAAATTAACAATCTATGAAAGGAATGTTCAAATGACCAGAATATTCCACTATGAGCATTTATAAAATTGATCTGATAATATTATGGGAGTCTATGTTCAATCAGGGATATTAGACGCGTCAGATACATGTAAATATTAGAATTTGTTCTCACATAAAGGCGATAATAGCAGATATATGTATCATTGTTTCGATCAAAAATAATTTCTACCACGTATACTTTACGAGCCGCAAATCCCTGCCATATTTTGTTACTTTCCATTTGATAGAATTTGTTCATTCACAATACTACCATTCAGAACTTGTCATGGTAGGTTATAGGTTAACCGGTTAAGGGGGTTCTAAAATAGTCCGCCGGTAAGAATGGAAATTTCATTAAAAACCGTTAATTAGAGATTACTGCATGATAGATGACAGATGATAATAATATTAATTTGTAAACAGTTTCATGGAAAATACCAAAGAAATTTAATAAGAACTGTCCGAGAATTTTCGGAAATAAGTGAGTTTTATTTATTTCCGAAAATTCTAGATCAATTCTCAATTAATTTCTTTGGTATTTTCTATGAAACTGTCTATAATAATTAGAATTACCTTTACAGAGCCCAAATTTAAAAAAATCGATTCAGTGATTTATTATTTACGTTTTTTAGAAAAATTCCTACCTAGTCCGTCACGCACTTTAGAACCCCTTAATGATGAAGATGGCATAAAATATTAAAGTTTTTCATCTAATTTGTTTTCATACAAAGCGTACATTAATTTGTTTAGGTAGTAGAGTGTGCTCATTCCGAATTTGTAATCCGTGTTCGATTACATTTAGCCATTTTTCCAATATGGCGGCCTGGAGGAAAAAGAAAAGTGAAAAAATCTTCTTTTACGGAACTAACACTTACATGCTTGCTTTAAGAAGTTATCCAATCGGAATGCGGGTTTGGATCGGGTGGCATAACTTATATTACATAGGTATGATTGAACATTCAAAATGGAGGCTATAAATTTCTGAATAGTTTTGGTATACGGCTGTTTCTCACAAAAAAAAACTCAAAATTGATGTCCTTAATGACTTTTACAAACCAGGATCCTTAATTACCAAAAGCCTTTTTTTATTAATTAAACTACTGTACAAGATGTACTAATTTATGAAAAAAATGTATTTTTTAGACGATAAATAAAAAAGATATATTCAAGAAAGTACCCTGAAAATCATTCCATCCATAAATCATTAACTTTAATCGTAAAAGTCCTTACTTATTGTTTGTTATCTCATTTTTTATTCGTATAGGATAGTGTTGACTGTACTTACATGAATTTATAGTTTAACCCATTAACGCCCAAGAGCACACAAATTTCACCAAGATTTTCGGAATATTTCTTGACATTAAAACCAATTCAAACAATTTTAAACAAAACATTTTCGACGTAACATTGACCGATCTTTCCGAATTTGCTGTTAAAAAATCAATCATGCCCTTTTCAAAAAAGTTATGCTTGGTTTTTCACAAAAAAATCAGATTTCACTGACAAATATTTTTTAATCGGCATTTTCACATTGGAAACAGTTCGGGAGATCACTGATCGGTGAAAATATCGTGTCATCAATCCTTTAACTTTAAAATGTGCATGATAGCATTTTGAAAATAAAGCTGGAAACTGTAACTCGAAATGGCGACTCAAAAACGAAAAGATCGGCGAAAAGCTCCGGAATTTTTTATTCGATAATGGTAGGCTTTCGGAAAAAATGTCGCTGAACAAAAACTTCTTAGAATTGATCAAAGAATACGCTCAAATTTTTTTCAGAATTTTTAAAACACTTTTTTTTATTTTCAAAATCGCAAAATTTAAAAAAAAATGTAATGTCATAGAAAAATTGTGAAAAAATTTCGAGGTTTTCTTTGATCGATTCTAAGAACTTGTTGTTCCCTCACATTTTTTGCAAAAGTCTATCGTTTCCAAATAACAAATTTCTAAACTTTTCAAAACATACGGAAACAGGAAAAAATTTGAGCGTATTCTTTGATGAACTTTAAGAACTTTTTGTTCAGCGACATTTTTTCCGAAAGCCTATCATTTTCGAATAAAAAATACATGAGCTTTCTTCCGTTTTTATGTGTTTGAGCCGCAATTTGGACAGTTTCCAACTTTATTTTCATAATGCTATCATGCACATTTCAAAGTTAAAGGTTCGAGGACACGATATTTTCACCGATCACTTATAAGTGAAAAAATCTGATTTTTTTTTTAAACCAAGCATAACTTTTTTGGAATGGGCTCGATTAATTTTTTAACGGCAAATTCGGAAAGATCGATCAATGTTACGTCGAAAATGTTTTGTTTAAAATTGTTTGAATTGGTTTTAATGTCAAGAAATATTCCGAAAATCTTGGTGAAATTTGTGTCCTCTTGGGCGTTAATGGGTTAAAAAATGCGATTGGAAATATTTTTAAATATAACTCAAAATTTGTTCGTAAAAAATCGAACATTCCCCCACTGTTTTAGAACAATGCGATTGGAGCAAAATTTAACGGTTTATTAAGCTCCACTGCATTTTTTTATTGTTGGCAACATTGGCTTTGACAACATACAATATAGCAGACGGTTGAAGAACAGATGTTTTGTTGAAATTAATTTGAGGACTACTTTTTTCAATTCTAAAGTTTTCAATCAAAATGTAAGCAGTTTTTTATTTATAAAACGTAGCATATTTGTATATGTTTCCGGTAGTAATAAAGTATTGTACACCGTTCGGAAGAAAGTAAGATAATGTTTATAAGCTTCTAGTAATTTTGTTTCATTTCATCGTTCCCTCATCATCATTCCCTCAAAATTTTTTGATGAGTAGGATACCTGTGACGGAATGATGTATTTTCTAATAAGTATAAAATATTTATGTTTGTTTCATTGGTTCAGAATTTGAATTTTTTATCTTCATATTTAATTCAAACTCGTAAAAGTTGGGGACCATTATAATATTTTTATTAAACAAAACATAAACTAAAAATGGAGCAAAAAAAATGGATAAGAAGTTGAAAAAAAATTATCAATTCGACAAAGCTAAATTTGACTTTTTTCGAAAATCATCCATATACATTTTACATTTTCGTATCACACGAAACTTTTTCTATGTATTTACAAGGTTTCTTCCTTTATTTCAATTGATGGTACTGTTTGAATTTTTTGAAGAACTGAGCGTATTACACGGCCATAAAATAGAGAGCAAATGTATGTGTAAAAATACACAATATGCAGCTTTATATGTGACCTGGTCTTTTAAAAATGTGTTTACTTGTAAAAAAAATAATTTTTTTCTTTTTGTGCGCTTGAGATGCTCTTTCACATGGTGTAATCAGAAAAATTATAATTTGTCTAAAAGTTTACTAAAAGTGAAAAGAAATATGAGTACAAATACGAAAACTTGTAAATACTTTGAATAGTTGTTTTGTCGCAAACTATTTTTCGCACGTAAGCACCCTTTTCATAGACCAAGTCAAAAATATTTAACATCTCATGGCAAATCCATGAAACTTCATTGTTGGAAGAATATCGAGTACATTCCGTACGGAGCTGTTAGAAATTCGCTTGAGAACCTTAAGCGCATGAGTATCAAGAGCTTCGTTAATGTGCTCGTAAAATATTAGTACACAATTCTCGACATTAGTGCTCTTATAAAATAGATTAGGCGAATAACTCAACAGTTCATATACCCTGCAATAAGATGCAGAGCAAAGGAGAGTGATATTGCATAATTCCAGTAACTTTCGTAAGTATAAATTTAAATTATTTAGATGCATACAGAAATGCTTTCAAAACATACTGATCACTAAGTGAAACGCAGATATTTTCTTTTAAGTAATTAAAATAGAGGGTGATAGATAACAATTAGCTTTGAACATCAGGCTTACATTGAGTAAATGAAGCAATACGTGATATATGAGATTTATTCCACGCAATAAATTGAAAAAAATGAACGGTATTGCACCTGTTTTTGTATAAAATTTGGCATTTGTGAATAAGTACAAAAATATTACATCCTTGATTTTTTTCTATTTCCGATGAGGTGGAGTGAGTTAGCAGATATTTTTTATTGAATGATTGATTTTAGGTAAGTATCGTCTATGTAAAGGATCAGTAGACTTTGTTGTGCGGAATAAATTAATTGTTCTACTTACTACATGTTGCTCTAAGAAAGGCAGATTATACGTTGATTAATACAACAGGTTAATTATAACTGTAACTATGTAGTTGGTTCATGAGAGTATTTGTTAAATCCTACAATGAATTTCTATGAAGAGGTTAAAGTATTAAACAGGCGAAGTAGTTCCAACAACCAATTTAATTGTTACCCAAATGACTTACCAATTCTGGAGGTCTATCTAAGTTACAGAATAGCACAATTCTGATCAATTTCTTTATTATCAGAATTGAAAATATCACTAGCAGATACTGTTTTCCTGCACCGAAAACATAATTTGGATGCGTGAGGAATTAATGCTAGATGTTCTAACTATGGTCTTACCAACGTAAGTCTGGTATAGAAATTACCCTAGTTTGATAACCTTCTGATCGGAATCGGGCCAGCTTTGTGACGGGATTCCCTACTTAGAGGGATCATACTCAGAAGCTGGTCAGAGATCAGCGAATATCGTCATTAAAGCGGCGGAAATACCTTGTCCTTTGTCTTTTTTTACCAAAAATCGGTCTCCCTATTATAAGGATATATTCCAAAAGGAATATACTGTTCGGATTCTGCCCGGATGCAATGTTCTTACAGGGATCCATATCTGATTTTGTCCAGGATAATCAAATAGTTTCCACACATTACTCATGTTACGTGATTAAACATGTTAAAAAAACATGACTAAAACGTGTTAAAAAATTCGTGGAACCCGAAATCCATAGAAATTCGGCATTAAAATTTTATCACATCAGTAAAAAATCTTGTCCCGATATACTCCAAAGGTTGAACAGAAAATGAGAGCAAACAAAGAATCGAGTGAAACAACATCGGGAAATTTGTAAAGTAGAAATCACTGTGTTGTATGAAAACTATATAATTTATCTTGATTTAATCAATTGTGAGATATGTACATATATACATTAATGTTAGGTTAGCTCAGAATTATAAAGATACAATTTTCAAAATAAAGTTAGTAACAAATTCTAATTTTTAACAGCCAAAGTCAATGCATTACACGTAATGAGTAACATCATATATCTTAAGTGGTTTTATATATTACTTATCTGCATCTACAAATTATTCGTTATCATTGCACTTATCAAGCAAACTAGCTATAGGAAACCTAAGTTAATAGGTGGTAGCTACATTATTTTTTGAATGTATGGTTTAAAGATCTTTTCTTTCAGAAGGAATTTATAGGAGGTGATATTAGTTCACATCACAGCAGGTACAAAAAATTGAGCAGAGTTTAAAGTTTATGGATAATGCATATTATTATTAATATTGTTTGCAGTGAATATATTGCAGCTAAAATATGTACTAAAGGAAGCTATAAAATTGAAACTATATTAACAAAGACAAGTAGAGAGAGATAGAAAACGAGTGAGGAAGAGAGTTAGTCGTCTACAGAACAAGGGTCCGTTGAGACTGACACTCAGACTAACCCGGAGGCCTCCGGTAATAAACAATCTAACTCTCACCGGCCTTTTGTGTGCCTTACGCTACTCGAATATGCTCTCTCCTACTCCTTTAGGTGTATAGGAAGACCGTGAAAACACTGCGGCTTTGTGCGCTTTGCACACTTGTACCTATTCCTACAAGTAGGATCCTACCACATAGGTCGACAACTGTACGTACACACGATGAAAAAAGTCAAATACGAGGGAAACGAATCAAATTTACAAGAGACTTCTCGAGACTTTGTTTTATTTATTATTATTACGCGACTTCCGGATCTGAAGCTCACTTAAATATGCGAATCCTACGACAAGACCTTCCATGAACGGAAAAACTTTTTCTTGACCGCTCAATCCCATATATTCTTTATTATATCGAGCGTACGGCAAAACGAGCGATGGGATTCGGATTGCTGCAGGAAACCGACAATACCATTCTTATATTTCTGATATATATTGTGGCTATAAAAAACGATGCTCGTTCATGTTTGAAAGCTTCATTCAATTCCAAACTTTTTACAGAACAATTTTGCGGAAAGTTTCTGCTCGTTGCGTCGCGAGCGACTTAAGTTGCAGAATTCAACGGTTGTGCGAAGAGATTTGGAGATTATATTACTAGCGCGAGTTAGGTAACTGAATTACATAGCGACTACAGTGTATTTCGTCGAAACTTGTAAGAACGTCACTCCGTTGTTCTGGAAAGAACCACTCTTGCAAATAAAATCATTTCATTAAATTATTGTATATTTGTCTACAAATCTGCGTATATTAGTGAGTAAATTTTGCACGTTAATTAACATTACATACCTTTCTATATAAACTTAAAAAACATCCCTAAATTAATAATTTTAATAATTAGTCATTCAATTTTGTAAAATATTTAGTAAAACAGACAACAGTCAAATTATCTTCTAAATTTCGCACAGCTATCTGTACTTTCCATGATTTTAACTAATTTAGAGTACACGGAGAGAAATGAAATTGAAGAATTATAGGATACTGTAAAACATTGTTTTATAAGATAACGTTAGTTAAAAGTATATTCTGCTATAATAAATTTAGCGTCTAAGGAAATATAAAGTATCATACCGTTATAATATCTCTATACTTTAACAGTACTACGTATATTAAGAACGTCAAAAATGAGATTTGCATATTTTTTCAGCATTTGTCTTTTGCACTATTAATTATGTGTTTTTCGGAGCAGTACAGTTTTAATATTGTCTTAGTAATACTTATAGTTCCCATCAGCGTACGTTACACCTTCCTAATAATCAGTATTTTTAAGATGCGATAATATAAAGTGCTCTATATGTTATAAAGACAATATTTTACCACCGACAATAATTAGTTCTGTATCTATTAGATCTGATGAAGTTAATTTGTGGTTGCATGGAACTATTCACAATAGCGAAAAAGTAGTCGACGATATATCAAGCCCTTTTTTAGCGCTACTAGTATGTAAAAACCGTTATACCGAATTGCTCTTCCATAAATTATTACTAGAACATTACAATAAAAGATTACGATTCATTTTAAAAATCAGGCTTAATTTACATTTTCATAATTAAGAATTACAATTCCAACTCGTATTTTGCTCATACTGATCCGTTTAAAATTCCTGCAAAATCACGAGTGTAGTCCAGCCTTTATTAAAAATCAGCTTGTAAGTGTACAGAAATTGAAGAGTACGGAAATATGGCAGAAAGTAGAAAAACGAAGTTTCATGTCATTTATTCTACGAATGAATCATGCCCACTCTTTTGAACAACTAAAAAACTTCCTACAACATCCTGCAGATATTTTATAAAGATAGATCGATTCCATCTGAAATTATGCAGGCCGAATAAGGCTATATCAGCAATTTATGTAACATCGAAACACATTTTATGGTACTGACAAATAGGGGATACGTATTTTTTTTTGTTTCGCAAAAAAAGAATTTTCCCAAAGTTACAAGCAGCAGAAAATTGCAAGTTTCATGACTTCTGTGCGAAATGCGCAGTCAATTTTTCCCAAACCTATTTATTTGCCTTAACAATCGACATTTTAATATTCTACTTTTTCAGTTTTATAGTGTTGTGTATGTTATTTCGTAACAAATTTGGAATTCTATAATATTTTGAATAGTAACAAAATGGCGGGTGTTATTTGACATCAGAAAACTTGTTTTGTCAAAAACATCATTTTTAACATTTTTATTTGTCCATTTGAAGGCAGATAATGTAAATATGAAACTATTCCAATAAATTTGGAGTGCGCTAAAACGTTATGAGATAGTAAATAAAAAAAAAATAAAATAAATAATTGCCGTTTGTCATCCACGGTGAGGATGGGCTGAGCTATATATCAGTATATATTAATCCTATATGGAGGCTGTTTTTTAACACATTTTATGCACACTTATATCATACAATATCTTACAGCCTATGTGGACAAATATTTCTTGCACGAATGTGACAGCAACACATATTCACAGAAAAATCCACTTGTGTCTTAATGTATACTGTCAATATAATTAATATACTATACGAAAAATGAAATCCATCGAAATTTAATAATGAATGGCATAAATGACACTCATATTTCCACACATATTTCCAAAATTCTTAACAGTTATATTCGCAATCATCACAATCATCTTTTGAACCAAGACAATGACGATGTATATGTCGAAGAGGTTCTAAAAGGCGTACTAGGGTCAAAGTTTCATGAATTGGACGATTATGATATCAATGAAGATAATGATGGATCCTTGCTTTAAAACCTTGGCTAATGAAAGTTGAGATATTTGTATCACTAGTGAAAATCCAACTGACGATGATAGCGATCAACGACATCTCGGTAGATATAAAACCAAATTTACTGCTCTTAAAATACTCCTGACATGTAATAAGTTTATAACCTAATATTGAATAAATTTTCCTCGGTGCATTAACTATGGTTTAACTTATTTAATCTATTCTAATTATCTTCTTGAAATCAATTATTAACAATCAATCCTACAATTGTATTATATACTTCATTCTTATAAAATTGACAAATTTTATGCTTTACGGTTGAATTACTAGTTGCTGCATCAATTTCATAACTATTATTCATCATAAACTTTTGGTATTCATTTTTAATACAATTTTTTCGATACGTGGAGGGCCATGTTTTATATGAAGAAAAGCAGAATTGCTCATCTTATGGTCATGAAACACCTAACCTAAATGTGCGAACAGTTATCGATTTAGATCGCGAATGGACAGTGGTCTAAAAAATTTCATTATTTAGAGTTTTTACCATGTTTATTACACACGTGATTTCATATAATCTAAATTCAAAATGATGTATTCAATATTCGAGTTCAATTTTGTAAATAATTTTTCCCGGGCCTTTTTATCTGATATTCTTGTATTTTGTTTACAAATCCGAAGACAGATTTACTGATTTTCGAAATAAATATTGAAATAATTTTATAATTGTGCAATTTAAGAAAATGATTCAAAACGTTTTGTTCTGGAGATATTGTAAATAATTTTTTTTTATTTATCGCACAATCTTAAAAAATTTCAAAATCCTGACATGACAGAGAAAACCCAGTACCACATATGCTTTCACTTAACAAAATTATTGAGAAATAACTTCTTTAGTTTATGGATTCAAAATTCAAAATGTGTATCTCGATAAAACGAGACAGTTTGTTTTTACGTATGCACTATGCAGAATAACTTACTTCTCACCAAGTAAACCTAGAACAAAAAACGGAAGGAAATGAAAGTAAAACAGTAGGGAATCCATTCATAATCATACATGACTCTTTTTTTGTAAAGAAAACCTAAACAACAGAAATGACAATTGCCAAGCTAAAGCTTATGTATATATTATATACAGGATAACCGTCTCATATTGAAATTATACTTTCGTCATAATATGACAGGAGCATTATTGTCGGATGTATTGGAGTTAATGTACATTGTCTGAAACCAAATTTATCTAAAATTCAAAATTTATATTCATGATCTATGTCTCTAGAAAGACATTTTTAGTGTTATCAAAAAGTCGATAACGACAAATTTACATATCAAAGAAATCAGGACAATTAAGCAATATCGTACATTTTTATAATCAATAAGGGTTTTATGATCAATTTGGTCAAATATTTAATAGACTCATAGAACGTAATCATCGTGCAAATATTTATATGATTGAGATTGATATAATACATTAATTAGCAATAACGGTATTCTCTGAAATCGAAATAACATTTCCTTAATGTAGAATGCCGATGGAATAGCTCTGTTTGAATCTTCGACATATAGAATTTGGCCAATATATACTCACAGAAATTATTTACTAATAGTTAATGTAAGCTTATTTCAAAGCTTTTATGCATTAACTATAAAGTTATAACAGTAACTGTAAAGTTAAAAACGATATGTTAGTTTAAGATGAAGTTACAAGTACTTTCCTACCTGCCAATATCTCATACAGTTTAACATCCAAGGAGCATTCGTTAACTATTAATAATTCTTACGCTAATTTATATTTATCATTTATTTTCGAACGTCCAAAAATTCTCAAAAAATCGAATGCGAGTGTGTATGTTTTGTTTATCTCTATTTCGGCGAAACTGTAAGCGCATTAAGATACCATATGCCACGTAATGATCAAACAATATTTAAAATTCTTGTATTAATTATTAACATAACAAATTTAATCGAATCTAAGATTACGGTAACTTCAGGATAAAGTATCTTGCCTTAAGAAGAAAATCTAAATTCTGTTAGCTTTACAGTAAAGTTGCCGTAAAGTACATTCACTGTAAACAAAAATGTCTACCAGTGTACTTTATTATTAATGAACTTCCTTATTTCGAGCGATATAAACTCATAAATATGCGTCTGGTTAGATTATGGTTTTGAATTCAAAAAACTTGTTCCAAATGTAAACACGCAGCCTCTTATTAATTCTGTAAAAGTTCTACAGTCCGGCATTAGCATAAATATACCGACTTACAATGACTCTATGATCGCCGGAGGGATTATTCTCTGTACCACATGTAATTTACCAAATAAAGTCATGTTTTTAAATATGAAACAATGTAATGGTTATTTCAGTTATCAAGAATTTGACTAATAATTCTTACTAATATTCTTTTTTTAATAATCTGTCATAAAATATATTGTTGTTGGAGTGCTTATACCAAGGCAATCTTGGTACTCGACTCAAACAAAACTGATGTCCATGTATTTCCGGTACATAATACTCTGTATTATTCTAGATCGTAAAAAGCACCACCATAGAAACTGTTATAACAGTATGAACGTTGAACGGAATGAATATTTTACGATAACATCAAAATTTTGATATGGAAACAAAGAAATAGGTATGTCCTACTATTTACGTACAAGACTTATTGATATATATATACTAAAAGTTACCCTCAAGACTTTCCATAGAATTTGTGAAAAATTCAGAAATATTATTAAAAATCCCACATACTGGAGAGGTTACATTTTCAAAAAATTGATTTGATTTCCACTTTCTCAGGCGTGTTTGATGTTTCTATTTTTCTATTGTGATAAATGTATCTAAAAGGTTTCTTCCAACACATTGTCAGAAATAAATTGGACTGCCGTACATATTCGTTTTAAAAGCAATTCAACCCAACGTGGACGAAGCATTACGCACGATGGTTACCTCCTATTGGTCTGGTTTTGAAACGAGAATGCTGTTAAATTACCCCGAAAATAAGCTCATTTCTTCTAAGGTTTCAGTCATAACAGGTTTCCTCGACAATTTACCTAAGAAATCACTGTGTGTTTCTTCAAAAAGGTTTCGCAATAGAAACACGATTCCCAGCTTTGAACCGAGGGACCGAACGGTGGACAACCGAACGGATCCCAGCCCCAGTCGCTTGCAACCAAAATATACGCAATAAATAAAAGGCGCTTACCCATAAAGTGGCAAGGGGAGCCTTTCATCTCGAAACCCACAACGAAATCGAGTGATGGAAGGTCGGAGTTATTGAAATTGTTTCTCGTTGTAACTCAATTTCTTCCACGCGAGAGAAATACATCTGACGGAAAATCACGGCACCCATCGGAAACAGTTGGGCAACCGGGGGCCGTAGGCGGAACGCGAAAAAGCGACTGAAATTTCAAAGGCTTAATGCTGGATCGATGTTATCGACTGAAACTCTCGGATTGCTGCCTGCCTTTTGCGCCGCCCTCGTAATACGAAGTTGATCGCCGTTGGGACAGGCGTGAGAGGAAGTGATTAACTGAGCAGAAGGAAAGTTTTTAAATCTTATTTCTTTTGTCAAGTTTGACCCATTGTAGGTAGGTTAAGTGGTTGCGGTCTGAAGTGGTTAAATAAGAAGTAAGCACAGTTCTTCTGGGTAGGTCATTGTCATAATTTAACTCGGTGAAACTTTACAAAACCCGGCTAACTTGATCAACAATTTGGGCTAAAATTTTTAATGAAATTACAAAGAGACGTATATCTAAATCATATTTTTCGCAGTTTTTTGGTTCTTTGGTACACTCCGAAAAATAAGAATTTCTGTGTACACCACTGAGTGCGAATTAATAGCATTACACCGTTCAAAGTGTAACTTTGTCCAGTCACACTTTTTCAGATGAAATTCTGGTCTAAGGTGTTATGTGAATATATACGCTTTATAGTGAATTGAATTACTTTGAAACGCTCTTTTCGTCATTTTGGAAGCCTTAATACATACCTTACAAAAAAATAATATCTTAAAAAAAAAATGTTGTTTAAACAACTTCATAACTTCATCATCATCATACACTTCACGTTTTCACGTTTCTAGTATACTTCACGCTATCTCGTGAAGCATTAAATAAATTCAATAGTTATTTTGAATTTCGGTTGGACAGAAATGTCGTGTTCGAGAAATATTATTTATTTGACTTTTCCTAGTAAATAACTGAGATACTTAATTAAAAAATATCCGGCCAGAAAAAAAACTACGTAAACAGACATTTTTTACGTTTATTTTAGATGATGGTTTTTGCGAAAATATCTACTGTCTTGCGTTCGATATTTTAATCTTTTCTTTTCTGAGGGTGCAAAAATAAAGTACAATAATCGTGGGTTTCAATTGTAAAAAGATTGTTTAATTTTATATTTATGAAAATTGTGTTGCTACGTGGTCACTTATAAAATACGAAACGTGCGTACTTCATGTCGAAGAGTTGCCTTTTGAAACGTAAACAAGACTGACTATTTTGGTGAATCAATGTGCGATAATGACAATATTTCTTTCTTATATGTATAAATTATCATAATATAAAATTACTAATAATTAGTAATTATTTCAAGAAAACAGAAATAATATTGCATTAAAAGCATGTTTTCTAAAGTGTCTATAAAGAAGAAATAATGCAAAATAAAATTTGTGTTAAATGATTGATTTAGAAAAATAATTATTGCATCCAACAAAAATTTTGTATGAAAGAAACTTCTAGCAAATGAATATACACGGAAAAACCTAAATGCCGCGACAACGAAACACCTCCCTGCCACAGTGGCGGTGTAGTCTGCCATCCAGATGTAAAATAGCTATTGAAATTCGATATCATAAAAAAATAGTATATTGTGCACCTAGGGAGCAAAATAGGTGTTTGCCGACGAGGGCAAGTTTGACGCCCAAGTGAAGAAGCGATATCCCGCGATATAGGGAGCAAAATAGTATTTTGAGAATAGAGAGAGAAAGACACTTATTTTGCTCCCGGATATATTTATTTTGCTCCCTATAGAGAGAATGTGCTATTTTGCACACCGAGTGTAAGAATAGTATATTACGATACAAGTCCGCGAAATAGGTGATTTGCGCACGAGTGTAACGAGGCACGTGTATCGTATACTATTTTTATACACTGTAAGAGAAATTTTTCACACACTTCTTTTTTTTTATTGATTTTTGATTTTTTCACGCACTGATTTGAGGGCGCATTTCATGATTCGGACGGTAAAATGAAATTTGATATTAATAGCAGATAGCTATTTATTATTTCTTTTTACAGTTCTTTAGCTTTTAATGCAGTAAATATTCTGAAAGTATCTTAAAGTTAAAAAATTTGTCATCATTCGGTTACAAATGTTCGTTTCTTAGCCGATGTTATTATTGTTTTAGGTTTTAAGTATCTCACATTCTCAATTTTCGAAGTTTACCCTTAATTTTTATTTTAATATATGATCGCACAATCTGTATGTTTTGAAGTGGTGACGTCAAAAATATTGTCGAATTGCCTTTACTTATGATGAAAGAGGTTGATGTAATACGGAATACTTTTTGGACGTTTTAAATTAAATAAAAAATACAGAAAAATATGTATCATTCACCGCCATGACAATAGAGACCATTTGCCAATGAATTTGTAAATAACATAGAATGCATCAATCGAATTTCGAAAATAAGCAGCAAAACAGGTTTTTGTTCGTAATTGCGAGCATGATGTGATCAAATGTACAGTATTAAAATGTAGAATAGCTAAAAAGAGTTGTTCACTGTGTGTCAATCTACACATTGACTAAAAACTATTTGAAAATTTTGCAGGTGATGCGTTTATATTACTGGAATCCGAGGATTTAAAGTTTACCAATAAGAACGAATTGTAGATACGTCACACGACTAGGAATGCCCGACTTTTCGATCTCCACGAACAGTACAGCATATGAATGCTTTCATTAGTTGGTATATATGTTAAATATTCAATCGAATTGTACAAAGTGGGGCAATGTTTCTTGAAGAAAGTTTTTATTTAAAAATGAGATTAGAATTAATACCTTCAACATTATCCCATTTTTATCAAACTCAATAGTACGACATATGTTCAGTATTAGAAAAATATTTTCAGGTAAAAATTATCAAATTTTACTGAATTTAATGATAATAGGTGTTTTTACTGAGTCAAAAAATATTTCTCAATTTATGTTAAAAATGGTTGAATTTATCAAGTTTTTATATTAAGGCAATATATTTACATCAAGTATTAGTAAGGATTTGTCGAGAAGGTAAATACTTTTTTCTGAACACAAAATTCTATTTTGTTCTCTATATCGCGGGAGCGAAATGACTCTTTCACTCCCTGTGGAGCAAACTAAATGTATCCAGGAGGAACATAAGTTTCTCATACTGGGAGCGTAAAATACCTTTTTTTTCTCTATATCGTGTATATTCAAACCACGCTTTGCTCAAGCATGTAACTAGCCCTGGATGGAAAAAACCTGTTTTACTCCCAAGTTGTACAATGTAATATGTATCGCACACATTGAGCGACTTGGTGTGCTATCATAAAAAAGCTAAACTTAAAAATTATGCCCCTGGAATGTTTAAATACTAAAGATTGGTTAAATTTAATTGTTTCATCTGCTTCTAATCCCAGTTTTATGTTCATCGTTTTATTTATATATGCGTTATATACATTATTTGCAAACTTCATGTCACATAAGTGATAACATTAACAAAAATATGATAAGATGAGGAGAAAACTTTTACAAAATTATTCATGGTTTTAACATTTTCTTTCGTGGGAGTTATTGCTCAATAAATATCGAATAATAATTTTTCTCTTAGTGCAACATCTTATAAATAGCCAAATATCCTTTGCGCAAAAGTCGATAGTATCATTCTTTCAATATTGAATTTACTCATCCCAAAACTGTAAGTGTGTTTTAAAAAAATTAGAAAGAGCATTGCTTTTTTAAATTTAGTTAACGCACTCTCTTAATTAATGATCCACAAAGAAAATTATTCGCATTTAATGCAGTATTATTTTAAATTACAGATAAAATAATCTAGAAGAATAACAAGCAAAGACATGAATAAAAATGTGATTAGAAATCTTGTTAGGGAAGAACTTGCAATTCAGTTTTTAATATCAGATGCCTACAGACGTACTCTTGGATTTATATTGCTCACGAAATAACCATTCATTCTACATTTCATTTCATTTCAGAATCAGAAGGCGAAAAATAACCAACCTGGTAACTGTAAACCAACCTATAGTAGGAAAACCCACAACAAGATTATCAAAACCAGAGTAACAAGATTAGCAATCTTTTACCATTAGTGTTAATCATGCATACGAAGGAATATTTGGAATGAACCAGTGGACAAAATTACTAAAATGGCTATAAAATCATCTTCCTCATTCCTTATATCAAACAATCCTGGACGGAATTAAGCCCAGAAAACACCATTAAGTTGAATTATAAAAGTATTTCTTTATCGCTAATAAGTATATTGAGTATTCGCAGGAAATATTTGTTAATATTACCAAATTTATTTCCATTAAATGGTCCCAGAAACCTGGTCAGTCTGTAAAACAGCTATTGCTGTGGCTCGCCCTTTGGCATTTTTGTATTATTTATATCCTGCAATGTTTTTGTAATTGCCAATAAAGACATGATTATTATTATTATTATTATTATTAAATATATATTTATTAACTATGAAATTCTTACCTTTCAGCGTTTGTTCCATAAAAAATACCGTTTATTTGAGCTAATTTAGTTGGTTGAAATAAACGTATTTTTAATGCAATCAAATAGATTTTATATTTCGGTGATAAACCATTTACTGGATTTAAAAATGTCAGAGCTAAATGTAAAAATGCATTTCTTAATAGTTAAGAAATGGTAAGTTTGCCAGTATTAAATTGTGAAGACACAACATACCAACTAAACAAATCCTACACACATTGCCTTTTTAGTCTCGGAGTTGCCGTAAATTTTGAAATTTAATGTAAGGACGTAACTTAACAATAGGGTCATTAAGGTCTTATGACTAGTAATGTGTTACAGAAAGGAATGTAAAAATGTAGTGTGATTTGGCAAATCAAATCTCCCCAATTTTGCCGTCATTGTTTAGACTGTTTTTTTGTTTTTGATAATCTGATTTTTTCTACTCATACATTTTTAGGTTGCTGATATGAGGAGAGAATAGATGGAAGGAAAGGAAATGCATTCATTTTAATCAAACTTTGTTCGTCACATAAAAAATTCTTTGTAATTAACAAATAACTTCATAGCATCTTAATAAACGTATTTTTTAGCTATTAAGAAATATTTTGAGTAGTGAAAGCAATGAGTTGTTTAATATTAATAAACATCAATTTCAAGTACAGAAGCCTTCCTTACAGGATCTTAATAAATAGCTTATTAATAGTTAACAAATATTCATTTCGCCAAATATCACAATTTCATTTGTTAACTGTTAAGAAGCCTTTTTTGGATCAAAGAAATACTTTTATCAGTGTATCAAGAATAAGTATAGTAGATTTTCTATAGTCTGGGAATGTGGATAATTCTTGCTAGATTTAACAACACCTCTGCTTTTGATCACGTTTCAAGCATCGTCGAATTAAAATGATAAAAAAAATCAAGACCAAGACTGCTACTCTAAGAAATCTTAACATCAGAGAGATTGAAGTTATAGCAAAATATTGGAGCGATTGCAAAATAAAGAATAAGAATGTCAAAGTATAACAAACTTAATTGTCAGTCGAGATTTAATTTTTATAAAATGCATTGTAGCTAAAAAACACATTAATATTTGAATAAAATTGATTTGCTCCAAAGAAAGAAAGTTTTGAATAACTGCCTCCAAAGCCTTGTAATGTTTTATGAATTTGACTCTTCCCACTTATAATTTATAATAAGTTTATTAACAAATATCTAATATGATTTCTAGAAACTTGTTAGAAGTTCTCTTTAATTTGTTTTCAAGTTCAATATGTTCCTATATTTCCTTTGATTTGCATTATAAAGATTGTTTGTGCACATAGTTTTTTCTGCCATCGGCTTAAGACAGAAATTCTGAATTTATTAATGGAATAGTTAAATAATATTTAAACGACTTACTAATTCATATTAAAATCGTGATTAAAAATTTGAAATATTTTCATATAGTCAATATATTACTTTCAGTTCTAAGCAATTGTATGAAATGAATTAAGAAATTATGAAATAGAATAAATGCAATATAAAATTCTGTACTGTCGTCAATTAACTTTGGTATATATCGGTCGTTAGGTTAATAGGGGTTGCTTTCTAACACAAGCGCGATTTCAATGAAGTGAAATTTGATTTCCCTAGAGAATACCGAAATGAAGATACAATTACAAGGATTAAAAATTCTCCCATTAATTTTCCTCAAACCGTTTTCTGGAAAATAATGTCTTTCCTCAAGAGATGCACCCGAGTGTCCCTTCTCGGAGGTATTTGCACCCAAGCCCTCCTCACGTTGCGGTCGGAGTCTGGATTGGAATTTTTGAAACTCTTTTTTTAGACAAGTTATGTATGCTCCCGAGTGCCAGACGATCGCGACAGGCGAATTACGAGAGCGTTTCGGGAATCGAAAATCGATAACTACGCGGGAAACTATTTTAATCTTGCAACTCCCTGGTGGAGGGATACCCTGTCGCGGGTTTCCGTAAATGAAATTATCGTTACGTAGGTTATATATTACTTATTTCTTTTCTTCCTCAAAGCCTCCTGCTTCTCAAAGTCTGTATTCGGATATTGCGAAAATATAAGTAACAAAGAAATAACGATTTATCCTACTGCGACTTGCGTCAATCCAGATATTTCACTTTAAAGGGTTTAAAACTATGCATTTTTATGCATGACATCACTGTTCATCTAGCTACGATGTTAACTTTTCTCTACAAAGTTGTATTCGTCTGGAAAACTATTGTCACTTCGTTAGAAAATCTCCATTATATTATTTTATTATGAACGCAAGAAAATATAGATTTTATGTAAAATAAAAATTACTAAAAGTCAGTTTCAGCAATCAGAATATTTGGTGTAAGATCTTCCTTACTCGATTACAGGAAAAGTTGATGTCTATTACTTATTCTACTTACGAACCAGTTGCATTTTTGCATCATCAAGTATAAAAGTGAAGGATTTTAAAATATAATAATAATTTTAAATGTTGGTGTTAGTTATATGGACATTAAGAGTTTTATTAAGAAATAAAAATATTATTCTATGGATATTATTCGTTGCTATTAGGGTAAAAAGTGAACACAGATCACATATCATATACTACTTAGATTACTGTACTAAAATTCGCATCGATGTTATCTATTCGAACACTAAGAATGTAATTTCAATCCGGTCTAGGTCAACGATTGACACCTTTATTTCCAACCCTTAACTCTAAAGCCATTAAGCCAAGGACTTTCTGCTATCGAGCATCTGATATTCAATATCTCAAACGAATCCTTCGAAATTCACCGTTAAAAAGCGTAATATAATCTATTGGAAATTGATGAAGAGACTCTTGTAAATATCCTACTAGAATCTTACAATTTAATGAGAGCAGCGAAGTTTCATCTACAACGTTTAAAATATTTAATCATAGGAGATTCTGGGAAAATTACTTCTGCTCATCTCATTAAGGGAAAGGATAAAATGACAATTATATAGATTAGGAAATTCAACATTTCCTATGTAATACATCACGAAAGAATTGATCCAGTGGATGATTGTAGAGGTCTCTGTTGTAGAGAATTGTACCAAATTGCCTTCGAATATTTCCGTCCGACCAATCACGACCGTTTCTACTGAAAATGCAGGAATATAATTAACATTTACGAAGTGAAATACTACAGTTAGCAGAGGTTTATTTATTTATCTGTTTAATGATTTGTTAATAATATGTTTTATTGTTGCCAATAATATTTAGGTGCAATAGTTAGTAGATACGGTTGTGTTGGTCCGACATAAATATTTAAGGTAGATTTTTATTTCACAGTAGGATATTATTTTTTTCAAATTTTTAGTACGGCGTCTTTTTTCATGCCTTCTCATTTTATTGATTAAATGTTTGAGGATTTTTTTAGATATTTTAAAATAGGATTTCTTTTTAGCAACTGAGAATGGATCATAAGTATACTGAGATGTAGCATCCGAGATTGATAAATTTGCTAATACCTAATAAAAAATTCAATTGTTGAAGTTATGTATATTAAGTTATCGCTGATGTATATTATAATCCAGAAATGCAACAATTGTAAGTAGTCATAGACCGCACCTCCAATGAAAAAAGACACGTTGCGGACTGTTACTACTTGTATTTCAGTATTTTACTATACTTAGTGGATGAGGTCAAGAACGGTTTTGCTAAGTGATAAAACAATAGAATTCATATTAGGTATTTTCTCATAAACTTACCATATTTTTCAGTAGTAACTCCCAGTATCGTTTTTTGTTGGCAGTAGATATGGACTATTAATACTTAACCCATCAACGTCCAAAGCACAACTTTTTTTGCTTGAATTTAAATCAAGTATTTTGTATCAAACACAAAATTTTAAAAAAATTGAAAGATACATGTCCTATTATTTTCGAGGCCGCTCTTTAAGATTCCGAGGTCAAAGTTGAGTTTCACCCATCAGGTCATCCAATATGGCGATGAATTTCCAAACAACTTCCAAAAAATTAGTAAATATTTGTACTTATCAATTTTTACGAGCCATAAGAATATTACGATTCTATTGAAGCTATGTACATGGGTACATCAAATACTTGAATTTTAAGGAAAAATTTTGTATACCCCACATCATTCTAACGACCTCAAAATGGCGTCAACGATGAAAATTTCTTTGAAAAATTTCAGGACGCCCTTACGCATAAAACATGAGCTTCTTAAAAAAAAGTGCTAAGAATAAAAAGTTCTTAGAATTCCTAGAGAAATATAGTGGAATTTTTTCAGATTTTTTAAATGACATTTTAAGAATTTTTTTTTTCAACATTTTTTTGTAAATTTTAATTTATTCAAAAAAAAAAAAAGTGTATATTTTGAAAAGTTGATAGTTTTCGTGAAAAAAAACGTGAGAAAAAAGTATAATATTTGAAATTCATTTACTCGAAAACTATCAACTTTTAAAAAAAATTTGCAAAGAACAAAAAACTCTTAGAATTTTGCACAGAATGCACTATACTTTTTTCAGAATTTTTGGTAAATAAACTAAAATTCTGAAAAAAATCCGAAAAAATGCCACTATATTTCGCTATGAATTCTAAGAACTTCTCATTCTTAGCATTTTTAAAAAAAAGCTCATAGTTTATGAGTAAGGGCGTCCAGAAATTTTTCACAGAAATTTTCATTGTTGGCGCCATTTTGAGGTCGTTACAATAATGTGGGGTATAAAAGTAAAATTTTTTCTTAAAATTCAAGTATTTTATGCACCTTTGTGCATAGTTTCAGTAGAATCGTAATATTCCAATGGCTCGTAACAAATTGATGAGTATAAATATTTACTAATTTTTTTGGAAATTGTCTGGAAATTCGGCGCCATATTGGAATGCCTGATGACTGAAACTCAACTTTGACCTCGGAATCTTGAAGAGCGACCTCGAAAATAGTAGGGTATGTACCTTTCGATTTTATTGAATTTTGTGTTGGATTGAAATTGAAGCAAAAAAAGTCGTGCTTTGGGCGTTAATGGGTTACATTCCTGCATTTTTCAATATATGGCTAATCATTAAATATTGTCAACTACATTTAAACAGGCAGGAAATAAATTAAACCAGGATTCAGCCCCGCCTAATGTATACAACGAATATGCACGTTTCGCAAAAAAATTCTTCAGCCCTTTGTAGAGAGTTCGTTGCTGTTTTTTTTTTTGTCGCTCCAGCTTTTTTGCGTTCGACACCCCCGCGACGAGACGGGGCCAACGACTCGGCGGGGTCCATCGTGAAATATTTAATAAACTCGTTACGCGGCTTCGTGGCAATGGACACGTCGCTGTATAGAAACACGCATTGCAATGACACGACGTCACACCGTAATAAATCGTCAACGAACTTTCTCTTCATTATCTCGACGCTTCTCGCGATTAATTGCCTGCCGTCCTTTTGAAACTGCAATTCGAACGACGCAGTGCCGCTCGCGAATTTGTTATTAACACGCAACTGTTAACGGTCTAGTGGCCATCGAAAGTGATTTTCAATTTCGCGCTGTCTACGAGAAAAAAAAGTCCACCTGGAAGCAACAATGACACGGACGGGCTAAAATTAACAACCGCATCCGTTTCGACAAATTGAGGTGCATTCAAGTTACGAGACGCTTGCGTGCAAAGATTCTGCTGCTCTGCGTCGAATTTTCGCTAACGAGCATTTTGATTGTTTGTTATATCACAAAAAATGTACCTGGCAAATAAAACAATTTTTAAATTAAATAAAAAGAATATATATTGCGAAAAATTGCTATCGATAAATACTCTGATACTAATAAGATTTGAATGTATTTTTAACACTCTAGAAAAAATGTAGAATAAGAAGGTATAACACAAATGGAAGTTAGAAAAATGCACAGAGACGTACACTACCGGCCAAAAGTTCGTCAACGCTCTGAATTTTTTAACTCATCAAATAATGCGTTCTATCTCCGAATCCTTAACGATAATGAGAAAACTCATTGGATGTCTTTTAAAGTACACAAATAAAGCGTTCAATTGATGCATTTAGTTTTACTTCAGACGTTATAGTTTCGCAGTTGTCAAATTTTAAAAATGTTAAAATTGGTCATTTTTTTCTTTCGACTTTCAATACTAACAAAAAGTCTAATAAATTTTTCTGTATATTTCCAATTTTTGGCTGAATACTATAATTCAAGAGCTTTGACATAGCTCTCGTAAAAAGTACATACGATTTTTTTTTTTGTCAGAGTTACTATTTTTTTGAGTTATCAACTTTTTGCCTTTTTCCAAAGAATTCTGACAAAATGAGGTAAACTGGCAATTTTCAAAAAATCATAACTCAGGAACAAAAAATCGTATCGACTTTTCACAAGAGCCATTTTAGAGCCCTTAAATTGTAATATTTAGACAAAAATTGACTATATGCACAAACATTTTTTAGACTTTTTGTTAGTGTTTAAAGTCGAAAGAAAAAAATTGCAAATTTTAACATTTTAAAAATTTGACAACTACGAAACTATAACGTCTGAAGTAAAACTAAATGCACCAATTGAAAGCATTATTTGTGTACTTTAAAATACATTGTATGAGTTTTATCATTATTGTTAACGATTCAGAGATAGAACGCATTATTTGATGATTTAAAAAATTCAGAGCGTTCACGAACTTTTGGCCGGTAGTGCAGTTAGGAAAGGGATGTAGGGATAGAAAAATGTAGATGTACTTATGCTTTATTTTGTATAAAATTTTCTCACTAATTAAGGTTCTGGAGTTTCTTCACATATATCATAAAGCCAGTTCCGCTTCTTCCGTGTGACGGTTCTACTACGGATGCAGTATTAGGATTGCACCGAACACCAGAATGAACCGGAGATGTTAATATACAATAAGCATCGCGTCAGGTCGACATTAATTTATTTGGCATAATCGGTACTTTATAGAAAAGTTTTTAGTTATTAGCAAAACCAATTTGGTATAACTAACACGTTTGTTTAACACCGAAGAATAAAATATCGAAATTTTTTCACAAACGATTAAAGTTAATGGAATTACATCACTGAAACGATTAATTTTTTACTGCAAATATCTCAACATGTATTACACCATTATTCTGTGACTTTCGACTAAAATTTATTAGTGCAAGGTATTGCCCCAAATTCGAAAGAAAATTCAATTGAATGACAGAATTATTCTCATTTGACACAACAAAATTATTCTTTGCGGTTACTCACTTCTCCATTATAAATATTATGCATTACGGTGGGTTATGATTCATAAACCATTGTCTATTAACATCAAGCAAATAAATATGCAAATCTCTAAAATATTTACCAAATTAAAAATTAAGAATAGTAGAATACCAAAGAAAGTTGCTGAAATTTCTTGTTAACCAAACCAGATTAATTTTTAACGAATAATTGATTTTTATTCATTATTACATTTTAGTGGATAATTTCAAAGCGAGTTGGATTTTGTGGAGTAAAATTCATTAGCCAGTTATGAAGAGCAGTCGATTTAAAAAGATTTCATGGAAAATATCTTATTAAAATAAATAATATTTTAAGATTGTTATTATATCGCTGGAATAATTTATTCCGTTTTTCTTCAAATCGACATTGATTAGAGTAAATCCAATCATCAAATCGACATTGATTCCAGTAAATCCAATCATAAAATCGCATTTTATTTTACTGGCGACATTGCCTTTAAAATTATTTGATCTACTTGAAGCTATTTGTTATAATAATTCCAGCACTATAGAAAATATCTATATTGCGATTCCACTACTCTGCAAGAAAATTTCGTGCGTTTTTTTTTTTTACATTTTTATCGCATCAGCAAAGTTGTGTAATGGAAGCCAACCCACAACCAAATATCTAAAATGGATACTTTTTTTTTCAAATAACTTCACATACATTTTCTGGACAATTATACTAATACGTCCAAGTTCATAAACGATATTCTAAATAGATCAAATAAGGTTTATTTCTGCGATATATTATCTTTTTTAATAAGAAAAAATTGACTGCCAAAAGAAAATAAGGTTTTTTTAATGTTAATATATTTTGTGTACTTTTCGATGCGACAAATTGAAAGGTCAAAGTATGTACAAACAAAAAAAAATACACGAAATTATGTTGTTTTTTTTTTTTAAATACTCCAAATCAACTTTTCAAGTCAGTAGAATTATAATAATATTTATATCATTAATTTGCGACCTTGCAGTTTGAAACGATGTAAATATAAGGCGTAATACGGTCAACGAACTTGAAAATTAATAATTAAATATAAATTTCTGAATTTTTAACAATTAAATATAAATTACTAAATTTTACGTTTCGGTTGCTGCTGTGCAACCATTTAAAAAAAAATATAAAATTGTGATTTTGTATATGGTAATTAACTGGTATTAAAAATACAATGACATTGTTATTTTTAATGCAGTTGAATTATACTGTAACTATGTCAATCGAGAAAATATAGCAAAAAAAAGTGATATATTTAGAATTTTTATTATTATTACACATTTCCCGAACTTAAGAAATTGTAATATTGTACTTCTGAATATTTGGTTTCCTCCGTGTAGAATCATCTCAGTCAATAATTTAAAAATAATATAAACAATCACCATTGACAATGGCAATTCATAGTAATTAAAGCAGACCCAAAAATAGTAATTTGATGTGTAAAACAAATCTAAAAATGAGTTTCTAATTTCGAAATCAGCATTTCTATTAAGGTTCCAACATAAACTCAGATTGACTACATTACTTTGCTTGTTAAAACAAACCCAACAAAAGGTAAATCAGGAAATAAACCTAGAGATAAGCTAACCGGAAGTTATTCCCAACTCTCGGTGTATTTCCTTGTCCGTTTAGCAGACGTGCGCCTTTTCGCGATAGCGTTTAACTTTACGGAAGATGCGAAGTTCAAGCATCATTAAATCATATAATCCATATTTTAATAAAACATGGGTCGTAACAGTAGTATTCCGAAGACGACGACCTGCAAGTCTCGCGGAAAACATAGAAACGTGTTGCTTCATAAATTCGTGCGTGCGGAAACGGGAAACTTCGACTTTGTGTTCCTTAAAATCCCCCGCATGATTTAATACGATTTAGTTAAAGCACAGCCGTAGGTGATGCCGGTGCGTTCCAGACGAAAAGCCAGATAAGTCGTTTACAGGAGCTCGCTAGTTAGCGAGTTAAGTTAACACACGCCAGTTAAGTGGCATCAGGACCAAGAAGATCAGGATCGCCGAAGACGGCCCAACAAGAGTTCGTTTCCGCGAAAAAGCATGTGCGGGTGCCAGAACGGGAATGCGGGCTGATGTGTGTTGCTAGTCTGGAACGAGCTGGCGAGTTTTGCGATAAATACGGGAAAGTTTCTCAAAACCCACCCTCCATCCTCTCATCCCTTGTTGGATCTTGCAGGTGAGATTCGAATCGCGCTTCTCTGTACCTGTGCCTTTCCAAACAACCAGCCGTAGTTGAGAACTTGGCGGATGCTTGTTGCACAACGAGACCGGCGTTAATTAGACCGACCGAAAGCCTCGTCGCCATTTGCAGTTTCCACGAGTGAACTTTGTTCGAGGATCCCAACCCGAAAACAGAGCGCTGTATTCGAAACAGTTTCGCAAGAAACTATGTCTAAATCGGTGAGTAAGTAGGAGTGGATGTTACCTAACAGCGAATGACGAACAATTTTATTAAGCAAATAAGTCGTGTGCATAAATCGACCTCCATTTTGTTTAGGACGAGAGATGCAGTTGCGAGCAATAACGGAGATGAAGAAGGAAAAGCGAGTAAGGATATATCGCTGCGCGAGGCAAAAGCCCTGCAGCTTCTACCGTTACCTCTAAACGCTAAAATTCTGGCATTACAGTTATGGCTGTCATAACGACTGGCAGTTAAAGCTTTACCTCCCTGGGCGAAACATACTGTAACTGTTCTGCAGTTTGTATTTACCAGGCTTAGCAAGAATGGACTTATTATTAGACTATATCGCCGCGTTTGAGAATAATCCCATACAAGTTCTCGGCTAAAAATATTCTTTCACTTTATAGAATGATTCCATCATTTCAGATTTTTTAAATTTCAAATAAGACATGGAAATAAATCTGATTGCAATCATCTATTTCTCAGCACTGCTCAGTATAAGACTTATAAAAGCTTATAGGTAACGTGCGAACGTCTCCTCGGCTTAGACCACTTCCTCTGTTTATCGAGAATAAACTGGCGCACTCCATCCTCCCCTCGCGAGTGAAAGCTTTGTAATTTCACCACACCGTTAAAGCCCTAACGTGCGGTACTCCAAGTAGAAGGTGGGATAAATCTGAACCCGGAGAAATTACACTGCTCGATAAGCGAGAAAACAACAAGCTGTGAAAACTGGATGTAGCTCTGCACACAAGGAAAGAGATCGTCGCGACCCACATCCAGAAGCACCAAGATACACACCGGCTAGAGGGGTCGATTCCGCCACAAAGAGCGGGTCGTGCTTCTACGGGGTGTCTGCCAACAGATATAATGTTGAACTGTACGACTGCTTTTGCACTAAAGCAGTCGTACAGTCAGCCACACAAATGACGCCATCTGCCTCGCGAAATCACCATGAAACCGCAATTACGGACAGTGCTACAGTGCTCGTTTTTGCTCTTAATTGCAGAGAGGAACATTATGTATTCGTTTTTCCACAACGCTGGAGAACGACCTTCAATGGCCATTCTACATTCTTGAAGGTAAAGTGTTAAAAAATTTAAGCATTCTCCAAGGAATATAATGGGATGGTTGTTAAATTCGTTTCTATTCATTACCTCTTAAGACTTATAATTTTCAAATTTCATTTTCATCAATAGCCTTAGATTAAAAAAAATGATCGCTAAACCAACAGCGGCCGCTATTTGCCAAAACAAACAAAGTTATTGCTGGGGAGGTGGAGAGGAGGTCAGAAACGTTGATGCTCTACATGCTGAACCAGAAACTGCCACGTGGTATCCACTATATTTGTCGAACCAGCGGCAAATATACACGGCTGCTTGCAATTCTATGTACAGTAGTGAGGAATGCCATTACCGGGACTGTAACGTCGCATGCATTGTTACCCGATCTCCGAGTGACGATTCTAGTGGCTTCCAGTGAATTTGGGAAACGCGTTTTTTTTCTTCATTTTTATATCATCAGGAATTGATATCAAATTCGTGGTTGCAAAAAGTGCTCAATTTTAATACTTTTAATATCACTCGACAGGATTCAATATCATAAATGATGTCAGGTACATTTTGACGCATATATTTCTAGCTTGGAGTTGTTTGGGTTTTTTTGCATTTTAATTTATACCCGATTCGTATGCATCCCAATACTTGGGAAAAATAAAGAACCGCAAGGAAATAACAAAACTGTAAAGTAGAAGCCAACCCTCTGCGAAATGCTAAAACGAATTCGGCGGTGCGATCTGGCGATAACATATAGGGCAGGAGCGTGCAGCGAAATGCAGGTACCCGCCCCCGAATTGTCAGGTCACCGCGTCCCATTTTCGACGTGACTCGCGGTTAGTTTCTTCGTCGGCGAGAAAACGAAACATAGATTCGATACTCCGGGGATTCTGCCAGAAGCAGAGCGAGCAAAAAAAGAATTATTCCCATCCCCTTTACCTCATCCCTCTTATTAAACTCGTTTTCTTTTTTCTACGTTCTACTTTTTCCTTCCACGACGCATAAGTCGTCTTCTCATTCCAGACAGTTATTTTATCCATTTATCCCCATCCTCTGTCTTCAGCGCAGTTATATAAACGAAAATCAAATACTACTATGTCCTTCCTTGTATTGTGTAAGTAGTGTTATAAAAGTCAATGATCTTTCCTGTAACAGTCTTTTTAGGTAGTCTGTAAATAATTATCTGACGCTATTAACCATCTCTAACGCCACCGTCGTAGTTTTCACATCTTGATGTACTTAATTACAGTTTCGACATTAAACTTACTTGATAGAGATTGAAACAAAGAATTTACATAAAGTAAGTGTGCACATTCTATCCTGCAAGGAGTATCCTGAAATTCTAAAGTACCGAGAACAAACTAAAACCTGAGCATTCAGAATATTGCTAAGCATATATCTCGATGGAACGATCCTCATTCCTTTCTTCTTACGATGCAAAATACAAGAAGCAAATTCACCCGACTTCAGAAATTACCATTGAGATGATAGCGCATTGTCTCGTGGATGCTGCATTACTTTTCCTCCGCTTTCGAGTTATTACAACGACGCATTTACCAGTGTCGTTCACGACAAAATATTTTGGCAATTATGGATCATGGCGATTGCGTCGTTTCCGAAATAGGAGAGCCGTGAAAGAATACGATGTATTTTATTCACTCGTTTTGTGGAAACGAGTTTAAATTATTATTTCTGCATTATAATAAAATAACACTCCACTAATCTACGTAAGTCTACTTGTTAAATGTCCACCATCTACATCAATGCTCACCAAAGTTCGGGTGTATTGTTAAAAGGAATCTTTGCAACGAAGCGGACGTACAAAGAATCAAAGGGCAATATTATTTATTGCATCGGATTCTGCACTACTTTCAGTTAGTCTTGCCAGCAATCACATTTCGGTGAGAACCTTTGAACCATTTGTACGGAAAAGTACGTTTTAACTGAACATTTCCCTTATTGTAAAAGTATGAGAAAAGGAGTTTTCCGTAGTCGTACCACTTTTTGAAATTCACTAGAAAATAACGCAAGCGAATGTTCATTTATGCGTACCTGACTGTATTAATATTGTAATGGCAACAGAAATTATGTTTCTTTGCATCCTGAAATACCGTAAATTCTAAATATATATTATTCCCCTTCTTCTAGCATCCGTCGTTCTTTATTTTGGACTCTCGTGTTCTCGTAAACTCAAAAAGTTATTCTTATATTTGTCTGAAACATTCCTTATTTAGCACACTTCGAAAATATTAACGAAGGAAACTTTATTATATCCTGTTAGTCGCAATTCAATAAAAAAAAATGTCTGCATTGTTTGCTATAGATTGATTTCTAGTTTTGTCCTTGGCAGATGAATAAAGGACATTTAGACATACTCAGGAGCTCCTCAAGGCATCGTGGGACGGATTGTATTGTATTGGCAATGATTGAATTTTCATCAACAAAATTATAATATATCTTCGAGATTCGTTATAGCTCTACCCCTTAACCGGTGATGACGTCTATAGACGTCAAAATAAATAGTGACATAACTGGTGATGACTTCTATAGACGTCAAATTAATATCTTTGAAACGACTCAACCAATCGTTTTGCAATTTGTAACTAAAGGGTTTCTGGGGTTGCAGAATTCAAATTTGAGGTCAAAATTTCAAAATTTAAAATGGCCGATCCAATATGGCCATCGAAAAAGCATGCAAGTTTTTCATTTTCCGCAATGTTTACTACTCACAGGTTTTTGGGGTAGCTGCATTCAAATTTGAGGTCAAAATTTCAAAAATCAAAATAGCCGATCCAATATGGTGAACCGAAATACAAAATGTTGCTTGGTTCTGCTAAAATTTGTTACTGAGGGGTTTTTGGGGTAGCTGATTACCAATATGCAATCGGTTGCTTTAAATTCAAAATGATTGACCTAATATAGTGTGAAAAAATTTAAATAATTGAAAGTACTGTATATTCCCCAACGTCAAATTTGCTAAATTCAATATGGTGGATCCAAGATGGCAGACCGAATGTGGAAAATGAATTTTGATCTTATATTAGCGACCTCAATTTCATGTATTTCATAAAATACTTTTACCATAGTTCTACGAGACTGCAGAATTGCACGAATGATCTAATAGTGCATGAAATTACTATTAGTGAACACTATTAGTGCTGATCATTTATGCGCGATAGTAGTTTTTTTTACGAGAGGAGAGGGCAAGTGCACAAATTTTTGCGCAGCTATGCCATTCTCTCTTTCTTCTGCTCAACGAAAAGAAGAGGACGCAGAGTATTTTAGACCCCAAAAACTCCCGAGTAATAAATTTCTGTTATATCAAGTAACTTTTTGCATTTTGGTCCGCCATCTTGGATCCGCCATTCTGAATTTTGAAATTCACAAAAAAAACCCTAATTAACATTGTCATCAAAATTCGACGAAAACTGGCTCGTACCAGTTTTGGCACTTTTTATTTGAAAACGCCTACCAGTGAAGGGGATACATGGCCTCTCAAATATTGCGGACGGACCTCGACATATATATCAGTTCCTTCCTGGTAAAAATGCATCTTATTGAATATTTATATTTTGTTGTCAATTTATATTCCCGATGATGCATATCATAAATATATTGAATATTATGCATTATTTTAAAAAACAGATAATGTAAAACGCCAAATTTTATACAGCATTAATAGTTGTGAACAAAAAATAGTTAATCGGAAAATAATTTACTATGAAAAGGGCCGTTCAAAAAATGTCTTCAAATTTAAAATAGAGATAATATAAGTTCATCAGCACTCATTTACAGTGCTTAGTCGTATATTTTTAACAGATAATGGATGATATTTTATAAGGTGCTATTGACGTCCCATACACTGTCGCTTTCTCGAGTCGAACAAACTAAACCACATAGGGGCGCTCTCTGCACCGTCTGCCTCCCACATATGTACCAATTCTCCCGTGCTTCCCCTTCAGACCTCTCCCTCTTAATCTACGCAATATGAACGGTATATAACACGAGAATGGGGGAGGGATAGTAAAGGGGATCTGGTATGAGAGCACTAGGGGCTTGTGGCGAGATCTTGCGGAGAACTTCATCCTGGACTCAAAACCAGTGTTAAAATTTCCTAGGTAGTACCAGCTCCGTTATCCGTGCTATTGAATAATTTATAATTTAATTTTCGCATGAACTGTCTGGAAGATTTGTTACTCTCATATGTCTTCATATCCTAACAGTGTCATGTTGCCACTTTGGTATATAAAATGATTCATGTTTGGTGGGGTTCCATGGAACTCATCCTACTTTGTTAATATGAAAACCGTATTTAATAATAAATCGTGCACTTAGAATGCCCTTCAAGAATCCGTTCCTCAATGTCCTATTCTGGCCTCTCCTAATCCGAGTTATAAACCTGAGTATTCTTTTCTAAGATGAGTATTATACTCACATTCAGATTCGGCATTAATTAAATGATTTCTTATATATCAAGAACATTACGAAGCTAGACATTTTTAGGCTACAAATTTGAACGATCTCAACACCAGTATGAAAATGCAATCCCAATAGATTAGCCAGTAACTCAGTTTTAATTAGATATAATGTTAGTAGCGCCATCCACCTATTAGCAGTTATTTGCAAACTTAAAGGTTCAACGCAGTGTCGCAAATACTTCCGAAAACGGCAGCATATTAAAACTTAACACTCCAAAGAGGAGATGGGAGGAGCTCTGTTTGATCATACCATCTACTGCAAATAAGCCGTGTACGTGTAAGTACACACTTCCTCGTCCCGTCTCAGTTCCTCCAGTTGTTCCCCTCATCTGTTCCTCTAGTTTTCCTGCATTTGTTCCCTCGCTCTGTCTCTTTCGACGCACAGTCACAAGGGGGCGCTTTATCTCCTTGCGCGAACGGAAGCGTTCTAATTCTGCGCTCTCCTTTCATTCGTTCGATATCTACGCGGCCTCGCGCTCAAGGGGTATTTTCCATCTAGAATGCGAGTATTCATCGTTCCCCGGAGCTTCCTACAGCGACGAGTCGAGCGGGTGAAACGAGACGTAAAGCAATTCGAGCAAATTAAACGCGCGCGCGTTGTACCGCTTCGTACACGCGACAACAGATCTCATCGTTCCGCGCCTCATGTGAAACCTCCGTCACATTAATATTTTACTTATAGTTGAAAACCGTCGAAGGCGCAGGTAGATACGGTAATCACCGTTCCCATGGGAGCTTAATTAGGTAGCGCCGATGCGTCACACGGAAAAGCTCTAATGGATAAATCCGATGGAGAGTCCACAAAAGCACGCGCGAATTCCCCGCAGCTCGGGGACGGATGTGCCGAGACAGAAAGGAGCTTAACGGCATAATGCGGACTCGTAAAATATCACCGACATTCGTTTCATTCGACAATCGGATGGGAGCCGCGAAATCGAATGACGTTATCAGCTTGCGTGTATCACCGCGAAATGCTTTTCTTCCGATGATTTGGCGTCGCGTTTCGAAACTCAATTTACCGAACGCATTAAGCAAATTGATCGACACCGTGCGGTACCGCCGGTGATTTCATTAGTTCCAATCACGACTGATTCGATCAAAATATTGTTTTATCAGAGAACGTGGAATGGTGGACCCGATAAAACGCCAATACTTGCCAGTAACGGAATAAGCTCGATAAACAAGAACTCGCCATCGATTGGAGTATGTCGCTTTAGAACTTAGATCCCAAGTTTCACAATCGAGTCAAAGGTCATTCCGCCGGATCAAAGGACAACGTCTCGAGGACTCCGGAGGCTTGGCAACGTGATCGGGTCTCATCCTTGCAAATAAAGCGGAAAATAGAATTACGAGATGATAATCTTTTTATTTCTGTTTTCGAATAATACCGAGGTAAATACCCTCTTAAAGCGTAAGCGTACTTAAGCTCATAGTTTTATATCGCACGCAAATGATTCGTGGAGCACGGCCTGCCGCGCCGGTGGCGAGCAATATATATATAAACTCTGGCGAGAATTCAAAGCCCCAGGGGTAATAAAGTCTTCAGTGTTCCGGTTGCATAATGAAAATGAATAAATAGTTGAAGAGAAAGGATCCTTCCGGTGAACAGTATACATACTCCGCGTGTATAATGCACTTGTACAGATTGCTGGAATGGGGATAAGTGAGATGGACCGCATCCCGGGACGAAGCTTACCTTGCATTTGTATGCGAATCTTCCCTCGCATACTAGGTGGCTGACAAGCATCCGCTGAGTTATCCGAAGGAGTAACTTTCTTAATAGGTGAAACAATAAACTAGTCAATTTCCGCCCTTAACGGTTAATGACGCTACCTAACTGCGAGCGAGTCCTGAAGAGATTCAATCTCAGGTGTTAATCAACGGCAAAAAAAGGACACTTAGTTTCATCGCGTTTTAAGGTCCGGAATGAACTATTAAATTTTAATGCGAGCTCGAACTTGATGTCCGCGACCAAATTTTCCTAACCAACTTAGACCGAAGGGGTTGTTACTATATATTGACAAACATCAAGATGAACCTCTCGTTGGATGTGATATGAAATTAACTTTTCAACCGATAAATTGTTTGCTCTATGTTGGAAGCTTGTATAATTTACAAAATTTCAACTATATTTGTTAACCTCATGATACAATGTCATATTTTTTGTTAACGACGTATGGCATTCAAAAATTATTTTAGCATAAAAGAAACTTTAGTTTCACGTACTAATTCTGTAAGAAAGTATTAAACCGTGAAGAAAAGGTTTTCAATATCTGGATTTTATTTGTTATAATAGTGTATGTCAAGAATTCTGGAATCGGCTCCCAAGCAACTAGAGTAGATAATCATTATTTACCAAGTAATACAAAGGTAAATAGTAATAAATTGAAAAAATTCAGTACAGACCCCACTTCACATAGTATTAATATATAAAATATTTAATTTTCAGTGCGGTTACTACCGTTCAGGTTATGCTATGTAAATAATACTATTATAAATAAATAATGTCTTATTAACAGCGAAGATTGAAATAGGTATATAATATTTTTTCCTTCCTTTTACTTCTGAAACAACTTGTCAGAATGTTGCAAACTCGTTGAATATTTGAGCAAAATTAATATTTTTATTATAAGGCTTGACCGCAACATCGAACTAATTCCTAATACTCATCTGAATCTATATAAAGTCAATACAAAAATAGAATAGCCAACAACTTGCTTGTAGTTCAGAGCAACCAATGACGACTACAGAACGTTGGAAATTTTGAAAGGTTAGTGTAATTTTCAAAATAATAATTCTGCAATATTCCGTGTTTCTTTTAGGTTGTGAATTTATACTAGGGGAAAATGGGTCGAAGCGGCGAGGATTTTTTCCGTGTATCATATCTCGTTGAATTTCTTATTTAGAATGATGCAAAGTATCATTTGATAGGTAATTTCATATTCAATATTTACATGCATGTTACTTACTGTATATGCTGTACAGATGGCCAGCTATGGCCAATTTAAAAAACGGCGATACCTGGGTGAAGTGGCGAATCCTGATTTTTAGAGGTCTCTGAGGCGACTATCATCCAATGGAAATTACATCTTCGGAAGCTTTGAATACTCGTATTATATCAGGATCACATATATTAATTTCGTGTTTAGTTACTGAATGCATTCATGAAAAGGGAATTCTAAATTAAAAAATAATCACGGAATAGAGACATCCGGGAAAAAATTTCGTCGTTTCATCCCAAAGTATCATTGGGACTTCCAGGTACGATATCTCATTATAAATACACAAAAAAGGAACAATTGATGTTTTATAAACAAGTCCAAAAAAATTACTTTTAGAATAAATATATAAATAATGATTATTAAACTGCTAACATGAAAATATTGAGCAATCTGAGAAAAAAGTACAGGAAAATATCTGGAAAATGTTATTTAAAAATTACATTTCTCGCTCCCAATGACAGAAGAAACGAACGAAAAATGAAATAGCATGCCTCAAAATGTGAAAAATGGTGTAAGCAAAGAAACCACATATGATATTTTACAATCAGTATGATCATAATGGAAATATTTGAGATTCGCCACTTCGCCCCGTTCGCCGCTTCGCACCATCTTCCCCTGCATAAAAACAAAGTATTAATACATATATAAATTTATTATATATTGTTTATTATATTACAAGTACATTACTACGATAAAACTTCGTAGAATTTAATAAACACTTGAGTTATGACTCTTCATGTGTTTTTTAGCAGACAATTTTTTTGTTATATACGGGAAAGCGGGGCGATGAGGTGAGGATTTTTTCATGTATCATATTTCTCCTTGAATTTCGTATTTAGGATGATGCAAAGTATCATTTTATAGATAATTTCGTAGTCAATATTTACATACGTGTTACGTGGGGTATATGTTTCACAGGGTTGTAGGAGAAAAGAACCCAGGAAAAAAAAGACCCTGAAAAAACAGCCCATGGAAAAAAAGACCGGAAGAAGAAAGCCCCGGAAAATAGAGCCCAGGAAAGAAGAGCCCTGAAAAAAGGAACCCTGAAAAAAAACCTGATAAAACATCTCACGATATGAAGTCGACAGTACAATTGAGTAACTTCATTTAAAATAACCTAACCTAACCTAACCTAACCTAACCTAAATAAAATAATCTAACCTAACTATTTTTCCAAGGAAATAGAGTATGAGAACCCTTTTATCCTTTTAACCTGCCCTAACTAAGATTAACGTTGATTAAAAATGAAATATTATGTAAAATGGTGTAAACAAAGAAACCACATGATATTTTCAATCAGAATGATCAGAATGGAAATATTTGAGATTCGTCACTTCGCCTCGTCTTCCCCTATATAGAAAATGAAATTGTATGAAAAATGCAATAAAATAAGCTCACACTTGACTAGAAAATGGAGGACATTCCAAGCTTTTGAATAACAAAATTTACTAAAATTTTGTTTTATTGACAAAATCTTCAATAATTTGGAAAACAGTAATATAAGAGATAAAAGAATAATATAAAAAGATATATGTATAAAATACACTTCTCTCAGTCTATATTTAGTTATGTATTCTGGATTCGGTTCTCCGCAAAATATTTACTTTAAATTGCATTTAGCTCGAGCCAGTAGAAAATGCTTTAAATATCACAATTAAGTAGGCATCAAATATTAACAATCAAGACGCGAATAGTTTAATTTATAGTGTACATATTTCTAAAAATAATTTATTATATTTCAGTGAATCTTTCTTCTGTACTTGGATTAAAAACGGATCACCTACGAACGAACGTGCGAGTCGACTAAAATGTTTTACGCGGAACCAAATGGCATATGAAATCGCACCGTTGAAATACCCTCGACGAAATTAATTCCTTCAGCTTCGACCAGTGTACTTCAGCGACACGTTATGAATTTACAATGCAGCTATAAAACGCGATACGCGAAGGGTCCTTGAATCTAAAGAACGGATAAGGGTCCTCTAAACTGATCTCATCAGTAAGACAAGCTTATTTTCAGAAAAATTAAAAATAAAAAACTATATCTTTTCTACTAAATGTTTTTTAATTAATTCGTATAATGCAAATCAGTTTATTATTAGTATTGTTTATATATTCTATGCAATAATCGAACATTTTCATATTGATTCAATGAATTTATGAGTACATGTAGTGTAAGACGATCGTATGATAAACAAAAAGAGACTCCCGTTATACAAACGCTATTATATGAAAAATTAAACTATTTTTATAACATATATGCTATTTGTCTATATATTCAATTTTCCAAATCGTGTTTCGCATTTTTGTTCACTCTTTAAACTGAAACAAAAATGGAAAAATAATCACGTAAATGCTGTAGAAAATTTAGTTCCCTTTCAAATACAAAAATAAGATTCATCGTCTATTTTTTCTTACATTGATCAACTTCAAAACTTATCTGTTGAGAAAACGTTTTTGAGTTAAATTTTTTTTAGTACACGGCAAGTTACTAAGGTCTATAGAAGAAACTTAAAGAATAGACATTAAATTGTAGGTAACATGTTACTCTTCCAATTATGCTGTCGGTTAAGTATCTAATGTCATATTTTCAAAATTCCCAAATAGCGCATCAAATATGGTGGACGTACTTTTTGAAAGTTTTGGAGCTTTTGTAGAAATTGTCGAGTGATAGGATTAATCAAAGAAGCTTTTGGGATGTACTCACGGTATTTACAAATGCATGTTGTGCCACGTTTTTGGATGGTTTAATATTTAATTCACACGAGAAAGAGTATAACATAATCCGTTAAAAAGTCAATTTTTCCCGCATATATTTCTCATTTAAATTTACTTAAACTAGAAAGTATAAAATATTAATATCCTACTTAAAAATATTGATAGCCTACTTCAGCATCTATAAAACGGTAAAGATTTTACATAATTCTCTTGAAAGAAGTTGCTTATGAAGGTAAATTTCAGTAATAAACAATGTTATTAGATTAGTGAATTTGAAATTTTTTTCAAAAAACTTGGTCCAACATGTCTTCAAGAATATAATAAGAACATTTAAATGTTAAATGCTACAGAACAACCATTTTTCATGACCCTGGTTTTACGATTTGAAGCCTCCTTAAGCATATATATTAGAACTTTTTATTTTAATAATTTTGGTTCATGTAACATTTGAGAACCGGATATGAGCCAATGTATTCCAGAACAAGGATGATGGGTGTAGGTTCCAGGTAACGTTACGAGACTGCAGACAGCCTACGGATATTTCCCCCATTAAATATTAGCATGATACCACTAGCATCTAACATTCTTGATGGATTCGAGTCCCTAGACTCGAGAATGCGGACGCCAGCCATTTGGGGATTCAGTTATGCAGAAATATTATCCAGCTCAGTTTTACTTAGTCTAGTACCGACGTTTTGCGGATTATATCTTTTTTGTGGGGCACGTACGTGCTGGTCGGTTGGAATAACGATCAAAATCGTACGGTCAACGCGGCTAGAATATCGAGGAAGCTTCCAAGCGCAATACGCCGCGCAATGTCCACATAAACGAATATAAGATATTAAATCGAATCAAGATTTTCTAAAACATTTGACCGGTCAGGGAATTTTTATTATTCAATCTTATGGATATGTGCAGTTTTTTACGATAATCGCAAGGCAGTTCATATTACATTTTCCAACAAGATTTAAAAGTTTCATGAGATATCAGATAAGTACAATAATAGTGGAATTTAGTCCATCACATGCTGATGTATTTTTAGTCAATTTGCGGCATTTTCATGATCATTTTTTTATATTAAATGTTTCTTTCCGAATAAATATAGGAAATAATGCATACTTTAGTAAAAATGGATTTATAACAAGCCTTGAAATTGTCATAATAAACGTATTACTAAGAATTGATAATTTCATTTATTGGAGACTTTTCTAGTAGGGGAAAGAAACCTGTTGTGCAACAGCTCCAGGAGTGTAGCACCCGTGTTTCATGACTTTTGTATTTACCTATAGTTATGAAAGTTTTGTCGATATCTGGTTTTATAAGCTTGTTTTCTAATAAACGCCGAACCGATAACAGTTGCACAGGATTTCTCAACGCAAAGAGTTTATATAGTGAAAATCGATTTCAAACATTGTTTTCAAATAAACCTATTTTTTGACATACGTATGCGTAAAATGCGATTTTTTCGTGCTGCCGGGGCGCACTCCTGTTACCCGGCTTCGCCGGTTGTGCAACCTCGTATTTGACACACAAAAAACGCCGCACAAATTTTCGCATAGTATGTCAAAAAATACGGTTCGACACGCGTGCGTAAGATAGGTAGAACCCGGGTTGTAGTATTTTGGGGAACATATTTAATATCGTTCCCAAGAATTTCATTTTAACTAATCATTACATTGTTGATGAGAAATTATTATTATTCTTGAAAAAAAATGGACACCTTCAAAAGTAATTAGTTAAAAAACTTTTGTTAATGACCCAAGCTTGCTTCTTATCGCCAGTTAAGAATTACTTAAAATTTAATGAATTTTAACGAATCTCGTCTTACTTTTTCGAGAAAAAGATTCTATACATCACTAAAAAAATTCTTATTTATTACTTTCATCATTGTTGTTGTCAATTATGGCCATTCTTGTTTCTTATTCTAGGGAAGCAATTGGTAGATCAAATTAAACAAAGTCACTGAACTTTAGCAAAATACGAGTGATTCGGACTTATCGAAAAAATAATAATAATATAATAATTTTATATTCGATTCTGTATTATATTCCGCGTAACATCTTGAAGATTATTAGAACTCATAAATTTGAAATTTCTCTTGGTTTCACTCAATATTTTTAAGGGTGAAAAGTTAGATATAGATATTAGCTTTAGAGTGCTCGATCATTAAAATTGGATGATGAAATCAAAAATTATGGACAATAGATAATAAACCCGCTGCAGTAGCGCATTTGGTTCCCTAGCTTGAACTAATGTGTACATTTAAAATTTTTTTAATTTGTTTTTAAGGTTAGAAATTTAACAAAGTGGTCTTTTAAAAATTATTTGCTACACGCTGTGCAACATGATGTAGAATATACATATTAGTATTGATTAATAAAAATGCTGACATTTAAAATTGATCGATTGTATACAAATTATATAAAAAACAATAACTGTTTAAGAAGTATTACATAAAAGAATATTAGCTAGAAATATAGTTAAAAAAATAATTGATTAGGTTAGCATAAACAACATGTGAAAGTATTTCTGCAATAAAATGGAATATTCGGTTGTAATAAATATATCATACAAAAAGTTGTAGGGGAAGGCGGGGTGAAGCGGCGAGGATTTTTTCCGTGTATCATATCTCTCCTTGAATTTCGTATTTAGGGTGATGCAAAGTATCATTTGATAGGTAATTTCATAGTAAATATTTACATGCATATTACTTACGGTATATATTTTACAGATCGCCAGCTATGCCTAATTTAAAAAAACTTAAAAAACACGTTGCGAAGCGGCAATTCCGAGGTGAAGTGGCGAATCCTTATTTTTAGAGGTCTCCGAGACGACTATCATACAATTAAGTGCAAAGCATAATATTTTAAGATATTATTCTTTGTTTTAATAAAAATAAAATTTACACGTTGGTGGAATGAACCTCTTCAGATATATCAAAGTTTCCAACAATAGTAAAAAAAGAAATTGCATCTTCGGAAGCTTTGAATACTCGTATTAGATACTATACGCAATGCATTCATCAAAAGGGAATTCTAAATTAAAAAATAATCACGGAATAGAGATACCTCATTATAAACACACAAAAAACAACACTTCATTTTTTATAAATAAGTCCAACAAATATACTTTTAGAATAAACATCTAGCTAGTGATTATTAAACTGCCAAAATGAAAATATTGACCAATCTGAGAACAAAGTACAGGAAAGCGTCGTTTATTTATAGAAAATTTTGTTTAAAAATTACATTTCCCGCTTCCAAAGGTAGGTAAGAGAACAAAAAATGAAATATCATGCCTCAAAATGTGAAAAATGGTGTAAACAAAGAAACCACATGTGATATTTTACAATCAATATGATCATAATGGAAATATTTGAGATACTTTCCACTTCGCCCCGTTCGCCCCGTTCGCCCAGTCTTCCCCTATATTAAAAGGGTGATCTTATGACCTATAATGATTAATATTTCCCTCAATACTAGAAAAGAATTCTCAATAAGAGAAAAAAATGGAAACTGAAAAAATTGTTTAAAAATGGATGAGGCGATGGTCATTACCCCGCCGTTTTAAATATGGTTCGAAAATATAAAAAATCTGCTTAAAATGTAATTTTATTCGAAAAGTTGTATAATAAATAAGAGTATCTCTTGAAAAATAAAAAGTTTTGATGTTATAATGGTCTGTTATGAAATTTAAAATAATAATGAAAAATACAATATAATTAATAATAAAAGAAAATTTAAATAATAAAATTCAATAAGTTTGACGTTTCGGCCCTAATTTGGATCCTCTTCAGAAAGAGAGTAAAAAACCGGAGGAAATTGGCCGTATTTTTTGGCAATTCACAAGACAAAGGAATGTGTATGTATTAGTGTTTATGAAAAAATAGGATAGAACGTTAAATTTGAAATTGATTTAAATATGTATAACAACAAAAAAGGGCTTAATTAACGAAGGAATGATAAACTTCTGGAAACTATGAAACTTCAAATCTTATATTCACATTATTTTTCTCTTTTTTAATAGAAAAGTTTTTCAGATTAGATCTTTTATTCCAGTTTTTTTTAGGAAGAATGATTGTATTACTGTAATCAAAATCGTGACCCGTATCGAATCGGTGTGTTGTTAAACTGGAATGTTGTCCACTATTTTTGGCAAAAGTTTTTTTTTATGTTCTTTTACCCGGGTCTCGAGGAGTCTGTAGGTCTGTCCTATATATGATTTATTGCAGTGTAAGCATGCTATTTTGTAGACCACTCCACTTTGTTTACCAAAAGGTAACATATCTTTTGCTGGTTGAATTTTAGCGATGTTTGTTTTAAAAAGTGTAGCGACTACTCGAATGTTTTTGGTTTAGAAATTTTTAAAAAATTCTCAGTAAGCCCCTTAATATAACGGAAACTTACGTTTTTGTTGTTCGTTACGTTAATATTATTTGAACGTAAATGTTTTAGACGTTTTTTTATACACCGCTTAATTAATGATAAGGGATAGCTATTTTGAGACAGAATGTTTTTAATGATGTTCATATGCTTTTTATAAAAACCGATAGATGATAATTTAGTGGCACGGTCAATTAAATTATAAATCATGCCTATTTTGTATGACATAGGGTGTATGGATTCGAAATGGAGGCATCTACCAAACCACATTCTTTTGTGGTCCAATTATATTTTAAACTTCCATCTTCTTGGATGTAAATGCTCGTGTCGACGAAGTTCATCTGTTGTTTTCTCATTCAATAGTAAATCTTAACTGATTTTGAGGGTCGAAATTATTGAATTCGGATAAAAACCGGTCTTGTTTATCAGAGGGAATACAGATGAGGATGTCATCGCGATAAAAGAACGGTAGATTTAAATTTAATTTATTTAAAATGCAGTCGGTAATATATTCTAATGCTGGATTTGCGAGAACTGGCGAAAGCAGGGAGCCTGTAGATACCGTTAGTTTGTTTGTAAACAACATTTTGGAATGTGAAATACGTAGAGCCGAGACATGTAAATACTGCGAGAATGAAATCATCTTTAAATATAGGTCTTACAAAGTTAAGAGGTCGATAAATGTAATTGCGGTTTATCTTACAACGATTATTTATTATTTTATGTATATCTTTATTACTCGTAAGGTGTCAATCAAATCAATTTAATATCAAAATGACAATGATGTAATAATAAAATGATTATAGGGATAGTAAAATATAATGTACCATCTTTAGAATGCTTTTTATAAAATTAGATTACCATTTGGTACAGCTACGTATATTACGATGTTATAAAAAGCAGGATAAAGATTGGACGAGCAATACACTGTTATGGTAAATCGATAAAACCACAATTCTTTAAGTAACATCTCGCAAGAAGAAACGAGCAAGGCGCATCGTGTACAGCGATAATTTATTGTTCGAGATAGATCTTCCAACGGCTTTTCGATAGTAAAGGTATTCTCTTTCACGATGGATTTTGCGGTTCCATCGGAACCAGCTAATTTCTCTTTTACTATGAATAAATCTACGCTTAACACCCCCATGGATGAAATCGGGGTAGAACGACTAAAGAATTATATACAGCAGAGATACACGGGTGTGGAAAAATCAAGGGCGGCTCGTAACAGAAGAAAGATTTCTCCCATGTAATTGAGAAAGAATAACTGCGATGCGGTGGAAATAAATACAGCCAACAAAAAAAGAAATAGTAGACAACAGAGAAAAAGGTGATTGGTAGACAGGGGATAAGAAAGGGATGGTGCACGTATATAACTGTTTCGAACCTCGTATATTACGTGAAAGAGCATAATGCTGTAAGTAAGCTTTAAGCTTTAAGTAATGAAGGATGGGGACTTTCTCGTTCGCTAAATCTGATAGTAATGGTCATTGAGAAGGAACCCAGTACTATTCACATTTCTATGACGCGAAAAAGATTTTCACGGTTCTTACCTGCTTTTCTCGTGCTAAGACCATTGTCGTCCACTTTACGAGTGGGAAATAAACGAGTGAATTTGAACGATGGGAATGATCCAATGGGGAACATAGAATTAGTAGTTTCATCGTGTCAACGTAACGGAACAAACGAGAGAATTGAAATTAGGGAAATTAGACGTCAGCTATACGAAGAACAAATTACTTTTTTCCAGCCATAAAACTTAATTAATTGTTTATTCAGTGAAAGAAAATTTAGGTAAAGTAAGAACTTCAGAGATAATTGTATATCTTGTTTTACATAATTCCCACGAGATATCAGCTAGCCAAAATAGCAATCTTATAAGCTGTATATTTTTGCTACTTCAAGGTACTTTCTATTCGATGTAATTCAGAAGCTGAATGTTCCATACCCATTTTGTAAAGTATAATATTTTATTTCTGGACCGTTGTTTAAATAAAATGTAATAAAATTTTGCCTTGGTATCTACGGTCCTTTAGATATATAGCTTCATCCAATTTGAAGCATTAATAAAACTCCAATTTATGCGTTTGGTCTCTCATATGCGCCTCTTCACAATTTTTTATTCTAAAATTTTGCAATTCCAGAATTAAAACCCAGATAATAGGAATACATATTTTTAAACAAAATGCTAAAATCTCTTACCATATACTTAACAATAAAAAGATTTAGTCATATCGATCGCCGATGTTTTGACTTATTTTTATAGAAACCCCACATTAATAGCTGGTTATTCTAAAAAATGTAATATTTTGCGATATGTATTACATAATGAATGTTTTTTACAGATCACCAACTGTAAATTTTAAAATTAGGAATATATAAGATAATCAAACAAAAACTGCAACATTTACTCTCCAATGTTCACCCCCATCCGTCCAAGATAATTAGGCCGAATTTATTTTCTTCTTATCTTAATGTCTTCTACCGAAAGTGATTTTCCTATAAAAAATCAGTAGTATCGCTTCAATAGCCTTAAAGGAATTGCAATTTTGCTATTTTTGTCCACAATTTTCTTGGAAGACGGAGGGAGGGCTGTTGCAGCTCTAAATATGTTTTTGTACATGTCCCTTATTTTTTTGTGTTCTACAACATATCCAAATTTTAGAAAAATTTGAGATTTACACTTCTGTAGGTTTACTTGTAAGGCATTTTTCATATCTTTGAAATGAACAGTATCTATAAGTATACCTATAATAATAATTAAAAAAAAAAATTACGCCCTTTAATTTACATTTTAACATTATCTTCATCTCCTTGTACTCTCACTCGTTTCTTTCAGTATAATTCTATTTTAACAATTCCCTATACCGCTGGTACATTATAAGAATTATAATATTGTATTGCCGTCGGCACTAGTATTACTCAAAATGTATCGCGCGGAGGTAGATCGACAAGCCTTACATCTCTTCGAAATTCTGGATTATTGTAAGTTCTCTTGCCTTTCCTGAAAATTTGCATTTGCTGGCAATGCTCACATCGAATTTGATTTTCAATACTTTTTTACTTTTTCTCAAGGGAAAGCGAAGTGACTGTCAGAAGTCTCTGAATTTCGATGACTACCTTTATAATAACAAACTAATATAAATCGAAATTTAAAAAATTTTGAGATTTAATCAGCTAGGATTTGAGATGTCAAAACGAATGTTAGAAATACCTATTCTGAATTTTATAAGAACCCGAGTATAAATTTATTAAGGCCCTGATCGGGGTCTGACCAAAAGCATTACACTCTGATCAGGGGCTGATCAAATTTCTGCTCGCGACGCAGATATAATGAACGTCCAACATACTGAAGTAACGAAATCAAGTAATTATTCTTCAGTTCTTTTATGGTTTCTTATACAGGATGAGCGTATCCGATAATGATTCTCCATAATTTTATTATGACACGACATTTTGATAAAACCAATTTTTCAACATTCAAGTATTATTCATTGCTACCAAGATATGCCTGGAAAGTAATGATGCATCTTTTAAATTCTCATGTGCAGCACTAGTCACTACCTTTTTAGGAGGTGATCTGCTGTATGGCAACATATTTTGTATAATTGTAAAAATGTGTACTTGTGGCGTCCATTGTTTTAAACTTAAAATCAATTTCAAAATTCTTTCGATACCACACAAAAATTTAAAAAAAAATCCATAATAGATAAATAAACTTTTCTAATGTAAGACAAATATTAAATGTATGAAAAATGGCCATATACTTAATCTCACCGAACCAACCTAGAAGAAACAAAAAAAAATAAGAACAAAAATCGGCTACGTGGCTCAGGCGGTTAACGCACTGGACTACGAAGTCGTAGGACGTGAGTTCGATCCCCGTCTGGTGAACAATTTTTCTATTTCGTTTTCAAGCAGCAGCTCGCTGTTGGTAAGACGAGCCACGTTGTTTGTGTTTACGTTTCGAAAGTATTGTTTATCTGACGGAAATCGACTCATGACCGCTGCTGCTGTACTAGGTGCAGGTTTCTGCAGTCCTACATTTCATACACAAATGTGAAGTATGGCGCCATCTTTCTAAGTCGATCTGCAGCTCTCGCAAAATCTTATGATTTATAATACGGCAACAATTGAATAAAAAGAGCGATTCCGTCCGTTAATTAAAAAAAAAACAAAAACTCGATGAAATATAATGGTATGCACTATAAGAACCTCCTGAAACAAACATTCACAATTTGCTGCAGGTCCGAAAGGGGAGGATTCAACACTTTAGATGCTAGCTATTACCATCTGCATGTTTATAATAAAAACAGGTTTTACTAAATAGTTCTCAAATCTATCTTAGAAAATTACTTTACTTTTTTGACATTTAGAACAAGTTTATAACATGCAAGTATCCCCAGTACCGCTCAAAAGTATGAGCTCACCCTTGCGGAATTTTGGCTAAATTAAAATGTTGATATCACGTCGCCAAGTTAACTTACGAGAAAAATAAAAAAACGGAATTAAAGAGGAAACTTTCAGCTTCCCAGTCATGTTGGTTTCATTTCCATACAGGGTGATCGGCCAACCATTACCCAGCGGCTAACTGTAGATTGTACAGATAATTCTGAGCAACTTTTTCCTCTGAATAAATTTCCGGGAAGGTAGAGTTTTTAAGTTATTCAACACTAAAATTTAGGGGGAAAAATCACTTTTTTTGAAATATCTCGGCTCTGTATGAAGGTATCTTAACGAACCGAAGCTCATTTTAAAGATATTTTCAAGCTATATAAGTTGTATCTGTTGATTTTTGACATGCAATGAATATTTCTCTTGTTATAGCCATAAAAACGGGGGTAAATACCGATTTTTCAGGTTTTTCGCGTCTAACTCGTTTGGACACATAGCTATCGAAATATCACACTGGAAAAAGTTGTAGGCCTTGAAAACACAAACATTTTTTGTCCTCTAATACGTTGCGATTAAATTAAAACTGAACCCTATTTGTACTCGTTTTCATAACATTTTGTTATTAATATCGATTTATTTGTCGAACTGTATTTTGTGAACTTTACGAGGCTCTTGTAGGGTTCAGTTTTAATTTAATCACATCGTATCAGAGGACAAAAAATTTTTGTTTTTTCAAGGCCTACAACTTTTTTCTGTGTGATATTTCGGCAACTATGTGTCGAAACGAGTTAAACGCGAAAATCCTGAAAAATCGGCATTTATCCCGTTTTTATGGCTATAACAAGAGAAATATTCATTATAGATCAAAAACCAATAGAGACAATTTATAGAGCTTTAAAATATCTTTAAAATGAGCTCCGGTTCGTTGAGGTACCTTCAAACCGAGTCGAGATATTTCAACAAATGTGATTTTTTCACCTAAATTTTAGTGTTGAATAACTTAAAAACTCTACCTTCCCGAACATTTTTTTAGAGGAAAAAGTTGTTCAGAATTATCTGTAGAATCTAGAGTTAGCCGCTGGGTAATGGTTGGCCGAACACCCTGTATATACATGTTTCTGCGAACTATGCTCGATTTACTAAAGTCATTTTTCCGTATTATTTTTTTCTTTTTCAATCAGCTCCCATTTTAAAAAAAAATGTTTGCAACAGAAATGTACAACGTGTAATCGTAAGGTAATAACTATAACTTTAACAAGAAGTTTGATTTTTTAATTGTGTATGGGCTGAAATTTTTTCTAATTTTCAGAAGTAAATTTTTGTTATCCTATTTTGGCATATTTGCGCTTTTGTGCTGCGATTATTAATAGATATAGATTTGCTTTCGAGCAATACTCAGTTTGCTATATAATCATTCATATACACGTATTTATAAATGGACAATGAACTTTATTTTAACATACATTGAAAATATCAACAATAATTGTTACAATTATTGTATTCATGTATATATGTACATATGTATTAAATTTTGCTTTCTTCAAAAAAACCTAGCGGCAAATAAAAATGATACATTATTCTTATTTCTAGTGTTTCTTTAGACGTTATCTTAGGTCAAAGACACGAATTCAGGTTAGGTTTTCTGTGATAGGTTAGATCTGAGATATTCCTCACATTGTAAAATTTACCTCCCTCCACGTCGTTTGTTTCTAACTAAAACAGTAATCAATCTCAAATTAACTTTCAAATTGAATAAGTAAGTAATGAATCATAATTGCATTTATCTTTAGTAGTTGTAAGACTGAAGATGCAAATGTGCAGTTGGTAGCCAAGTACGAATAACAACGACGCGTAACTAAACGCATATATATTAAGTTAAAGAAATTTGCACCTCTTTTTAATCTTCAATGTTTATGTATTTATTGCTCCTGGGAATATATATAATGTGTGCATCAAAAAATATCGTATATCATTAGATTTGCAAATACTTCATAAAATAATTTTAGGCTTATTCATTATCACGACATTTAATAAGACTATGATTCTTTACTTCAAATATATTACTAATCAGCATTTTTTTTATAATTATTATCCGTGCACTCCAAATAGCAGATTAAGAATATATCTAATAATAAATTATAATTAATTAATATTCAAACGCTTTGAGATTTACCTCCTTTAACTAAATTCCTTATATAAATTCTAGAAAATTCAAATATCTCGAGGAAAAGTTGTTCGATCATAATTCTTAGCTCATTTCCCAGGGTATTCTGCATGCAAGCTCCGACTTCTCCGTACGTTTATTCTTTGTAACTTTTTGTTGTTTCGTTAATTTTTTAATAAAGCGCTCGCCAGGATAATCAATATTATTTCCATCTCAAGCGTAGACTCAGAAGTAGTAAAAGAAACTTGAAAGTGTAGGAGTAGTGGAAGGAATAAAAAGGCAATTGTCGTAAAAAATCGCGATGCAAATGCTGGCTCCTTAATAAGGGCTGAATGTCGAGCCGGCGGCAACGTGGCAGTCGCCAATAAATCCCGGGAATGACGATAGTCGCGCTTGATAAAGACCCTGGTTTTCCCGGAGCACAGCTCTCGCGAATTTTCTTTTTAGGCGATAAATCGGTCGCAGCTGACATATCAACGGCGCATCCGATTGGTCCGTCAAATGACGCGATTCCTCCTTACCCTGGATTGGATGACATTTGCCACGTGGTCTTGACTGGACCAAAGGGTGGGGGAATGCTCTTGGAACAAAAGAAAATGCGGGGAAGTACCTTGGTTGGTGGTAAAGAGGAGAGTGGTGTGCAAAAGGAAGAAGAAGACGTCGTCTCCCATGAGTAAGATAATCGGGAAGTTTGAATACGAATTTCCCGGCGGCTACGGCGGAAATATTCGTGAAATATTACGACGTCGTTTGTTTTAGGGCCACTTCAACCCCCATCTCCGACGATTGCTGCTCTTACCCCACTTTTTCACTAGCTGCATCTCTCTCCGACGATGTTTCCCTTTCGCTTTATTTTCCCCTTTTCGTATTCTACAATGTTCGTCGATTTATCTTTCCCTTGTTTACATTGTACTCCCTATCATATTTTCTATTTGCTGTCTTCAGTAGGTATTACGCTTCTCTCAGTCTTTCTCACTTGGTCTTGTATTCTGGTAGCGGAACAAAAACTCCCATGTATGGTCATGTGCACGTTATATCGTATACTTAGAAAAATGGACATTATTTATTTTTCCTACTACAGATTTCATGGTTAGTATCGCGTTTAGAATATCGAAACACCCATCGACCTCGATGTGGCTTAGGTGTACACTACACGGGTCGAGAATCAACGATAAAAAGAAGCATTTTTTAGCTTTTTATATCGAAACGGGGTTTATATGTAACGTACATAAATATATAAAATACTGCCCCATGAATACTAGAGTGTACTGACATTTAACACCAGTGGCGCGTTCAGCGGTCCTGGAAACCGTAAAACTCCAAGGTTATTTGTTTTCGTCTTTTCTTTTTTTATGATACGTTATCAAATGAATAGTTTCTTTAATATTTATGTATACAATAGCTTTTTAACGTTTTTTACTTGGTAAACAACACTATGTGATGTATTTCATGTTATCCCGACTATCTGGAATTTATTATGGATGAATGATAGTGGACGGTAACTTATTTTGTAAAAAAACAGAACTCAAAATATTCTCGATTATTCTTTAAATCTAAAGCATAATAAATTTAATCAATAAAATATTTTTAAAATTTTCACGTCGTTTTTCTAATTGTTCTAATTTTTCTAGTTTTTCTAATTGTCATCGTTAATCAGACTGAATTTTATACAGCATAGGGGATTAGCAAACTTTTAGCTTGACGTGATCAATAGTTAGAATATGTCACTATTTTTACAATAAATCTTATTCTTCGGTCGATGGTAATGACCGCAATAGAACAGTAGACGTTCGATTGCTAATAATGAACTTCATCCAGTTCCCTAAGTACGGCTTTTTAGAGAACCATATTTTGTAAACATACAAAATTACCTTCTAAATATAGTGTTCTTATAAAATAAGTAGGGTATTGTTTTAACAAAACGCAGATTAACTACTTGTCGGAAAGCGAAGAATATCATATTTGAGACCATTCAGAGAACATAAAAATCGGATTAAACATATTCCTGGAATAAAATGGCTCTGAAGGGAAACATTTCAATATATTCTTACTCCTAGTTACTTTACATAATCTGAGAAACGACACGAATATAAACTTAATGTCTCATCGATCTATTTTCAAAAGTTACTGCCTCCGGCAACAGAAAATGACAGCAGAGGAGATACTAGTCTCCCTTAAGTAGGAATTGTTAGGGAAAAGGGTTTCGATATCTAACAGAAAAGTTGCTAAAATCGTTATCAAGTGGTCATCGAAATGGCAATTAACCTTACGACTAACACAGAAAGTTTTTGAGCGCCTTCCAGTTTCAGACTGTTATCGAAACCTATCATTTACAACATAGGAAAAGTGCCTTTAACATTGAAAACTTCAGGATCATTACCGTTGCGTTGTCAAGCTAAATCTGTGATAATAGTCTTGTAAAATGCGGTTTTCAAAATATACAAACTTTGCATAGAGCAAAAGGAATTTGATGTCCAATTTGAATATGTCAGTTTACAATATTGTACGTACACGAATGAAATGAAGGAGATAAAGCTTGAACGTTTAAGAAAATAATGGCTATAACTAACGGGGAAAGATAAAGAACTAAATACGAAAAGAACCTGTTACGTTTGCGACTGATGCCGAATAGATTTAATGATGACTTATAATTATATAAATAATATAAATAGACTTAGTTTCGTTTAATATCATATTAACAGTGTCTTTTGAAATCATCAGTGTGTGATAATCATCCGTTGTTTAGTTAGAATGCAAAATTTAATGATTTATTGGATCGAAAAATAATCGTGCCGACGTATTGCAATGTGTAGAATACCACCGAAATATCCCAAGACCCAAGCCATAATGAAAATATGCGATTTCATTATAAGATAAACTGTTCGATTATAAAGAACAATTATCAATGATTTTTCACCAACTACACTAAACAAACGACTTGTCTGGACAGCTACCCAGACAGCATTTATCGTTCCATCTATATTCCAGGAACATAACAACTGGAATGTTGTTATGAAGGTTGTTATATACCTGGAACGTTACTGGAATATAAAATGTCCCGAAGCGTTTGTATATATATGTTACATAGCCAGGAATGTACCAGGAACATAACCGGATATCATTCCAGTAATATAACTGGAACATGTCTATTGAAATGTTCCCTCCATTTTCTCCGCGGACGCATTTTTTAGACAAATCTAAAATGGTGGCAGATTTATCCTGAAATTGAACGCGTTTTGTTCGCACAACATTGAATTTGAATCTAGAATATTACATTCGCTGAAGGAATATTTTGGTAAAAACATTTAAAATATTCCTAATAGGAAATTTTCCGGCCAATTAAAAAAAAAACGAAACAAATTTTGAGGATCATTGTCATATTTTTGTTAAATTATGTAAATTCGCTGTTATGTGTATTATACGATTATATGTAATTTCATGTGAAAATGAAGTTTGGTTATCTTTTGCTACTTTTGTTGCTTAAATAACAACGATCGCAAATAAGTTAGTAACGCTCGAAAACAAAATTAGAAAAACGCTCGCCCCGGTGGGGAATCGAACCCCGGGTCCTTCGCTTACTACGCTAACGCCTTAACCACTACGCTACGCTCGCTCTTATCTAAATTCGTATGACGAAGGATGGTTACTATCCGTAAAGCCTCCATGATGCAATTACCCACCTGTCTCATTCCCAGTGTATAACATTTGCAATGATCTCGTAATGTTATTCAAATCGACACACGGACAAAACAGTGGCATAAGCCATCGTGAGCTTGTTATTTTTATTTTAAATGAATGAATTATATACCAATTATGTATGAATAAGTGTTATTTATGCCTTTTTCCAGGTTAGTACATCTCAAATTAAGGTTTGAGGTTAACTGACCTGTCAAATAAAAAACCCATATTTTCTAAATCCTTCTTCCCATTCTCATTATTGCAATCTACAGTCATGGTGTAATTTTACACCATATGTGTACACTGTGAGAGCCCAATATTAATTAGATTAATTAGATTAGGACAGCAATATTGTAGTACCTGTACGGCTATGATACCAGTCACTTAAAAAACATAGAAGCAAAGGTAAAGTTTGAAAGAGTTTTGTCGACGAATGGGCCTATTTACTTAATGTTGTTATATACTTGCATGGTGTATATCTTATCCTTGTCAATACACATACATTTCCTTCATATTTTGTGCAAATATATAATGTAAAACAAATAGAATTGATACTTCAAAATAGGTGCATAAAAAACTTAGAAGCGTAGGAAACGTATCACTGAATTTTGTCGACGGATTGGAGAATTTGCTTATTTATTTATATAAAACTGCATGGTAGATATATTATACGTATAAATACATATTAAAATCTTTTATGTTTAATGTAAATAAATAAAGTAATAGAATTTGAATTGAATTTACAGGATATGCATTTAAAAAATTCAGAAACAAGGAAAATGTTTCAAAGAGGTTGGTCGTCGGATTTGAGAATTTAGTTTTTTTTTAACATAAACCTGCATGATAGATATATCATACATACAAATACATATTAAAATCTTTCATATTTAACGTAAATAAATATAGTAAATGAAATTGAATTGAATGTACAGGACAGGCATTTAAAAACCTTAGAAGCATAGAAACCGTATCAATGAATTTTGTCGACGGATTGGAGAATTTGCTTATTTATTTATATAAACCAGCATGGTAGATATATCATACAGATAAATACATACATACACATAAAATTAAATAGCAAATATTGAATGTGCAAGTTATTTTACTTTACAAGAAGTTTTATCGATACGAATATATATAATTGAAATTTAAATTTGCAATATCCTAAATTAATTTCAATACATACATTTCACTTGCATATCTACAAGAAATATCGATATCTCTTTTATTGCATGAAATTTGATCACGTTTCTATAAGCATAAAAAAGTAGCATTACAATCAATGAATTTCGTCGACAGATTGGAGAATTTACTTATTTATTTATATAAACCAGCATGGTAGATATATCATACATATAAATACATATTAAAACCTTTTATGTTTATTGTAAATAAATAAATAAAGTAATAGAATTGGAATTGAATTTACAGGATATGGATTTAAAAAACTTAAAAACAAAGAAAATGTTTCAAAGAGGTTTGTCGACAGATGGACTAATTTACTTAATTTTGTTAACGTATAGGGATGGTGGTGCTAAATGAAATACGTATTTTCTGATACTTTCTGATATTCTTGTTTCAATAAAAAGATTCCTATTTGTAATGCTAATTTTTTATGCTTATAGAAACGTGATCAAATTTCTTGCAATAAAAGAGATATCGATATTTCTTGTAGATATGCAAGTGAAATGTATGTATTGAAATTAATTTAGGATATTGCAAATTTAAATTTCAATTATATCTATTCGTATCGATAAAACTTCTTGTAAAGTAAAATAACTTGGACATTCAATATTTGCTATTTAATTTTATGTGTATGTATTTATCTGTATGATATATCTAACATGCTGGTTTATATAAATAAATAAGCAAATTCTCCAATCCGTCGACAAAATTCATTGATACGGTTTCTATACTTCTAAGATTTTTAAATGCCTGTCCTGTACATTCAATTCAATTTCATTTACTATATTTATTTACGTTAAATATGAAATATTTTAATATGTATTTGTATGTATGATATATCTATCATGCAGGTTTATGTTAAAAAAAAAACTAAATTCTCAAATCCGACGACCAACCTCTTTGAAACATTTTCCTTGTTTCTGACTTTTTTAAATGCATATCCTGTAAATTCAATTCAAATTCTATTACTTTATTTATTTACATTAAACATAAAAGATTTTAATATGTATTTATACGTATAATATATCTACCATGCAGTTTTATATAAATAAATAAGCAAATTCTCTAATCCGTCGACAAAATTCAGTGATACGTTTCCTACGCTTCTAAGTGTTTTATGCACCTATTTTGAAGTATCAATTTTATTTGTTTTACATTATATATTTGCACAAAATATGAAGGAAATGTATGTGTATTGACAAGGATAAGATATACACCATGCAAGTATATAACAACATTAAGTAAATAGGCCCATTCGTCGACAAAACTCTTTCAAACGTTACCATTGCTTCTATGTTTTTTAAGTGACTGGTGTCATAGCCGTAGAGGTACCACAATATTGCTGTCCTAATCTAATTAATCTAATTAATATTGGGCTCTCACAGTGTACACATATGATGTAAAATTATACCATGACTGTAGATTGCAATAATGAGAATGGGAAGAAGGATTTAGAAAATATGGGTTTTTTATTTGACAGGTCAGTTAACCTTAAACCTTAATTTGAGATGTACTAACCTGGAAAAAGGCATAAATAACACTTATTCACACATAATTGGTATATAATTCATTCATTTAAAATAAAAATAACAAGCTCACGATGGCTTATGCCACTGTTTTGTCCGTGTGTCGATTTGAATAACATTACGAGATTATTGCAAATATTATACACTATGAATGTGACAGGTGGGTAATTGCAGGAATATAACACTGGGAACATACCTGGAACATGCAATGCGATATTATATATTTGTAATATTCCTAGCATAGTCCTGGTATGTAACGCTCAAAATGATAACATCTGGTATGTTCCTGTTATATACCATTCGAAATGATATCAAATATAACATTGTTATATTCCTGGAATATAGGTGGAACGATAAATACTGTCTGGGTAGTACGTTAAAAAAATTCACAGGTCAGTTCATAAATTTATTGGTGCAACTAAGTTTTTTTTTCGTCCTTATTTATTTAAAATCTCTCATCAAGACACAAAGTAAAAAGTGCTACTACTACTCACTTACTAACTAAAACTGAATATTTGATAGGCTATTCAATATTAATTAACCATTTTCTTGGTTTATGCTATTCGTTATTTATCTCCACCAGTATTAAAACTGTTGTACAATTAGGAATAGATGTAATTTTTTTACAGAATAAAAATTGGTCATCTTCTGCCCAACTTAAGATATATAGAGAAATATTGTGAATTTGTTAACAAAAATAAAGCTCTTTAAATGAATTTTTCGGTAGAAATCATTACTCTAAAACATATACTATCGGGATTCAACTGATATAATTACATGATCACACCGGACTAAATAAGCAAATATAGATTAAAAGGAATTTAATTCAATAGTGTTCGAAAGTGTGAAGATCAAATTTCCGGAATTAACTGCCATTAATCCGGAAAAGTCTATTGCGTATCAATTTCATCCGCAATATCATTTGATAAGCGATCTACGATTTCTAATTAATATTCATGTGTAAAATCGGTCTAATGAACGAAATGAGCGGAAAACATAATTCAGTCAATCAAAACGCAGTTATGACATAACTTGCTGCACCATGTATGCCGATATGCAAACGGCAATTTGCATTGCATTTACAAATTATGGTATAAAAATATTTACATTTTCCTGCAAATTCAAACTAGAACACGACATTAAATGTTCGGTATTATAGATTGTTTTATATTTTTAATAGTTAATTTAAAAAGTAAATAATTATGGGTAAGTAGAAAAATTGTTATTAATGTCCTTTCTCGTTCAAATTATATGTTTCTTTTTTCGATTTTACATTTAAAACACTATTGAATTGCAAAGAGTGGACAATAAAACAATTCATATTAAAAATGTAAGAATTTATCAGAATATTTTATTATTTCCAAAATTACGGAAATTCATGATTAACAGCCTGAATTGTACATAATAATAAGTTTTATTAAGATTATAAAAAAATGCACAACGCTTTTAAAAAATTGATAATACAATTTAAGTCGTATAAGGTAATTTGCCAAATGTGTATGATTAATAGTTCATTATTAAATCGTTTGAAAAAAATTTAATTTAAATTGTCCCGATATAAACACCGCAAAAAAAAATCGTTATAGCAATTATAATTATCAGTCGGAATGGCCTGTATGTCTAAATTTTGCAGTGATATTGTGTAAACTACATTGTAACGAGACGTTGTCACGTATGTATATAATGTATGTATGTGTGTATATATGTATTTGTTGTGTATATGTATATAATTGCCCAAAATTAGTTGAGAGTGGGAATGTACATATTCGGTGTGCGCGATCGGTACCGAAGTGCAGTCTTGCGATTCTAGACGCGTCCCGGAGCAGACGTATTCCAGTACCTTGCTCCATTCAGTGGGCATCGAATTCCGCCACGTGGACCATCCTCGACGCCGGCAACCATCATTTTGGACGTGGTGCACGGGGAATTTTGAAACCCATGGTGGGATACTGATTTTTGAGGAGCTCGCACAAACCGAAGGGTGCCCCGTGCCGGGCTGTGAGAAGCATTTGCCCTTCGGCAAATGCTAAGGTACGTAAGCCTATGCATTTTTTTATCGATAAAATCTCATCGTGTATGACTAACTCACAACCATTGATGATCGTTTTATGCAAATGGGGAACAATTTCGTCTGATGGTGACCAAGGGTGAGCAAGGCGAGATCTCTGAACAGCAAAGGGTATGCGGATTGAATCGAAGACCAGCCACGACAAGGTTGAAAATGCAATGAATAAGGAGGATGCGCATTTGCAGGAGAAGCGTGAGCGAGTGTAATTATTTTTTTTGTATGTATTTGTGTGAGATTGACGCGCGCGTTCTTGTAGCAGGGTGAAATCTTTATTATACTTAATCAATCCGTTATTAATACGTACCTTTTTTTCTTCCTTTTTTTTAATAACAAATTTTGTAATTTAACGAAAAAACTAAGTAAACAACTAAACAAGTAAATTGTTTACAACATATATTTATTTTTGCCAATTCTTTTATTACATGTCACAGCCTTTTCTATGTGATTTTTTTCTGTGTGTAAATGGATTTGTTCCGACTTAATTACAATTCTGCATAATTATTCTATTTTTTTTTACATAATGAGGAACTTTTAAAGGGAAGGTCTTCTGAAACCGCTGTAGTAATCAACTTCCATGTGACACTCATGAAGGTCTTCTTATGAAATTTCTTAAAATAGACTGAGGAAGAAGTTTTTACATATCTGAATTTTTATTGCGTTTTTATTGTGTGAATTTTGTGAGTTTTGATCTAATTGTTTAATGGATCTACTAGATGATACAGATTGTGGAAGTAAGAATACTGTTAGTGATTTCAGTTCCAAGATGATTACTTGGGAATTTCATAGGAGATATATAGTATTTATAGACACAGTTATCTCCAAATACTTTCCTACTGTAGAGAAAATTGGCTGTCTTACTTTTTTGCCAGTTTTTTTCAGAAATGTTTACATTGCACACGAAATAATAGAACTAAAACTTTTTCTACTCTTTCGTGGCATATCTCCTATTTAGAATATATCACCTACTTATACGAAGGCGTCACATTCGTTTAGTAAGATCTCGACACTATTCTTTTTTTTTCTCGCATTTTCTCCTCGAAATGACGCGACGATTATTATTTCAAAGGACATGGTCACTCAAATCCGAATAAATCGACGAAATTAAATACCCGATTTCAGAGAAATTAGTTGAGCTTATGAGATTTTAGAAAAAATATTCTGCAAATTCAATGGTGAGAGTCATTGTTTATGAGAATAGTGGGTCATATTTGCGGCATGTATGGGGTCAAAACTTGTAAAAAATCGCGATTATCTTTGTCTGGCCATATTTCCGAAAAGAAACAAGTTGGTATATTGAAATTTGGTAGAAAGATAGTTCATGCAGCCCTCAAAAACACATATAAATTTGGCGAAAATCGATGATGGTCTTTTTGAGAAATTCAATTTTGAAAACAAAAACTTCTTTTAGTTATTCCCATTTGTCTCGACGAGCTTTGAAGTTAATTCAAAATGGGGCAGCGTCAAGTTAAAGTTGATAAAATTCCGCACATTTAAAACCAAAATCGACCCGATTGGATAATGTGGGACGAAATGGTGGCCATTTGAATAAAATGTGAATTTGAAATCTTGAAATACTGCATTATAGAAGTAAAGTTTGGCATACCGCCTAAGAGCCTCCAAAGCATTTTTACCAAATCAAAATAAAAAACACTTGTCCTATTAAATTTGAAGTAGAACACTATCGCAGATTTACCAAAGAATCAAAGCCATCGATTTTTTTTTTATGGATGAGTTCATCTGGAATGTGCCATAAGTGAAAGAATACGCTAAAGAATGTTTTGAAAGTTTTCAAATTTTTCCAAATTTGAGAATGACTGTAAAAATGCTGTGTAACAATGTCATGGATTCTTTTAGCAAGTCCAAGAACTTTTTATTCGGCAACATTTTCTCTGAATTTCTCTCATTTTCAATTTCTAAACTTTTCAATTTCTGGATTTTTTCTATTTTTGCCTCTATTCCGGATGATTTATTTTTATTACGAAAATGTTAATAAGCAAAGTTTTAAGTTCAAATCTGAAGAACACGATTTCGTCAATTGAAACTAGAATTTGTTGATGATTTGAATATGAAAAAACCGTAACAAACAAAAATATATTGGTAACATCGATTTTCGTCTCGTTAAATCTTGCAGACGACTACACCAGAACTGTAATTTTATGGCATATAATTTTGTGAAATATCATTCAGCAGTAAAAATTCAGGTGATTGTTAATGTCGTAATTGCAATCTATTCATAATTATTAGATGCTTTTGTGTTCAACATCTGTCGATCCAACTTAAATCAAAACAATGCCTTATATCGTACTGCAGCAAAATCTAGCAACGTGGTTAACAAAGCGGAAGTTCGCGTTCCTTGCGTAGCCGCGAAAAATAGTTTGCGTGCTTTTCGAGTGGCCATTTGAAGTCGTCGGTATAATTTTCTGTTTCTCCTATCAAGAGAGTTTGGGTTGTGACACAATATGCGGCTATTTGGAGGTTGGCCAAATGAAACCGAAAAATTACGAGGTCGTATAGTCCTCGCGCTTGGCCCACATTCGTGTACCCATAGCGTTATATGCCGCTCGGATGGACACCGGTTTCAAAAAATACCCACAACTACTATGCGGGCGCAAGTGCCTGTTGAAGGTTAAGCGGTTCGGTTATATTTATTTGCCGGCTTTGTGAGCTTTCGGTTATCAACGAACCGCATTCCAGATAAAGGCGATAAAGTTGTTAAAATACAAATTGGCGGAAAGTCTCTAGTTCACTTTTTTATTTGTACCCGCACTGGGGATTCTTTACTGAGCGTCGCTATCGGCTTTAAAAGTATACGAAACTGAATGAAATTGTAGTGGTAACCGATTATATGAGCAAGGATTAAAATATATTCATTACAAAAATGTAAATATTTCCTAAATATTCCTACAAATATATTTATAATATGTAGGAAAAATTTTTAAAAACATTTTCATTAACAGTAAAAATATTTGCATTAGTGTAAAAAACTCATTATTGAGATTACGATAGTTGATTAAAACTGCATATCCTAATTTAGAAAATTAATGTTCTTTTTCATTCGAAAAGAGGACTAATCCCTCTGTCCACGTGCCGGATTTAATAAACAATAAAACCTTATCAAATTTTTAATTCATACAGGTGGGTCATAATTATCGTGTTACACCGACTTTACTCTTTAAATTGGTAAAAATTTATTTATAGTCCTAAATAAAAAAGGAGTTTAGAATTTGAATGCATAAAAACCTTGTCATTTTTTTTACCATTCGTGTGTGATGGGTTTAAACTAAGCTTGGTTCCCGCAACTAAACGTGAGGTTATGTACACTAAATGAGTTTACTTAAATGGAACCAAACATTTGGATAGCAGAACTAACAGATTTCAATAATCCAATAGTTTGGATGTAGTAACCTTTTTTTGCTTGAGATATATGAGATGATAGAAGCAGAGAACTTCTAACATCTATAATATCGATGAAGTGAATATTCAAGTACATGAATGATCTCAACATCCATGTTTCGAATATTGGAGCTACAGGGAGATAACACGGTGTGACAGAGATCAGACACTTATAAATACCACACTGAGAAAAGTGTCTTTTACCGGTTAATATCCTGTATCTTTTAAACGGTTCTTATACCCTTTAAAAGAAATATATTATACCTATTAAAATCCTCGTCTTTTAGCGTTCGTTTATTGACAGTTCAGGGCAAGTCTATTGAACTTTCCTATTTTGAAAGAATATTTCTTTACGATTAAAAGAAAGTATTTTTAATATTTTCAATTTTAAGCTGATTTTCAATAAATAATATGTCTTTTAATTGAAATAGAAAACTCTGAATAAACTGACATATGGGTTAGAATAACAAAAAATCTTCGTCTTTTAACCGGTAAAAGAAAATATGGCTGCCCCTTTACGTAAAAACTGTCTTTTACGGGGTGTAAGAATTCTAATACGGGGTAAAAGACACTTTTCTCAGTGCAAGTAAAGGTTCTATGTCTAGTCAGACTAACAATTATGGTATGATATGTACATACCAATATCGCGAATAATCATTCATAACTCCTCTAATTTTTATCGGATTTACACCTTTTTTAAGTGAAAAGTTGAAAGGCATGCCTTTCTAACTGTCGATACCTCATTTTGATAGTTTTGGTGATTGTTCATTTTCTTTTCAATTTTCTCAACTGATTTTGCATTATCTGTTAGTTTTCATCAGACTGTAACGGATTTTTCAGTTTCAAAGGTTTCATCTCGAAGCAGAAATCACCTATACTCGTAGACATCCTCCTTTCAGCATATTATGTCTAAAAATCGCTAATATGGAATAGAATTCGCGGGTGCCAAGAATTGCGATCAAAATTCAAGAAATGAAAATCGAAAAGTGTTTCTACAGTTCTAACATCCTTTATATCTTCTTCGGATGTTTCAAAATTAATTCAGCAGGCAAGAATCCAGATTCAGCACAAAAACAAATTCATTTGATTTCCTTAATAAAGGCATTGATAGGAACGAATGCATGATTACATTTCTCAATTCGGATTCATGACGTCTGAAATCATGTTTGTTGACTGTGGGTGAGATAGGTCGATTGATGGTTTAATTCATAGATAATGATGACCACATATATTTGTTTTATAGAAATCGGATGCCATATCATAGGAGAAGATAACGACATTCAAACACTGTGAACACTTTTCTATTTACATACTCTAATGATGATTCATAACAGCAATTTTTAGTTAAACTAAAGTTTTAAAAAACCATTGTAGCTTTAGTTATTTGTTACTTTCAAGGCTACAGATCTACAAACCAATCACAAATAAAACAAAATTTATCATGGTTACTATACACGTAATTTAAAGCACGTAATCTTTCCACTACAATTTCAGATGGTAGAGTGTATCAAAGCCTCTTTCTCAAGACATATAATAAAGACACCTTGGTGGCATTTTGTGTATAAATGCAGTAGTAAATGTTTTGAAAATTTAACGGAACATACATGGATTCGATTTTCTTCTATTTTTGTCCAATTAAAGCGCTTTCAATGAGGCATTAAATTTACCTTTATAACATTAATTAGAATGAATTTTCTACGATGAAATAATATTGAAAAAACATTGTGAAAGTAGAAAACAGTGCAGAAAAACCGAAATGTGAATACGTTAGACAGTCTAAGCATAGCGAGTGAAAATAGATAAAACCGCTTAAACAGGTAACACCATTATATCACACACTTCATAGTCCTTGTAATGGTTCTTCTCTTTTGCTACGTAAACTATCTAGAAGCTCACACATAACAGAGTAAACTGTGAATTGCAAAGTTACAGTATAGTAACTTAGTAGTCTATAAGTCTAAAAATGTTTCGATCAGAAAATAATCAGAAAACGCGCAGTTGATTCCTGACTGAATGTTCAAATTATTATATAACAAATTTCCATCTACAACATGCAAACTTTGCAGTATTTTATACGACTACTTGTTGTACTACAGTTTGAAAAACGTCTAACAATTATGATCCGTTATACATTTTTCTTTCCTGCTAAAAGAACAAGAATAGATGGCTCCCTTTATCCCCTAACATTAGCAATATAATTGCATTCGAATGAAATTGAAGGGAGAAAAATGAATTAACTACCACGATTCCACGACTAAATATTTATTTTCCCTCTCCCTCCTTAGGGGAATCAACAGGTTGAGGCTAAGCTAATTTGACGTCAGTCAATTACTCAGTATTAAATAATGATTTGCGTTTGATGGTAATTACATATTACAATCACCTCCAGGTAATTTGAAATCAGGTTAGTTCCCAAGAGGAAGAGTCATATCAAGATTGAATGGTTGAGGAAAAATATTCATGCATGAAAATTTAGTAGAATTCATTCTTCCATTAAATCCTAAAATTGAAACATGTTATTGGTGTACTAAATGCTGAGGAACTCTTGTTTCGTTAAGTTGGTGTTATGCGTTGTATCAGTCTTTAACAACAATGTAAAAAATGTTAACTTGTAAGTATCTTATGGAAAGACATTAGCGGCTTAAAAGATAATAGCTCATATGATAAATATTTTATAAATATTGGTAAAATTTAGTATTTATTTTAACGTTTATAAATGTTAAAATAAATGTATTCATAAGCTCGATGTTGTCTACTTATTTGACTATCAAATAGAATTCGTATAAACGAATTATTTAAATACGTGTTATTAATTTCCGTCCTACTATTTTCTTTGAATCTAATTACTGTGGAGTTCTGTAGACAAAGATTATCCCAATTTGAAGATCAGAAAGAAAATTTTATTTCCACGTCAAAATATGAATCATTTATAACGGACATTAACAACATATATCTTTCTATTTTTACAGCGAAGCATACTGTTCATAAAAATATGACATTTTTTAATTAAGCTAATGATTACTTTTATTCTGTTTTCCATATCAGAAATAAGACAACAAAACTTCAACTTTTTAATTATACTTCATCTTAAAAAATATACGTGTCTCAAATTTCTTATTTGTATACAATTGACTCGAGCGTAGTAAAGTATATTTTAAAAATGCAGGGATCTTTAAAACAGACAAAATGAATATTGATGTCAAACTGTTATTTTTCGCGAGAAAATATTTTTTAACTTAAAAGCTCTACTAGGTACTGAACATTATATATTGAACATCCATTAATGTTCGTCAATCGAGGCTCCAGAGATGCTCTTGAATACCAAAGAGAGGAAATTTTTTATGTTATTAATTATTCAATTATGGTAAAAGCAGTTTCTATTTAAATTGCTTCAAAAATATGTGGAACTGAAAGGATTCAAAATATACTGCAATAATATCGTAGCTATATTTTATATCGATTACCTCCATTGTTTTTATCAGCTTTCGTTTTTGTAATATTTTACAGGTTCTTTTGATTTCTTCGATGTGTAAATCTGTTGATGTTATGAAATATTTCAAGATAAGAAAAATGATCACATCCTTTTTATCTATGTATGTAATAATTTCAAACCAGATATACTATGTTTAAATGGAACAATGAATTTTTAAACCGTGAGCAGAAAATTTGTGCTTTGCACAGGAGTTAAAAATTAATTCTTAGTTAAATGGCCAGTCAACTAAAATGTAGTATTTTACCGGGCACAGATGTTGGTTAGATGAAGCTTCAGAAATATAGGAACAAGCTCGAAAGTGCACAAAGATGCGCTCTACAGAGAGTTACTGGATCTTACTGGACCACTTCCATGGAGACTATGACTGTGCTTACAGGCCAATGTCGGTTTCTGTAGAAACAGGGAAGCACACTCTTGTGTATGAACTCGGTAAGGTCTGGAGATATCTATGCCAACACGTTTAGAGACGTATCGTCCAGGGAAAACAAAATCAAAATCCAGAAGAATATGAATATAATAATTTTCCTTTTCATTACATGTCGTCAAATATTTCCAAAATCGTTGACAGCAATTTTGATTGCTCTATAAGAATTACAAATGAAGAAAATTGTCTGAATTTTCATAAAATTGAAGGTAAGAAAAATAAATTTTAAAAACAGATTTTAAATAATGACCAGCCCAAAAAAATTGTTGGTATAATGTATAGATAAAGAAGCTGTACAATCTCTATGATATTATTAAACTCAATTCAGTCAGAATTAATTGATTTGTGTTACTTAATAAAAGAAATAATTGTGAGAAAATGGAATGTTAAAAAGCAGCTATGGATCAAGCTTGAAGTAATTTTCTTCATAGAATCGGAACCAGATCTCAAAATTGGCCTGCAATCTAAGAATTTTAAGATATTTGACATTCCCATCCTTCTGCACTCAGTAGATTTCCAACGAGTTTTCTTTCAAAGTTACGGCCATTTTCAATGATGAAATTTACCACAATTAAGTCAGGATTATTCACGTTACCGGAAATTTGGAACTCAATAAGTTAAAAATAGATCACATAGATTTTTTTGTCTTTATCTTTGTATTTAACAACGGAAAAATATAATTTTCCAATTATCACGAACATACGTTACTGGCATAGATGTCATTATTTAAAATGGTCGTAACTTTTTGAGACAACAATTTTACGTAATCCACTAATAGCTAACTTCGAAGACTGCGATCAGCCCTAAATGATGCAAGTACTACAGAATGACTAAAAAAATTATCACATGCTGTGCATAACTTGAAAAAAAATGAATTTGCTGAGTACACAACTTCAAAGACATGGTGAATCGATGATGACCTCGAATTCCGGATTCACGCAAAAATATATTTCGCAAATTATCCTCATACTACCATCAGATCTAAAACCTTCATTTTTGTACACGTTTTTTATCTTCTTATTTAATTTTCATCACTTTCTTATGTTACATAATAAACAGTAACAGAATTTTTCCCACATAAAGAAATGATGATATTTCAAATCCCAGCTTCAATTTTAGTTACATTTAAAGTTTGCCCAAAAAGAAATTCAATTTCATTATTGTTACCTATAATTAATTAATATTCTTATGTACAAACTGGTCAATGTTAGTATTATATTATGCATATAACTAGAAGATTATTAATGCTTTTAAGCAACATAAAACCAATTTCGAATATGTTTCATGTTTGAAATATTGACACACTAAACAATTTCAGGTGATAAACATGAAAAAACTCAATCTTTTCAGAAATTAAAGTACTGCAAGTAAAATGATCATAAAAAGTATATCTCTCATAAAATATTGCAAGACTCAGCCTGCAATTAAATTGGACCACTGTAATATTCCTATCTGCATTAGTATTATGTTTCGGCGAAGTCAGCATTGTAACTTTTATACGAAATTTAATATCAAAGCTTATTAAACACTAGTGTTGAGAAGCGTGAAACTGATTATAGCTTTTAAAGCAAATGTAGCAGTGGAAAGTAGAATAGGGTAAAATACGACAATGTTATCTCAAGGCAGCAAAAAACTAAGTAGTAGAAATTACTTCTAGAGAACTTTACAATCTTCCTCTGCACCTGATTCGCTCTTGCAACGTAGTAGTACGTTCTATATACTTTAGAAAGAAAAAGCTTCCACTCTTTAGAGATATTTATATACATATATATAAAACGAAAAGTTCTACATATATATATATATATATATATATATATATATATAGAGAGAGAGAGAGAGAGAGAGAGAGAGAGAGAAGTTTTCATTTTAGAGCAAAAAAAAACACATTATTTTTTTTTACATCATTCTTAATTCTAATTTTATAATTGTCTTATATGTTAGATATTTTTGATAAGTTTCTAGGATTTATTATTAACTGAAAATCATACTGTAAATCTCATAATATCGGAATGCTCAAAATATTTTTTGTACAAAATTTCAGATTTCATATTTGTTTCGGAGAAAGAAACAGTGATTCGACTATGCTAAAATAGAATTTGAGGTCTGCATATTTTATCAAATCCATTATTTGTATTTATGTACCATACTCGAATTTGTTGTTTGAACAATTGTAGGAACAATAAATCAGGATTCCGGCGCGGTTATAGTACAAATACCGGCATATAGAGGGTGTCCGCAAACTGGGTAATAATATTTCAGGAGGTGATTCTTCATGATATTTCAAACAAAAAAGTCCGGTACCAATATCGGATTTGAGGCTCCGAATTTGACTGACGAGCCATTGAAGTGTTTTTTCTTTGCAATAACTTGGCTCCCTTTTAAGTTATTTCAACGACTGGGATCTTCTTTTCAAGATTTTTCTAAGCCCTACAATTCGTCCATAAGAACATTTGGCCTACGATGAATAGTTCTGAAGTTATGGCCATAAAAATGGTAAAAAAGGCCAACTTTTGCGATTTTCGCATCTGACTCATTTCGCTATATAACTAACGACATGTTAGATTGGAAGAAGTTGTAAAACTTAAAAAGGCGAAGAATTTGCCCCCTCATACGTTCAGTTTCGATAAAAATTGGGGCCGTGGGAACACTGTTAATGTCGTAGAGTTGGTGCCAAACGCACACGGCCAGTACCAATCGCGTTTTTCACCATTTTTGTGTCCATAACTTCAGAACTATTCATCGTAGCTGAAATTATACTTAGGTATGAATTTTTGGGCTTAAAAAGATTAAAAATGAGCTGTCATTCGTTGAAATAACTTAAGAGAGAGACGAGTTATTGCAAAAAAGGACACCTACAATGGCTCGACACTCAAATTCTGTGCCTCAAATCTTATTTCGGTATAGGAATTTTTTATTTGAAATATCGTGGAGAATCACCACCTGAAGTATTGTTACTTAGTTTTCAGACACCCCGTATAGTTATTTTTTATATTCTGTTGCTTCAAATCCAAAGCACTTATACCTATCATGTTTTTGTTTTTATATATTCAAAAGACTGATCATACCAAGAAATAAATTCAATTTTAATATGTATATTTATATTTACGGTCGAAAAAAATTTAGGTAAACCTTTCGAAAGACTACTTCCTTTCAAAAAAAATTTGAATTACCGTATTCCAACGTATTTTTGCCCCCTGATTACGAATATAATAATAAAAAGTGGCGGTCGGACAAACTGAAGCCGCCATCTTGAAATAAAGGCCTTGAAAAGTACAAATCGTATGAAAAAATGTTTCAAACAAAAAATGTAGAGCGCAAAATTCTGCACAAAAAAAGATTATATACATTTTTCCCCTAATATGAACGGTAAGCTCCTAAATAAGTGACGAAAGTGATGTATTTTCTTAAAGTCCGTGCGTTGATTATACTCGCATTGTCTCGTAGCAACTTTACGTATGCGAAATTCCTGGTACCAGTTGTTCTTGCATGTTGCGGGATACATGGTCTTGAGTTCGCCTATCACCCATACCTGCAGGGTTGGAGGTTAGGGTAGTATAAAAAAGGGGGGTCGGGTGGGGGGGCGGAGCCCCCAGCACGCAGGCACCCCCGAGGGTTCACGCATTGATTTCAGAATATACAATTGATTATTTCTATCCATTCGAAAATGCGTCAGCGGCGGGGGTGCCTGCGTCCTGGGGGGCTTCGCCCCCCCCCCCTCCGACCCCCCTTTTTGTACTACCCTAACCTCCAACCTTACAAATATGGGTGACAATTGAACCCACGTGACGGCGTTCTTGTGAACAACGTGAAAATTCCCCTTTCTGCAGCGTTTGAAATTTTTGAACATCCTATACATGGCAGAAACACATTATGCCCACTTTCGTCGCTTATTTACGAGCTTATCGTTCACATTAGGGGGAAAATGAATCTCACCTTTTTTGTGGAGAATTTTGCGCTCTATATTTTTTGTTTGAAACATTTTTTCATACGATTTGTACTTTTCAAAATAAACTAAAAAACTGAAAAAATACACGATTTTTGGCCTGTATTTCAAGATGGCGGCTTCGGTTTGTCCGACCGTCACTTTTTATTATTATATTCGTAATCAGGGGGTAAAAATACGTCGGAATACGGTAATTCAAATTTTTTTTGAGAGGAAGTAGTCTTTCGAAAGGTATACCAAAATTTATTAATTTTATAATAATAAATTTATCTAGTTATTATTATTATTATTATTCGACTTTATTGAGCCAAGAGGGAGTATACATAAGAAACTCCATCCAGACAAATGGCGAGTTACAAAAACAGCTGTTTTACAGACTGACCCATATATCATTAAAATGTACAGAATACAGAAAAAAATAAACATATAAAATACACATAATAGTTCTCACGAACGGATGGTGATAGAAAGTAGGCAACAAAAATAAACAGTAGGGGCGAGGGATCGCAAATAATTCATAGACGCATAATAGTAGAGTTACTCAGAAGTATCCATCACAATTGAGGCGACGGATCGAATAATCGGACTTATAGGATTTTAGTTGGCCTCTGTATTTATTTGGCTGTAACTCGGCCATTTCTCAAAATTTTGAACTGAAATTTTAACTTAATACTTCTCATAGCATTCTGCGGATAATAATATAAACGAGAGAATATTTTTAAAATATATAACATTACGTTTTGCTTCCGGTAAACAGTGGTTTACAAATGGGTATTTTCAATTGCTACTGGAGCAATAATTTCATTACTAATGCATACCTTAGACGATGGTTTCTTATATTTGCAGGGTCGCAAATGACGAATGTGATATCTAATTTATAAAACTCAAAAAGGGCGGATCCAATATGGCGGATGAATTTTGTAAAAGCAACTGAATTCTCTTAAAACTTACTACTAGGGGGTTTTCGAGGTCGCTGGTTACGAATCTGATATCTGATTTTCAAAATTCAAAATGACGACTCCAATATAGTGGACGAATTTTGTAAAACCAACTAGATTCTCTTGAAATTTATTACTCGGAGGTTTTCCAAGACGCTGATTGCGATTATGTGATTAGATAGGTAACATTCAAAACGGCGCTAGGAATTTACTCAAATTGTTGTTCAATTTAATTAACAGTAATGAAATTTAATAAATACAAATTGGTAAGGCTGCAAAACAGCAGATATTTTGCTGAGCTTCGCCAATTGTTATACACTGAATTGCAATAATTTATTATTATTATTATTTATGTTAATATTGATGTAATTTTTTAAATTACACAATATTTCTTCATATTAAAAATATAGTTCAGTGTATTTTATAAAATTTCAATTTTTAGAATGTTGTCAAAAGTACGACTACATGAAGGCTTTAATCACTATTCGAAAGAACTTAATGAATGTTTTTCATTCGAAAGAAGTGTATTTCATGTTACTGCTGATTTCTCAGATATCAGATTCGTTATCTACGACCCTAAAAATATAAGAAACCATTGTCTAAGGTATGCATTAATGAAATTATCGCTCCAGTAGCAATTGAAAATACCCATTTATAATTTCAGTTCAAAATTTTGAGGAATGGCCGAGTTATAACCAAATAAATCCAGAGACCAACTAAAATTCCACAAGTCCGATTGTTCGATCCGGCGCCTCAATTGGCGACTACGCAAAATATAAAACGCTCTTATCTTACTACAAATTAGCGCACAGAAAGAACAGTTACGGATTTTTAACGCAAGAGAATTGAAAATTTTATTCATATCTTAAAGTATATAACACAGCGCTCCTGCAATTACTTTTATTGCTTCCTAGAAATTGCAGAACAGAATAGAGATACTCTAGTTCTTTTATAGATATTAGTTTACTTTCGAGTCTTAAAATTCGGATCTCTACTCTATCCTGCTTCTTCAGTTGGCCAGATTTCAGAACAGCTAGCGAAACATGGTCATATTTACTAATAAGGTAAGTGCGTGTTGAACTGCTTGACCTCTTGACTAGTTCTTTCGGGAAAGGCAGGGACCAAACACTGATATACAATATAAAATATGTGCAAGTACAAGATATCCACATATTCTTGATTTGGTATCGCTAGTTAATTCGCGTCTAAATGGATAGTTGTCGAGCTCTCGCATACGAAATTCCAATTTCTTTTGGATATATGAGAATCGAAAGACCTATTGGAATCAATAATGAGTCCAAGATATGCATCATTTATTAATGGGGTGATATTGCCTTTTGCATAGATGTTAATGTTAGTAGTATTATTAGTTTAAATTAGTAAATGTATTTAGTATTAATTTTTTATAAATAATGTTCGCTTTTAATTAATAAAATTTTAGTTTTATTTGGATCGATTAAAGTATTATCATTATTTTTCCCAATTGTCAATTTTGAATATATCTAACTTAAATATAATGCAATCTCTAATCAAGTTTTTTTTGCGCGTCATCCTCATAGATCTAAATTTTGACATTAATATACTACAATCATAAATGTCTATGGTAAAAATGATACCTACTGAAATCATCAGCAAGGCTTTGTGGTACAGACCTGCCTTGTACGCCTTCATGGAATTGATCTTATGAATTGTCTTATATACAAAATAGCTAGATTTGCGTTAGTTACGAAATTGCTATACTCGTATTTTTATACAGGCACAGACCGGGATGAAACGCCGGAAGGAGATTCCGTCAAATTTTTACAATTAGATAGAATCTCTTTCATCCGTTAAATGGTACTCAAGCGGTCACCAAATAGGTGTAAACAGTAACCATATGTATAAAAATTATAGTAAAAAGATCTTACTAATTTAATACAAAAAAGAATCGAAAAAATATAGTCCAGAAATTTAATTCTAAATTTAATTTGAAAAAACAGCCGGATTCACATTAAAAAGCATGAAACATCTGTTTCTTAATACCAATTACTCTGCATAGATTAATACATTTCTGACTGCATTCGAATGATGCCAATCATTCCTCGAGAGTTGCTTGAAAAAACTGGTATTTAAAAATTTATAGGCCTTTATATATGACTAAATTAAAACCAAATATTAATATAAACTATACATATTTCTATAAATTTAACTTAATATTTACTCGATAATAATTCTTAAATTAAATACATAAATAGAGCTACTTTTTTTATTACTTCTTTCAGGTCTACAACCCAAAGATAGTTGCATTTTTCAGATAGATTATGCTAGTGTTTTCAATTAATTAAGATATATAAGTTACGCTGAACAAATTCAGAATCATTCTAAATAACAATAAAATATAAATCTAACATTTTTAGTGAAATAATAACCATAGACATGAAATTAAATCCTTTGCATAAATACTAGACTTAATTGAGAATACGTATACCAGTATCATATCCTACTGTTTAGTTAGTAGTACCAACTATTTCCTTTTTATCTTAGTAGTAAACGAGTTGGAACATGACGTGATTAATACTGTTAAAAATGATGATTATGTTTGTAAATGATAGATGCATGCCTTTTATTTAAACTAAGAAATTTTAAGTGAAAAAAAAGTAAAAGTAAGAATAAAAACAACAAAGAAGAACAACTAAATTTATTAAAAATGAATTCCATGACGTAGAAAAAAAAAGTATAATGCAAATCTTCATTAGAAATGTTAAGTCTAGTGTAAACCAAAAATCTCCCTAACCCCAATGAAAAGAGAACTCAATCTTCTTTAAGAAACTCTCTGGTGATAAAACCAGGATATGTATTACATTGAGTAATAATCTTACACCCTTTTCACACCAACCAGGTGACAAAAAGGACGATGTGTGACAGACAACATAATTCTTACTTATTACTAGAGCAACGAAGAGAAGCTTATCGCTAAATTAATGGCTGCGACTACCCGACTCTCTCAAAGTAATTCAGTTTATAATTCTTTTTTAATTTATTTAATATAAACATTTTTTTATCCCGAACAAACCTTCTTATAAGCATTGCAAAACATTAAACGAACCATAAAAGCCGTATTATCATGCAATTTTATATTTTAATAACAATGAATTAGGATTTTTGCAACAAAAAAATCTGTAATAAAATGTGTAAAAAATATTTCTTTATAAATATAGTAGAAGAGATTATAGAGCAGTATAATTTTGTTCATTCAATTATACAACATTCGTAGTTAACTGAAGAACAAAAATTTCAACATCAATATCACACTTCATAAAAAAAGTTCATATTTGATGTACTGTCGTTCAGCCATTTTCGACAATTTTAAGAAATTATAACTTAATTGTGTTTAAAACTGTTTATTATAAAATTAATAATGTATGCTATTAACGAATCAATAGAAACGTATGAATATGAATGTAATATATAAAATATATTATAGGATCGTAAATACATTCATACAAAATAACGTCTATTTATTTGCAATATACTCCACTTCTACCGGAGCATTTTAACCGATTTTAGCATTAGTTTCTACATTTTATTCGCAAATACAAGCTATTTCACGGAAATTGTATCCAGCAAGATATCCGCTTCGACTCGGACTCATTTTATGCAGAAGTTTAAACGGTACAATGGGGGATTCGGTGGAGCGTCACATCCGACTAATCGGAGTTCACTGGACCAGCAGATATACGACTTGACTTTCCTCTCTGATTCTTCGAAGACGATATTACTAAAAATGCCCGATCAATAGCTATTTTTGAAATTTTTAACAATACGGATATATTTTATTGTTAATTTATAACTGCTTAAAAAAATTTAAAAATAGTACAATTATTTACGAAAAAAGGAAATACGTGGCTTAAAGTAGGAGATATATACTTTTATTGCTAATCTTGCTACGAGACAGGTTATTTAATTTTACCGCATTTTTTTACACAAAACATTTTACCCAAACAAATTGAAATCTATATAAATCATCAAGAAAATGACAAACTGTCAAGCATTAATATATCCCAAACAGCAAAGAGACATCTTAAGGAGCTCTTTAAGAATTCCTAAAAATTTTAAGATGTCTTAAATACTTATCAGAAAGTGCTCTTAAAGTATTCTTTAAGAAGACTTATGCGTCAATTTTAAGAGATCTACAAGACCTCTTAAATATGAGGTCTCCGAAAAGAGGTCTTATTAGAGATTTTTTACGTATAAAATAAATAGGTAATATAAATAAAAAGCAAATTTGTAAAAATTATAGATTTTATTTTTGTACCTTAATTATTCATTTATATAATTTTTACCTGAGTTACTTTTTACCGTTTGTATATTTAAATATTAGATAGTAATTACATTCAATAGAATGGGATCATGCAATAATAATACAAAACTGTGCTAAGTATAGTAAAAGCACTTATTTGGTCAGGGCAGCTTACAGTCTATCGGTCTGTGTATAAAGTAAATATCGCGCGATATCATTTTTGGATTCAATAGCCACCTGGTGTCTCCGAAAAAAACACAGATAGATTTAAGATGCCTTCAAGATTACGATTTTAAGAAGCCCTAAGTAAGACATCTTTAAGAGCTGGTCATTTTGTATATTATCATAATTAAGACCTATTTAGGAGGTCTTTTTAGAGATATCTTTGGACTGAGCTCTGGACGACCTCTTTAAGAGATATGTGCTGTATTGGATTCTTTTTTAGTTATTTCAGGTATTTTGAGGGTATGTTAGATCCTTCAAGTAGTCATAATGGAGACTATATTGAAAAGAAAATGATATAAATAGTCTTGTTCTGATGTAAGTATTTTATCGTACCGAGCTTCAACGACTGTGACACTTCATCTTCTGACTATTTGATCCTCCAAACACTTCTTCGCCTGGAGATTTCATAGTCCTCATCCATCTGTGAAATTTTATAGCCCTCACACTTAGTGCAATGTACTTTTCTGTCCTATAGATGTTTTATATGTACTGTAAAAATTATCTACCAAAAAAAGGATAATGTGATATCTACATCATTCTCTGGTTTACGACATTTGAGGTTTAGCCCTACTAATCTACCATAACCTAATTAAGAACAGACCAGCAACAGCAGCTGCATAACCTTCCGGCATTATCCATACAGTGCCAGTTGCAGACGATTCCGTATCACCTTATTCCTTCTACAAATAAACTACAAACAATTAAAAATTTAGAATGAAATTCTTCAGTTACAATAGTATCATTACAATTACAATTATAATTTTCCGAATAACCGTTCCTGAAATGGCGATTGGGTTTCTTTTATATGAAATTTAAGAAACCATATCTAAAATTTACCACTAATAGCTCAAAGTTTCGAACTGTACCAAAAAGAAACAAAATTATATGTTGATATTAACTAAAATCCCGAAACTGTTACCTTAAATTTCAGTGATAGGCTCTTCGATTAACAGATTAGTCAATCTCAAATCTTAGTTTAAGATATCTACTAACCATCTATAAGAAATGTCTTCGATGTATTTTTATTTATATATTTATTTACTTTTCATCCTTTGCATCCTATGAGTAAGGGGACCATAATGCCAACAAATAAGCAGTTATTTAAATAAACACAATAGCATACTAATAATACGTAAACACAAGGTGGGGTCTGTTTATAAAATTCTTTGGCGTTGTAAATAAACATTTAAAATTTGAAAAAGTAATTTCTTGGGAAAATACGGCAATAATAAAACGTTAAATGAAAAGTAACAAACAATGGCTAAGTTATTAAGCTCATTAAAATATGTGGAAATGTGGAGATTTCATTAAACACAATAGCATGTTTACAAAACTACAAGGATGTCAATTCGTTAAAACTTCTGCTTTCTATAAACGTCACTAATTTTCATTTAGCACACAATCAAACATTGAAATTTTCATTCCCAACAAGTGTTTTGTTCGAGTTCATTATCAAGTGAAAATTTCTGCGATAATTACAGCAGAGATTTGTTAAGCCCTTATTGCACACGTACGGAAGTCTCCTGCACGTGCGACCATTTACGCCATGCGGAAATTTCACATGTAGAATTTACAAAAAGCGGATTTTAACGTGAAATAGTGTGAATCCAAGTATGAAATGCGAACACAACGAAATCTAACATAATGGTAACCTGAAGATTGAGCACTGGGAAAAAAACACGACTTTCGTGAGAAATAAAATAAGTGAATATAAAAATGTGCAGTCTTAATATCGGCATATTAACATATATGAACAACGATCAAATGTTATGGATTTTAATAACATTTTTCACTCCAATTATTAATATACTCTTTTTCCTTCCGGTTTCTTTTTCAGGTCGGTTAACTGCAGTTTTGAAATTGATTAAAAGAGTATGATATATTACTGCGGAGAAAAAAGCACAAAACATTGTTTTTAAAAATATTTTACGATATCACTAATGTTTGGAATCAACTGAAAGCTACATCCCTGAAAAAAATCCATGCCATTACCGAAAAGCTTCAAAAAGCTATATAGCGGAGCAATCAAAAATGAAAATTGGTAGTCCCACCGTTAACTTTGCGAAATTTAATGAATTGAGCACTCCTTGTACGTTTGAAATGATATAAAACCTTTTAATAATGGGTTTTCTCAATTTAAACATATATACCGATATTTTATTAAGCTATATCGAATATTTTTTAGATACGTATTAAACCACCAAACCTTACAAAAGTTCAGATTTTCGTGGATATGTCTATATAAGCATAGAAATAAATTGTAAGTAAATATTTGAAAAAAATTAGAGTTTAGATGTATTAAAAATTTAAACTAATAAAGACAACGACAAAGACAATGAAATAAAAGATTATGAGACACGTCACAGAAAACATTGGTAATGCATCAACCATCGTTGAACGTCAAATGATTTCATTGTTGTGTGAAAGAGTTATAAACTAATTTCTGCACATATTTATGTTATATCTACAGTATAATTGTACACATAACGTCATATGGATATTTGACTTTGTTGGTTGTCAAACTAAAATCATCAAGACTAACCAAGATTTTCTCGAGGGATTTCAATGTAGTATTCTATATCTAAAAATTGAATAAAAGCGTCAGGTATTATTTAAGCGAGTATGTTTAAATTGTTATACCTCTGGGAAATGCTTGAAATATTTGTAACGCTGGTGCTTAGAGAATCCAGTAGCACGAGATCCGGCACTTCAGGTTGGCACTATTTTTGCCTGTTTTCTAATAGTAAATATACAAAAAAACCGACCGCTGGAATTTTGTCCAGAAACCCTCACATTAATCTTTAGAAGTCGTACCATAACCATACCTGAGCCCTAATAGATGCCTCTTAAATTACATAATCCAATAACACCTTGATATAAGGAACTCATTCTCATTTATCGGGAAACCCGTCTGATGAGCTCCACGCAAGATTTCGGGAAACCCTGACAGAATTTCCACACGAGGTTGTTTCTGCAGCTATTTTGATTTTTGACTAATTCGAATGATGGTCTGTTCCAATTGGTAAGTTTTGTGCAAATAATCTTGTGGCTAAAGGTATTTTTCTGTGCTTTTAGAATCCGAAAAACTTCCTGATTCATTAATATATAAATAATTGCACAAACATCTTTAACATCAACTCTTTTATAATATATACAATCTTTAAAGAAATCTTCAAAATTCTCCTTAAATTTATTTATACATTACATAGTGGATGTGTTAAGAATATAATAATGTATTTTTAGGAGAAAGATCATTCAAAATCACTATGATGATGAAATATCCTAGAATAGTAATTAAATCCGACCACATAGCAACTTCGCATCAGAAGAGTAAGAGTGCGTGGACAAATGCAAGTGATGGATGATAGAAATCAATCATATGCCACTAATTAGATTATTCAAATACTTCGGAGGTACTCGATGATATCCATGTACTAAAATTGTGTGTTATAATATATTCAACGACGTATTTTAGTCGCATTTTCTGCGTTAAATTTACTTTTTTATTTCCTTACATAGTGTTATTATGTATTTTAACCCTTTACAAAACCCTCGATATTTTTGAAGAAAATTAATATTTGTTAGTCAAATTTAGTACGTTTTGTTGAAGAAATATAGGACTTTAAAAATATGTAACCTAGATCGTGTTGAAAAATTCCTGTTGTTTAAAAAAATACATAAATTTTTAAAACATTTTTAAAACGCCTCAAAATTGTTACTCGGAGTTTTTCGGGGTCGCTGAATACGAATCCGGCCTTAGTTTTTAAAAATTCAAAATGGCGGATCCGATATGGCGGAAGACAAATATGTACATTAATCGGATTGGCATGAAACATGCTATCGGGAGTTTTTGGGGTCGCGGAGTACAAATACAACATCAGTTTTCAAAAATTCTAACATCGCATTCGTAATATGTGACTCCGAAAACTGAGAACCGTTGCACATTAGTTTTTTTAACCAGCCAGTTTTGCCTGGATGTGAAAGGGCTAAATTCTATAAAATGTGTCTTATAAAATAAACATCTTACATATTCATAAAAAAACAGGTCGGTCTAAACATCCAGTAGAAGTTGCGTTTGACATTTTTGAACTATAATTTACATCTTGACATCGGAGATTCTATTAACATATTTCAATATGCCACGAGTTATAGGATCAATTATATTTTAGACTACAAAAAAGTACTTTTTATATAATAATCGGGAAAAAATGTTTTTTACTGCTTTATTTAGTGTGGTTTTTACATAGTTACTAAGATAAAAGTCAGTAAATTTTTCGTTAAAATAAGAAATATAATTTGTAGTATCTATAATTTTCCAAACAATCATTTTTAACCTTTTTTCAATCTACACTTCCGTTAAAACTGATAATTTCCCAATTTTGACCGCTAAATGAGATATTGAAGATAATATGTACCCTTTGCTGACGGTTATGCAGTCGCTTGTATGTATACCGAAATGTAGGCTTGCAGGCGAAAGTCTGCCAAACCTTTAACCATTGAAGATCAGTTGCCATAGAGTTAGTATAATTTGACAAGATATTTGTTCTGGAAAATTTTGTAAACTTTTCTAGTAATACTACGGAATCCTAATTTTTTTCGCTATAACATTATAATAAAGGAATGGACTCGTTCTAAATGTTATTTTTCAAAATAACATTCAACAAATCTTTTTACAGTAGATATAGATAAGGCTTTTTGGAATATAACACGAATGACAATAAATTCGGTTACGCAAAACACGGTCGGTAGGACTGAGTTCAGCCCAAAAGTATGCCATCTTCTGCTTTTTGTCTGAGATTATTTCAGCAAAGTCACATGAGCATTTTATGCCATAAATAAAAATAACCGTGGTGATGAGCTAGAAGTAAGTCAATGTACATGTAATTGTGAACCAGTCTACAAAAATTTTGAATATTTTGTTGCTCTATATTACAAGTCAGAGAGCTTCCAAAACTCTTTTTTCTTTGATTTGGCTAGTTGAATAAATATAGTACGAAATACTTAAAATATATCTTTCAATTCTTTTTCATATTGTTCGAATATACAAGTTTTATTAAAACTCTCAAATTCCTAAATAACAAATAATAAAAAAAATGTGAAATCGAAGAATAATGTTTTCATCGGCCGCTGAACAAAATTGAAAAATGGTTCTTTTTCAGTCTTAAGGAAAAATGAATGTTTTCTGATAATTTAAATCCTCCATAGCTTTGCTCAGCCTGTAATTTCAAAAATGTATATTTTACGTTTTTATATTATTTCTTCATACATATTCGTTTAATGCAGTTAAAAAAATTCATGAAACTATATAATTCTCATTTAGATTTGGTGAATTTATTTGAAATCACAAAATCCATTTTTACTATTACAAACATATTATTATTAAAAAATTCAATAATTTTTTTCTTGAGTTTAAAAAATAATGCCATCTCCAAAAAGGATTCTAAAAATGTATTTCCTAATATCCTATTTTCTCAAAATTTTTCAAAAATACTCGCCTTTAAAGCAACAAAAAATAAAAACCATATTTTTATTCGATTTTTTGTATTTGAAAGACATTCCACTTCAAAAAAGTGTTGTAGCAATGTGCAATTGTATATATTTGATTAACCTACCTTGTTTATTTTTTGAAGTGAAAAAACGTAAAATGGAAATTCATTATTCCAAATCTAATTGTTTTCCTCGTCAATAATATTTATATATATATAAATGTGACATACTTCAATAAAGAACATTTTAAAATTCCGTGCTTAAATAAAAATTTTGCAATGTATAATTTCCAATACCACGTTTAGAAAAATTAGTTGTATGGAATTGCTATTGTAAATAGATTTCTATATAAAAATGTAAATTACAATATAATTTTTATTATACCTAATATATGACATATGAAATTAGTACTTTCAGAGTATTACACATTAAAATCAAATCACTAAGAACATTCTTATTTAAGTATCCAAAAATTAATTTGTATCATATAAATACAAATAGCCTGTTACGTATTTATACGAAGTACAGAAATCATGAAATTAAATTAGTATTCATATAAATTTAGTTTATAGGAAGGGTCTTAATCCGCGCCTTCTAACTTCATGCACGTACTGGTAGCTGAGAAAGGGTGCAATTTGAACCCTTCTTATTTAAGCAGAAAAGAAACACAGTACGTGCGTGGTGGTAACATATGTGGATTTAGACTAGGTCACATTTGTATGAAAATGTTGTGTATATATGTTCGTTTGTTGTTCAGCCGTTCTCTTCTACTCACGTATTGTAGAGTTAAATATTGTTGGAAAAATGGTAGACTAAGTTACTCACCTGAAACAGAAATATAAAATACATTATTACAAATGGTTAATAATGAAAAAAAGCTAATAATTTGCTACGTAGCTAAATTGATAAATTGAACATATAGGGTTATTAAAATATTAAGGTGGGAGAGATGAACTGGATTTTAATCGAATTCCTTCCATTATTTTAGCAACATTATGAAAATAACTTGTTTTAAGCATAGTTCTACGTCATAACGAGTTTTATTTTTAACCTATCGTAATCGATGTTTTAACCATGACTTGCTAAGTTGCATTTTTATGGTTTCTGGAATCAAGCTCTGATCAAGTCCTTACCCGATAATCATTCGTATTCGGTCATTATAACGCTGGGAAATAATGAATTATATCTTTTGGGAGAAGATTGATTAGCGGAGTTCCTTAAGGATCTAAATTAAGTTCGCTTTTATTTATAATTTTCACTGGGGACATTTATGATTCCTTTCAAACACTAAACATGAAAACATTTACTGATGATGGCATAAGTTTAGTTAATCTTGACAAGAATATTGAGAATTGAACGGATAGGAATGCATTAATAAAATCGAGGAAAGTCGCAGATAGTGATTGTAAAAGGTTCAACGTGACAAATTTATAATCTCTTAGTTAATTAAGGAAAACAATCGCCGTAACGTCAAATCAAAATATGGCAAAAAAAAACAAACTTGAATCAAAACTATCGGATTCTCAGAACTAAACAAACATACATATACATGTAGTGAAGTAATTAATCCGAAAACAATATAAATGGAACCCGAACGGTTATGCTAATGATATACAGAAGAAAATTCAAATTGTAGACTCGAAACGTTTGTGTCATAATTTTTAATCATTTTTTATTTTTTGTCACCAATTTGTCCCTTGTAAATTTCAATTATATTATATTTAAAAGTATCACCCTCCAATTTAATATTTGAAAAAACAATAGTAATAATGAAACCATTATGTGATTTATGTGTATTTAAATTAAAACGGTGTAGAAATAAATTTGTTACCATTACTAGTAGCATGAATAATATTTGCAAAAGTTAAAATATATTAATTTTAATAATTACTAATTTGAGTCACGTTTCCATGAAACAAATGTCACCAAATAATTTAAGTACCTGTTTAGATGCAGTTCTAATTTTTTACCATTGAGGGCAAAGGTTTGTTAATGATTCAAAATATAATTACGACGATCGTACCATAGATTTCGATCAGATTAGTAGTGTTAAAGTTCTAATTTAAAGAAATTAATATTTACCATCATGTTTTAATCCGTTACCTATTTAACGTACATGAATTTGCACATACTGTTGAAATACCAGTGGACAACTAATTAAATTTATATTTAAATTTAATATGATGCAGTAACTAAAATAAAATTGTCTAACAACCCACTGATATTATGATCAATCCATTTATCTGGAAAATTTGAATATGTGAATAATTGTGTTTCGAAATTAAGTAAACATTTTTCACTTCAGAAACTTTGATGAATCTGACATGACTTGGCTAATGAAACTCGTTACGATTTACTAGGAGACGCGAAACATTAAGATCTATGCTTACTGTTGACCAATGCATTTTACGTCATATTCATGGCGTCATTGCTTAAAACTCAGTGCCAGATCCTCGTCACATTCATAAAGGCTATGATAAATCATACATTAACAATTTGATATTGCAAGAGCAGAAGTAGTATATATCTACTTTTCGCTAAATGATGAAAAGAAACTGAAGATGGTAATGAAATACACTTTAATAATAATAACTTTTATGCAGTTATTTTCTACACAATTTAAATAAACTTTGGAATATTCTGCATTGGGTTTACATTTATTATAACTTTATACGCACTAAAATATTTAAACAAAATACAAACACCGATTTTGTGTTTGCTTTTACCTTATGCATTGGTTCACACATATCTAATGACAATCCATCCGTTAACCCATTACGTCCGGAATAGGCACATTTCTTAGTTAGTAGATTTTTGACCGTCCTTCTGAACAGGAAATTAGAATATTACTGACTTGAAAATTACCAATCTTGCCATTTACAAATATGCTTTTTCGATTATCATGATTCGAATCGCTTCAAAAACCAATAAGGCACATTATAAATAAGAACATTTTGTGTGTTTCGTTTTTTGTGAATTCTCATAGGATCGATGCCTATTCTCAACAAAAAATGCACATAACCATGCACAAAATGAATCTCAACTGAAACATTTTTTTTATCCGAATCAATCGAACCTCTTCAAAATGCCAATATTTATGTATGATGTTGATTTTTTATATGCAATGCGCCGCATCGTTTCTTGAAGCAATTTAGATGCAATTTTAAATACGCCAATCGAAAAAGCATACTCGAAATAGGTTGGTCACTTTCAGCCCAATAGTAATATTATTTCCTGTTGAAAAGGAAGGTCGAACTAATGAGTTAATCGAAATATGCACGAAATGGGCTGTAGTTAATTATTGAAAATATGAGTATTCTTTGAAAAGACAAATTAAATAAAATAATTTAAAATAAAACGAAAAGTTTTGATTAAAAAAATCATGATTATTTATTTTCCTTTTACTATTTACGCTATAAAACTTATACTCGTGTTTGTAAAGGCCCATTCAATTTGAATGGATACCTTCATTTATTTTTATGTCTTTTCCATATTAAAATAAAACAATATTAGGTTTGCTACGATACGAACTCCAAACTGGCGTCTTTTAAGGTTTGAATAAGTGATTTATAGTAATTAATTTCTTAATAAAGGCGCGAATAACTATAGTCATCAAAGTTAAAAAGTTTGATAAGTAGCACATTAAGCAATTAAGATTTTGGCATTCAAAGTGTAATCATCTAATATTGGCTTCTAAGTTTACTTTCAAGACAATTTATAGCTCGACTCAGCAGTTAATTTCACATTAAATAGGCGTATGCAATTGCCTTGATGAATACTAAAAATGCTAAAATAAAGTAAAATATATAATAAATAAAATAAAATAAAAAAATTATTCGTTTTCACGAATCTTGAAATATGTTGCAAAGATTATTCCGAAAAAATTAGAATAAATTAAGCTTCGTATGGTTGACCTACACAGACAAACTGATATATAAGCTATAAATACATCGTAATTTAAAGGGTCAAATGTTTGTCATAAATAAGTTTATACACTGGTAGAATTTGCTCAAGGAATTTTCTTAAATAGTTACTGAAGTTTTCTACTGTTAACAACATTAAGGAACACTTTCAAAAGATTACGACAAAATATCAGAAAATTACCAAAAGATTTCAGAAAATTACTAAAATATTTCAGAAAATTACTAAACTCTGTTTCGTAAAATTCTGAAACCGTAACGATAAAAAACTTCGCTTAATCTTTCACGAAATTGCTGCAGAAATTTTTAAGAGAGTAGTGTATCTATCATGTAATTTTGACTGATTTTGATCATAGCATAAATAAACAAACTATCTGACATTGAAATGGAACAATATTGTTCACTTTTTCAATTTCATCATCGTCATAACCGGCATGATAGTTATAACTTCCCAGTCATCGACTAATTTGTTATAATATAATCTTTTCTCCATCATTGCACAACTATCTTGTGCCAACATCAGCAGTATAGCGACTAGTTCGTCGACATAATTCTCTTCCCTCATTCTTTTTCTGCCATTGTCGTTATCACTGCCATTGGCAGCTTGTGGCCGACGTAGTCATGTCTGTATTATTGCCAACATTTTTTACAAGTGTGATGTATTTATTCTCTTCCCAACCGCCCCGAATATCCGTAAAGTTTTGAAAACGTATCTGGAAAGGATTATTCTTTACATCACTTGTATCAATAACATTTAAAGCATTTCTGGACATATCTAGGTTTGGCTTAAATTTTAAATGTTTGAATTTTATAGTGACCATTTCATTTAAAGAGTATGCAAACAAGATTAGCGCTATAATACAATTTCAAGATAAAGGCAGTCGCAAAATCTGCTGAGCTTTATTTAAAGATTTAAAAACCTAAGATACTAGAAAAGTAATGGATATGACGCAGTAAGGATGCTGTTAATCTTTCACAAATGTTCCAACCGGGGTTCAGATCAAGATGTCGTACCATTCTCAAGTGGTCATATTCTTATTAGAAAGTACAATTCGACAGTGGATATTGCAGAGGGACTTAGTGCCTAAGGTATTTATGGGCACGTGTAACTTGCGCGACACGTGCTTTAGCGCCCGTGTTGGTCGCATCAGATGTACGTGGGCATAATACAGCAACTGCATACGAGTCCCGAGGGATGAATGGCAAGGGATGTGGTAGAAAATAAAAGTATAATAATAAGAGAAAGAGGAAGACAAGGGATGGAAAAAAGTAACCGAGAAATGGCCGAGGGAAATAACGTATGCAAAGGCAGCGCTGAGGAGAAATAGGCAATGAGAGGAAAAAACCAACGAAATTGAGAATGAAAGTACCACGTTAAAACATGATGCCATCTAGATTATAAAAACAAAATTGAAGAACGGAAACAGAGCAATAAAAATCTGCGTTTTTACTATTTGTATAATATTATTGCTGTAGAAAATTGTGTTCGCTTTTTCATTCCATATCCAATTTCAAAATACAAATTTTTCGTATTTCGTAATTTTCTATTGTCACCGTTGTTTCAAAAACGGGAACATGTATGTTCGTTACATCTATACAATATTTCATTTCCGGTTTACATCCTACACTTTTATACTTTACAGAATCTTAAATTAAAAAAAAAATAAAGGTAAATTTATTGCTTCTTTTAATTTTATTAAGTTGTAAGTAGAGAAAACCAAATATTATGTTTCGTTCCATTTGAATAAGGCTGCTATAGAGAAAATATTTCTCACCCAAATTTGTTCAATGACATAAATTTCATAGTAAAAAACATGGCCATTACGGTTCGAAAAATAAAAACGAACTCACTAAATTGTGAGATCTTCCTCACCCAACGTTTCGACCTTATGTAGGTCCTCATCAGGGGCATCTATTTTAAAATAAATAAATAAATATACATAAAAATAATCAAAAAAAGATGCACAAAAAAATTTGACGGATAACACTAATAAATTAATACAAATATAAAATTGAAATTCAAAACGCACCAACAGCGAGTCAAGTAGATCGAAGTCTAACAATATAAACATCGCATATTACACAAAATGGAAAATTAATAACAGACTGGTATAGGAAAGAAACTTGTTCTGGAAAATACTTAAATTTTAATTCCAATCATCCTAGTCATATGAAAAAGGCAATAGTATCAATGCTTGTGGACAAAGCAATTCTACTAGCTGATAAAAAATTCCATCATAATAATTTACAATATATAACGAAATTCTTAAGAAAAAATGGATATGACAATAGGTTGGTGGAGTTGACAATCAAAAATAGATTGGAAACTCTACTTAAAAGATTAGACATTCCTGAACAAATTATTATGAATAAGAACGAAATTGACTTTTCAAAATTAATTGTTTTACCCTATATTGAAAATTTTAACTTTAGAATGAAAAATATTTTTAAGAAATTTGACATAACAATAGTAAATAAACGGTTTAATTCTTTAGATAACATATTTAGAACGAAAATAGATAAAGTTGACTCTCAAAAAAGATCAAACATAATTTATAAAATCGACTATGGTGGATGTGACGCAACGTATATTGGACAAACAAAACGATACTTAAAAACACGTATATACGAACACAAAAATGACTGGAAAAAGGAAAAGGGACACACTGAGGTCTCCATTTTAGATAATGAAATACAATGGAGAAAAAGAAATATAAAAGAAATGATATATATATATATATATATATATATTAAAAAACACGACAATAGTATTAACTTTAGAATGGATACTGAAAAATTAAGTAGTTTTTATAATATTTTGCTCAAATAATTTTAAAATTTTAATTTATACTCATAACAATGAATTTCATATAATCACAACAACTATTTATTTATTTTATGTGTGTATTTATGCATGTATGTAAGTTGCGTTTGTGCACTGAAACGTATCGATTACGCGATGTTTATATTGTTAGTCTTCGATCTACTTGACTCGCTGTTGGTGCGTTTTGAATTTCAATTTTATATTTGTATTAATTTATTAGTGTTATCCGTCAAAATTTTGTGCATCTTTTTTTGATTATTTTTATGTATATTTATTTATTTATTTTAAAATAGATGCCCCTGATGAGGACCTACATAAGGTCGAAACGTTGGGTGAGGAAGATCTCACAATTTAGTGAGTTTGTTTTTATTTTTCGAACCGTAACGGCCATGTTTTTTACTATGAAATTTATGAATAAAACGGTTCATGTTAACAAAACTTGAAAGTTCAATGACATAATTATTTTTTTAGACATATGCCGATAAGGAATAATTAGATCTGTGAAAAAATGTTTAATGGAACCGTAGAAAAAAGGTAAAACGGGTAAAAATGGTTGTAACATTTGTCACTAAATAGAATAATGGAATAATTTATTAACACATATTTGAATACATGAATTCGTTTGGGTAGAGCGCAATAACATTTGTTATTGACAAAAGAGTAATTTCCTTGATCCATACCCCACCTTCCTTTTCATTCCAGCGCGTGATTGGTTCAGAACGTCAGATGGTGTGTTCATTTCATGTCTCTTTTTTAATCCTAATTCACATTTGGAATATTATACGGATTTAAAATTTTTATAATGCTTTGATTAATTTAATTTACACGATATAATTAAAGAAATGGAAGCGATCTAACCGAAAAGAAGTGCTTCCCTTGAACAAATTGGCGTAAAAAAGGAATATCGAAATGGCAGAAAGGCGTGAAGAATATGCTAAAACTGGCAATGAAAGAATCACCTGACGAAAGAATCGTGGAACCGTGAAGCAAAATGGAAGAGAACGAGTGCAAGAGAGCAAGACTGATCGAGATGAAGACGAGGAAGACTTAATTCTGCAAACGTGCCGTATAATATACACTTCTGCAGTTCAAACAAGTACAAGCAGCTCGGATCTTTCAACCGGAAGCGAGACTTGCAGCGCCTGCTTGAACATTTGTTTGACTGTGAATCGTGTACTGAGAAACGGGGATTCCCCGTTTTCTCTCTTTTCCTCAAACCCCAGAATAAAAATTACTCGACTTTTTGACGAAATTTATAAGCGGTTTTTAGTGCGCTTGATTTTAAAATCAATTTTAATTCATTTGATAAGTACCTATAATTGAGGAAAATAATTTATGAATCATTTTTAAATGCAGATTTTGAGCAATTTGCTTTCTGTAGTTAGAGTGCATAAAAAATCCAATTTGTCAATTCAATTAAATAATTAGTTTTTATGTCAGAGTACAGAGACTGTGCAATTTTTATTTATTCAAGTATGTTCATCTAAAGTTTCGTCATAAGCACTTAATTATTTATTTATTATGCATTTTCATTAATAATAGTTGCAATTTTACTGCATAGTTTGGAATATTGGTGATTATCAAGTAGCTGGGATATTTGATGACTCTTACTTTGAGTAGCCCAAAACTAGACTAAATCCAATGTATTCTTTGGAAATAAGAATATCATAATTTGTTTTATTTGTTTTATTAGACAGATTTCATATTTTTTATCAGCAAAATATGTGCGAAATATTAGTTCCATGGCATGACGCTTTAAAAAATTTAATATTCGTATCTGCCATATGTTCATGCAATAACAAAATCAATCTAAACTACCTAGGTACTAAAATGTGTATATAATATGGAATAGCAATAGTTTTATACTGAAATTCTTTGTCTAGATTATTACTTTACAACCATTTTCGTCAATTGTTCACGAAATCGATCATTTTTATTGCAGTGCCTGTTTTGTTCTATTGAATTATATTTTAGACCTATCTAAATTGTATTGCTTATGTTTAAACTCTGTACGCATAATCTATCAAAAAATGATAAAATACAACCGGCGAGAATAGGAATTAAAAAATAACATTCTTCCTCGCAGATAAGTGTTATAGAAATATTCAGTCATTTCCGTCGCGTATTAGTACTTTAATGCAAAGTATCATTTTTCAAAAGTAGCAGCGTGGAATAAAATATATATATATATATAGCGTTTATGAAATACATTCCGTCTCGAAATATCAGGGCGCGAATTTGGCCCTGTCTGGTGTCTAGATATATAATCAGGCGCGAGACAGGGCCTTCCTAGAATCCGGATATTGTGAGACAGATTTCTACTAGGGTATTATTTTTAAAATAATCAATAAATTTAGCTATACCTGAAAATATTCCAGGGTATATAAAATGTAAATAAATAACCATTTAAATTTAGTCAATAATTTAATGAACATCATGTGCGCTCCAATATTATGCATTTGTATTTGTAACATCAAAAATGCAGAGTAGTAGATAATACAAACCAATATTTTTCAAAATTGTGAGCTTCGTGGAACGAAGCTACTTTACAAGGTGCGCAAAATAATCCTCATTTGTTCAAAATTACTAGAATAAAACCCGAGCTCGTGATTTTGAAACTGGAAAACTGACTCCTTCATTTGTTTGCTATGAACCTATTATGAATTACCCGATAATCTTGAAGCTCTTGTGTTATTTTGTATTAAAATTATATGATTTATTATAACAATGTACGTGCATTCATGTACATTTCTGATAAATGTGAAAATACAATACTTCGAGACTCCTCCGGTCTATAACGAACGAAAAAAAGAACCGTACCAATTCAAAGTTTCTTCTCGAATTCAAAATGTTGATATCATCATGTGCCTTAGCATGTTGTAATAACTAGCCTCTATTAATCTAGTTTCTGCTAAAAAAACTACTAAACTACTGTCATTCGAAATTACAAAAATAATTCTACTATAATAAATTCCACAAAAATTCTTAGTAAATTTTACTACTTGTTAACATATTTTAATAACCTCATTGAAGTTGCAGTTACGAAACTAAAGGAGTTATATCAACTATCAAATCTAGTTCTCCTAAAAACTAAACATGTATATTCATTGTTTTTAGTTTCGAAGGTAGTTAAACTACATTAATTTTTTTTTAAATTTAGTTATATGAACTTCAAAATTTTCGTTTCTCTAACTGTATTTATGGTTGAACTAAAATTTACGGTCGTAAACTTATAGAAATTCATTGAGTTCCAATTGAAACTCTTTGGGTCGTTAAAAATGACTTAAATTTAATAAGATTTTTTTTCAGTAATAATGCAGCCGGTTAAATAATGAACTTAAATTAATTTAAATGAAATTAAATGAAAGTAAATTCGAATAACAAATTGTTACCAAAAGTTAAATCATTTTTGCCTCTCTGATGATAATATTTGGGTGCACTGCTTTTACCCACAGAATACCCCTGATCATATTACTCTACTCTGTAGTATATTATAAAATACCTGTAGTATATTATAGCATTTTTCAATTATAACTCATTAATTGTAAGGCGTTATTAACATTAGATGTTCTATCTGCACTTTAAGAATTTATTTTTTAATATCAAGCATCCACTGTGAAAAGTCCTTATAAGAACGCCTCGTCCCTGGTAAAAATTTGTCCATTTTTTCTGACACTGTCCATTTCCCCTATACCTTTAACATGGTAAATAAGAATGTTATACAAAAATTGAACAAAAAATGTTTTCATTTCTACTAGGGGTTCTATAGTTTTATTTGCATATCAGTAAAGTAAGTTTAATATCTATATTTTTGGGTTTGATATATTAAAATTTTCATGGAATTGCTCATATTACTAAAATAAAGTAAAATAAAAACATATTGTATTGTCAAAGTACATAACTACTTTTGAATTGTAGCGCATTTATCTTCCCTGCGGCCTACATATTTTTTTTACACCAAATTTTGTTTCAAGATTTTAATAGCGGACTCCTTAGCCCAGTTTTGAACGCCGAGAAAACTAGCTTTCAGCAGAAATATACATGTATGTGTGTTTCAGCAATCTGCAGTTTTTCATTTTTAAGATTCATAATTATAACACATTAACGCTTGCATACTTTTACGTTTATTTACCTAACTTTATTTAAATAGAAATAGATTTTAGTTAAACAAATTGGTGAACTTTTAAAACTATTCGATCGAAAAATTTGTACAATTTACGGTTTTTTACGATACTTTTGAATTTTATGTTTTTTCAATTATCATTTTCAGAATTTGTTTGTTATAAAAGGTAATCAGGCCAAAATTAAATATGTAGTGGGATATTTTCAATTTCAAATGCTATAATCTATTCGAGTTTAAAAAAATGTGAATGCGTAAACATGCACAGAAAGGATACATAAATATTACTTAGACACGCGTTTGCGTAAAGTTCGACTTTGCACACCGCTTGCAGAGCGTACATATTCTACGCACATTTTGTGAAGAATATTTTGAAGATAGATGACCGTTTTCATCAATGCAAAAAAAAAATAATTATGTAACGCAATACCACAACTTAGTTGTGATATGATTTATATCTTAATAATGATTCGACGAGATATACGATTAACATACACTCCTAAAAAGTCGGTTTGGTTATTTACTAAATTTTTCAGAACTAATATTGTTTATCAACTTCGCAAAGCGTATGTAAAAGCATCGATTTTAAACCAATTCATATTTCATTAAATTTAGTCACATATTTTCCTTAATTTACTATTCTTAACAAATGCATGTCCGATACCTGACACATATAGTTAGCCGCTAGTTTAATATTGGGCTAGTATAATGTATTCGAATAATATGTTTAGTGTTTCAACCATTCATATATTGAAGTGACACTTGCAAAAACATTGATTCGAAAGATAAATATTGTTCTTTTCTGTGTACTTTTTAAAAGGTATTCATTTTTCAAACAATAACAATGAAGTGATACGCCGGACTTTTATATGGGTCAATTCAATCAATTTTCGAAAATGAAACAAACGTAAATAATGAAGAAAATGTCATCACACATATATGCAACTTTGATGAAAACTTTTAGTAAACATTTAAAATAATTATCTAATATTCCTTAATTTTGTTATTGATAAGATGTTAAATTAATTTAAAAAATGTTGTTTTGTGCCGTACAAGTAAAGATAAAACCATTTTACATCCGTCAACTCTTCATTCAATTCCATTCCAATATGTGATATCAAAGAACCTATTTATTTTTTTAACTTAAAATACTGCAATTATTGATTAGAATTTAAATTCATAGCATTAATTTATCAAAATAATTTTCAAAATGAGAAATTACTCTTTGCGCCATATTCGATGGCTCCGCCATTTTCAATTTTAACAAACCGACACCGGATTCATCATCAGCGACCCCGGAAACCTCTCCAGTAACATCTTTTAAGCGAATTTATCATTTATTTACAAATAATCTGTTATGGTATTTTGAGGTCATGGAATGGAGTTTTCTTCTTCCTCGAAATCACTAGAATATAATGATTCCAATATTAAAATAAGGATTTTATAAATAGTCATTAAAAAGAATTATATTATTTTATTTAAATAAATGAATATTTTAAAAATTCATAAACAAAAATTCGTTTACTTGCTAAAAACTAAAAGCGATCCGGAGATTACGAAGTGGAGTATTATTACTACTGCATAGCACCAAAATATACTGATTTAATTGTTAAAGTAAAAGTTATAGTGTGCAATTTTAAAATTTTATTAATTTTTATAAATAATTAAAAAATAGAAAAAGTTCATCAATTTATACACTTCAAAGACAGACGATTTACTTAAAAATCATCAAATAATCATAAAGCTAGATATCAAAAGGAGATCGGTTGAGATCGCCGATTAAGAATCTAATATTGAAATGCCAAAATCGAACATGACGGATCTTATCTGGCAGATCCAATATGGCGGAACCAATATGAGGAACAAATTATCCAAAAATTATCGAATTTTCACAAAAATTGCTATCTAAGGGTTCTAGGAATCGGTGGTAATAAATCTGATATTAAAATTTCAAAATTCAAAAAGGCGGATCCAAAATGGCGGACTAATTTTCCAAAAATTATCGGAAAATGACTCATGCTATGAAATTAAAGATTGACATGAAATAATCGTCACGCTATTAAATATCAATTTCGATGACAATTCTCTAACTTTTGAAAAATTAGTCCAGCATATTGGATCCGCTATTTTTAATTTTTAACTATTAACATCAGATTCGTAATCGGCGACCCCAGAAAATATCGGATAGCAATTTTAATAAAAGTTTGATAATTTTTGAAAAATTAGTCCGCCATATTGGATCCTCCATTTTGAATTTTGAAATTTTAACATCAGAACCCAAAAACTGCAATATACCAACTCATCTTGAAATCGGGCCACAGAAAAAATGTGCGCATGTGGAAACTACTTTTTGGCGAAAACTCGTGCGCAGGAGGCGAAAAGGCACCATTGAATTCCTCGTTGAGAAAATATTTAGCCGTCCCACTTAATTGACACCCTGTACATACATACATATACATATAGAGTTCTTAAAGTATAAAATACAAAGGGAAACCTATATTTTGTCTTTCGATGAACAACAAAGATCATTACCTTTGATGGTGTTTTAAATGTTAAATAAGTCCTGGAAGAAATTAAAATCGTTAAAATGCGTAGAGTGATGTATCATAAAAGCTATGTTTTGAAAGGCAATATAGCAGGGGACATCAAATTATATTATTTTAAATTTGGAGAATGAAGATGAGAATTAAAAAAATAAATAATGTCATGAAAAGTGATCGTTGCGCCATCTGGGTATTTTGTATTCGAATCAAAAAACCGTATGGAATTAGTTCTCACTCGATCCATTTTGTTTTTTTAAGTTCTCATCCCCTCTCATGCTGTACGTGACCACTTCCCAGGTAGCAATTTCGGAGGTCTGCCGGAGTTAACCACCGGCAGGGTAATGACCCAGTAATGAAACACATACTGACTTATGGAGCGGAATCAGTACTGGCTACACCACCGGTAAAGTACTGAACCAGTACTGACCGTCAGTACTGACATACGGAGTTGAGTCAGTACCGACTTCCGTACCACATCAGTGCTGACTCTATACTGGCAGTCAGTAGCAATGTCCGAAACTTAATTAATATATAGGGAAATGTTTATTATTAAAAAATAATTAGACGAGATCAGAGACAAATCAGAGATTCTTTTGTGTAATAATTTCTATTCAACAAATAAAAGTTTATCCGTAAGCATAACCGGGGTTTTTAAGACTTTTTTTATTTTTACCCTCATTGCTAGTACCCTCCTCACATAGAAAATTAAAAATAATAGTACACAGCGTTTCTTTTGAAAAATAACGACTATTTTTGTTTCGAACAAAATTTTTTAGCTTTTGAAGTTTTATATAGGACATGGATCTAAAAATAATTTCAACCTAAGCAAACAATATATAGGGTGGCCGATTTATCTGAAGACATCGAAATATCTCGAGAACTATGCACAGAATCAAAAAAGTTGTCGGATGAAAGTTGTTCGACAGGAAGGGGGGCATCCATTGATAATTAAATTTACCCCCTCCCCCATCCCCTGGAAGTGGAGTGGGGGCAAAAACAATAAAACTTAAATAGGAACCCCCATTTTTTATTGCAGATTTGGATTCTCCGGAAAAAAGTACACGAATTCGACCTAGGAGCTATTGCATTTTGGTTCACAGGTGGCGCTGTAATCGATAAAAATCCAAATTTATCCGAAGACATTGAAATACCTCGAGAACTATGCACAGAATCAAAAAAGTTGTCGGATGAAAGTTGTTCGACACGAAGGGGGGCATCCAGTAGTAATGAAATTTACCCACTCCCCCATCCCCTGGGGGTGGAGTGGGGGCAAAAACAATAAAACTTAAATAGGAACCCCCAGTTTTTATTGCAGATTTGGATTCTCCAATATTGACAATTTTTGCCCGCGTAGCGGATATGGAATACGGTCATTCTAACAAAGCCGGGAAAAAAGACATTTAGCGTTACCCAGGAACAACGACGTGGACGTAGTATTTTTCTGTTCCCTTTGGGGTGCTTGTTTTACGTGAGTCCCCTTGCCTCTCACTGTCTCACTGTTCACTTACTTGAGTAAGTGTTCGAAATGTTGACCTTCCACTTCAATGCATTTATTTATTCTTTCTTCAAATGACTTTATACATGATAGAATCATATCTGAAGAAATTTTTGCGCAAGCAGTTCTTATGCGTTCCACCATGTTTTCACGAGTCGTTGGTACTTGTTCATAAACCTTACCTTTTAGGTAACCCCATAGGAAGAAATCCAGAGATGTTAGATCAGGTGACCTCGCAGGCCAATTAATGGGGCCACCTCTACCAATCCACCTACCATTGTAATCACGGTCTAGTATTTCCCTTGCTACTCTTGAAAAATGTGCTGGGCAACCATCATGCTGAAACCACATTGTCCGTCGGACGTCCATAGCAACATCCTCAAGTAGTAATGGTACTTCTTGTTGTAGGAAATCTCGATATTTTGTTCCATTCAAATTACCTTCAATGAAATAAGGACCAATGAGTTTATTTCCTATGATTCCACACCAAACGTTCACCGACCAAGGACGTTGATGATTAACTTGTCGTAACCAATGGGGATTTTCTACGCTCCAATAATGCATATTATGCCTATTGACGCCACCATGGTTCGTGAATGTAGATTCATCTGAAAATAATACATTAGCAAAGAAATTGTGGTTCGTTTGCATTTTTTGAAATGCCCATTCACAAAACACCACGCGGTTATGAAAATCATCGCCATCTAGTTCCTGGTGCAGTGAAATGTGATATGGGTGAAACTTATGACGATGCAATATTCTTTGAATACTGTCTCTGGAAATGCCGGAATCGCGATGTAATTGCCGTGTGCTTACATGTGGATTTTGGTGAATAGCTGCTAGTACAGCTACTTCGTTAGCTTCTCCTGTAACTGTTAATCTTCGCTTCCTTTTTTTCATATGTACGCTGCCATCAGAGTGAAAGGCATTCACAACTTTGTAAAAAAAAGAACGCGAGCGAGCATTATCTGGAAAACGCTCAGCATACAACGCAACAGCATCGATAATATTCCTCTTACCTTCACCATAAATAAGAATCATTTCGATTTTTTCGGGAACTGTAGCAGGATTCATTTTTAACTTGCAATTCGATTTAAGCAATGAAGGGTAGACAAAAAATAGTCACGTAAACGGAAAGTTGTTATTCTAAAAGCAAAGTGACCTCCGACCGAATTACTACCAATACAATGGACTTCAAAAACAGTCTTACACTGAGAGACCGTGAATACTAAATTTTAATATGGGGATTAGAAAGTCGCGATATCCATTTACTTCCCTTCAGGAAAGTAGAGAAAAATGTAGGTGAACTGGTTACGTGTAACTCAACTTATCTATAAAATGATATGCTACTTTATTTTCGAGTTATGTCGCCCTCTAGCGTTATGTAACAGAACCGGCGCCGGTGATGGCCGAAATGCAAGCGATGTACATGTATGAACCCACGTGAGTTCTCTCGGGGTCCGGTAGATGGCGACGAAATCCCCAAATGAAGTAAGAGTTTCGTTTTGTTTAATTCGAAAATTTTCGAATTTTTAAAATTTTTTACGCTACCATTTTTACTCTTTTCCATATACTGTACAATGGTGCAAAAATAATTTCCATTTTTAATCCTATAACTTACAATTCTGTTTTTATTTAAAGTGACATTTTTATATAAAGCAATATATGCAGATCTTATATATTATCTACAAAGATGAGGAAACCGGATAGGAAATTGAAATACATTTTGCCGTACTTATGGCGACGACGCACGGATGAGGTACGATATTAATCATTAATAAAGAGATAACGTAACGTTTTCGCACGTTCCTCCATTCTACGTTGGTGTTTCATATTCATCGCCTGGTTTAATTCAGCGCTCGCAAAGGGAGAAATATCGGGAGATGGACGACAGTTATTACTCGCTTTTATGCATTTTTGTCACCGCGATTACGCTTTTTGCCGCGGCGCACAATAATCGAGGAGATCGCCGGGAATTGATAACAAGATAACGTCTCGATGTATTACCATAAATTTGCATCCACTTCGTCCCATCGAAGATGGAGTTTCGCCGTTCCATTCGCATCCGAGCTTTGCGCACGTATTACGCGGTATACCACTATTGCCAGCGACCGCCTACCTCTCCGTTGTATCTCAGTCACGAATGTCGCTCCCTCTTGTCTTGAGATTCCTCTTGCTAAAGTGGGTATTTTGCAAATGAAAACTCGTGGGTCGTCGACGAGGCGAGAGGAGGCAATTTTACGAGGGTAATTATTCTCGCGTCTAATTCACGCGGATGCGTTCCACTTAAAGGGCGTCTTTGGTATGACACTTTTTCCAAAAATCTGGTTTTCCTTAACATTCGAAATCAACACATTCTGAAATGAGTAATTGTAATTTTCTGATGCACTAAGTTTAAATAAAAAAAAAATATTTTCATACAATATAAATAAAAATGTAAAATTGTTGCGTAACTAGTCAATACGGAGTAAAAGGAAATGGATATTGTACAAAATAAATACGAAAGTTTACTAAACGTGTGGTAATGTTTGGAACTTGCTGATTTTTAAAGACATATTACAGTGAAGTCAGCATAACTTATATTTCTGCATGGTAATATTTACTTTACATCAGAAAGTAAAGGGTTTGAAAATTCTACCCAGCCGGAACAGTAAATAAATCCTAAAAAATTGGAAATACTGTATAAAATTACTGTATGATTTAATCATAATAGGAAGCAACTTTTACATTCGTCAAAATGTAAAAGTTATGTCCTTTTCATAAATTTGTACAATAAACTATGCGAAATATGTACATAAAGAAGGAAAACTTATTTTTTTAAGGATATTTTACTCAACCGTTTGGTAATATTTGCTGATTCGCATGGGAAACAGTCCAAGCGTCAAGAAACTAAGAAAACAACAATATTTTCTTTTTTGGACCACACTCCACAGCACCCGAACGCCAAAAAAGATCTTGATTAGAAATTGATTTCAAAATTTCGCGAGGATAGTATCACAGGAACGATAACAGATGGCGGATTTTGCGCAAACGACAGAAAACGGCCTTACGTTGTACATATAGAAGTTCCAAATTTAACGATGCTATGTATGTTACTTCGTTACGTGAATATTCGTGAGTGGGTTTCTGCGAGGCGTTTGCTTCCTAGTTTCAAGATAAGTTAACGTTCCAGTGTTTTCTAGATTATGTTATATATATGTAGGTATGTCTGCTCGTGTGTATCATGCTTTTCCATTGTGCACAATGAATGTATTCTCTACATCTTCTAAAAAATCCCTTGGGCGTGAACGATTCATTTCTATTTTTACATTGATATTATCTTTAAATTTAGATTTAAAATTACAAAATGTTGAAGTAAATTATACAGTTTTGTAAAGTGTGATTTGCTGAATATCTGGCCAAAATTACCAAACGTCAGCGTAAATCTTACAATTATGAAGGTATTATTTATTATGCTTTTGGAGAAAATTTCCTGTGGGAAGGAGTAATATATACTTATCATTCGACAAATAATCTACATTTGCATTGGTAAAAAGTGCCAAATACCCTTATGTGTCCTATTTTTACTCCGTCGTTTAGTAAAAAGTCCCGCATTACAAGTAAATATTCCATTTTTAATCTCTCAGTGGCTCGAGGAAAGTGTGCATTTATGCCGAATACAAAAGTGTATGCCAATGAACCAAACTCTTCAAAAAGCTTCAAGAAACTTTTTCATGACATTAAACGCAGATAATTAATGTTAAGATGGCTATAAATATTTGGAAAGAATAAGTTCCCTTTATACACAAGACATACCTATTTTGAAATATGCAGAGGTAAAAATTAAATACATTTACATAAAAGTCAACACAGAGTACCCCAACTACGGCTGGAAAATATGTGTGCAAGTTATGAATGTTTACCTTTCCAAAAATTATTACTTCATATCGTTCAAATAAATCATTTTTTTGTTCGCACGCGTATTTTATAGAATAAAGGGGAAACCCAACATGGCGCGCACGTTGATTAAACACGGCCCCTAGAATACACTCGACTATCACATGTGTAAAAATACAAACACACGGCAGAATACGTGCTGAAAGCTCAGTGGAAAAAGAATTTGCACACTTTTGTGTAGATGTGTGTAATCTCACGGGAAGAAAGCATTGTCGAGGCTCCGTTTCGTCGTAAGTGTATCTGCTCGCTCAGCGCCATAAACCTCAGCCGGAGCTTATCGTGCACCCCAGGGCTGACCACCGTTCGTTTTTATTCGCGATGCTTTTATTAGAAGGGCGAAGATATCATATTAGCCATTCCGCGGATACCCCCTTATTATCTTTGTCACGCGTCGAGTGGAAAAATATTGGTTCAAGAAATAACGCGGCCTATCCGGGGTAAGATAAAAGTCACCGTTGCTGCTAATGGCCTTCGTTTGGGGTCGAATTTATCAGTAAGAATCAAGTGGTTTTCATAACGAAGAACAGATGGGTGGAAAATAAAAATACGATTAAAAATTATTATGTTTATTATAATTAGGTATTTTCATACAAATTTTGATATGCAGAAGTAACTATGGTCATAGCGGATGTACAGAAATTGAAGTATTGTATTTTCACAAAATTAGTGTATCAGCGTGCCCAATTAGAAGCTGTATACAGGAATTGAAGGACAAAATTTAATTTTAATTATAAATAAAATTAATACAAAATTAAGCGTCTTGCTTAAGTAAGAATGCGAACCAAACAAAGTAAGTAGTTACGTCACGTATTATTGTACGGCATGTATAAATCAAGAAGTATAATTTTGTAAACCTTCCTATTAAAGTGGTAACACTTTTTTCAGTTGTCTGATTCCAGTGTCTGATTAAGTATTTTATGTACTTAGAATCTCTTGATACATATAATTTGTTAATGTTACCAAGTAACAGGGTGATCCTTTTGTCTATGCCAACCGGCTAATAGTGGATTCCTGAGTTAATTCTAAGTAACTTTTCCTGTACCAAAACTGGATTTGAGGCTCAGAATTTAAATGAAGAGCCATTGAAATTTATTAAAAAAAAATTACTTTTTTTGCAATAACTCGGCTTCTTTTTGTTATTGCAATGAATGAGGGCTCATTTTCAAGTTTTTTTTAAGCCCTACAATTCATTCCTGAGAACATTTGTCCTGCGGTGAATATTACTGAAGTTATGGCCTCGAAAATAGTAAAAAAGGCCAATTTTTTGCGGTTTTTCGCATCTAACTCATTTCGCAAAATAGCTAACGAAATGTCAAACTAGAAAAAGTTGTAGAGCTTGAAAAGAAAAAAAAGCTGGAAAATGAGCCCTTATTCATTCCAATAACTTGAAAAGAAGTCGAGTTATTGCAAAAAAAGTAATTTTTTTAAATAAATTTCAATGGCTCTTCACTTAAATTCTGAGCCTCAGATCCAAGTTTGGTACAGGAAAAAGTTACTTAGAATCAACTGAGGAATCTATTATTAGCCGGTCGGCATAGACAAAAGGATCACCCTGCATATGGTGAAGGAAAATTTCAATTTAACCAAATTTATTTTGCATTTGAACCCTACCATATATATATATATATATACATGAACACCCAAAATTTGTAAACTATATGAGAGTCGTTCTACAAAAGTTGAAATAATTTGATAGGACTTTTGACCAACTTAATGATTTCACGAAGTATTCTTAGCTGATTGTTATTTACTTCAATATTTTATAAAATTTCATGCTGACGTATTTTGTTGATTTTCTTGATTGTTTATTAATAACTATAATTTAGATGAAGTGATTTTTGAGGATAATATTTTATAACAAATTTTTAGAGTATTTATGTCACTATTAGCATAGTGCACCGCATTTAATTAAAACTTGTTATATAGTTTTCAGGCTTGCTGATTTCGAATATCATCTGCGAATTTCGAAATTTAATATAGATTAAGTTATTTCGGCAAACAAAATTTGAGATTTTTATAAATGTGCTTAATAAATAATCTGGAGGTCAGACTGATTTGACCTTCAAGTGACCTACAAAATTAATTAGGTCACCTCAAAAACCACATAAATCACAAAACAAACATATAAAAAAACTATAAAAAAACAGACATTAAAACGGCAGAATCCTACGTAAAAAATAATTTTGTTTAAATTATATTTTGTTCCGTGACCGCAGTGCTGGGAGATCGAATGCAATTACATAATTGTAGATTTTATGCGTTTTCCAAAAAGGTGATCTCAAAATAGACCGACTATTTTTTTTAGTATATTATAAGACGTAGCGTAATTTTGAGTTCTCTTGATAACAAAACGTGATGGTTTCGAATTCGTTGAAATGTTTTTTCATTTTATTAGCAAATATATTAACATTTTCCTTCTGGAAACAAAATTTAATTCATGTTTAAATTAAATAATCAAGGTAAACTTCAACTCTTAAAAAACATTATAAACAATCAGGATACAAAAATATGGGGGTTGGATTTAGACCACTCTCATAATTCGTAGCGTTCCAGTCAAAAACGATAGCGTTCTAGTCACACAAACACCAGCGCCATGTATGAAGAATGTGATGAGAGCTATTTGGTAAAATCGATCGGACCAGCTTCGCCAATTGGGGAAACTTATTTACATGATTTTCGTGAATCTTCAAATTCATCGGAATGAGCCGGAGCAATTATTGTCTTCGAAGAGAGAACATGTGGGAGTTCTGTTTGATTTGATGATGGCTCGTATTGTTTATACACAATAATTACTCACTGTCAATCGTAGAAACACATTCCATTTTTGTTGGTCAGAAAAAAAAGTGCAAAAGTGCTTCAACTCGCCGTTTGTCGTGACTTAAATTGTATTGTTTTGTACACTGTTCACCGTGTCAATGAAGCCTATATCAGTGTTATTATTATTATTATTATTATTATTACATATTTAATGATTAATATGTTTTACCATTTTACATTTTCAAAATGTATTCATATTCAAGATGAAAGCACGCATCGACCATTTACGTCAGAATTCATTTTAGCGACTTTAGTGCCTCAAGGAGATTTAGCAAAGACTTTAATTGTCTTTTGAAAATTTTTTGTATGTTTTTTATCTTGCTGACGTATTACCGCATAGGCTATTGTGCACTAAAGAAATGAGTTAGCTGAGCCAACTTTTGTTTCGGCGACATATTTTTTGTAGTATTGACTGTGATTTTGTTTAATTGTTGATTTTATTTCGCTGTGGAAAATCGTGAGGCATTTTTTCTTTGAAGTCTTTCTCAGAATTTCGTATGCGATCATTACTTACACATTACAAAGCTTATTTTAAAACGCTAAGAAAAAATTAAATCAACTGGCAAAAATCGAAATAAAGCGAGCTATCAAACTGCAATAACAATTTCTCACATTCGTAGCCAAGATCCTGAAACCGCGCAACTCGAAATCGCGACCGAAGTTCTATGATAAATGCGCTTTTAGTACCTCGCCCAGAGGAGGACCTCCCCTTAGCAAAAACTCCGGAAACTTCAGGGGCTTCTGCAACCGAGACTCGTGCTTGGGCCGGTGTAAAGCTCCCTCCGGAGGGAATAGCGGCAAATACGTAAAAGCTTCTTTTTAGAAAAACCATCATCGTAAACGTCCACTAGCGCATACTGGGTAAGAACGGGATCGAGGGAAAGAAAAGACGCGAATCGAGACACTTTTTCCATGGACGTCTTGAACGCCGTGGTAGAGTCGGTTACAAATATTTGACTTGGACCCGGGATCACTCGAGCGCCTGAACTAGCTGAGAAATGCAAAGAGCTCTCGAAGCTCTGGAGTGAATTTCGAAGGTTCCCGACGATTTATGTTCTGAGAATATGCCACTGAGGTCACCGCAGTGCGTACTTCCGGGTTCATAAGAATATCCAAATATTGATTGATGAATTTTTACGGTCTGCGAGCAACTTTTCTTCCAAAATTACTTTTATTTGGAGAATTGCATTAATTCCCTCTGTTAGAACATTAAAAAAGTATCATATTTTTTGGGCCAAAATACTTTTTAATTTAAATGCCTAACATCTACTTTTTGAAGAAAAGAAACGTATTTTTGACAATACAATGGGATTTGTTTTGTTTATGTTAATCCTTTAATGACCAAATGTCTTGAAATTTAACATTTTGACAGTCATTTTCAGTATTAAAATGCAATGAAAAATGATACGCGGAAAAAGGTATCAAATGAAAATTACCGAACGTTTGGATGTCGAACTCACGCAAACAATTTCGGGCTCAATTTGGCTTTAGCTTCCTTTATGCCAATCATTGCGTACCTATATAGCCACGATTTAACAAGTTTTGAGCTTCATTCCTTAGCACATTGATGCGCTTGGATGATACTATTTGCAAATGTCGCTGAATATGTGTTCTCATGTATTCAAGATAAAATATTAAGTTTTTTTCCGAGTCCACGTGCATTATATCGATAATAGGCATCACGCAAGCTTCATCGTACTAAAAGCCATTAAATAAATATTTAAATTTACGTACGTTCGCTTTTTGGGTTGAGAGCGCAGGATTTTCAGGAAAAGAGGTCCGACTAGAGTAAAGCTGGAACACACGTTATACCGCTCGGATGCGAGGCAGTTTTGGTAATTTGTACCTCTCCCGGGAGAAGTAGGAAATACGATGTGGAAGAAAAGACGTCGTGGTGTAGTACTACGGAAGCCGGATGCTGTTCTCTGCGGTATGCTTTTATTTTTCACCCCCGCGTGAAATGCTGAAGGAAAGAATGAAAGATGGTAACAAACACGCCGGGAGATAAGCCGTAAAGAAGATAAAGTGAAATAATGCAATAAAAATGGCAGGCACGGATCCTAGCACTGAGCTTCCGAGATTCTTAATAAAGACCCAGGCTCTATGGCGCTCCTTGTTTTTGTTTTAAGTCACGGTTAACTAAGGAAAAGTCGGTTTTCTTTTAATCCTCGTTTTTTTGTTGAATCGGCTGTCCGCATCGCACACCTAATTCAATATTTTATTATTTAAAAAGGGTTCAGTTTTTCGCTGTTGAATCTATTATGAGTTTCATTAAAAAGTTGCTTTCGACTTTACAGACCCGGTAACTTAGCTTTAATTTTGCATCGTTATTTGCGAAATTCACGTTCCTTTGTTGTTGAAAGTTACTTCTTTTATGTTTTTAAATGTTACGTGCGTACTAGTTCTGAAGATTACGTGTATCAGCTTCTATGGGATGATTTCTTTTATATTTTTACTTCGAGGCGAACGAAATAGTATCAAGATAATCCTTCATAAACAAATTTTTTAATATTTTCTTCTGATTCTAAAGTATTTTACATTCTTAGCCAGCAAGACCCGTTATAATTTGCATCACTTTAAATTACTATTAAATTTTTATCATTAGACTCGTATCAACATTTAATACTGTTAAACAATTTCAGGTTGAAAAATACAACATTATTTGTCTGATTGCTTATAGTTGCTTCAATACAATGTTTGTAAAAAGAGTCAATTAATTTTCCTCTGATGAATTTCCCTCTCTTCTCCAGGAATTGAATATATTCTTATTCAATCAATTTTTTATTTTACTTTCGTAGGTTACGTGTCATCTTTTATTTTACTTTGGAACAGATTAACTCAAAATAAAATCTGCTAAATTTAATTTGACACTTTCTTCGAGATCTTTGCAATTTAAGTATTTTCCTAAATATAACTAATAATTCATCAATTGTAAGTTTCAAACATTTACTAATAATAATGGAACTTTTAAACTGACTACAAATATTAGACTGCAAGTACTAGACTCAATATTTTCAATGAAATTATCAATTTGTTAGTCCTATCGTTCTTGAATGATATCTTGGCAACACATCCTCGCAAAAAAAAACGAAAGTCTGGATCTGGAGGTCGGACTACGTCTATAATATGTTTGTTAGGTCGCTGATTCCGAATTCAAAGTCCTTTTAATCCCAGCACGTCCGATTTTAGACATAACCTCAAAAAACATAAAAAAATCCTATAATTAGACCTTAAAATGTTAAAATCAAGAATAAGTTGTACTTAGAAGTCTTTGCCACATCTCCGTTATGTTTTTGGAATCGCTAAAACCATATTCGAAGCCTATTCAGCACTATCGCTTTAAGTTCTTGACATAACCTCAAAAATAAATCTAAAAATCTACCCTAAATATGAAAATAAAGTAAAATTCTGTTCTGGAAGGCATACTACGTTTCCATTATGTATTAGAGGAGACAAAATTGAATTCCAAGTCCATTCGATCTTATTAGGTTAGTGTTTTGACATAACCTCAAAAATATCCTAAAAATCCACTACAAAATGTTAAAATAAAATAAAATTCTAACCTGAAAGCCATACCATGTTTCCCTAGTTTTTTGGACCGCTAAATCTGAATTCGAAGTTCATCACGTGTATAATAAATCTCGACAGCTGTGCTGTGTAGTTACTTCCTGAAAAGTTTGGAGTAGACGGAACTGTCAAATGAGCAGCAGAAGACTTGGCTGTACTGGATAGCACTGGAGAATATTAGACTCTACTGAAATTCACTGTACTGAACAATACTGTAATGTACTAGACAATACTGGACAATACTAAAATATACTGGGAAGTACTGGAAAGTCCCAGACAGTTTTGGACACTACTGGAAGCTTTTTTAAAAATGTCTGCTTAAATTGTAGCAGGAATCGAAAGGCAATACCACTCGTGCGTAGTGCTAAAAGAAAAATTCTCGACTGGAAGTCATACCATGTATTCTTTACATTTTTGAGGTCGCTGAAAAGGAATTTGAATCACATTAAACTTAATAACTTCTGGATTTTTACATGATCTGGGTGACATTAACTCATACGATGGTCTGATATCGAGACTTTTTTTTGTGTATCTTTGATTTATTTTCTCGAGCTGAATTAGGTGCGGAACATGTTTCCTTTCATCGCCTTGAAGCAAAACTTCTGTGTAATACATGGGACGTAAAACGGCCATTTAATGTTACGGATAATAACATTCAGAATTATAAGTTTATTTTAAAAACCAATCTTCATTTATTTCATAATAGTGTCCAGTACAGTTCAGTATTGTTCAGTATATTCAAGTACTTTCAGTACTGTTCAATATTGTAGATTTCTATCCACTATACATTCCAGTAATTTCAAAGATTGTCCAGTAAAAATGATATGTCTTTTATGCCAGAATTTTTCTTTACTTTCGAATTTCAATGTAGATTTTTAGATTTCTTTTTGAGGTTATGTCAAAAACGTGACGTAATGGAGTTTAATGACCTCCAAATCCGGATTTTGTTTCTTTTTTCCGGCTATGCTGTTAATAAAAAATATTATACATTTTGAATATTCTGGCAATGACTGAACTTAGAAATTGAATACTGCAAACATAATTTTCTTCGACTGCTAACAAATTTTAAGTATGGAAACTTAATATTAGTTATAATCGAACATTCTACATACTTTTAAAGTGTACGAACATTTATGTATACAACTGTCTTTTAATTTAAACTATAACGTACAAAATGTATAACAATTTAATATGTTTGACAGTACTTTTTAGTACTAAAATATAACGAGAATAATGTTGAAATACATATTCTTTACTAGCCCAAACACATTTGTTTTGAATGGCGTATATAAAAATATTTGAAATTAAAAAATACAAAATTACATGTAATTATTTCAAATAAATTTAAATGTTTTGAGATATCTTTTTGTATTATTTTTTATTATTTCTCATATTAGAATATGTCTGAGGTATAAATATATGTGCATAAATATATTTTATATAGAAAATATAAGTTGAAAATGTTCTTCGAAAGATAATCTAGAACATTTCTGATATAGGTCCAGTCGCAATAAAATTTTCTGGATAAAGAATATTGTTTACTTTCTTTCTCAAAGAACAAATTAATTAAAAACGTTTCCAGAAATGCACGAAAGTCAGGATAGATTGAATTTTGCAAATGGCCCTCATCGGTACGAAGTTATTCTTTTTGGAGAAAACCCACCCCATAGGAAACCTGAAACAAGAATGTAATTGGTATACAGAGTTCGTTCTCTTACTTCATGGTAACGACTGTTCGTTAACGGACACTTGTCCCGTGAAAGCACTATTCGGCGAGAGAGCTTGAAAGCTATAGACGGTATTTTGTGCCCTTTGCACTTTGCTTGGGTCTTCTTACTTTCACCCATTTTCCCCGCTTTATCAAATATGTTGTCAAATTCAGATCTGCTAAAATTAATCTGGCAGATTTTTAATCAAAAACAAAAGTACAAAAGATGATATGTGCGGAAAATAAATTCAGAAATTTCAGGAAAAAATGTAGGATTGTACATAGAACTCATTCAAATACTCCATATTTATATTGTAATTTATAGTGATTCTTTTAAAATTATTAAATTCGTATGGAGCTTACAAAAATACTACATTTCAACCAAACTTGAAATTGTGGTATTTACACTACTCACCACCAGGAGGGTCGTCTACGCCTTCCTAACAAATCCGTTATGAAAATGAGCTTTTGCTGAACGAGGAGTGAGTCTACTAATAATACCATAAAGCTTCATGAGTGGTATAACATATCATCGTATACAAACATTTGAAAAGTAACAGCAATACATTTTCCAAAAACGAACTTAGAATATGCTAAAAATCGATGGAAAAATGTAAGCCTGATTATTTATTTTTTATCTTAAATTTTCTTCCATGTTCCGAAAATTTGTCTGCTCAGAAGTTAATTTGAATTTAATTTTCTGCATTATGGTAAATTCGAATATTTTTCATTTAAAAAAAAAGTGCGCAGCGAACCTGGGAATGTTGGTATCAGAACATAAGTAACTTGGTTAGCCGTTTCCATCTCTATTACTCATCGGAAAGCAGAATAATCTTTGATTGGGTTATGGTATTAGGGTAAATATTTTATTTTATATAAATAAATATTATCAATATATATTATATGGATTAAGAAAGAATTGTTGTATGTTGTTTTTTTTTATGAAACCTACGGTGATATTTCAATCTGTTCAATAAGATTTACAGGAGTAAGGTCACATATGTACCAAAGAAATCCATTTTTGTAGCATTAAGAAGGGGACTGATAATTACATTCTTTTAATTTTAATAATTTTTTTTTAATCTTATGATGAATTTCATTTTTGAATTATTATAGGCCATAAAAGGAGTTATTAAAAACTAATCTACTAAAGACCAAAATACCGAAATATCGAATTTCGAAAAAACCAATGACTTTTTAATTTTTATCGGTCGGAGTGGAACCGTCATTTTGAATTAAATTATTCTAATTACAGATAGATTATGAGGAACCTTGGTTATCGTCTAGTTGGATATTTTAAAATCATGGTAATAAAATAAACACATTTAGGCCTTTTGGCATATGTATTTCTAGATTTAAGTATGCATTATTGTAGAGAACATTAGTTTTATATTTGCCAATAAAGGCGTTATTATATAATAAGAATAATAATACGTTACAAACCAGTAAATATCTCGGGAGAGAGAGATATTCTGAGTTGTGAAAGGGCGAGAAACTCATTTAAGTTATTAAGTCTTTCAGGTGAGTGAGGGCTGCTGATAACGCAAAGAAATAGTAAGGACGTAACATTGAGGTAGACTGGTAGGTAGGTGAAAAAATTGTTTTATTATTGTAAATTGTTCCTATTTTTTTAACAGCTCCTCGGGTGTGAGCAAGCGATCTGTCGGACAAGTGGGGAAAGAGTTTGATAGGAGAGGTGAGGTAGGAAAGTGAGCCTCTCTAGCAGCCCGATGCTCTTTTTCCTCCCGGGCAAGGTGGAGGATCCACTGTCTTCCCCCAAGACATTTTCATGTCTTAAACGTCAAAACCAGAAAAATTTCGAGGAAACCTGAAGAAAATCGACTTCGGCAAAAATGCCCCCCCAACATCTTCCTACTTAAAATCTGTAGGTCTATGCAAGCGTGAGAAATAAAATCACATGGTTAAAACTGCTTATGCTACACTGTGGAAACTTGTGTCACGTGTTTTAAGGCATGTTTCGAAGAGTCCAACTGGTCTGCACGCTGGAAGTACCCATATCTCTACCAATATGTTTCTCTCACTTCCATGAAACTATGTACCCCTTACCCTCTTATAACGCAATGCACAAAAAATCGGTCTGTGCCAGCGCCGTCGAAGAAGCCCATCTTCCAAGAGGTCATAGGCTCATACAATTTCTACGAAAAAAATTAATTCCGAAAAAATGTTTCTCCATTTCCCTAACGTCTGTGTTTATATTGAGCGTTGAAAGAAGTGGAAGAACTTCATACTCCAAACCATGAACACTGAAAATCATTTCCTTAGACCTAAAGCTTCGTTACACAATTTTGATGCTAGGACTACACGCCGCATAACAATTCTGCTCATGAATCAGCAAATTCGATGCTTCGAAGGCTAAGTCTTACGTGAATATATTAGAATTATCTTCATATCGATGCACCGATTCAGATTACGCTACCGTTTAAACTCTTCAATGGTGTTTACGATTGAAGTCCATATGCATTTATTTCCCACTATGGGTACATTCCTCATTAATGTATATGGTGACCATATATTTTTTAATGATTAAATCACCCACTAATTTGGGGAAGAAAAATAAAAGTTAGTCACAAAAACGAATCTAATTACCATGTTAATAGATGATAGTTGTGTGCATCAAATACTATATGCATATTCACCATTTCTCTGGCAAAATTTACATTTCTCCATGAGCTAGTGAAAATAAAGAAAAAACCTGTTTCTACCATACTAATGTTTATGTAATTATTTAACTTTATATGATAAATTTCCGAGCAAATTATGTGCTGATCAAATATTTTTCAAATACAAACCACCCACGACTTTGACACAGCAAAACGAAAATAAATCACAAAAAACGAATCTAATTGCCACCTTAGCAGATGACGGGTTTCGTGTCCATCAAAACCCAAGTGCACATTCGCGATTTCTCGCGCAACATTTACATTCCTCTAAGAGCTAGTGAAAATAAAGGAAAAAACCTGTTCCTACCGCTCTAATGTTTATGGATGAACACGGGCAGTTCTCACTCCCACTCGTTATATGGGGTATGTATATGCACCGCTTCGTATCACTGCATTCATCTCCTCGTTTCTCTCCATCTGCTATTCTCTTGGCGCGCATCGTGGAACGCTCTCGAATAAAGTTAACTCCGTCTTTTTAAGTGCCAAAGCCCGGCCGTAAAGTTGCAAGCACTCCAGAGCTTCACCTCGGATTTCATTCCTCGCCCGCTCTTTCGCGCGGACGAAGCTTTAATCGCGTTCGGTCTCGTCTATAAGCACCCCTACTAGCTGCATATACGCGCGTTTTGCAGAATTTATTAATTTCGAGCGTCGTGATATCCCGCGAGGGGTCCCGCTGCCAAACCCCGCACCCCGCCGCCGCCATCACACCGGGTCTCCAGAGGGATTTATTTGGTATTATCCTCCGAACAAATAGAATATTATGAATGCAAAACCGTCGAATAAAATATGCAAGGAAGAGACGACTGCCATGGCGGAAATGCTTTAGTGCTGAGACTGCAGTGATGAGAGACCTGATACTTGTTGTATTTTTTCCAAAAATAATCTTGCTTGAGGGAAAACTAATTACGGATGACATTTTCACATTTACTTCTTGCATATTGTCATTAAAATAGTTGATTTGAGGAGTTGTTCGTAAACACACTTATTTACGGATTCGGTACCTTCGAAATATGAGTAAAAAAGAATAAAAAAAAGGAGTGTAATGGCGGCAACTGTGTTGATTAGTAATGCCATTTTTAGCAGTTAAGCTTGGAGACCTCCATCAAATTCCTACAGTAATGCTATATCAACAAATCCCAATACTCTTTTATGATTAGTAGAACTTGACTAAAGAGCTTTTTTTATATTATTTTACGCCGACTTTTGTGAACCCAAATGGGACTAAATTGCGACGCGACCTACAGGTTATGAAGGTGGAATCCGAACCACCTGAGCTTTCGCGTTATTAGACACTTATAAACAAATATAGAGGTGGCCCAATGACAGGACCAAAGAGTTAGTGGATTTTTAATATTTAATAGAAAACATAATCATGGGTTTTGAGCCGTAAAAATTTGGCTCATTCAACGTTTTTTTTTTGAGTAAACTAAATAACGGTAAAGTTGAGATAATTATTTTGTTTGTAATTTATTTAATTTTTATTGTTTAATTACGTTTTGGAATGGGGATGTCTCAGAACCGACATCAGAAGATTTTTACTGCTCAAATAAAAGACCATCAAACATTCCAATTTGATGATTGCGTAGAACCAATACTTATTGGCCGCATCTGGGGTATTAGAGATATGACAAAATTAAGATGGTGGGGAAGTGTCCATTGGGTAGAGACTCCTGAAATAGACACAATTTCTGTATAGAGCAACTCAATGAAGGACATTATTCGTTAGAACTATAGGTAGGACCATAGTCGTTGCAGGCTTGTCTCCCCGCAGAATTCTACTAGCAGTACTAGTATCAATCCTAGTTATACAGAGTTGATAAGCAAACCCACGTAAAAGGAGGATGCCCACGGGTATAGGTGGTTGTATCCGCCTAGGTGTAACTGTCCAATGGAGTATGGTGATATGCAACACCTCATAACAAATTCAATTATTTTTTCAGGTGGGAAACTTTAAATAATCATTTTTAAATTCGTCGATTTTACAAAGAAAATAATCTAAGCAGAAACAGTCCGGGTCATCGTATGTTTGTATCAGATTCGCTGTTACTACTTACTTTACTGCATTTTCCTACATAAAATTCGTGATTTCATCAACGATTTTTTAAACTTTCCCACGTAATAAAAATCTTTTCCGAATTAAGTAATTTCGGGGACAAAACCACCTATAACCGTGGGCAACCTCCTTTCCTAATGCGTGTGTAACTTTCCATAAGATTTTGTTTTTTCTATAATTTCCTTCAAATCAGATTAACAATATACCATACAACAATTGCAAAATAACTGCGGAGATACAGCAAGAAGAACATCAGGTACTAAAACAACAGTTTCCGAATTTCGTACGAATTGTTATTCGTAATAGTTGTACATATGTTAATAGTGCTACAAGTAATTTCCGATTGTAATAATAACTGTACAGTTTACTATAATGCCTATTTTTGTCCATTATCCAGCCTTCAAACATTATATAGCTAGATTTCAAGAACATGTACCACAACGAATAATTACAGACACTCATTACCATTTTAGATAGATAGATAATATTTATTATTGTCATGGAACAAAAGTTCCTTAACAAAAAAGCCAAATATATACAATCATACAGTAAATGACCGAAGTAGTTAACGACGCTAATTATTAATAGAGCAAAGGGTAACAAACTTTTAATATTACGCTATAAACGCAGTTTAGATAAATTGAAAAAAAAAACAAATACATGAATACGGAGATTAGTTTAAGAATCTGAGCAACCATATCTTAAAATTATTTTAATGTAATAGGTAATAACTATCGGACATCTGTATCTGCATGGAGAGAAAGAAATTTTAGTTTCTGAATGAAAAATCGTTGTGCTTAGACTTAGTTTGAGTCCGGAAACTAAACTATTTTCAATTTGAACTAAACCGTTTCAGTTGAATGCAATATGTAAACGCTTATGTCGTTCTGTACGAATGCTTCGCATATAGACAGTTCAATCGTGGAGGGAAGGCAAAACCGAATATACTCGATATGACACACTAATTCTCATAAATCTGTACAACGTAAAATAATAAAACAAAAACTTCGACGTACCGTTCTTCCAGCAAATTGACATTGAGCCAATAATTAGAAAACCAAACCTAATCGATTTCCGAATCACATAACATTCCCAAATAACTTACTTTGAGCACAGCAACCAGCACGTTCGGTCAAGTTAATATAAACAAAAGTGTTTAGTTCGACTAACGATAATTATGGTTACAGGATGCAAATCCTTTTTTGAGTGGACAGTTCCATTACAACATATGAACTAAATTTCTAGATTATAGGGGAAGGCGGGGTATTCTTGGACACGGGGTATTGTTAGACAGCGCGATATCTTTCCCGTTTCTACCGCTAGGGGTCTCTACCGTCTACCATAGTTTCGTCTCGTCATACTCTCATTTTCAATGGTGCAGTTAACCATTTTGAGCGCGTTTGTTACCTCGCATTCACAGCCGTCCGAATTTTGTTACTTGCAAAGTGTTTTTTTGGCCCGTTGGTGTGCTTGTTTTAACATGGTTTTTCGACGAACCAAGACAAGTAACTATATGTATTACATTCTTTGAACTTTAAGCTTTCAAAGCACACTACGAGTTTTGTATGAAATGTGCATTGTGTTACTTATACGCCGACATGTTTGAAAAATAAGCGTTCGGGGTATTATTGGACATTTTTTTCGGGGAATTATTGGACACTTGATTTTTGACATTTCACAGCCTAACCTCGTGTATTTGATGCAACAATGCATTCGTTTTTTGGCCATTTGTAATCGTTTTTTGGTCCGTTTAAACTTTGTTTGACAGAATGCCACGTTATTATGCAAAAAAGAAAAAAACAATTGACTATGAAAATATTTTGAACGCGATTAAGTCGGTGAAAATGCGTAACAACTCAATACGAACAGCTGCAACGGCGCACAACATACCCAAAAGCACGTTAGCTTGGCATATTGGGAATTTCCAGAATATTGACGAATCTGGATGTCCAACTGTCCAAACGAAAGCTGTGAAAATCATTGCACCGAAAGGAAAGAAATGGGTGGGCACAGCAACATCAGCCGAGAGAGGCACAAACCTGTCTCTGGTATTGTCCGTCAGCGCAACGGGCCAGTCAATTCCGCCGATTTTCATATTTCCGCGAAAAAATATGAAAGATGTGTTCATAACGCATGCAACACAAGGTGCAGTTGGTATCTCAAATGGTTCTGGATGGATGACAGCCGATGAATTTCTCAAATACATGAAGCATTTCGTCAAACACGCCGGTGCGAATAAGGATTCACCAACTCTTGCATGAAAAATATGCCGAAGAACGAAAATCGGCGAAACACTGCCTATTGTGTCGCTTGTGATCGAGGTGTCCACTTCAGTTGTGCCAGAGCGGACCCGAACACTTTCAGATGCCATAATTGTGATCCGCAATAATTTTTTTTTTTTTATTTCAACATATTTTTTACATTCTTTTGGTCATCTTATTATGTTCTTTCAATTTTCTCAAGAAATAAACGTTTTCCAACAATAATTTGCATTTTTTTTATCAATTTACATAACTGTCCAATAATACCCCGAGATTTTTCAAAATCACAAAAACCTACTTTTTGCGCCAACTGCTACACAGGGTACAACGTTGAACAATTAGGTACAATTTCTGGTAAAAAAAAGCAAGGTTACTTATCGTACAACAAAATTAAGCTTTAAAATTTAAAAAAAAAATAATCTTTTTTAGAGTTTTTGGTGAAAACAAAAACGTGTCCAAGAATACCCCGATTTCCCCTACTTATTCTCAAACATTCTAAATGTAAGGTAATAAAATGCATTTGAGGACTATATGTTGGAACAAAAATACAAACGGTTCAAGTTTGCACAATATATGAGTTTTTTTTTTATTTCTTTTTTTCTACATACCAAACAAAATCTCTTCTAAATCTTAAATGTGTCACATGCAATTACATTAGTAATGCCATCGAAAAACTAAAATTTCAAAAGTGAACATTTTCAACTAATCTTACATTTTTCGATACACACATTTTTTATGTTTTTAATATTTATATTCACCCGTGTATACTTTACAATTCTTTTCATCCGGTACACCAGGTATGGCCAAGCTTCAAAGTCGATTACAGTGTGGTATTTCCGGCTCACGGGAAACGCGATGCTATATATCGCAAGAAAAATTTATCTTGATCGAGCAGCCGATTAAACGGAGGGTCGATGGGGGTGAAAAATCCGCATCGTTGTAACGAATCGCGACCCGCTCGATTTTTATTACGAGGCGCGCGAGGGAACGTTGACTGATATAAGCTATGCGGTTTACCTATGCATCCTCGGGTTTGATATCCTGACGCTCTCGTTTCCATGAGCAGGATGAAAAGCTCGATGATGAATCAAAACGAAAATTTGTGACATATATGTAGCGTTTCACATATTTTACAGGGCGCAGCATAAATAAAACAAGATATTTTAAAAAAATAACAATATTAATAGCAGAGTACATGAAATGTAACTGATTGTGAACAATTTAAATAAATCAACTGTAATATTTACAAAATATGAGTTAATTAGCTAATAACTTTTTGTTATATTTTCACTATCTCGAAAAATCGAAAGCCTAATTGAAAAAGTTAAAAATGTAAAAATGAATTGATATTTTCTTGATAAATTATCAATAACAATGTACATACAAATGTGCATTATTATTGTTGTTAGAATATTTTCATATTTTACAAATTTCCATGATTATCAATTACATTATTCAAATGCGTTTTATTTTAATGGCAATGAAAGTCATGTTTTGTCGTAAAGCCGATACTTAGTAAGTAAATAAAATTCATTTGAAATAGCAATTCAACATTGTCAAAAAGAAGAACATAATTTTTGCAAACTTATAAAACTGTAACAGAGGTTCGCGCTGTCATAAGTAGCAATATATGAGCTAACAAAAAGGGTTCGTAAAGAAAGTAATCACAACTGTTATGAGGACTTTTAATAAAATTTAATTGTTACAATGATGATGACAGTTAATATTTAAGCGGGAATATTAAAGGCCTAGAATGAACACTTTTATTTTATCGTGTAAAAAAAAGCAATTTAAGTAATTTTATTGGTATTCACGGGGAACGGTTGTTATGTAAAAAGTAATCATACCCACCAGTATTAAGCCATACCATTACCCTTTTATTTATAAATTGTTAGATGTCTGGTGAAGTACAAATCATGATTGTGTACAAAAAATGCTGTTTTGTAATTGTAAAATTAGTTGCCAGCAATAAAGACATCGCGAGCTAGAAAACTATGTTCGACATTAATCCAATTTGTACAAAGACTTTTAAGAGAGCTAGTTCACCGTTTCAAACAAAAATCAGAAAGATCGATAGAGATCCTTTTCTTCCTATTTTAACGAATTTAAATGGTGGCCGACTACTGTAATTTTGTAACTCTTTTTTTTCGATTTTTTTTTAACGAAAAAGATTTTTTTTTTAATTTGCTTTATCAGATAGTTTTATATAGCCCTAAGGAACAAATATCTACAATTAGAATTAATTAAACTAGTGTTGGCGTGGTGCCTCGCTCGCTCAGAAACTTCGACCCAGTAGAGAGTCGGCTATTCCTTAATACTCGTTTGTTCACTAACAGCTTTCAATTATATTATAAAATTATATTGATATTTGGGGGTCCAATCATATTTAGGTCCAAGTGGCCTCGATAGATATGTTACAACAATATAGCGTTTTTTATATGTATGAAAATTGAAAATGAACATTTTCAAAACTTCGACCCCGACAACTGGCCAGCCGAAGTATTAATAAGTAAAAGTTGCAAAACACTTACTTCCAGAACTTGTATTGTAATAGACTATTCGATGCATATTACATGTTTACAGTGTTTTACTAATTACTGTCTGTATCATTATGATCTTATATATACATGTAATTCGTCACAGATATCTTGAATGTGTCGAAAAGATCTCTGACGGATATCTTTTAGATACTATAAGACATCTTTTAGATATATGGAAATAGTTATTTTTGTATCAAGGGCGTAAAAGAACTTATGAGCCCGTAGGTGATCACCACGCCCGAGGGGCTGGCGAAGACTACCGCTGGGGGGTAGGGGGTAGAAACGTCGAAATTTGATGAAAAACTACCGGGTAATTTTTTGCCGGACAATAGTCATAAACATTTAAAACCAGTTTTTATGGCATTATCGTTGACTTTAGGAAGAAAATGCATACAACCTTTTTTGTAGAGAATCTCATGCTCTATCTTTTTTGTTTGAAACATTTTTTAATAAAATTTGTATTTTTCAAAATACTTGCAAAAAACTACGAAGTAACTTAATTGGGGCTAATTTTTTTAAGTAATGGACGGATGGATCTGCGCCAAAATCTAATCAGATCTAAGTTATGTCAAGACGCGTATTTTAAAAAAAAATTATGTTGATACGCTTATCCGTTCGCGAGTTATCGCGAGACAAAAAAACGGGACGTACGGACGTAGGTACGTACAAGATCACGGACACAAATTTTTGTATTGTTGATTTGGGTTCCTTAGGGTCTGAAACGTCGACATTTGATGAAAAACTATAGGGTAATTTTTATGCCCGAAGTGACCAAATTCAATACTTCGTCCAGACTTAGTCTGGGTCGAAGTAATATCGTATTAAACTTTTTTAGAGCATTTTCATCAATAAGATTGCTTTAATGTCCAACTACTGTCCGGTTTACCGTATTACATTTCTTTGTTGAATTCACTTTGAATATTAACGAAATAATATTTGCAGCTGTACAACCCAAAGAGCAGTACTAAAGACAGCCCTGTGGTATTATATAACATAGGTCTGCACGGATTTTTTTTTTTTTAATATCAGAGTGATTTTCGACGCATCTTTGTGTGCTGAACACGAATCTGAAGTCGAAAAATGCCTATCGCGTCATGATTTAGAGAAAAGTGGGGGTAAAGACACCAAAAAAACGCGTTTTTGAGTGTTTTTACCCCTAATTTTCTCTGAAACCTGACGTGCTACAGGTTTGAATTTGTGCTTAAATTAAAGCTTGGTTCTTCCCCTACAAAAATCATAAGATAGTTTTAACAAAAATTTCATAGTTTTGAAACAAAAATGGTTTTAACCTTGCTATTTCTAGTGATTATGATGAAAATGCAAACGAAATCGAACAACCGCTGGTATTACTAATGGCGAACAAGAAAAACCATGAAGTGATGATTTTGAGATCCTAAGTATATTTTTTTATTTTGCGGCCGCCATTTTGGATTCGCTATTTTAAATGTTGTGAAACTAACATTGGATTCGTCATCAGCGACTCAAAAAAAACCCCGAGTACTGATTTTCATGAGGTTAATTTAAATTTTTTATTTTTTACGTCCGCCATCTTGGATCCGCCATTTTGAATTTTATAAAAGCGACACTGGATTCTTAATCACCAACCTCGAACACAGTCAAGTAGTGGTTCGTATGAGCTCTGCTCAATGTAGTTAAATAATTTGCATTTTCATCATACTCACTAGGAATAGCAAGGTTAAAACCATTTTTTTGTTCAAAACTATGAAGTTTTTTTTAAAACTATCGTATATGATTTTTGTAGGAGAAGAATCTCAAGCTTTAATTTGAACACAAATTCAGATCTGTTGCACGTCAGGCTTCTGAGAAAATTAGGGGTAAAGACACCCAAAAACACGTTTTTTGGTGTTTTTGTCCCCACTTTTCTCAAAATCATGACGTGATAGACATTTTTCGTCTTCATATTCGTGTTCAGCGAACAAAAATACGTCGGAAATCACTCTGATATAAAAAAAACACACAAAAAAAAGTGAATTTTGCAGACTTGTGTAATTTATTATTTTATTACTTAGCAGTGTAACGGCGCATTTAATAAATGTGAAAAAAAAAGAACGTAAACATCAGAAAGTGTAAACATTGCGACGTTCTAATGCGAACGAACTACTGATCTCTGTTATATATAGAGATCAGTGGAACGAACGCGACGATCTTCTAAAATATCGAAGCATATATAGCCAGAAAATGCATTATACTATTGGGAAAAGTGAAATGGAAAAACCCCACGTAATAAGCAATAAACAAGATCTATTGTATAAAGAGCGTTTCGCACTGGACTACCAGCTGTGCTCATCAGCAGGCATCTGGTACCTAGCCGTTATCTGGACGCGTATATTTAATTATTTTCAAATTTTATAATTGTTTACACTATTTCTAGTTTTTTGGGGAAAATTGAACGGTACCACCCGCAAAGGTGGTAATTCCTAATCGATCGTGGATGTTTATTATTAAATTCGATAATTCATTATATTTGATGTCAATGAAAATTTACATATTTTTTCATATTACTGTTGAGGTATTAAAGAATATATTTCATTGAATAAATCTGAAATTTTTTAAGTGTTTGTAACAATACTTTCCTAATCGAGCGGTACACGCCCGGCCGTCCCTGTTATTGAAATATTATAGTAACCTAATCATGTTTTTAGACGACAAAAGATCTAATTTCAGAGTAGCGACGTAATTATATAGGTACACATCAACAACACTGCTAATGTGGCTACGAGTACATGATGTTATAGCAGCTGATGTCTCTATTTTAATGAAATCTATTTAGTTTTTAGCCTATAAAGAAATAAATGGTTTAAGTGATATGCCCAAAAATGTATGCAGAAGGGCTTTTATAAGTGTTGAATTTTGAAGTTACATAATCAGACCTGGGTATATTGTATTTATAAATTTGGAAAATGACAACCTTAGTACCGACACATGTGTGATGGACTTTTCCCGTACTGAGAAAATAAAAATATTGACGTCATCCTCACAGCATCAATATATAGATAACATATCTTTCGTACTTTCATGAATGAATTTATAGTCGTACACTTTTTACGAGTTTTGAAAATACGGTATTTCTGCTGTAATATTTGCCCATTTATTTTATGGAGTCGTGAAGAATAATTTTATTATACAGTAATGTGACGTGATATTTTAACACATACTTCAAGTGCTGTTTAAAACTAATTGCCTGCGATAAAAGTATAAAATGAAAAAATGAAAAGATAAAAAAAAACACGAAAGAGTAGAAAGAAAAGGGTACGTAGGCGATGGAAGAAAGACAAAAAGATGAATGAATCAAGACCAAAAGCGAAATAAGCATAGTGTGGTAGGAGACAGGAACGTAGACAAATTCAGCAGACCAGTGGGAAAAAGGCCAGTACAAGTACTTTTCTGATATTTTATACTTTCGAAGCACGCTCGGTGCCCAATATGTCTGCCCCGGGCAACAAGGGACTGTATCACGTCTCCGCGATTTCGTACGTTTATTACATTCGATCCCGACGTCGCATACGGCACATGTTAAATAATTTTCCGCGCATATTCACGCGCATGCAATTTGGTGCTTCTATGAATGGACAGGAATGCAAAATATGAAACATAACTTGAATCTATAGCTCTTCTAAATCGAATTGTTTATGTTAAGTTTTTCCAGATGCGACCGCCAATTTTTTGTAAAAATATCGAATTTTCTCAGTAAAGCTGTGTATTGGTAACGTGTGTAACTATGAATGATACTGAAACGCAGGATGCCAGCAGTTTTGTTTTGAAAGTGGTGCATGGCGTATTTGCATGTCAAACATCGAATTTGTACGTGATCGTTCTCGGCTATTTGTGTGCCTCGGAGAATGGTCATGACCATGCATGGTAGCATCATGGACGGATAGCATGAGATAACTCAAATTGTGGATTCCATGTTCGAAACAATATTTCAAATTACGTACGTCGACAGAGAGGTTCTGGTGGTAGGTTTGTTCAATGGATGAAAATAAAGTAGCCTAAGGATATTCCAAATCACAATTCTATCCTAATAGCTCAGATTTTATCGATTTCAGAAAAGATATTCTCAAAATTAATAATGATCGTGTATTATTTCATCTTTATGGATTATTTTAGATCGTAGTTGGATAATTGTAGGGTATAATAATAATCTAATATTTAAGAACTGGAAGACGAGGAGGGAAGGAAAAGTGAAGAATTAAGAGCGGCTTCTCTTTATTACCTTATGTGTAATCTTAATGAAAATAATTTTATGAACATTTCTCTTTTTATTTCTCTGGTGACTTTTATATTTCACTATACTACGTGGTAACTTTCGGTTGATGGTCATAAAGTAGAATTTTACAGCCTTAAATATCAAGTCCCACTATCAGTGAAACTGGTCTTTGAAACAAACAAGTGGAGGCCGTAAAACCTTATGGGCTAGGAACTAATATTATTTTTGTTCATAAGTCTCCGCGAAGTGCTTTAGGGATCCAATTCTTAAATCTTGCTCTGGGGACTTAAACTGGTTCTTAAACTACGCTCTATCCGGAAACGCATAACGAAACGATTATCTAGGATATATATGGATACGGTCCGCCCCATATTGATAGGGGCACCTTCGTTTTTTTGGATTATTGTCTTTATTATTTTAACAAATTAAGTGACACTGTTTAGGTGCATTATATGTATAATTAAATTAACTAATGTTGGCATAAGTTTAGTAAGCCTAACATGATTTATTCGTATATTTTTATAGTTTTAATGAAAAAAGCTGTGTCCCACATTAATAGGGGCACTTAAGTTGAAATTTTATCATCAAAGGACTGAAATTATTAATTGCTGATGTTGTTATCATGTTGCGTAGTTTCTTAATGCCACTTCAAACGAAAAAGCATTGACTAATTGAATTAGAAATGATTTTTACTAATAAAGAGTAAAATACGACTAATTCGGTTGTTATGTTATTAATTTCAACTTCTTTAATGTATTTTTCAATGCAAGAAATTATTTTAAAGGTGACTAATGAATTGGTAGTTCTTACTAATGAATTAGTAGTGTTTTACTCTTTATAAGTAAAACTCATTTCCAAGATGCTCCGAGTTTCTAGGGAACTACATTTAATTTCTGAAAAAATGCAAAATGTGCTTAAAGTAAAGTCTCATTACATGCAGACATGCTACACTTTTGCAAAAGAGAAGCAACACCGAATACATGAATGGTTAAAGTTACGTAAAATAAATATATTATTTCATTCTAAATAATTAGTTTTTTTAGAAATTCTAGAAGTAATTCATTTGATACCTCGGTTTTTCTGATTTTATCTGGTCTGTCTAAAAAAATGTAAATTAGCTGATCCCGGCGAAATACAAAGGTATTAGTGTGATCTTCGAAAAGAAATCAATAAGAAATTGAGATAGAATAAGTGCTTCTGATTTTTGAAAAAAGTATAGCAACTTAATAAAGTATTCTCTTAACCACTCATGGAACATTATACGTCAAATGTACAAGGCCCAACGTAACAGCAATGTAAAATATGACATAATATATAAAACGTGAGTTAGGTAATATAATAAATCGACGTCGTCTGTTCCTATAATACCATTCCCAAATCATAGGAATTCTATTTAAACTAAAAATTCTATTTAATATGATTTCTATTTGAAATTACGTGCAATACGAAGCCAAATAAAATTCTAATATTATACACTGCCAACTCGATTGCGATACCATACAACTTCAATTCAAATCTCTATGCAACATGCGTCTAATCCGAATTTCAATGTTATACAATGTCGGATTCCATCTATTGCTGTTGATAAATTAAAATTTTTCTAAGAAACCATTGGATATTATTGTTATTATAAATTATTCCCTCAATAATAAGGAAAATTTATTATGACGAGGGTTGCAACTGAAATCTGATTACTGACAGGACATAATTGTAAATCAACTTAACTTTGTTCGCACTATCAAAATATTTCAAGCTTTTCTTCCGAAAGTTCTGTCCTTTTTTAAATTTTCAAAGAACACACATTTCACACCGAATTCTCAACAGTACTCAAAATCAACTTTCTGAAATATCTGCTTACAGGTTGCTACCCCCTTTAAAAATGAAAAGGTATAGAAGAACTCTAATAAAAATACCTGATTTGTGAAATAAAATAAAAGTTACAATAACACAAAAATTAACAAAAATTACAACCAGCATATTATATTTTATTATATGATTATTTTACTTTAACTTTTTTTTATGTTATCAATTTTTATATTTCATTTAAAATATATATCGAATTATTTTTTGTTAATTTTTTATTATCCTTTATTGTTATCTCAATAAGTGTGGATTCCACTTACGAATGTGTGATCATCACTCTCAAAAAATTGATATTGTACATTAAATGTTATAAGTCAATGTTTAATAAAAAATAGAAGTATAATCTTTTAAAATTGTACGGATAGTAAATAATAAAATTATAGTCTAAAATTATAGTCAGCGTCCAAAATGTAAAATTATGATGCCATTTTTCGCATTTTTGTTCGAAAAATTATAAAAAATTGTGCTATTAAACTGCAAGTAATAAATTCACTGATTTAAAACCGTCGAATTATTGTAATGAAATTAGAAATTCTGCATAAACAATGGATTAAAATATTAAAAAGCTATATTTTATAAGAGTTACTGCTGCTTTTTTCGAAACTTGTTTCATGTGTTTCAGCATTTTTGAAACCAAAAAGACCTTTCAAATGAGCCCCAGTCGGCCGCTGTTACTACTTAAAATCTTCGACCTCCCACATGCGCTCCTTAGAGGTAGCCTCCAAACATGGTAGACTTTTTTTTAACCCTTAATTCCGACGGCTATTTTAAAAGCCTTTTCCTCCCACTACTTGGGTCAAATATGTCCTGCCGCTTGAAAATGCTTACAGTTGTGCAATTTATAAAGTACAATTTGAATTTTTTCTGGCTCAAAAATGACCCTGGAGTCGGGATTAGGGGTTAAAATCGTTTCAGGAGGTTTTCGAAATATTTGACCGTTGCGGGATCATGAGCCTTTTGGTAGTCATTTAATTTATGTAATAATACTAACTTAAGGTGGTAATAAAGTGGTTAAAATAAAGTGGTTATGTCGTTTGACATACGTGTTTAGTGAACGAGGCACCGGATAAATTCCTCAAATACTATGTACCTAACGTGGTCCGTAAAGACCATCTTAATGAAATTGAATCTTAATCATAATAACTTATGTCTTTTTTCCTTCAGATGTTTTGATTTTTTCTTTTTTTACCAGTGACAATAGTTTGATTTGATTGGCTCTGAAAAATTGTCAGAATTAGAGAAGTTGGAGAATTTCAGTTTTCTGGCCAATCGAATATGATAATGTTGTTAATATTTCCTGTCTCCGAATAAATTAGAAATTTCACGACAATCTTCATAATCTTCGTTCATAGAAATGTCCAAAATCCTCTCTTTGATATTTAGTTTTAAAAAGTTGGATTGATTTATGTTTCTGGACATTTTGGCAATTTCTTGCTGTTTGGGAGTTAGAGGGATCATCACTATTCGAAACAACTTACTTTTTCAACACATTTGAACTGGTTATAAGACAAGAATGATTTAATAGATTTTTGATGAAATAAAAGGAAATTGTGACATGAAATTGAACTGGACAAACGGGTCAGACATGTCATTGTCGTTATCAGTGACATTCGTCCCCTTTCCATTAAAATTAAACTCTTTGAGTTATTGGCGGACATAAAAGTATAATTTCATATCTGGGTAATCACCAAAAGGTGCCATTTCAATTAAACATCGGGCCACTCACAAAACTGACATTTCCAGTAAGGCACATGACATCGTCCCTCATAATCGACAGATTTTGAGTATGAATGAAATCGTAAATATTCCCTCCCTTTTCAATCCTGCCAATGAGAAATTTCGAAACAACACCAATCTTGGCTGAAAATCACAGCATATCGCAATACTTTGGTCACTGAGCGTGCTCACTTTTGCATCCAACAACGCATGTAGGTATATACGGCGAATTTTATTAATCGGACGCGTGCCTGAACTACATTCGTTACTGCGATAACGATGCCTTTGACGAGAAGCGTCATACAATGCCGACGCGTCGCAAACGAGCTGACGTTTGACGCTATTATTAAATTTAACGGCCTACGGTGGACCGACAACTATACAAGGAATTCATGTCCGAAAACCGTCCTTTGTTTGATAAATTATTCCAGCAAAGCTGCAATGCGCAGCATGTACTTTGAAAGTTTTGCCGCTCATTTTCCAGGGAGAGGGCCAATTGAGATTTCATGTAATTCCATCATCACGAATATTATTCAGCACAGTATAAAATTTTACATGGAATTTCCTATCCTAATCCAAATGCTGATTTCATTTGATGAGAACATTCCACCCATTGCTGATTTTGATGGAGTATTCCAATATGTTTAAGCAAGTTAATTCGGAGAGACTGAATTTATTTTTGTGGTCTCTCGTTAAATCAGATTTTTTTCTTCAATTTTCAAGGATAATGTGCTATGAAATATATCAAGAACATTGGTATTTTGAAGATAAAGAAATGAAATACAAGTGCAATAGTATGTTTGAATCAAATTATGTGGAATGCTACACGGAAAGGAAGAAACACGACTGAGTCCTGCCTACGCAGCACTGGTTACTGCGTGGCCGGTTCACAAATACTTTCTATTTCAACTCGCTATAACTCAGTCAATTTTGAGAATTTTGAAACGAATAAAAATGAAATTGTTCATTACAGTTTTTCAGATCTAGTGCCCTAAGAAAAAATGATATATGTTAATAAATAAAAAAGTTATCAATTTTTTAATGCAGAACTGCGAAATTTGGTATGAACAAATTTTCTGGAAAGTTTCATCTCAATTTCATTAATAGTTTTAAAATTAATGAATGTTTAAAATAGGTAGCGGCCGACGGCCAGCGCGTCATGTGTGCCACGGCGATGCGCGCAAGGCCACAGCCAACATTAAACATTCATTACTTTTAAACTATTAATGCAATGGAGATGAAACTTTCCAGAAAATTTGTTCATAACTTAATGAACAACTTTCTCGCTGAAAGTTTTCGGATGCTTGAAATTCACTCGATAAACGAAGCGCCTGAATGTATAAAAACACAAATTTCGCAGTTCTGCATTAAAAAATTAATAACTTTTTGATTTATTAAGATATATAATTTTTTTCTTTCTGCACTAGATCTGGGAAACTGTAATGAACAATTTGATTTTTTATTCGTTTCAAAATTCTTAAAATTGACTGAGTTATAGCGAGTTGAAATCAAAAGTATTTGCGAACCGGCCACGTCGTAACCAGTGCTGCGTAGACATGACTCGGTCGTGTTTCTTCCTTTCCGTGTATATGACTAGATGATGCTGGATATATTTTTCGAAAAAAAATCAATGTTAATTCAGTTTGATAGAGACTGATTACGATAATAGATTTCATGTGACTGTATATACGAATAAATCTGCTGTTTGTATGTTTAATCCCATTTTAACCCTTAGTTCCAACGGTTATTTTAAGGCCTTTTCTTCCCACTACCTGGATCAAATATGTCCTGGAGTCGGGATTAAAGGTTAAGTAAGTACTGAAGTTTCTAATAGTTGTCGCATCGTTAAAGCCTTTGAATGTCCCCACTTTTTCAATGACATTGGGATTCTTTTAATGCCTAAAGTATTTCTGAAATTATTAAACTTGATAGATCATACTACAGTACATCGTAACCATACATGCATGTACGGATATTAGTGAAATGAGTGATTATATTTTAGATGGCATGTAATCGAAAACTTCATAATCTCATACTTGACCGTTTCCATCATTACCACATCACGTTTCAGCATCTTCTGTATTGTTGATATTGTACATGTTCTTTGTTTGAGAAAAATAAAATTAATAGATATGACAACAGTCAATACAAACAATTTGAATTTTATAGGAAATAGAAAAAGGTTGTCGAATCAGAAGCACCACTATAACTCCACTGACACGCTAGATATTTTTCATTAACACTACACGGAGAAAAATAATCAGCAAAATCAGCCGAAAAATTCGCAGATTCTACCAATTTTATCCTATAGGGACAGCTGTTGGAATTCCGTTAGGGATAGCCGATAATTTCAGCTAAATTTACTGAAAAAGTCCGCAAATTTAACGGAACAAATCTGCTAATGTAGCGGAAATTTAGAGCTAAGCGCGAATTGAGTAGGGTTAAGGCTACATTAGCGGAATCAAAACAGCAAAAATTGCATATATTTTCGGCAATTCCAGCCGAAAATTTTAGCTGATATGAATCAGCTAATCCAGCGGAGTCATTTTTCTCCGTGTATGTATGATATCACTATTATTTGATATAAAAATTGCACTAACCATTGGGGTCGAAGTTTTAAACCTACTTTACAGCTTGATGGAGAGAACATTTGTAGGGCGTGGCAATTATAAAATAGAATGTAACTGACTAAATTAGCTGATACGTTAACCCTACACTAAAGTAGGATATCCTGGATAAAAATTTTAAGTCTACCTTCATCCTTCATAGTTCTAGAAAACGTATGGAGGTGGTGAGGTCTTAAAATAGAATAAATCTTTATATATTAGCCCCTACATTAATGCTTCATATTGGAACAAATTTCCTTGCGTTAAAGTAGGATACGTAATGTATGTATAATTATATCTGTTTTGACGCGATATATATTTTTTCTGTGTAGGATTTAGATATTTCTATCAGTGATTAAGAGACATCTAAAGTAAAATGTGAATTAATAATTATTGAAAACTTTATTAAAAATCGGGTTTTCATACTATAATTTTCCACATTTCACAGGAATGCAGAAAAAATGTCAAAGCAATCGGTTTTTTTTGCGTAATACACTGCAGGAATTCTTGTAACTTGTGACGAGTCTACGATAACAGAATTACTAAAAGTAAATATGCAATGAAATATAAAATTTAAAACTAAAATGATTTACAATTAATATATTTATTTAAAATCGAATTTTACATTACAATTTAAGGAAATGTAAGCCTACATTAGAATTATTATACATTTATTACTGCACATGACCAGGAATTGTTATGCATGAAAGAAATTAAATTTAATCAACTTATATTGCGATATTGTTAAAATAACATTTTCTCAGCTTTGATGTACCTATGTAGGTCGTGGAAATGAACTACAATTTTAAATTAAAAATTTGTTCTCTATGCCAAAACGAAATATATAATTAACTGTTTTGATGCAGTAGACGTAAAACGCCTATTTCACGCCTCCTGCGGCATTATAGTTATTTTTGTAACAAGCGTGTAAAATGGAGTTTTACGCCTCGACAATAGAATCCGAGAGACGGCAAAGCCGGGTAAAATTCTACGCCTGAGATTCAAACACTGGTTTTTGACGCAGTAGGCGTAAAATATTTTATGTCTCGATTTACGTATAAAATAACTTTTACGCCCGTAAATGCGGGCGTAAAATGACAATTTTACGCCGACTTCATAAAAAAAAAAAATTAAGATACTTAATGTACCTAATTGTATTATGAATTTAAATTATGTCAAAAAGTGCACCTTTTACAGTATTACTCCATGGAAAGAACATATGTACATAATATAATAATTTTAATATACATTAACAGAGTTTCCATCTGCAGCGTTAAAGTAGTATTAAAAAATAGAAATGTTTACAATTGCACGTGTGGACCGTACCAAAGTAGTGGCTAATTTTACTTTTGAAAAAAAAAATTAAATGTAGTACACAGAGGTAAGAAGTGGAGTTACAATATTACTAGGAGACTAAATAGAGAATGTAAAGGATAACGAGTCTTAATGTAGACACTACAATTCTTAACCACCTTCAAATTAAACTTAAAATTTCGACTCGGGTACCAGTAATAAAGTTAAAACTGATCTCTCTGAGGAAACCTTGACTCCTATATCTACTGGCGTTGTTTCAACATGTGTAACATTACAAAGTAAACATTCAAAGTAAGAATGTCACTAATCACAAATAAATTTATCCGAAAAATCATTTAACGAATAAGTTTTACGTTTGTATCTAGTATGGGATTTAAATAATTTTTAAGGCGGTGTTTTCATGAAGTCATATATATTTTCCCTTAGTTCGACTCGGATGTAAGGTTCGCAAATGTTGGCGAGAGTTTGCCACGAGGAGACGATAAAAGAAGCTTCTTAACTCCGCACCAAGATGATAGAAGAAAAATATTAGGTCGAAAATTATGAAAAACACGGGAATGACAAATGTCACGAGGTTTACCAACGAGGACTACTTTCTTATGTTTACATACGGGATATTTGCTTCAATGGAAGAGGATCGTTTGAATATTTTGAAGAAAGCCTTTTCTTAATGCATTAAATAAAAGCATGTCTTAAAGTATGTTAGTAGTTGCCGTTTCTGTATACAAAATTATTAATATATAACTTGTGTTTTGTGTCTTCGATACTTCATTTTCTATATTTTGAAAAAAACTGCTTCATTTTTTTTTTAACTAATCCCTAAATCTGTTGAATTATTATCTGCACCTGGAAGTATGCAATCAATATAAATTATGACAGATTTTGTTCATAATTTTATGAAATAATTTCTATGAATATACAGCAATTGAATCAGCCGAAATCTATAATGGATAACAAAGAAGAACATTCATCACGTAATAAAATTCGTGATTTTTTTTATTGATGCGTAGAAGCCAATTTATTATAAAAGCCGACCATCAGACAGACACTTTAACTAAATGTAGCCCAACATCGTTTATGGATTAGTGCGGCGCTTAATGCTCCTCCAGGTTGCAGGACTATTCACCAAAATCAAATTCGACATTCCAACATTTAATACAATCTTTGACAGACTCACGTTAAAAATATATAATAACAATTCATCTTTATTGGCACAAAGCCTTACATAATTGCCTCTTCGAACCAAAAGGCGAGCCACAGCTAAAGCTGCTTTATAGATTGACCGGAAAGATATAAGAACATAATAGTAATATTGAGTAATAATATTGGGTTGATTATTTATAACAATTATATTACAGAATTAAATAAAAACTGACAATTTTTATCAGGAATATAAATAATGTCAGGACTATAAATTAGAAGGTATTTACAAATAAATAATGAAACATTTTCATTGCTATCATATATTGGTGTTATATATGAAATCATATCGTTTGGTTTCGAGATACACAATCTATTGTGATAACCAGATTTCAAAAATGAACACCAAATTTATATTTTTCAAAATATTTTGGAAAAATCCTAACTTTTCAATATGTTCTCCTCTTTCTCTACATTATAGGTAGGGGTAAACAACAAACAAATTTTCTGCAGCTCTAAAATTTAACTGAAAATGATTCCGATAATCAGAAAGAGGATCATACTGAAGAAAAAATTGTTCTTACAAGTCGGTATGCTCGAAATGACCACCTGTGGAATTATTTCTTTGATTTCATGAAATTCATTATTTGCAATCCATAGTTTATGATTTAAGAATACAATATCAAATATCCAATATCCCCATATTTACTGTTCTTTGTTATCAAATAAATAAAAAATTAATCATATAGCGATTTCAGGAATTGTTTATAGCGAACATGACAATATAAAATAGATTAATTATTATGAAATGTTAGACATGAAATGTAATGCATCGTTTTTGTCCATCTTTTATAGTGCTCAATTCTCACAGTATAGAAGTAGAGAAAATTAGTAATCCATATGTTATGCATTTCTTTATATTTTCATAACCTTGTGGTAGTTGTCACATCTTTTTAAGTGAAATTTCACGCTACAGAAACAGTGCTTATACAACTTTTCTGTTTTGTGTAAATATTCTCAACAATTTCTGAACATATTTTTAATCCACATAATCAGAATCTATAATTTTATATATATATATATTAAATTGAAAAGAGCACTAGAAGCCGTATTCCACGATCTCCATAGCCAACTATAATAATATTCTAACCAAGAAAGCAGAATAAATATGGAATTATGAAATTCATAAATTTAAAGTACACGATTTCGTAAGCAAGAAATATAAAGATTACATCAAATTTTTGTTTTTACTGCATATGTCAATCGATAAGTGCTTCCATGAGACCTAAAATATAGCTAATTAAGGCTTGACCAGGAGGTCTGATCAGGCTTTAATCAAATGCAATGTCATTATCAAAGCCCGATGTATATTAACGTAACCTTATAAGGATCGTAGTAATATCTGCTATAGGTTAGTTATTAATGACCTGACCTTAAATAGAGAATATACTAGTAATATCATAGCTGGAACGTATATAGAAGACGTTGTTGTTACTACACTATGCAGTTATGATTGTAAGTTTTCTTATACTATTTAGCAAAACCTTCTAATAAACATTTATATTCGATCGACATAAGACGCTTAATATTGGTTTTCTTAGACACCAGTTAACTAAATTTCCTACACAATGTTTCTACCCAACCAAAATTTAATGGTGTTGGATTTCTTCGTTTTTCAAAATTCTTCTTCAGTGTGCCTTCTAGTACAACACTGACATAAAAGTATAGCTATGAGGTTCAGAAGTAAGTCAGTTTTTCTCTCACATAGCCCTGACAAATATCACCGTCCTGCTCATAGTATAATTTCTGATCCTCACAAATATACTGTAATGTCTGTGAATTATATATTTTTTTTTAACTTTAGGCAATCCAAACGACAACATTGGGGTAATATGTAGTGAATTTATTATGCTCAAATTTTCAAGATTTGTATAAAATAGTTGTATTAGAAACTCGAACAAATTCACAAAAGACTTAATATCAAACTTAATATTACACAGATTCTGATCGTTAAAAGTTTGGAAGTTAGACCTCAATCATGTGAAGGTCAGCTTCATTGATATCACTGAAAAACGCGCAGTAAATTATGATCTCTATTAAATGTTGAATCATCGGAATAATTTCCGATGTAATTTCGCATTACTTAGCGCCATTTATGAATAACCACTTCCGGTTGGGAACGTTCCTATTGTATCGGTCGTGCCAGGACCAGGCTGGAACTGTATTAAACCGCACCCTTCACGCAAAACAGCGGGGGGTAATAACATCGAAATTCCTCCTAATTGATCTCCAATTAAATCAATATTGCCGCATTCGCATGAATAGAGCCGCCAATACACTTGTTCCAAATTGTATTTGCTTAAACAACAGTTGCTCCAGTGACGTCGGGAGCGAAGCAATCAAACTTGTACAAAGTACTCGCGCCGTTACGGCAGTCGGCACCACCACCCGCCGCTCCAGTCAATATTGCCGTAGCGATGCCGATATATGTAGCGAGGTAATTACTCCAAATCCCGTTACTTCGGAAAAAGAGTGTCATCCCGACAGATTCCTGGCTGCCAACTGTAAAAGTAGAGGCGCCTTTAAGCTTGTTATGGCGGAGTTGATGTAAACTGCCCGATTCACTAAGTTTCTCCCGTTCGAAGAACTTTGCGCGGGACTGCGTTTGCAGACATCTTCTTACGAGATTCCTCTTTTTCCAACAGGTTCCGGAAACTTTTCCTATCTCGACTACAGCTCGTGTTCCCTCGATGACGTCATATCTCAGGTAAAAGGAGATAATGTCATGGAATCGATCAGATTTTCTTTAAGTGCAGCCAATGTATAAGATAAAAAGTTGAAAAAGCAATAAAGAAAACAAAATCATTTGAAAAAATTAATCGTATTTTGTCAATTTTGTTTCATTCAGCTTCGCTCTCCTCGAAACTCCATTGTGGCGCAGAGGTAAATGAGACCATCTCAGACGCACACCTTGTCGAACTAAAATATCTCACATATACAGTTGGACATAAAAAAAAAAAATAAGATAGAACTTCCTTCTTTGAAGACGGTTAAAAATATGGATGTTTTCTTGATAAGCTAATTACGACATCGACAAGTTTTCGATTTGAGTATTTCTAATATAAAAGAAACAAACTTACCCGGGTAGAAATTTTGACACGGTCCTGATCAGGTCCAGCTCAAACTGCTTGAAAATATTTCAGGCCCTCATCAGGCTATACTATCAGGAGCTGATCAAGAACGATTTTATTGGTCCAGCACGAATTAGACATCTCGATATCCGACCTTGATCAGGGGCTTGATAAGAGCTTGATCAGGGCTTTATAATGGCCCGGAAGGTTCGTTTAATTAATAATTAAATAAAATTAATATCATACAACTATATGAGTCACTTTGACACACACTATATTTACCAATATTATTATATATTATTATTAATCCACACATATTTTGCATTTGATAAACTGTCATTCGAATGATTATATTAATTTTTATTACCAAATTTAATTTTTATACATTTTTAAGTTTTAAGTTATTTATATTTTAATTATATTTTTTTAAAGCAGCCGATTCTCATAAGATTTGGTCCATAAAATTCGAATCTGACTTCAGAACTACTAGATTGGGACTTGTTGTGAGGAATTTGGTTTATAAAGCTTAAAAATCGCATGTTAACGAGCGTAAGACAATGAAATAAACATGCCGCATAGGATGCAATTAATTCTCAAGCATTGTTTTTTGAGACCAAAAAACAAAAATCTATGTATTAAATACGCATTTTAGATGAAAACAACAGTTTTTGTATCCGAGGGTGCCACAATGCTTTTTAAAGCTTTCATGTGCATTTTCTCAAGGATGAGGTTGAAACGACTAATAAAATGTGAAAGTTTTATCATTTTTCGTTTCCTCATATTTCATCCGTCATTTTTATATTTTAATATTTGTTTTTGAAATTCATAAGTAGCAGCTACAGTGACCACGATTGCTCATTCAATATGTAACGTTTCCAAAGAACATTCAATTTATTTTTAATATACATTTTTATTGCCATTATTTTGATTTTTTTAACTACTTAGTTTCCGGACACATTGTGTCTCCATGTCTATAAAAAGGTTATATCAATATTATTTGAAATATTACCGTAACAATTCTGTACACTTGCGCTGATAACGTGTAAGAAAGTTCCGAAAAGTTTAGTGGAAAAGTTTTTTTTAACCAAAACCGCCATCTTTCAATATTAGAGTTGAATGAAAATCCGCTTTTGAGTCATGACCAATTAAAAAATCAGAAAATAATACATTCAACTATTTCCTCAAATTATTGTTACTATTATAGGATGTGGTAACAGTTATTGTTTTATTATATTAATAAAAATAAGTTATTTACATACGAATAGAATACATAATAATGCTTTCAAACATTATGCATATGTTATTGACAGTTTTAGATTGTAAAATTAATTTAATTCATTACACTTTCACTTATTAAAATACATTTCAGGAACGACAATAAATTGTAAGACGGAATAGAAAATAAATTCTATTTGTCTCGTCTTTAGTTTAAAATCTTAAATATATATGTTTCATCTAGGCGTCTATATTTCATTAATTTAATATGATAACGACCAGAATAAAATGATTTCGTAAATATGTAAATATTCCTGATTGGCTCGTTATGAAGATTCGACAGCAGAATAGTTAATGAACTTATTCCTACATTATCCATTTAGCCATAAATCTTTGACTTCTATACGGAATGACGTATTTTTAGGAGATTGCGAATTAAAGTGCCTTGTATTTATTGATAAAATTTCACTTTTATTTTTTGTTATAATCGTGTAAAATGATAAATATAATTCTTGGTAAAGTTTTTAGCATATATGTAATTTAGGTGGATTTAAAATGATGTCTATAATTAGTTAGTAGCTACAGCTGGATTTAAGGTAAGTATCTACTTGTTCGCAATAGCGACACCAAGTCTATGTGTCCAGCGGGAAGAAAATTTACATATTTTTCAGTTAATTAAAAACACACACAAATTGGTTGGAATAACCATGTTGGTTTTAGGTTACAATACAGCGAATTACAACCGACACGTTTTTCTTATTTTTAATCTTGGAATGAAGCCCAATCTGGATTCAAATATATTTGAATTATTTATAAATTTTGTCTCTTTGTAACCGAAAACATAAATGTATGAGAATGTAATTAATCATTTCCAAAGAAAAATAACTTAAATTTATAATTTTTTAAATTTATTTCTAAAGTGATATAAAATTAAACACATATGGAGATGTAAACGATGTAAAATATGATATAAATGTATAGAAAATTTAGTACGAATTATTATGTAGATTTCAAAAATGTTACTAAAATTTAGTCTTCGACGCTATGAAAGTCTTACATTAAGACACTTATTTTTAGAGTTTATAACGTAACATCCGTGTAATTGTTAGTTTACAACTTAAGGCGTTAACTGGTTTTAGTTTACAACTAAATAGAATTTGACGTAATCCGGTTTTAACTTTTACAAGTAAACAGGCAACAAGGACCTATCATTACTCTAACTTAATGTACAAAGTTACAAAAATAGTATACACATTAATGCACTTATATTAGCTATTTTGCATCCGAATGTATGTAAATAAATGAAATGTAACCAGCATAAAAAGAAATGTTTCTAAAAGATTTATTGTGTTAAGCATAGCAACTTCGGGCCAATTTGGCTGAAATCCGAAAACCATAGAAATCATAAAAAGTTAAAATTTTAAATAAATTTAATTTAATATTTTTACACACAAAAAGGGACCACAAAGGAAAATTATTGCATTCAGAAATAAATAAGTTAACAATTATAATTCTGTTATTGTCAGCATAACCAAGTAATGGAGATATCAGTCCGAATAATAAAAACTTTTATTTTTCGGATTTGAAAGTACTTTTCGGAAACAGCATTTTAAAAAGTTACTACATTTAAAGTTACATATAGGCCATCCAATCGCATATTGGTTCTGGGCAGCTTTCAATCTAAACCCAATTCAATTAGTTGAGATGTTCAATTTTTATTCCGTCATTATCACGAATACAACCATTACTTTGATTACTTCCTTGGCCGTTAGTGTGACCGTTGAAAATCAAGATTTTCTATTCATTCTTAAATAAGTAAATGTGTCTATTGTCAACATAAGGTGTGTTAAATACATCAAAGCAATTCATGTATCGAAGAAATGGAATGTTTTTTTTAATATTATATTTATTTTGGGAACAAGAATCTAATTTTCATCTCATCGAACAATATGTCAGAGAATTTCTAAGAATTTTGAAGAGAAAATTTATAACCACCATTAAATAATATTTAAATATTTGTAAACAAGTAGCGTCTGTAAGCCCAAGACGTTTTTTGGCAGTTAGCGAACGTTTTACTGAAAAACAAATTTTCTTGCTTTGAAAGTTGGCGCACTGAAATCAGAAGTGAATTTTATCTTGTTTTGAGACGTTTTATTGGATTCGTGATATTTTGCAAAGCCATTGAAAAAATAAATTGATATGTCAATGCATACATTGCACGTTGCGAAAAACCCTGCCTTGTTCTTATGATATCATCGTAAAAATTGGAATTGTTTTTTTAAAGTGAATTTATTCTCATATATAAACATTTGATAATATTCGTACGGATATCTTTTTGCGTCTGTTAATGACTTTCAAATATTTCTACTTAAACTTCATATTAATTATTTTTGGCATCCTATAATGAAGAGTCATCCACTGTCAGTACATGTGAATAATGATCTTCTCCAACCTGTTTGGGTATTTCCAATTTTTTAAAGAGATACCACTTGCAGAGCACATTTCATTTGAATAAAAAAAAATTATATTTTAATACTTATAATTTTTCAGAAGTTATACATATAATATGTTTTGTAAGCAAATTGAATGAAAGTATCCAAAGGTGACAAAGTGGATAATTCAGTTGATTAATTTTTTTATTGTTAATGAAGTTTACATAGAAGTGATCAATTTGAATCTTAAACACACTTCCACACTGCCATACAAGGCTCAATTGAAAAAATTACTCCATTAGACGTGTGAAGTTTATAGATGAAACTAATATCCAAGTTAAGGGTGGGTAATACTTCAGTCGACACTAAAAGTAGTAAAATTACATGATTTTTTCTTTGATATAGCAGAATAAATTATAAATATTTTGTTATTTATGAGCTCACACATGTGTATACGTACACGCACTATAATAAATTAACTCATAACTGCCTCTACAATGACGCTGAAATACAAGGCGGGTACAAAATCGTGAAAAACGTGAAGCGGGCGCAAAATCGCGAAAAGCGCCCGCGGGGCCCCAGAAGACACACGCACTAAATGCCTTTCATGTCGCACGCTTTACCGGCATATATCAGCGTAATTTTTTTGCAGGAATTTTATGCATAGCACAACTTGTGACACAAATAGTTAAAAATTGAAACCCGTAAACAAACAAAAGAAAATAAATTATAAAATTCAAACTATAAATATTAAGATAATTGTAAAATAATGTTTAATATTGAATTACATTCACTTAAAATGTTGATATACCTCAAAGAAAGTATGATTTCAGGCTTGTTGAAAATTAAATCATGCCCTTTTATTACTGGAAATACCATATTGTAAAATATCTCCTGAAACTTTACCTATATATATTTAACCGTATCCAGTCGAATCATACTAAAACGTGATAGAAGTTCCTCTACGTCATGCAATCTCCCTATACAAGCTCGAGTGTAAACCGGAACAATATTCTTCAAGATGAAATAGCGTATTTTAAAAAACGTTCGCAACACAAGCATATCTGTTTTCTAGTAATTCTTTTTACAAGAAATCGCGTGATACGAACCAACCAGTGTGAAAATGATCAGGTGCTTTTTCGAAAAAAAAAAACATACCGGTGAAGCGTTGAAGGGTGGAAGGCGAACTCCGAGACAAATACGAGGATTGAGTGCACACCATAATTCTTTCTATTCCGAGAGTGGGTCTTGGTGTATACGAAGGAAGGCGGAGAAATGGAGTGGAGGTTAAACTGGAAGGGTGTTCTTGCCTCCAAGATAAGAGGAAGAGAGAAGGAACGAAGACGATGCTCCGATATGCGAAAAACTGAAGTGCCAGAACGACATAGCGGAAGTTTATTTGTCTGCGCCTTTGGGACCGATGGCAAACTTTTAAACGATCTGCAGGACATGTTTACTGCGCGATTTATTATATCCCGAGGTGACACAGGGCGAGAATCTTCCTTTTTTTAACCATTGAGGCAGTAACATATCTGTCGCAAGCCGAGGCTATTCACGTAACCATCATTACTTTCAGCTGTCGAGAAGTTTTTAATTACAAAACAAGAGTGTAGAGAATGCAAGTTTTTAAGTTGCATTAGTTAGTGGAACCCAGCAGTAATTCATAATATAAGTCTTGCCTTTGAATTGTTTGTCGAGGAATATGGCTTGAAGTGACATGTTTCATTTCAGAGGTTTTTGCTTACATTGATAGATTTTGCTTTAAGAAGCTATTTTTCACGTCTTCTTCAATTTTCCTCCTATCTCTATTGCGCTGTTTTCTGCTACGTACGTGTCAGAGGTTTTAGAGCGCATTTCAGGCGTTCGTAATAAATTTACCTAATTGAAACATAACTTCTTTCGTCGACGACTCGAAAGTCGTTTGGTTTTAATTTTATTTGTTAGCTCTTGGCTCACACCCAGAAAATAAATAGTATTAAATAGTACTCATAGTTATTCCCAATGAACGATAAGTGGTATCTAACACCAGTACATTGCCTTGTAAACTACTAAAAATGGCATAATTTGATGTGCCAACATCAAAATGCAACACATATGCCAACAAAGATGATTAATATTTAATTCTAACCTAAAATATATCTAATGCTACGAAATGAATCATTCCCGATAATATTTACCACTCCGAATTATAAGAATACTGAATTTTAAAATACTGATTTGAAAAAGTTTTCGAGTGGTGACGTAAAGTTCACTATTAACCATTACCATCCCGAAATGAGAAAGCAGTTACGTCAATTTCAGCTCAGAGTCTCCAGACAAAATTTTAAAATTTGAGAAAGATATCTTCCCTACGATTTTCAAGCGTGCTTTATTCATTCCCGCTAAGAAAATAGCAAACAAAGGGGTTTTTAAGTAAAAATTCTGCATATTAAAATAAAAATGGCATGATCCTAAGGGCTTTGTTTAAACTTTTCATGATTTACTCCACTGAAACGGGTGAATCAATGAAATGTATACATAAAAAGTAATCCCTATTATTGAACATTGAACAACATGTAAGTAGAATTTTTATTAGAAACAATGATACAATTTCAAAACAAAGTTACATGGATAAATAACACGCGATGAACCGAGCGATGACTGACTGCCATATTGTATCCCTAATAATTGGTAAACCTTTGGGTGAGCTTCATGTTCGAAACGAAAATCATAATATCTCACGTATTTTCGATGTATTTTTGCTTTCTAGAAACCTGTTGGAGGATTCGCACGTTAATAAAAATTCCATCTGTGACAAAAAAAAAGGTTTTTCAAACAAAAATTTGCACTAATCTCTGAATTATGCAGACAAGTTTCTGACTTCAGGGGTACAAATTGAAAAATGCAATTCCATCTTTTGGATCAGCATAAGGCATTTTTATTAATTAATATTTACGTGGCAAGTGTGATTAACGCAAATACCATTAATGTAAGAAACCATATTTAATTTTTTTTCTGGGTGGCCAAGCCTTAAGTTTTCCTCATTTAAATTAACTATTTTAATGATATAAGAGATACACTTAAGCAGTTAATTTATTATGATTTTACTCTGTTTTAAAGAAGTATGTGAATTAGTTGCTTTAATGTTTTAAAATAATCAAAGCAACTAGAATTTGGACGATGGCAACGATTGACAACAGTTGCAGTTTTTAAGTAAAATTTTGATTGAATAAATGAATAAAAACATATTTAGATAGTTAACATAGTATACTTGTGTCATATTTCTGCTTATTACTATTGTCCCACTTGGGATAAATACTACTTGAATAAATAATATTCACGTGAAAAATATTATCAACTCTACCAAATTTAAAATATTGTTAATATCGTTCCCGCACTTCATTCCCTCGTGAAAATTTCCTTGGAAATAATTTCCCGAACAAAATTTCCCCGGAAAAAATTGCTTACGCGGAAAAATGTATAGGTAAAAATGACAATAGTTGCAGAACTGTCAGAACTCCGTCTTCCTTTTTTCTCCGACATGGGGAGGGGGGGGGGGAGGGGAAGTTCTTTTAGTTATTTAGTTATTGTTACGAAACAAAAAAGGTGAAAATTCTTGGTGGCCATGGCAGCAGCAGAACCGAATTGACGGGCTACGGGCTAGAAGGAGATACACGTGGTTTATTCCGGAGACATTTATTCCTGGGAAATTTTTTGCCGGGGGAATTCTGACATGGAAATTATATCTGGGAAATTTTTTTCAAAGAAATTTAGTTTATTTATTCTTTAGTTATTATTTTATAATATTCCATAATTCGCTTCGCTAATTAGGACTTAGTACCAGAATTAGATAAATTGGAAGAGGATTAATAACTTAATTCTTTTTCTTAGTTCCATATTTTATGTTTTCTTTTTGAATTTTTTGTTACTTTTTTAAATTTGTATTTATTTTATTTTTTCGATTTTTTAATGTTATTTAAGAAATGAGAAATTTTAACCACATATTGTTTTTATTATTAGCCATTTGTATAAAAATCAATTGAAAAAAAACCTACGAAATTAATGGACAATAACAGTAATTTATAATTTTTGTGTGCCAGTTTTACAACATTCAGACAAATCTGACCATCTGTAGAGTCTTAAAAATAAATTGTAAAATAATTGTTCATCACTGTGTGAATCAAATTTTGTACCCTAGTTGCGAGAGTAAAATATGACAGTTTTCTAACCTTTGGAGTTGTAAATGTGAGATACCATGTAAAAAAAATTTATATGGATTATACACAAATTATGCATGATCATCTGTACATGATTAGTGCATAGGCTTAGTAAAGAAATGAACATGCATAAACTATGTATACACTATACAAAATTATTTATTATGATTGTAAACGATTTCTATCATATGTGTAAACGTTTACTCTCTAAATCGATTAACCGATACCCACGGGGCTGCTTATAAAAAAATGTATAAATAAATCACGCGAATATATATTTGAGCAATTCTCTAAAAGGAATTTGTTGATGTTTTGCATATTTCTGAAATTAATTTGGATTGTTAAGTTCTTTTCTAACGGCGAAGTAGTGTTACGTCTTAAATATACATATAAGAACAACCACAAACGCTTACCAATTACACGGTTTCTACTTAAGAAATAACTGCACGTACCTCTGCGTCTAACATCTTAATAGGATAATGTACTTGAAAAGAGAAATGATTAATATTGCCTTAATAAATAAACGTCAATATTAAACGAACAAAGCAATTCTAATATTCGCAATTCACATTTAAGAAAGATATTAAATTTAATGCTATACAAATTTCCGTCATCAATCACGTTATTTACTTTCTGCAGTGCATTATGCATGCCTACGCGTACATCGATTATTTCCTGCTTTTTGATTGACAATACAGAAAATAAAGGTTACGATATTGAACCTGTCAGAATCAATGAAAATGTCTTTAATCGTGGGAGGATAGATTTTGACAAATGTTCTGCGTAGGATTTATGTAATCTTAGTGACTGAAAATGAAGAATTCATCTAACGAATTGCATGAAATCAAATACAAATATTCATATTACTTTTATAGATAAGACTAATTACAATACCAATTAATTTATTTATTACATATAAATATACTCATTATAAAATTAATTTATTATTGTGAATTTATTTAGGAACAAAAAGAAAATTTATTTCGAAATTATAATTGACCCGGAACCATAATGCACATCTGTTGGCGTTATCATTATTTCTACTTCTATATTTTTTTACAGTCACCATAAATTTTTATTGTTTGCAAAAGTATGTTTCTTTTCTCATATACTTGCTATTTTTCTTTCTACCTTATCCAATTTTTACTACAGTACTAAATCTTCTACTTCCACCACTAGACTTGGATTTTCTATGCACGAGTTTCGTGTATTTCATCTTATCGTACCTATGAAAGGCATATATCTCTGGCATCTTTGTAAATTCTATTCTTCTTTATATCTTCTTGAGCTAAACGTGTTATTCTGAAACTTTGTTTTTAGGATATATCAAAAGTCTAAAGAAAATTTGTATAATTTAACAAAATAGTTTAGAAAGACAATTTTTTAAACTCAACTGAATAATATTTTTATGGCATACTTTGAATTTAAAAACGATATTTTACTATAAATATTTTAGTTAAATTTATAAAACATGCTGCTTTAACTTAGATTTAATTTACAGAAATTGATTTGTTTCAAATTGTCATATACGTTAATTTTTTATGACATATATATATATATAGGCTATCAGCTTCGTTGCAGTTTGACCATTATCTACATTGCAGTTGCTAATTAAAACATGAAGTATAAATTTTGTTTGTTATATTGCAAACTCTCTGTTCATATATCTCATATATCGTACATATATCTCATTCGTTACGGTCGTGTTTTTCTATTCTCCGATTTTTGGTCTTCTTAAATTCCGTTTCCATCGATTTGAACCCAAAAAGGTGTCAAATAAAAGCGCGATAACGTTTTTATGGATTTGGTGTTAGTGAAAAGTGATTTTTCGATTTACAAATTGTGTTATCGAAGAATAAATTTTTCGATTTCATCGTTTGCTAAAATCGCAGAGACCACGTTGCCATAAATTGGATTATTTGACTGTTTACGCAGGCGTGTGACTCGTATACATATGACAGCAGTTCATATGCGATAGTGCTCCGTTTGTTGGTTGTGGTGGGAAAACAAATCTTCAAGTTGATATTATCAAAGTGCGAAAACTTAACTAGCCCCACTGCTCTTTGGCTGCGCAAAGCAGTAACGCGTACGGTTCACGGACCTCTCTCTTTAGTTTCTCAGTCTTCTTAGATATTATTTTTCACGCATACTGCGCTTGCCGTATCATTAATAGCCGTAATTATTAAGAGTGTGCGTGAATATTGGTCTATACTATTGCAGTTGTGTGTACGTGTAAATCTTATAGCTATCTTTGACTATATATCGACTAACTTTTCAGTTTAATTTATTCTGATCTTTCTTTATTTTACTCTTATTTTTTCACTGAACTTAATTAAAATGATGAGAAATGATGAAACGTGTGGAACATGCAAAAAGGTTTTCAGTGGTAAATCAAGGCCAATTGAATGCCAAAATTGTCTTAAACCTCATCATACAAATTGTACGAAGAATTTCATCACTGTCAAGAACACTGTTGGCGCTACTACAAAAATTTATGAGAAATGTAGAGAATTATTGGGAACAACAGTTCAAGAAGTGAGCTCTCGCTATAACTCTGTTACATCAGAAATTGGTCAACCTGATCTCTTAAATTTGAATCTTCCATTCTTCAATCCCATAGTGGAGACCTCCGGGACTTCATTGGAAGCAGCATCTGCGATACCAACCCTTGATCCAGTCTCTAATATGATTTTAAAGAAACTTGAAGGCCTTGCTAGCGATGTTAATGGTCTTACGACAAATATTGGTACACTTCAAACGAACACTTTCGCTTGGACCAGTTGCCATCATTGATAAATCGAGTTGATGTAGTTGAGGAAGAAATTAAATCGCTTAAAACAAATCAGCAGTCTCTGCGTGACTTGGTAAACAGTCAAGTTTCCCAGGACACGACTGTCGACCATGCTATGACCGAAAAGGTAAAAAAACTAGAAGAGCAAAATAAAAAACTTTCCTCCATGATCTCTAAGCTCAATACAAGTCGTCACTCTCCTGGTTCTAACATAGTTATCAGTGGTATTAACTACGGGAAAGCTACTGACTACGAGAAAATCGCTTTCGCAGTTCTAAATGCGGTTCGACCTTCAATTATACCACATGATATAATTTCTGCCAGACAATTAATATCTAAAAAAGCAGGCAATTCCTTAGAAAAATCATCGATCACCGACACAACTCTACAAGTAGCTGATGGAAGTATGGGTCATAGTTCATCGATGAATGTAAATTTTGGTACAATGAAGAAAATAAGGTCTCCTTCTATTTTAGTAACTCTAAACTCGCTGGCTCTTGCTCAGTCTATTATTCAGGCCAAAATCAAAATGAGAAAGCTCCACTCTTCTAGTCTGGATGAAAATATACTTACCCAAGCTGGTTGTACTTTACCATTAACACCTACTCTCATCAACATAAATAAATTTCTTGAAGGGGCCGAGTGGGAGCTCAAGAAAGAAGTCTTGCAGAAGTCTAAGCAAGATGAAAACAAGTTTACGTTTTTTACAAGAAATGGACCAATCTTTGTTAAACGCAAGAAAGAAGATATACCACTTCTCATCACTACGAAGGAGAATCTCAATTCTTTTTTATGTTAGACATAAGTGATCTCAAAACTGCCTCGCGAGTTCTCATTAATCATAAATCACATCATTCTCATATCTCATCTACATCACATCATTCCATTTCACTATCACCTCCTCTATCTCATCTTCAGCCCTCTTCTTCTACTCTATCTCATTCTAACCAATCTCAAGATCTACATTCTGCGTATAAAAAGAAAAGAACAGAAGATAACTGTATAGTTTGTCAGATTAACGTTAATTCCCTTAGAGCCCGAATTGAGATGATTAAATTTTACTTAGCCGACAAACCGCACTTTCACGTAATAGCTGTGACTGAAACTAAATTGGATAAACATATCGACACATCTCTGGTAAGTCTTTCAAATTATACTCTCCTTAGACATGATCTAATATGATGCCGTAATATTCATGGCGGCGGGGTTGCACTCTTTATTCACAATTCTCTCTTTTCTAAAGTTCTGTGTTTATCAAACACAGTATGGCGGGGACAGCCTGGTTTTCCAGAGTACATTTTTTGTGAAGTGTCTTTTGCAGGCGGAAATCCTATCTTTGTAGCTGTAGTCTATAGACCTCCGCATGCTCCTTTTACCAAAGATAATGACTTCATTGACAAGCTATTGAGCTGTATGCACTGTTACTCTTCCAAAGTTATACTTGGTGATTTCAATGCAAATCAGCTATCAAACTCTGAAGATGCTCGGTTTATTAGAAACTTTATTGACGAAAACTCCTTGCAACTCATTCCACATGGAGCAACATTTCATACAAAGTCATCACATTCCTGGCTCGATTTATGTATAGTGGACTCTCAAGACACGGTGACTGGACATTCTACGACAGATACTATCAACAAATACGTTACGAGATTCTCTAAAACTGAAGTGCCCTTTTCTGATGGACATGACCTTATAGCTGCTACTCTTTCTATACCGGTACCGATAGTTGATCAGAAATCTTTTTCCTTTCGCGACTATAAGAACTTAAATTTAGCAGGTTTTCTTAGCTATTTAAATGCTTGTGACTGGACTCTACTTGATGACATAAAATCTTTAGATGCTTCCCTAGACTTGCTATATTCAAATTTACATAAAGCTATTGAACTTTTTATTCCACTCAAAACAATAAATGCATCAAAAAATAAGCATCCCTGGTTCACATCTTTCCATCGAAATTTAATCACTGATAGAGACAGACTGTACAGGCGATTTCGACGCACAAGACACCCCTTTGACCTGCATAACTACAGACATGCTAGAGATACTGCTCATTCAGCCATTGAGTCTGCTCGCCTTGATTACTATTATGATAGACTGTCTGACTTGACTGATCCGTCACAGCTATGGAAAGAACTCAAACATCTAGGTATTTGTTCAAGTGCGGATGATATGCCTGATCAGTTTACGGTGGAACAACTAAACGAATATTTCACAAAGGTATCTTTCGACCCCTATACCCCTTCTGTCTCCGATTACCTTTCGTCACTCTTACATAATAGACCAAATCAGAAATTCGAGTTGAAAAATATTTCAATTCTAGATATTTCACTCGCAATAAAGAGTCTTGGATCTCAGGCTACAGGTATTGACTCCGTTCCACAGTGCGTCGTTCAGGCTGCTCTGCCAGAAATCGGAAAATATTTGTGTAACATCTTCAACTCTTCTATAAACCAGTCTTACTTTCCTGCAATATGGAAAAAATCGCTCGTCAAGTCCCTAAACAAGGTTACAGTCCCTACATGTCTTGGCGACTACAGACCGATCTCTCTCCTATGCTTTCTCTCTAAAGAACTAGAGAAACTAGTCTGTCATCAGTTCTCAGATTTTATTGAATCAAATGGACTTATGGACGAATATCAGTCCGGTTTTCGTTCTGGTTATAGCACTCAAACTGCCCTTATTAAGCTAACCGATGACATCAGAAAAGGCATTGATCGAAGTAGAGTGACATTTCTCCTGTTGTTTGATTTTAGTAAAGCCTTTGATAAGGTTTGTCATGTCACTCTTCTTCGAAAACTGGCAACACTGGGACTATCAAACAATGCTTTGCATTGGTTTGGTTCGTATCTCTCGGGTAGAACCCAGGCAGTGATAGGAAAGGATGGAACCAAATCCAATTTCAGAGAACTAAATACAGGTGTTCCACAAGGCTCGGTACTTGGCCCATTACTATTTGCTGTCTATATAAATGACATAGCTTTAGGTCTAGATAGTGAAATTAAACACGTTATATTTGCTGACGATCTACAAATATACGCGCATTGTCATATTAATGATATAAATGAGACAAAAACCAAATTAAGCGTCGCTTCTGCTCGTATTATAAGTTGGGCCACACGCAACAATCTATCTCTAAATATCTCTAAAACAAAAGCTATATTTTTCGGGTCAAACGCTTATGTTCGTGAACTATCTCGCGGGACAAATAGTTTCATCGAAATTAATAACACCAAGGTATTTTTTGGGTCCTCTGTGCGCAGTCTGGGAGTTATACTAGACTCTGAACTTACGTGGAAGGAACATGTCAAGATGACATGCAAAAAGATTAATTTTTTAATGTACCGTCTACGTTTTTTCAGACGAAGTACAAATTTCCCCCTGCGTAAGCATCTTGTTTGAAATGCTGCTGTTTCCCCTTGTTGACTACTGTTCTGTGTTATTTACGAACATGTCTGGGGAGCAGGAATTAAAACTTGAACGTAAAGTTAATGATGGAATTAGATACGTATATGGTTTAAACAAATTTGAACACGTAACATCCTACAGGAAGAAACTAGGGTGGATGACTGTGGGAATGCGCAGATGTCATTTTGCAGCCTGCCTTACCCACAAAATATTGGGTACAATGACGCCTAATTACCTATCTAGATTCTTTACGGCTTATATCTCAAATAGACCAGTAAGAGGCAATGTAAAACCTCTGGCCATTCCCAAATTCAACACGGAATCTTTAAGATTTTCATTTCATATCGTTGCATCTTACATTTGGAATTTCATGCCATCCTCACTTCGTACTTCATCATCATTCACCATCTTCAAAAAGAAATCTTTTTCATTTTTCGCGAATCTTGACGGCAGATTAAAACTAAAAGACTTTTTAAACAAAAACTAAATGCTAAATCAAGCTTAATTTTTCTTAACGTCTGTATTTATATTCTCTTTGTCAAATACTGATCACATAACTATGTAATACTATAAGAATATTCTTATAGGTATATATTGTACAACAAAATGTACAGAAATAAATATCTATCTATCTATCTATCTATCATTATTTTTTTTTTTTTGTGTAGCACTCCAGAAGGAACCATGAAAGATGAGGAAATACCACAATTTTTACTCTCTGGGATCTTTGAGATAAATGCAATAATTTTAAAAAAGGGAAGGTTGAAACAAACGCATAAATGATGAGACCAACAAGAATACACTTACTGCATAAGATCATGATGAATTCCTTAAAAAATCTAACTCTATAGCATCTTCTTGTGGATTTAAATATAAGACATTTGAAACGAAATCCTAAAATAATAATAAACTACTTTCCTCTGCAGAATCCATGACGATTTTTGATTGTATGTTTGATATCAATTATTCCAACAGGATAGTAAATTTCAACATTAGTTTTGCCTCCGTTGATAAAAATGGGGATAATAAAAAGTTCATACCATCTTGATCATGGAAAAAAAACTTCATGTAAAGAAGTATTAAAAAGATAACACAGTGGATTCAACTGAGAAGGCAAGCAGTTTTTTAAAATAGAAGGAATATTATCACATCATTATGGATACGACGATTTCATATTACAAATTTCATCCTGTATCTCACTGACAGATCGAATAATTTTGAAAAAATTTGCAAGTTTATGAATAATTGTTTATGATGTGCCTGAATCTTTTGTATTACAATCTTTTTTTCGAGTTTTTCTTTGGGACCAATACATATGTTATTTCAAATATTTTCAACATTTAAACAATTTTCCAGAATATGTTTTTCCAGAATATATTTTCCACAATATGTTTTTCCAGAATATATTTTCCAGAACCAATGCCTTCATTAGTTAACTAGGTACTATTTACCAAAGTTCAAGAATTTGTTAAGAAAGTAAAGTGTGAATGTAGAGTTTTTCTAACCGTTTTGCTTAGCTGAATAAATATTTTTCATTCACTACAAATTGCGTTTTATTTGTATAATTCTAACTTTTACCACTTTCCGAATACTTTTCGACGGTGCTATAAGTATAATTTTATACGTGGCGTTATTCAGTGAAATAAACGTTTAGCAAAATTTAATAAAATAGCACTCCTGTAAAATTAACAGAATTAAAATTTTACAAATAATTATGCAGTTTTGTAGTAACATTATTATACAATTTTAAATAGTAGGTAATACTCCATTAAACGTTAATGAAATTATTTCCAATAATCTTGACCTCCAATGATCATTGATTATTATGAATAAGATGATGTTTGATGACTAACTTAGGCTAGTGATGGCATTGTTATACACGTAATTTGTCATCTGACAATAAGCAGTCATCATCCATCATCGTATGTCACGTTCATCATTCTCATTTGATATTTAATTGACTTTACCATTTTCAATAAGTATAATCTCTATTAAAGCATTATATAAATTAAGAATAAAATGTAAAATAAAATAATATATCACATTTTATGTTAATTATTAAATATACATTAGAGTCCAAAATGTTGGTCCTAAATGTATATATATATATCGCATTGTTCGTAACTAAATTTATTATTGTATAAAAAATACAATTCATATCCATTATATTTGAAATATTCCTAAATACTCAGTATTTTGTAATACTACGTAGTATTACTGTACAGTCCAGGTTACAATTAGTTGGATTTAAAATTTTCATTTGGTACACTTTTAAGCAGATATAATTCGGAAATGATGTAAACAAACATATGTATTTTGCCTCTATGTTTATAATAGGACATAAAAAAATGAGCAGAAACTGTATTCATTTCTCACTACGGAAAATCAAATGCCAGGAAACCTAGATGCATCAGATTTGCAATTGAATATAAAGTGGACGATACTTTGCTAAATAATTTTTGCACCTTATTATTTTCGTTATTAGCGTATTTGGGTGGCAATTGGAAGATCCGGGGTTAAGTTGCCAGCATGGCGTGTTAAATCTCTTGAGCTTATCCAAACATTTTGTGGCACGCGATAGTTAAGTGGTAAACTAATCGTTCTTTCGGTCGAGAGTTCGAGTCTTCGTATGGCATATTGGAAATCCAAACAAAAAGAAAAATTAATTATTTATCTAATAATGTATTACGATATGTTTGTATTCGAGATGCTTGCTTTGTTCGCTGTTTATATTATGAAATTTAATTCGGCGATCAATTTATTAACCGAGTCTTTCTCACAACAGCGTAGACAATCAGTTCTCTCGTAATCTTTGTAAAGGAAACATCTCCTAAGAAATTAAAGATCTGTAGATTCAGTGTAGTGTATTAAACCCTTTCTAAATTACAATATGGCAACTTTTTCTGTTTAGTTCCATAGTTTATAATTCAGGAAACCTTGTCGGATAAAGATGCGAATTTGGGACTGTTACCGACACATCGTAAATATTATCGAGAATGAAAGTAGGACAAAATTATGCCCTGAAATCCTTTACAAAAATCATGAACATGTTCGGTTCTCGGAAAGTGTTTGAAGCAGAGAGCTAAGGTTTATTAAAAAATGAAATAAATTCAAAATATTATGTGAAATTACTGTATAGATTTCTGAGAAATGAAGTCCACTAATTAAAGAATGCAAACAATCTTCCAACGAAATCGATCATACATAACAGCAATAACTTTCAAAACCAGCACTCTCACATTTTAAAGTTAAAAGCATGTACAAAATTCTATAAATTCGAAGTAGAAATTGCATGGTCCCATAAAACTAATTAATGCTGGTTCTTATTGCTGCAATAACAATTGCAGCAAGCACGAAATTTTTGAACTTACGATCCTCGAACTACTTGTGTGCGCTGATTTAATTTCACATTTGTTAAAATTCTCGAATTACAAGATGACCGCACTTTCGCAGTCCGGTTAATTAAGTGCGTAAAATTTTCTTAAAGTATGCATTTTAAAAAAAGTGGTAACTGCTGCACCAGCCGCGAAGTCGTAACGGGGTTGGTGTAAGTGAGCCTGTAGGGATGAGAGAACGTTATCACGCATCCTGCGGGACCTATTCATCTTGCCTCTTTGCCGCCGCCACCTATTCCTCCCTCTGATAAGAGGAAAACCCTGGAAACGGCTCGAGGCAAATCTTTCGTATAACAACCGGAAATAATCGAGAGACTCTTGCCAACCTTTTACGAGCGGTTTTCCGCCAAAAACCACCCGCCACTTTTGGCGGCAATGGACATGTCGAGAGAACTCACGAGCCATGGCTTATCCTCATCAAGACTGCAATTATCATTTCGACAGTATCCTTAGTTTTTACCATGTCTACGATTTGTTCGCACCTTAGGCAATATTTTCCGCTGATTGTCTGGTTTTTGATGATTTTGTGGTTGTGGGTTGATATTTTAAATGTTTTGGTAGGTATTATCGTCCACATCATGTTATGGTATTGTGTAAAAAATTATTCCTTTTATCAGAAGAAATTTGGAATTAATCTATAATATAAATTAAGAATAATTTAGATGAACAAACTGAATCTGGTGTCGCGAACCTTTAATATTTTGAATAGTTTTCAGCTATTGCTTTCCCACTTTACGATTTTCCCACAAACACCACATAATTTGTTATGTTGTACAAATCACTAAATCTCTTCGTTAATAAATTTTTGTATTTTGTATCGCATTAAGTGCTTGAATGAGCGCAGGCTTATCAAATTCTTCTAAACATGTATAAATCGCGTATTACAGCAAAAATCGACTATGGATCAATAATTTATAATTCGCCCAACCCCCAGATTCTAAGAAAAATAAATTGTTTTAATATCAAAGCTTCTTGAACGCTATTAAAAATTGATTAATATCGATATAAGCTAAAAATATAATTTGTTTATTGGATATGATCCATTGTTTATTTCTATTGTAGCGCTATTTTAACAGCAAGATCTTGGTAATAAATAACAAAGAAACAGAAAATGTATGCTAAATTGATAGGTAATAATTGTTACAGTTCATTTGAATACTTAATGGTCTTATTTTAGGTCATCAATTACAATAATACATATATGTAATAACTTTTGAGAAATGTTAGTGCAAGTTTTAATGATCACGGTATAAAAATCTTTCATCGAAATGCACAGAATGTTAAAAAACGACTTGGATAAACTTCCGAAAACGCCCCCCAACCGATTTTAATGTACATTGGTATACTTACGTATTTCGGGGTGCTGATTGCGGAAATGATAATGAAAATTGGCGCAAATGTTATTTTCATGGTGAAAACCTAACATAATTTATGGTTCTTTGCAATTATCTCATAAAATTCTCAAAATTTCGAAAAATTCTTCCAATAAAAGTTGTAGATTTGATCGAAATACACATTTTATATTGTATGCATATTCCCGCCAAAATCGATAATTTTTTAGAAAAATCAAAAAAACTACAAAACACAATTAAGGTCAAAATTCGTATAGTGAAATAGTGGAAGCAGAGAAATGTCACGGCTCCCGTTAACACGAAGTTGTCTTAGGTGCTTGTGACGGTGGCATAATAATGCCTAAAAGCATATGCGTGCCCTTAAACTAACCTAACCTAACCAGTCAGAACTCTGCCTAGCCGTAACAATGCCTAAAATCATATGCGTGCCCTAAAATTATCCTAACGTAACCAGTCAGAACTCTACCTAGCCCTAATAATGCGTAAAAGCATATGGGTGCCCAAGAAAACTAGCCTAACCTATCCAGTCACAAGTCTGCCTAGCCCTAATAATGCATAAAAGCATATGGGTGCCTTAAAACTAACCTAACCTAACCAGTCACTACTCTGTCTAGCCATAACAATGCCTAAAAGCATATGCGTGCCCAAAAACTAACCTAACCTAACCAGTCAGAACTCTGCCTAGCCCTAATAATGCATAAAAGCATATGGGTGCCTTAAAACTAACCTAACCTAACCAGTCACTACTCTGTCTAGCCATAACAACGCCTAAAAGCATATGCGTGTCCTAAAACTAACCTAACCTAACCAGTCAGAACTTTACCTATCCCTGACAATTCCTAAAAGCATATGCGTATCGCTACATGGAATTCATGTTATAATTGATCGTTTTTGTATAATTGATTGATTAGTTTTTTCGATTTTTCTCAAAAACTATCGATTTTGGCGGGAAAATGCATACAACATAAAATGTGTATTTCGATTAAATCTACAACATTTATTGAAAGAATTTTTCGAAATTTCGAGAATTTTATGAGATAATTGCAAAAAACCATAAGTTATGGTGGTTTTTTAAGGTTTTCACCATGAAAATAAAATTTGCGCCAATTTTCATTATCATTTCCGTAATCAGCACCCCGAAATACGTAAGTATACCAATGTACATTAAAATCGGTTGGGGGCGTTTTTGGAAGTACACCCTTTTTTTGTCACGGCAACACGATACAACTACATTTTACAGTAATCGCGAAAAATATTTAATTATAGTAAAAATTGCCAAAAGTTCCTATTAATTTAAAACCCGATTGCATTGTCAGAAATTATATCATTATATGTGCGAATAATTCTCGTGGAATCTGTGTACCTAATGCCGAAAAGAGTAATAATTAATTTACCGATTTCGCTACTGAAAATTTAGTAGCATAGGCTACTATGTCAATTCGTAAAATATCCTGCTTTACTTAGTGAAATAGTAGCTCTTACTACTCCGTGGGTAATTGAGTAATATTCTTGCTTAAATGAATAAAGTAATTATGTACTCAACGCGAATGGAATATATTTGCATCACCTAGTAGATACAGAAGACAGAATACGGGGATGAATAGTGTGGTGTAATGAATAGACTACAGTCCTTTAAATTACATGAAGTTATTTTTGCATTTCAACAATACTGATTACCATCCATGCTTAAAATATAAATAAATTGTGAATTAATCGTATTTATCATTTTTAATCCTTTAATATCCGATCTATTTCAATCGTAAAATTTAAACGTAGGTTTTTAGTGTTCCAATGACATGTGGTTAATTAAAAAGAGTTTATTTGCATTGCGAAGAATTTTATGTAATATAATAGACACATACTCTAATCCTTTTGCAATGAAATTTTAGAGTGCATGTCTTATTAGCTGACAAATAACATCTACATATATTTAATAATTTCAACGAATTTGTTATTGATTCAGTCGTAATTTTTTTTTTTAACTTTTTTCAATTAGGCACGATTATTTGAATTTGTAGAAGCGATAGTTTCTGATAATCGTGGTTAAACTACAACCGAGAGCCTTCACTCACTTACTTATATCTACTAATTGCACGTCTTTAATTTTTTTCTTATCATAGACCCGATTACGCAACTCATTTTTATGCCATCATCTAAAAATGAATCATGAACATTTTCATCCGGAGCATAAAATATTGTTATAGAAGTAAAATTTAAAGATGTGATCTTTTTCTTATGGGTTTGAAAACGCATAATATATGTTTTGCAATACGGAATAGTAAACATTAATCATATCTGCATTTATTAACCCCTTCGCTGCGAGGAAAAAATTTTGAAATGTGGGTCAAAAAATTACAAATTCAAAATTTTAAGCTACCAAAATTTGTGAGATTGGGTACACTTGGGTTTTCGGAATCGCTGATTACGAATATGAAGTCCATTTTTAAAAATTCCAAATGGCGGATCCAATATGGCGAACCCATTCTTTTGAAATCCTTGGATTGTGTTGAAACCACGTGTTGAAATTGTTTCAAAAATAAGTTTATTTAACATTTCATGTCCTGAGTTACGATAATATATTCACATTCACAGAGAATTTAATAAACTATCATACATTACATTTTTTTTATGTTTTTAACACTAGATGTGTAAAATAAGAGCAACTACCCGAAATAGAAACAAGATTTTTGAATACTCCCCATTCAGAGAACGTAATTTGCACAAGTCATAGTAAGAAGAATGTATGTGTGATGTAAATCTACTTGTTTTTTGTACTTTTTATCAATTTTTTTGAATGTACATCTATAAAGGTACCTCACACTGGAATCTCACTTTAGAATGTACGTCTATAGACGTATCCTACATACTCAAGGGGTTAAAGTATTGTATGATATTATCCTGTGCAGTCGCTTAATACATCTTATATAACACAATAATTCAGTACTTTTTGACAATTGATTATACCATAAAATTTGTTTTAGATTAATTAAAGCCATTGATTTATTTAAAGAAATCTATTTAAATTTTATATAAATAAATTATGCCAAGCAGTGCTTACAGCAGTGCACTTTAACCAATTTTTTTAGTTAGGTATATTCTTTTTAAGCTCTCTGTTCGTTTGAGTGCGTTATTCGACTAAAAGGGATATGTTTGGTCAAGATCGAGGTTTTCGTGACGCAAGTAATGTTTTGAAAAAAAAACGAACAGTTTTTATGCCTGCTTTGAACGAATGGCTGCTCTTTGAAAGGTGAACAGAACACTTATCAAGCCAAGTATCCACCGAATCTCGATTTAACACGAAAATGCTTTGCGCAAGCTGAGTCTGTTCACAGCGTGCTTAAATAAAAGTATGCATTTTCAGATCACAAAACTAATAGTAGAATATTCTTAAAAAATAAAATAGTCTATAAAGATTTATTTTCTTTTTTAACTTAATGTTTTCATGTCAGTTTCGGCGATTTTTTTGCCTTTCTGTTTTGTCATTTTTAATTTTATACCGTTTTTGTATTTTCACATTTTTCTTTCATCTTTTATTTAAAATTTTTCTGATTTTATCATTTTCTTTTTTCTCTGCTCTATTACTTGCTTATTTCTGCATACGTGTTGTTCGCGAGTTTAATTTGAACATTTTAAATGTAGGTTATGTCACAAATAAGTCAGAATGTAAATAAATATGCCACAGACACTAAACCTAGCTTCGAACAACTAAATAACTACTTTATTAATAAACACGAAGGACATCAAATATCTGGATATTTCTTTCCACATCATTAAGAAAATATAAAAGCAAGGAAATACATAAACAGCATGAAAAATAATGGTTTTGAGTTTCTGAATCTTCAACGCCAAGGAGATGATAATTATTTCGTATTAAAAATCAATAATATGGTAAAGGAAACTGAATTTTTAGCATCGCATAAATATTAATTCATTTATTTAAAATCGTTGCAATTTTTTCATATTTCGAATTTTATTGTTTATGACACAATATTGTACAAGAATTCTCTATTAATTTAGTTTAATCTTTATTAGTTTACTTTTATAAAAAACATTTACTCTTTAAGCATATTGTATAATAAAACTCACAATAATTATACTAAAGAAAATTAAAAGGCAATAGGACAAAAGGGCAAAAGCAATAATTTATCAATTTTCCAGTCCTTTCAAAATGTGCAAATTACTATCTGTGTAGATTTTTTCCAATTTTCATAATATTATTCATACATCATCTATGAAAGGCCAACGTTAAACTTTAAGCTCTTTAAATTAATTAATTTAAAAAAATGTTAGTTGAAAAAACTATGTAAATTACCCAAAGTTAATACAGCAGAGTTAATAGTGCGAATAGAAAGTTGGTAAAATATCCCTTTCCGAGTTACATACTTTTTTTCCCTCACAGCCTTTTGCATAATGAAGAGCACTTTAGCGTCTATAACCATCAAAATAAATTAATAGGGAAAAAAGCTTTAGAAAGAGTACTTTTAGCATTTGATATTACAAGAATACAATTTGAATGCTAACTAAATGACAATTTTTTAGATGTACATCTCATGATCATTATTATCTTCACCTCCTTATAACTCGTACTGACACTCTGGTTCGTTTTATAAATAACGTTTATCCTTATATTAACTAACTTTTCTAACTTTTCTAACATTACCTGCAGTTTATAGACTTGTGATTTTCTTGTCAATTACTATCCAACCTTACTAACGAATTAATACTTTCCCCTTCCTTTTTCTGTAACTTATTGTTTCGTAAACGAATGAGTTTTTTTAATGTCTCATTTTGCATATTTACGGCACCTATTCATGTAATGTACAAAGGTAGTTTGATACCTACTATCTTACCGTCTCTCTGCATAATGCTCATTCACAGTGAAACTAATATAATGCTCATTGAAAATTGAGTTTCCGAAAATACTACTTCAGAATTCCCGTTCATAAACTGATATTTCGATAAAGTAAAAAATCTTTCGATTTCACATTGTTATTTAATGAATTAAAGCAATAAATTATTCGAATTTAAAAATAATAATGTCGCTTCAATAAAAATATAATCTTACAGCTCCACATACAGTCTACCAATGCTCGTAGTCGAAGGAAACACTAATTAAAAATATATTATTGCTATTAATGAATAAAAATAAACAAATAACAAAAACTATTCGTTCAAATCTGTATGTGTAATGCTGCCACTAATCGCATTAAATTACGAAAGCAAAACATAAAAACATCCGTCTAATTATACATTATAAATAATGTTGTCATTTAATTTTGTAAATTAAATTTTATATTCGATGCAAAGATGCTGTGAATCTTCTACTGTATTTATATTTTTTGTATGGTAATATGTTAATATCTACGGTTTAGTACACCTGGATATCGAAAACTACATACTGAACGGTGCGTATACAATTTTGCAAGGACAGGTTTTCCGGGAAATTGAGAAGTTTCAAAATTATTTTTACAACAACCTTTTGTCTAATAAAATCACTATGCATATAGGTTTGTATTCCAGTAGATCGCAATCTTATTGAACTAATCTAGAACTACAGTGATGTGAGCCAGGACTAATAAGAAATAAAAAAATTAGATTAATATACCTAGCTACCTAAATATAAGCTAAAAATAAAATAATTACTCCAACCATTTATCGTCAAGATCTCAGAGCACCAAGCCGATTAGTTGGGGCTATCAATTTATTTATTATCGCAACCCAGTCGTTTTTCCGTGCCGTAAAAAATATTTATTGATAAAATCGGAAAAAACCAATGGCAGTCAAATTACAATATTCAATTTTTTGAAATTCAAAAAGGAGGCATATTCTAATATGGTCGAGCAAAATGCAAAAACTCTATGGTTTCATTCAAAATTGATTTACAGCTTTTATCAGGGTTTCTTCGGGTGCCTGTTATATGTAGTTGTAGAATTGTGTCTTTCTTTACAATTTTTTAAGTAACTGTTATTATTAATATCATTTGACATCATTTTCCATTCCAATTTTTCATATATTCATCTAAACATTTAATTCGTTGAAGCATTTGCATGAAAATTAGCCGCAGGGTCCTCCAGTAATGTGCCCCATGAGGCACATTACTAAATATCAAGTTATAACTCCTGGTAATGGCCGCGAATCGAACGACAGATTGAGGTTTTTTTATTAAATTTAAAGGGCCTAATAAAAATGAAAAATAACAGTATATTTAAGGATACGCATGGGTCGAGAAGAGATGACAGTTCATGAATCTTGATCTTAAAAGTTAGATACAGAAACCGTTATCTTGATTTCGAAATTTCGAGATTCTCGTAGGTTTATTTTCGATCTCGTCATTATTATAAAGCGTAACAAAAGTTTTAAAAAAAAGGCGTGAAAAATTGAACCCTTTTGTGGCTCCAAAAAGCAAACACTATATGTAGCTAATTACGAAAGCAATCGTTTAAAAAATTTTTCCATTTTCTTTATATTATAAGTTTGTAAAATACATTTAGATTCATTTGATTGAGAAACAAGAGTGATATACATGTAGTTAAACAATTACAAAAAAAACTAACATGGATATGTATGACGATATTAAATATAACTTTATTCGATTATTTATTAAGCTTCGCTGAAAGGTAAAGATGTTTAGATTTACCAGTATACTGAGCAGACTACCATTTCTTGAATTTTCACTAAAATACAATTATATATATTGGAAATGAAAATTTTTTGAAAAACTTACCCCTGGCATCTCCCAAAAAGTCGACTTGGGCCGAAATGGCGCCCAAGACTGCGTAGCAGCCGATCAGCAACAAGGAAACTCTGAAAACAATTGTTTCGTTATTACTCGTTCCTGGCGCCGGCATTTCTTGTAAAAGCGAAATTGGCCGGAACTAATTAGCAGAAGGTTTCGAAGCAGACCCAAATTAGGGATAGAAAAGTCGGAAAAGAATGAGACAATGGAGTTTTGGATGGAAAGAGAAGGCGAAAGCCACTCCACGCGGAAGCGAAGAATAGCGTTACTGCTAAAAGCGGAGCCGATTAAGGAAAACGTAGCGTGGAATAAGGCACGGGACGCGAATAAGACGATGCTCTTAAAAGTACGTGACGTTGCGACGCTTTTCTGATCCTGTACGGATGTCCGAAACATTCCTAAAGTTCAACGACCGTGAAGTCTATATTTGCTCAATTTGCTCTATTCTATGATGTTATTAACTTATAACCACTTTGGATGTCTTCTTTCGATCCAACTATTATACATATAAACTATTCTTACAAATTTCGGGTTTTAGTATAAAAAAAATTACGTAGAGTAAGATCCAATGGAATTGGCAGTAATCCCAATCATACAGCTAATTTGTAGAAACATAATAACGGAAATATACTAAAAATGTAATCTTAAATACTATTTATGTAAATTAGAAAAAATTAAAGTAAAATCGGAACAATATTTTGGTAGGTCAACTATCAATTATATATCTGCAGTACTTTATAGTCCTATTTATGAGGACATGGCATTTTGAAATACATTCCCCAATTTCACAAAAATTTTCTTTCCCATACAACCAGAATAGGCTCCCGTTCTGAGGAGGACATGACGTCCGTCCTGAGATGTCTTAAGGAGCTCTCAAGAACATCCAAATATCTGCTTTTCCCATTCTCAGGGCATCCTTGGAACATCTTGTCGGAATTATTTCAGGATATTAAGGACGTTCTGTGAACATTTCTATCAGGAGAAGTAATGTTATCAAAACATCTTTCATCTAACTCAGAATATTCTCAGGAGCTTCTCCCAAACAGCACAATCAGTCCCGGCATGTCCTGAGGAACTCCTGAGGACGTCCTAATGTCCGCTGGAAATCTTGAGTCGGGCTCGTGTTGTATGGGCTCAGGACCTCTACATGTCCTCTTCTTTACCCTGAACCTTCTTCCTCTGTACATCATCTGAACATCTCGATTGGAATAACAAAAAATTGTATTTTGCGCTGTATTTTCAATTTCTCTGACACTCACACGCGCGCCCAATCATAACATTTTTTTATTATACTTCTGCAGATAGACATTCTTAATATATAAGTATTCGGATTGGTTTTCACACGGACTTCTTTGGCGGGGGAACAAAGTTCCGAAAATCAAAACCTCGAAAGGCTAAAATTTCGATATTGCGTGAGTCCAAGGTATTTCAATTTGCTTCTTTTTTCAAAATTTTCAAAGACAAATTGAAGAAAATCACGCTGGAGCCATGCTATATCGAAATTTTGGCTTTTCGGTGTGTTGATTTTCGGAACTTTGTTCTCCGGCTACTTCTTTCTCCATTTTTAAAATGTTTCGATATACTTTATTTCAAGTAATTAATTTTCCTTAATTCCCTAAAGTTCATAGAACCTACAGAAATGAGAACCTTTCCCTAATTTTTTCCATAATCTCTCCCTTGCGATTCGGAGGATGCTTAGTTTGAGCTGCAATTGCACTAACGATTTCTCTTTTATTTTAAGTTCCTCCACTGCAACGCTGGGTATTAAACATTAAATTAGACGAATCGGCTATGTATGTACATGGTATTTCTGGGTTTCGTGACCGAGCGTGACTTTTCAAATAAGATGATACAAAACTTTTTATCGAATTCTCTGTATGAAAAATCGATTAAGTCGGAAAAAGAGAAGATATGGAAAAAACCTCAGTAAATTTCTTTTCAGAGAGAATTGATCAGCTGGAAAAATAATAATAAATAACATTTAGTTAATTAAATTCTGTTCCCACAAAAATGTAAATTCATGGAAATAGAGCCCATAACTAAACTATTTGTTTATTTGCCATTCCTTATACGGTTTTCTTTTATTGGAGACTTGGCTTGCATAAGAATAATAGTAAAGATAAAAATCTGATTTGTGGAAAAAAAGAAGTACATTTATATACGACGTCTTATAAGTATCAGACGGACATACGTTTGAAAGACTAATCATTTTCAATTGCATTAAAGCATTTCGAAAATATTTGAAGGTATTCTATAATCAAAACTAAAATATTTTTATTCTAAACAAAATTTTCCTGCAAAATTTTCGTTAAAATGTTGTTTTTCCGATGCTATTTTAAGTTAACAGAGAATTTTCAGACTTTGCTTAGCGCATTTACTTCGAGTTTCGACATCAAGATCAGGATACATATGTTTTAAACACATTAAAAAACATCAAATACACAAAAATGTAAAAAGATAGAAAGAAAATTCATTATGAGAAAAAAAATTCGGTTCTCGATTTTTCGTGATGAAAATTGAATTTAGAAAATTATGACCACCGCCATGGTGGACGTTTTTTGAAATTATTTTTATTGACTTAAAACATTTCGTCCAGATTTTTTAAACTTATAATATTAGATTTTTCACAAAATAGACGAATTTCTAGCGTTTTCTGAGAATATTGTCATATGTAATTATAGTTCTTACGACGTGAATAAATGATTATTACATTTTTATTACGAGTTAAATATTGCAAGTAAAATTTTCAAGTGCAATTTGCTTCATTCAAAATTTGAATTCATTATCTGAAGTACCTTCCCGTAGAAACTTAGCATCGTAAATAAAAACTATTTGTAAAATGACGAAGGAGTATTTCGAAACTAAATCAAATTAAATATTACGCTGACGTGCAGTTTAACAATTTAATTTCCCAGGGTGCCGAGTTTGTACCTTACTTGGAACAGCTTACTTACCGACTTTCTACAAATATTGAAGTTCACTTTACCATGTCTAGTAGGCCCATTGACATTGAAACCATAAACTCTTGTATGGAAATCAGTTTTGAGTGCTTTCAGCAATTGGTTCAAAATTTTGAAATGCGAACTCCAACTAACCTGAATGCATATAAACTAGAGAATACTGATTTCATAATAGAAATCATAGTAATAGACGAAAAGTTTAGTGACTATATTCAAACTTCATTAATAACATTGTTTTAAACAAACTTTTACAATTATTAAAAAACATTGATTTAAATAAAAACTGTAATAATGGGAAACACTTTTGATTCTAAGAAATAAAACCGTAAAAAAACATTTTTTAGATATTCTTATTTTCAGAACATAATAAGGGAGGTAAATTCTGTCACCAACATCAGAGTCATCACAGAAAATTACACCACAAACCACTCTACTACGTAATCATCTAAAACATCGCACGCCTGTGTTATTGAAAGCAACAGAATACTAATTAAAGCTAACTATGGCTATATAATACCCGATCAATTTTCCAAATTCACCTAACGGTGATAAAACGGGAGAATTATCACTATCGTTTCGATTTGTAACTCGTCATAGAATAATGCATTTAGACAATTATAGTAATTATCATTAAAATACACTATAAATATACGAAAAAATATAAAATATAAATAATGTTATTTATCGATTGTGGGTGAGTCTCCATATTAACAATTAAAAAATTATTTGTATTTTTTTAAATAAATGTTTATTATTAATGTAATAATTTAATTTAGTACCTTCATAAATATTATTAAATCCTATTGGGACGTATTGAACCCCATTATTAAATGATAAATTTACTATTTAACGTTATACATTAATTATATATTCCATGTAAATATACTCTATATAATTGCGCTACTCCAATATAGTATCCGATGCTGTGTATTATTTTGAAAATGAATGGTAAAATAGTAGATTGTGCAACTAGGGAGCAAAATAGGTGTTTGCCGATGAGTGCGAGTTTGACGCTCGAGCAAAGCGAGAACGGCGTTTCTCACGAGTCTACAAATATCTATTCTCCCTTGTTGCACATATTATTTTCTCATACGAGGGCGTATAGGGAGCAAAATTTTGTGCTCACAGAGTGTGAGAAATGATTTATTGTTTTTATCATCTACGTAATTTAGTTAATAATAAACATTAGATGCACCAAATTATTCAAGTTATCAGAAATAATTGGTTAGGTTAATGTAATTTGGTAGTTTGGTTAGACATATCGTTCCTTATATAAAATTTATAATATGAAAACACAGACTTACAGATAATTATTCAAATCTATAATTTACCATAATCTCTTATTTTTTTCGTAATTGCTGGAGTTCACAAATACCGATGATAATTATCTAAACATTTTTGGATATTGTGATGAATAATTATTAAATTGTAGCTGTAAAGAAATTTTTTAAACGTGCAAGTTAAGGTGTTAGATCGCATCATTAACACATCATTAAAGAAAAATAATTATTTAATCTATACTCTAGTTCAAAACGTTTAAAGTCGATAAAGACGTTATACCCATTAAGTATACAAACCCACTGAGATAACCACTAAGCCACAGTACATTGTATGACGTAATTGCTAAACTATGCAAGATGATCTGTCGCGACCTGAACAATAAATTCTAAGAGTTTAATTAAAGCAAAATTATCAAACTGTTTTTTTAAATTACACATCTTTTTAAAAAAATACATAACAGTCACTTTACATTTAAACTTAATTAAACCGTGAAAGTAGATTGGATATCGTAGGTCAATGGTGTTCCATAACGATTGGGTAACAAGATATACGATACCATCTTTTGTTTATGAAATACCATAATGTAAACAAAAATTTATTGCGATGATGAAAAATAACCATACAATTTTAAACAGCCATTCGTAGTCTTATCGTAATTTCTGTGCGGATAAAAAATATTAACAGCTGTAAAATACATTTTTTGCTATAAGTACATTCACAGTGGTTCATGTTAAATTTACAACTATGCGAAATTTTTAATGTCAAATGAGAAACCTTCATCACATTTGAAAGTATTTTTAAAAACTGTACATTAATCTATATTTTCCGTTACGTTTAGTAGAATCCCATGCTCTTTTAGCAATAATCGATTCCGATGGACGTGAAATCGCTTTTAAAATTCGTAATCGTGAAAAATAAATGTTTGTATAAATAGGTATTCGAAGGTATAAAAGAAAATTGCACTATAGTTTTTCATCAAATGCCAAAGTACCAGACCCTAAACAACTAAAAAATGCAATAAAAAAATTGTGCCGCCAAAGGTACAACCGATTTTAAAATGTCTAATTTTCCCATTAAAGGTACCAAATTCTTCTATAGAACTTCATAACTGCATTTGATTTAAACGACTATGTCTCATTCTATTATTGGGATTTAGTTTTTAAACCATTTCTTTTACTCGAAATCTAATAGATATTAACATAAATAACAAATCGTGCTTTAAATAATTTTTGTATTCGCGTAAGATTGGTTAAACAGAAATTTCGTGTGCTTTGATAATGGCGTGATTAATATTGCAATTATAAGCATGCGGATTTAACTAGGATCAGGGTATCACGTTAACGTTCGTCATTGTCGGCAGACGACATGCTAATCCATATTTGATAGAGCATAACGAACGCGATCGGATATGGATCCACCTCACTAAGTGCAACGCGGAGCTCCCTGATGCATATAAAATAATGTGCAACTTATTATAATTCTCAAAATTTGCAAATATTACTTATATGTTATTAAAGTCGTGAGAGGTGATCATAATTTTCATCCGTCATGATTTAATTACATTTTGTTTACACATAAATTAATCAGATATACTCAAAACGAATAGATTATTTGTTATTTTAATAATAATGTTTAATTAAATGTACTACATTTTTTTATACTGCAATTGGAATTACGAAACACTTGTGGTCCATTTTTTGGTACATTAATATGACTCGGGTCTTTCGGTATGGAACAAAATTAATCTTATTCACTCTTGATGAATAGTTGAAATGGTATCTTTTTATTTTTTCGAGTGGGAATATTTTGCAGAAGAAGAAGCATCATACCTTGATATTTTTATAAATTTATCAGATGCATGTACCGTAGACCGAGAGATAAAAAGCAATAATTTTACATTGTTATCGCCCGAACGGGAAGTCTTAGCAACTACTATCTACTTTTCTACAAAATGTGTGTGTGTGTGTGTGTGTGTGAACAGCAACTTATACGTAAGTATATCAGGGCAGGAAAGGATTAGGATCATGTAATTTTATTAAATTTTGTTTTTAGTTCATGCTTTACGTAAGTAAATTCCCTTAACTACTGATTTTCAGGTTTATGGGCATACTTTTAAAAAATTAGACACCGAATTTGAAATCATGGACTCTGATAACATTATAACCGATACTTGACTCCCTTCAGATAGTTACCAAAAAATATGAGTACTTATTGGTAGGATATTAGTCAGGGATAATTCGGTCGCAAGAGCGGTTAATATTCATCAGCACAATTATCAGTGCTTTCACGTATTACCCTGCAGCGAAATCAACACAACAAAAACATCAATAATTAACTAAAGAAAATAGGAATAAAAATATGGTGTAGTAAATTCTAAATATGGATTTTATTGCAAGAAAGAGAAATAACGTAGCGGTGATGTACCATATATCATGACACTATTTATTTTGGCTTATTTTCGCTTTTGAAAATATATGTAGATGTTCTAAAAATATTCAAAAAAGAAGTTGTAGTTATTGCCAAAACAAATATAAAATTTTGCATCACAAAAATTAAAATTTAAAAAAAAATTAACTACGAAAAATTACTAGTGCACGAAAGTTGGTGACACCAGGATTCGTTATATCATTGAATTTTCTGATGTCGCATCGTAATAATTGAACGAGGGAGTGTCGGGCCATAAGGTAAACGTATAGATGCATAAATAGCCGACGCGCTATAATTAAATGAGGCGCCAGTGGGCGTCGCAGCGATCGCCTTCGCACGTTTGTGAATCACAAACGAGTAATGCTGTCTTTGCGCAACCAGTGACTGATAGGATCCTGGAAACGTCAAAGGCAGCAATGCCAGTCACCTTTGCATAGGAAGATCTGCCGGTTTATATTAGTATTCCCGTCGGCTTGAAATCTGCTTGAGTTTACGATTTACTATTAAAACTGACTACGAAATCGCATTTGACGAATATACGTACCGAATATCGTTTGTTTTTAAAATAGAAATTTTAATGTGATCTTTTCTTCGTAAAAGTTTTCATAAATTTGTTGTAAAGAATGTTGATAAAAATAAGAGAAATGTCTTTTATTTATTTATAAAAGCTACTAAAAACTATAACATTATTAAAGTAGTTGCTCTCTAAAATAGCATACACTAGAAAATACTTAACGGAACCTTGTTGTAATAGTAAAACGCGTAAATACAAAAAGTTGTTGCATTAACTATTTCCATGGTGAACGGTGCAATAAAATTGTTCCACTTAATATTTTCCGATTGTTAAATCGTTCGTACATAACCTCAAATATCAACTCTAACCTTACATATAGTTAATTCTACTGCTTAAGAGGTTAAGATTAATTCTACTATTTTTTCGTGGTTCCATTAACACTTATTTTCTCTCTCTCTGTATATTTCGGATTTACTGCAGAACTTAGTTTGTATTATGGATAATATTGTTAAAGACAAAAAGCATTATTGATCAAGAAAAAAAATATGCAAAAGCAATTTATTAAACAACTTTTGTTAATTACTCAAATTTTCATGAATGAAAATGAAATCATGAATTAACAGCATTTCCATATTAAAACGAATTGAAAACAACTTTATAGTTAACATTTTTTATAGCAGAAACCATACTCTTTCAAATAGCGCACCCAAAATAAAATTAATTTAAATGTAAGTTTGTTCATTATTGAAATAAGAAATAATTTTCTTTTGAGTTTTTGTTATGTTTTGTTTTTAAAATCCAAGAAGCAGTGATTTTGTGAGACGACGGTATTAAATTGAACAATAACAGAAATATTATATTTCATGTCCAAAATAGTAAAAGTGATAGAAATTTATTACTTTACTTAATTTTGAAAGGTATAAATTTTATGTTGCACGAAGAAATATTTCACGACCACGGGTATTCCATTATCTTCTTTTTATAAATAAGAAATAGTTATAAATACTAAAAAGTGGAATCTGATTTTTTGTTGAAAATCGATCCTTCAAAAGTGATTCTCAATTTGGATGCTATCTTCACTGCGTGCTATACTCTTTACAATTTTATGATATCGATGCCTCCTTTCCTTTAAATTCGAAACACTAATTAAAAGCAAAGCTCGTGATGAAAACAAAAATTTATTTTAACAAGAAAATTCAATTACCAAACGTGCTGTCGCAATTGGACAAAGTAGAAGAATGCGTAACGGTGCACTTGTAAATTCTGCGACATAGATTGACACTATGTCGAAGAAGATTAGCATGGAATTTGGCGCTATCATTCCAAAGAAAGGTATAAAAGAAAACTCAAGGAAGAGTGATGGAAAACGCAAGCAATTTTCAAGTAAAAGGAAAATTTTAAAGTGTTGCATCGGACGAAAACAAAAATGTTGAATTTGATTTTAAGAGTGTTGACCAAAATGAACACGAAAATAATGTTAGAGGTGAAAATAACAAAATAATAAAAAATTGAATTTCTATTGTGAAAAACAGAACTTATCTTCAGCAAATAAAACCTGTACTAATAATGACGAAATTCTGAGTAAAAAATTGTTTTTTTAGATAAAGATGCCATTAAAACCAATTGGTAACAAAGTGGATTTTAAACAAAAATTCCACATGCTAATGGATGAAGGATGATACGAAATATTCTACTGACTTGTGAATCACGAAAGGGATTTTAAAAATATTGGGTGGAAAGAAAATTATTTTTTAAAAACAGTTTCCCACATGAAGAAACAAATTGAAACATTAAAAAAAATGTATTACAAGTGCATAGAAACAATTCAATTAGTGGCCATAAGCGGATGACGTTTACATATTTTGATTATTATGGACGAATTATTTGGTTGAAGACCAACTGCAATGGCTATTAATGGTATTAGTGTAGCGAATATATTTCCAACATTCGAGGAGCAGGTATAATTTCCCTAGATAATTGAATTCACGTCACATTATTTTCAAATGTATTTATTCAGATAATTAATTATCATTCAGATATTCTTGATGAGCGCACTAATGAACCACTTGCTACAGAGGACGAGACCCAAATGCAAAGGAAAAGAATTGAACGTTAGATAGTAGTTATTTATTTACTTATTATTCACTCGAAAACTCATATAGCATTTGTCAAAATAATTGTTTGAGAACTCAACTTTAAAGACTGCGTAACCCAATTTTCATACAATGTAATTATTTTATTGTATTAGACGATATTTAGAATTCCAGGTCGTATCTCCAAAGCAAACATAATTAAAAGGTACATTGATGAATTTGGTAAAATTACTTCCGTTAAAATTCAATTTCAGCAAATGAAGATGTTGATCAACGGTTTTATGAGAAAGGTAGAAACTATCCAAATAGCCACAAATATTAATTTAAAAAAATAGTTCTATGTATACGCACATAGAACTATACCGACACTTACGAATAGAATGGATCTGTTACACAAGCATTGATGTCTTCAACACATTCGCCACTCGATCCCACACGGAAGTCACCAACTACTAATGGCAACACCTACTAACTTTAATCTGTATTTTAAAATAAAAATTGTTGAAAAGGTGTTACTTTATTATAAATGCTTTCAAAATTAAATAAGGTACATAAGTCAAAAGTGTTCTAGTTTCAGTAATATTGTAATTATATTGTCAGGGTTAGCTTTTTGGTCACGTAAACTGAATGTCTCTTAGTTTAAGAGTTCAAGTGTACATTCAAGCAGGTTTCTCTCAATATTTCCAGTTTTCTGCAGTTATCAAAAAATTTGGAAAATAAAAGTTGCTTTTCAAATATTTGCGAAGTTGCTGGTTGCGAACCATTCATTTGAACATTGCTCAGTTTTACCTTCTCTTATTTCTGACATTATGGTTGATCGATTATTTTTCAAATATTATTTGTATTCAGGATATATCTTAAAGAAACGTTTTGTAAATCTTAAAGCTTCTAACACAATCTTAAGTAACCAGGAGGTCAACTAATAGTCAGTTCCAGTTGTTTATAAATAGTTTTTATGCAAAATTTATATCACCAATTTTGAATATATTAAATTTTTTTAATTTTGTTTCAGATTTAAAATTGCGGAGGAGAGTTTTTTCCGGTTTCTGAAATGACTGTCGTTAACCACCTTTCTGCCATCATTTCGTTTTTATTCTCGGGCATAACATTTTTATAAACAGTTAATTTATGTAGATAATAATCTTTTTGTAATTTTATTAAAAATTATAAATTTTTTCATTGCTCTATAATCATCTAACCCTACAAGAAGTTGTCTCAATTTAAGCATTTTTTAATATAGTTTGCATTTAGCTAGCAGTAGGCGATGAAGCCTAAGAAGCTAATAATTCTTCCTAAATTTCTACTACCTAGAAAAACGCGTTGCAAAATATGTGCAGTAATATCTGTTCCTAAGGCGCATTTGAGAATGGAAAGACAATTTTCGGAAACGGAACAATCTTTATTTATTTAAAATAAATAAGAAATGTTTTATTTGGACTTTTTCGGTTCCATTAATTAATTTGATGGTCATTATTTATCACCGGATTTGGTGCTCGTTGTGGACCTTAACCTTAACTAATAGACAGAAGTCTATATATTGAGAAAAACTATTTTATCTAATTTCAATAGATAAAATCTCTTTCAATTGTCTGATGATAAATTAATTTTTCTAAATATATAGACTTCTGTCTATTAATTAAGGTTAAGGTCCACAACGAGCACCAAACCCGGTGATGAAAGTGGACCAAAAAATTAATTAATGGAATCGAAAAAATCCAAATAAAACGGTTCTTATTTATTTAAAATATTCACGGTTCGAAATTTTAATTTAATTTTATTTATTTAATATTTATTAAGAAAATTTTGTGAAATAACATAACCTTTAAGCGATATTGTGCAAAAGATGAATATTCTCAGTATACTCCCAACTAATAGCTTTGACGTTTTATGCCATTAATTAGAGCTTCCTAGTTAAAAAAAACAGTAAATAGTGTAATAGAAAATAATATATATTATTACGAAAAATATTTCCTCTCGAAAAACATAGAAAAACATTACCCAACCTGTACAAGAACAAAACATATCATGTTTTTCAAATCTGTATGTGCAGAAAGAGAAAACGAAGTGATACTTTTTGTATTAACATGTTGTGTACACGAATATTAATTAACGTCATATAAATCACAGAACCACTTTGTAATGAAGTATTACATATACGCTGTATGCAATTCCGATTCCTTACAACCTGTGATTTATATAGTTATTGTAATTGCGTAACAAACTGACAGTTGTCTAGAATTTTTTGAAAAATTTTCTTTTCATTTTCAAAATATGCGTCAACACTTGACGCGTACAGTGTAGCATTAAAGATGAAGTACGACGTACACTTGTCAAGTAGGATGTTCCAATGACGGGCAGCAAACACTTAGCATCTACTTTAACGAGAATTTAGTTGTCGAGTTGAACAACGGCGGAGAAGCTCAACAGGGGCCTTCTTTATACTGCGTATAATAGGACAAGCCCCTACAATTACCACTAATGATGGTACTTTTTTGCATAGTTATTTTTTTATATTCTTTACAGTTTATACATCCAGTAGACTTGATGAAACAACTTGATTTCATTATTAAAATGTGTGATTCAATTTACTTTTGTGATGTCAGTAATTATAGGTGTCAAATTTGGGGAAAATATTTGTATTCATTACCTAGATATTTCCCAATTTTAGCATTATGCAGAATGGCCCTCCCAAATTAATCTATGACCTATTAGTTCAGTGTCTTACATTAACTAATTTTTAATTTTTATTACTTATTTATTTGCAATTAATGTTGACTTTATGTTAATAAAATTGGGACACTTAGCGAATTAGACCTACTTCCAAGTCTAATTGACATAATTTCAATTAATATTACTACTTGGACCATTTTTGTCGAAACCATGGATGAGACTATCTTTAGAGAACTGATTAAAAAATTAAGGGTCTGCAAGCAATACCCGGTTATAGGCGCTCGATCCGACCCGTCGGAAGTAGTAACGGTCAGTTTCGCTGTGTTCAGGCATCCTCAATTACTGACAATTGACAATCCGAAAAATGGCATTTAATTAATAGAAATTCCTTTAAAAATAAATATTACAAAATTCTAACATGAAATGTATTTTGAATATAATTAAAAACCTTCATAAAATATCAATATAAAATTATCGTAGCTGGAAAAGAGATTTAATATCCAAGTACCATAGTACTTGACATCAATTTTTTCAACTACTTCATTAATATCATATTAATGGTTACAAAATTAAAAAAGCTAATTTCCTGCAAAATATCGTCATGTCTATATTCCTTCGATAAGCATGATTAATTTAAAAATAACTTTTCCATCAGGTTCTTATTATAGGAGATAAACTTTTACGATGTTATGCACTACCATTAGTATAATGCGAAGTTATTTACACGCGCCAGTAAGTATTTGTATTATTGGTCGACGATTGATTCCCCATCGTTCCATTGACAAATCGACTCGATTTTATTGGATTTATTCATGATAGTTTTTAGAGCCTTTCAATTTAATCTGACATGATTATCGAGTAACGTGACACACGTATATTCATTGCACCATTACAATATAAAAGGGAACGTGCAATTGCCCGGCTAATTACTCGCTCATTGGCGATTAAATAAATTTCTACGATTACGGATACGTGTGATTAAAAAGTCTGCGATCGATCGTTTCCAATAAAGCGATGTGATTTTCCAGGGAGTTTATTCGTCGTTTACCGACCCATTAGTAGTGCACGTCGAGATAAACGAGATTCCCGATATACTGTGCAGCTCTGTAGTACGTCAGAGTGAGAAATGTAATAAGTCGTTTGCAATTAGATTTACATGGAAATAACTGTAATTATTCATTTCTATCGCTCCCAATGTAATCAAGAGATACTGAGATACCACATTCGTTTTAATTTATCGTTTCCAGATTCAAATTTTTTGAATCGAGTCTAACACTTTTTGCAATCTTAATGCAATACGGAACATCGACCAGTGAATTATCAAATGTTGAATCAGAACGGATGGTGTGCGAACTACCGTCCAAGCTCATAAAATGCAGTGGACTAATTTAACTCGATGGATTATTTTTATAGCAGCCATTGGAATTTATCGACCTGATGTTCATTAACTTCCCAGCTGTAAATTACGTACCAATTCTAACACGTGAGTCATTAAGTCCTAGGACTAAGCAGTAAGAAGGATTTTTTTTGCTACTTTATTCGTCAATACAGTCTACATCTTTTATCTTCAGTAATATGCCTTCCTTACAGGACAGGATTTGTCTTTTTCCTCAAAGTACATATCGATGGTGGCCGTAACATCGTGATAATAGCACATCAAATCTCTTTCCCTGAAGATTTTTTTACGTGAGCAGTAGAAACCAGATTGGTGAACGTTTGGTGAATATGTAGACTGTGAAAACAACTCGTAAATCATGCAACAAAAAAGTCAAAATGAGTTTCATACGCTTGCAGAACTGTACATTATATCGATACAACAAAGAATTATTATTGTGTCAGCGATTTTCTGACTGATTATATCATCCAATCCATCGAAAATACAGACACCATGTCTGCTTCTTCCCTCTGCTCTTGTTATGTTCAACTCCTTTTACAGTAATAAACCCATTTTATATGCGGTTGTTTTGAATTGATGCAAAAATTCATTTCTATACTGTGTTGACCTTGAAACTGCATTTTGCATCACCGTCGACGAACATTTGTCTACAAAAAATGTTTATTCTAAAGATTATTCTGAACGCGATGTCTTTTGATAGTTTTCGAGTGACAGATAAAGCTCTTTCAAGATTATTTTATAATTGGCCAATAGTATAGCTCGATATATCTGCATAAAATACGATTTCACGCGCCCCTGTTTAACATGCGATTAAATAAGACAGCGTGTAAAATCAAATTCTTACACACGAGTAGCAATCTATACTTTTGGATAATATTGTGCGTAAAATTCGTGGACTTTTTTTTATGGGTGAAATTTGATGGTACACGCATGATGACCGTGACACAAGAGTGCGGTCAGCAGTGTTACTTAACCTTTAAAATCTTGACAACGATTGAACCGAATACGATGAAATTTTTGAAGTCTGGTAATACTTAAAAACAAAAGTGACATTACTGGTGGCATCCGAGTGTCAGTCTGCAGACATTTCCGTAAGTGCTCTGCATAGTTTTAAGTAAAAAAGTTCTGCTCAAAAAATCATGTTTACTGTCGAAAGGAATAAATATAGTAAGAGCTATCATAGTTATTGGGGTGTTAGATATGAAACAACATTTAGAAATTTTAAAAAAATAGTATCTTCTACAATTGAATGTCACTTTTTAATATGAAAACTTAAATCCAATCATACTGGATCTTGTCATGTAATTAGTTGTACTTCAAAATGATCTCATTCTAGAGGGAGTTTGTTGTTTTAAATTATAAGTGTTTTATAATTGCATATTTTATAATATCGATAGGTTAAATAGAATTTAAATATTCAGAATTATGGGTTATTTATCAGATGTTGGATATTCGAAACGACTGATTTAATGTGGCCGTAGGTCATTAAAAATATTAACCAATTTTTGTGAAAATGTTTTGCCTTGGCATTTTTAATGTTACATATTATTGATCCTTTATCACATTTTTAAAATTAATAAACAACTGATTCAATATTCCAGTTGAGAAATGTTTTTTTCAACTTTTGGGTAGAAGATTCCATTTTTTTAAATCTAAATAAATTAAATCCAAGAGTTTCAAACATTTCGCACATCTATCATGCACAACAATTCCATTGGTATATAAAAAGATCAAAGTATTAAACGATCATGATTTGACATTGAATATTTTTAAATTTTTTACTTGAAATATATTTATGAAAGTAATCAAAAATTAAAATACGAAAGTCTGCGTAATAATTGAGTTAATGTTTTCCTTGCTGAATAAAAAATGTACACGATGAGAATTAGCAAAAAATTTTACTCTAATTGTTTTATATTTTCAACAGTTTTGAGTATTTCGGTAAAATTGCTCAGCAAAAATCTACTCACGACTACTCTACTTTTACTTAATTCTCGAAAAATATGTTTTATACATCCATATAAATATTCCCATAACCACTTTTAAAAATTAAGGTATTAAGATACCATTTTAAAACTATTTACAGTAGATATTGATTCCATGTTCACGTAAAACCACTTACGGCAAGAATATTTCACAGGACCAGAAATATCCTCTAAACTATTCAGTAGGATTCAGAATGACATCTGTTTGTGAAGCAAATACCTTTTTTGTCCTGTGTTTAGTTGTTTGCAGAATTATTGTGTACAGAGTGTACATTGTAATTAATAAGCTCTCGAAATTCTAAGAAGATTCAACATGACAAATCCAAAATAAATAACTGAATAATGAACTTTAATCTTGAAAAATGTATAAAAATTCCTACGATTTACGTCGACTTTAATCAACATTCAGAAGGAATATTATTTCAAATAGTCTAAATATTGATGAAGGCCTGATTGATGAATGAAAAGGCATGCAACAATAAATTACTGAACCCCATGATAAGCCTACCTCAAGCTTATTACACCTTGGACAGACGCTAATCGTGATTAACCACGATAAATGCCATTTCAGGTAGTCAGGTTTTACCCCAAATCATATCCTGATCAAGTTGTAGCAAGGCACATCATATACGGTTAGTTCATGATCATTACTAGTTATCGCCTCATATTAACGCTATTATCAGTTCATATAATTGTTTATTGACAGCCGGTGAAACATTAATGTATCAGAACTCAATAGTAACATATCGTAGCTTATTTGTTAAATCCATGAAGCAGAAATCCTTTCAGACTCCCTGAATATTCAAATAGAATAAAAAAAAATCAAACGTTTCTAAACTTGGCGAACGATAACTTTGGCGATCTTTAGGAAAAATGGACTATAACATTCTTATGTTTCATATATGAATTTTAACAATGGCAACTGAAAAAGAAGGCTTCATACTTTCAATAATTCAGAAAAATAATTTTTTCTATACCACTTCAATTAAACGGTACAGCGTTGAAAGTTGATCGAAAGGAATAGCTTTCCCATTCTTAAAGGGTCACGTTAGGTTCTACATTAGACTCTGAAGTCATGCCATCTAATTAGAGCTTCAACGAGACCATAACGAAGTTTCAAGCGAACATGTACGACTAAGTGTCAGGTTAGTATCCGTCTTCTAGTCAACTTATTTACGATGATAATTTGTGGAATATTTAAAAAGTATGACTATTTAATATTACTTCTTTAAAAATTATGAAACTCTCGATCAGATATTTAAAATTCTATTATTGACAATTGCTTCACATTTTATGATCTTGCATCAATTTAAGAATATTTGAATGTCGTTTCAAAATTATATATTGCGTTTCATAATCAAATCGTCAGACTTGAGATTGTTGAATGGGATCACATGGTAAATAAATGAAATAAAACCGAAGAAACCCCACGAATATTTCAACCCTAGAAAGCTACAATTTGGAAAATAAATTCTACATGCATTTATAAAAAGCATTTCTGCTTTCGATGCTACTGTCATCACTCACAAAGCGGTATCTTACTAATATATCATTTCCCGAAGAGCAGGATAAAGGAAAGTGAACTCGAAAACGAAACAAATGCTTGAAAATATCAAATTTTCGAAACGTCGTGTAAAGAGCTCCATAAAAATACAATTTACGGCGCAATGTAGGAAATAAAGTGCATCTTGTATAGAACCAACAAGACAAGACCAAAAGAGATAGGCGAAAAAAGAAGCAAGGAAAGCGAAAAGTAACGACGACAATAATGCAACGCCAGCCGAAACGTACGGTGCTGCGTGAGCGTGAGTAATGTATGCATTTATGCGGGTGTATGTATGTACACAAGCGATGTTACGACCCTAACAACGGTCCTTAACCCTTTGCGAACCCCGAAACCTTGTAAAACTCGAGTAATTATTAAACGATAATAAAACGGGTAATATGTGTATAATGAGTTAATCAAAATTAGATTATGTTTCGTTGCTGGCAAGTTTTACCGCACGAATGATAAATGTCTCATAAGAGTCGCATTTGTCCGAAAAACGTTCGTTTAAAATTCAGTCAATTATCTTCGCATTAGAAACTTTAGATGGATATTCTTTCCGACATAACAAACTCAAATAAACATGAACAGTAATCGAATGAACTTGTTAATTAATCTTCAATTACCCTAAAAAAATTTTCCGTTATTTTGGTCGAAAAACACGGCCAAAATAGCTTTGTCTCCCAAAAATCAAATAAAAAGGAAGTTTCCAAATTAATACTATAGCAGTTTACACATGGAAGTCTACAATTCCGAATATATTGTTACACGGAGAAAATTGCCCGGCTAAAACAGCTTCCCACTGTCCAGCAGATCGCGATGTAAGTCGCGAGTGAAGACGTAAAATGACAATTAAAATTCGAAATCCTTAAAAATTGTTTTTCTATAAATAGGTGTACTTTTCTTATGTCTTTAAGAATATTTCTACATAATTTCTAGACGATGTGGTTATTTATATTATTTTTACATGATTTTTTAAAGTCGTTAATAGTGAAAAAATCACTACTTTTTTCATTTTAAGGCTTCCGTATTGATTACCGTGTTAGTTACGACAAAAATGCATTCAACCTTTTTTGTAGAGCACAAAATTTGGTAAACCTTTACAAAATGGGCATCCTCGCAAAAAAAAATTTAAGTACAGTATTTTCATGTAATTTTGCCCGCTGATTACGAATATGATCATAAAAATTGGGGGTCGGACGTACTGAAGCCGCTATCTTGAAAAAACATCCAAAAAACGGGTATTTTTGTAGTTTTTTACATTTATTTTAAAAAATACTAATCTGACAAAAAAAATGTTTCAAACAAAAAATGTAGAGCAAAAAATTCTCTACAGAAAAGATAGAATACATTTTTTTTGAAATACTAACGATAAGCTCGCAAATGAGTATTGAACGTGCTCAAAACGAGGTTCTGGGCATTTTCATTATATATCGTATAGTCTTATGTAGTGCGATGGTTACAGGGACATTGAATGCTTCCTTAGGTTCGATCGTTACCTACATCTGGATGATTAGATATCAGGTCAGTAGAAAAAAGTGGGGTCTGGGGGGTGGAGCCCCACAGTACGTAAGCACTTCCTAGGTTCACGCAGTGGTAATTACAGAGACATGTATTTCACATGGGTTCGATTGTTACAAACATCTGTTGGTTAGAGGTTAGGCTAGTATAAAAACGGGGGGTCTGGGGGGCGGAGCCCCCCAGCACGCAAGCGCGTCTTAGGCTCACACATTGGTAATTATGGGGACACGCACTTCCCATGGGTTCAATTGTTACAAACATCTGTTGGATAGAGGTTACGCTAATGTGTGAAGTATATGACCCTGTAATTACTATTGCTTGGGCCTCTGGAGCGCTTGCATTCTGGGGGGCTCCGCCCCCCAGACCCCCCTATTTTATACTAGCCTAACCTCTAACCATCAGATGTTTGTAATAATCAAACCCATGAAATGTATGTATCCTTATAATGACGACTGCGTGGGCCTAGGGCGCAAACTCGGCTAAAGACGTAAACAAACATTACCGTCACATTCATCGCTGTTTTACGTGCTGCCCTTTGCGATTACGAAAAAAATTTATTCGACCATTTTTATACAAAATTTTACGCTCTACATTTTTTGCTGGAAACATTTTTTCGTATGATGCCTAATTTTCGAAATAAATCCAAAAAACTAAAAAAAAATACCCATTTTTTGGCTGTTTTTTCAAGATAGCGGCTTCAATGCGTCCGACCCCCAATTTTTATGATCATATTCGTAATCAGCGGGCAAAAATACATCGAAATAGTATAAATAAATTTTTTTTTGTGAGGATGCCCGTTTTGTAAAGGTTTACCCAAAATTTCCTACAAAAAAGTCACTGAGAGCCATAGTCTAATGTTAATATGTACGACATGAAAAACATCGGAAGTTATTGAAAAAATCATTGAAATTTTAGAACAGAGATAGTTATCTTATTCGTGACGTATCTATTAACATTAGACTATGTCTCTCACTGACATTTTGTAGGAAATGTTGTGCTCTACAAAAAAGGTTGATGGAAAGAGGGAGGGGAGAAGATTGGCAAGAAGTTAGAAAAGGTCTTAAGAAGAGTATGGGAAGGAGAGGGATTTCCAGAGAAATGGAGAGTAGGAATGGTGGTCCCAATTTGGAAAAGAGGGGGAAAAAATGCAACGGACAATTACAGAGGGGGACGTTAACAAATACGGGATACAAGATATATGCAAGCATCCTGAATAAAAGGTTAGTGAAAGAGCTAGATGAGAGTGGAGGATGGGGCAGGACGCAGGCGGAATTTAGGAAAGGAAGAGGGACAATGGAGAACGTGAAGATTCTGCAGCATGTAATAGGTAAAAGACTGAAGGATAAGAAGAAAGTGTGGGCATTCTTTATGGATTTGAGGGCAGCTTTCGATAAATTAGACAGAGAGGTGTTGTGGGAAATGATAGGAAAAAGAGGTGTCAATGAAGCGATGATAGACAGGGTAAGGGAGATATACGAAGAAACGAGGTGTGTGGTGAAGGTAGGAGAGGAGGTATCAAGAGAATTTTGGGTAGAAAAGGGGTAAGGCAGGGTTGCCCCTTAAGCCCGACACTTTTTAATATATATATAGCGGATATTGAGGAAGAGCTGAAAAAGGGAAGAGGAGGAGTAACGGTAGGGAAGGATAAAGTGTGGACATTGGAGTATGCAGATGATGTAGTGGTGGTAGCGGAAGAGGAGGAAGGGCTGAGAGACATGATTAGGGGAGTAAAAAGATATGTGGAGAAGAAAAGGCTGACTTTGAGCGTAGAGAAATCGAAGATTATGGTATTCAGAAATAGAGGGGGTAGAGAGAGAGAAAGGTTTTGGTGGTGGGGGAACAAAGAATAGAGGAAGTTAAAGAATATAAATATCTAGGATATACACTCACGAAGTATTGGGGAGAAAAAGAACATGTAAGAGAAAGGTTGAGAAGGGCGAGGGTGGCTATGGGGTGGGTTTGGTGCTACGGAGAGAGGAAATTCAAAGGGGATGTGAAATGGAGGTTGAAACTGTTCGACAGCATAGTGAAAGGAATATTATATTACGGGGTGGAAATATGGGGGTACAAACGGTGGCCAGAAGTAGAGGCCTTGCAGGAAAAGTACCTTAAATGGGTGATGGGAGTGGAAAGAACAACACCGGGATACATAGCCAGGGAGGAGTTGAAGAGAAATAAGTTATGGGTGGAGACAGGATGGAGGGCAGGGAAGTATGAAGAAAGGTTAGAGAAGGGGGAGGGGGAGAAATCGGAAAGAAGTGTATGGAGGAGAGGAGAAGGGACGAGAAGAACAAGGAGATGAGTGAGTGGGGAAGAGAAAGTATAGAGAGAAGGAATTATTTGTGGCAGGGGGGAATGAGTGAAATAGCCTTGATGGAATATGAAGAGAATAGATGGGAGATATTAAGGGGTAGGCATGTGGAGGTAGATGAGCAAGAGAGGGGAGAACAAGTAAGAGGATCGAGACAATGTCGAAACTACGAGAGGGTACTAGGAGTACCAAAATATATAAGAACGTGTAAAAGGAAAGAAGGGGAAAAGATGGAGAGGATTGCAAGGTGGCGGTGTGGAAATGAGGAAAGAGGCAATAAATATTGGCTGGATGAGGAAAAGAGGCTGTCTAGACTATGTGGAAAAGCGAGAGAGCAAGTGGATCACCTGAGGGTAGAATGTGCGTTTATAAGTGAGAAATTAGGTAGCGATATGGAGTAATGAATGAGGATGGAAGGGGGCGCAAATGGATGGTAATGATAGACAGAGTACGGAGAGAGAGGGGGGGGGGTGAGAGAATGAGAGAGTATGAAGGAGGGAGAGAGAAGAATGCGAGGGATGCAAAGAGTTGATAAATAAGCAGAAATGTACAAAGATCAATGTAAGTGATACGAGGAAATGTAAATGTAATGTAATGTAAATGTGAAATGTAACCGAAAGTCTATGTAAGCACGCGTAGTGTGAAACATTAATACATTAATAAATACAAAAAAGGTTGAGTGCATTTTTGTCATATCTAACACGGTAATCAATACGGAAGCCAAAATGAAAAAAGTAGTGATTTTTTCACTATTAACGACTTTAAAAATCATATAAAAATAATATAAATAACCACATCGTCTAGAAATTATGTAGAAATATTCTTAAAGACATAAGAAAAGTATATCTATTTATAGAAAAAAAAATGTTGAGGATTTCGAATTTTAATTGTCATTTTACGTCTTCACTCGCGACTTACATCGCGATCTGCTGGACAGTGGGAAGCTGTTTTAGCTTGACAATCTGGCTGGAGCGACGTTCTATTTTTTCCGTGTATAATATAAAAATAGTCACTCTTTGGAGATATGGATTAGTTATTAGAGTATTCAACAGGCAAGGCTCCAGGATCGGTCCCAAGTTCTCCGTTATTTTTCACAGATTTCTTCATATTTTTCATGTAATTAACATCTAAACATTTAACCAGTTTTATTGAAAAATGTTTTACAAAAATGCCCGCTGTTTAGAAATTGAAATGATTTCGAAAAAGGGTGTTTCAAAATGTTTCAACAATGTTCATTAATAATGCAATTACTATCCTGGTTGCTGTTGAAGGTTGTAAGCCTCCAATCTATAATTAGTAATTATTAAGACGTAAACGTTCGAGGTTCTGTTCATTTAAATTTAGCTAATGAGAGCATATACAAATATGAAAATAACTGAATGACATACACAGAAAAAAATAAGTCTTAAAATTGTTGCATCTTAAATTCATTAGGTGAGACTTAATTTCAGCCCAAAATTGCGTTCATTTTCTTAAATTCAGTAAATATTTAGGCTTAAAGTCTTACTTTCATACAACAAACGTGACTTTCAGCCGACACTTTTGTTTCAAATAAGATTCGTCTAACTTAGATGCCATAAGCTCGATAAATCTGATTTCAAGCCAAAATATCGTCTAAAAAAGGAAGACTTTAAGCCAACACACTGACTGAAATTAAGAAAATTATCGCAATTTCGGCCATAAATTAAGCCTCACGTGATGATGAATTTAAAACGTAACAACTTTAGTTCTTTCCGCGGAATGCAACAAGCCATTACATCCAAAGAGCCCACAATATTAAACTATTAGTAATCTCCCAAATTAGCTGTAATTCTTCGAGTATAACGATATGACAAAGCCCAGGGTGTTTAAGTCGGTTAGTACCGTGGTGACTGCCATTGCCATTTCATTATAATAAGCCAATAGTTGTTAATTTTTACCGACACAAAATGTCATGACAATAGAAAAGTGGACCAGATCTTCGCTAAATCTGTACGCTAATCCTTCGTTGGGAAGCAGATAACCATGTTTTCATCATGGATGATCGCCGTCTTCCTTATACCAGGTGAACGTTTCTGTTTATTGAGAAGTGAGCAACGCTATTTTTCATTTAGGAGTTTTGGACACAGCCTGTCTATTGTACATTAATTCAATTTCCAATTCACAAGTTTCTTCTTTGAAGCTTTTGAAAGTATCAATTTGATAATTTTAGTTAAGAAGTAATTATAAGCGATAATATGAAACGACTCGGAAGGTTAGATCGATTCGCGGTTCATATATTGATATAAAAATTTAAGCATGTTCTACTCCAATAATCTGGGAGTTTCATTTGTGTGCATTTATCTATCTATGATAAATATGGACCATTAAAATTAATAGGATGTTCTGTTTACTCTTGAATTGAAATTTCACTCTTAATGAGTGACAATTCACTCCAAGTAAAATTGAAAGGTGAACCACACTTTATGAAGTGATTATTTCACTTCTATTTGAGTGAAATTTGAATAATTTGAAATTCTAAAAGCATAAAGTGTAATCTAATAATAAATGATAAGTTTATAAACATTTTTTAAGAAAAAATAATCAATTTCTAGGTTTTCATGAAAGAAGCTGTATCAATCAATTTTTCGGTATGTTTGAAAGTATTAGTGAAGGGTGGGTTAGAATCAAACCGACACGGAACTTTTTCTGGAAACGTGATTTATTTCGTTAATTTCTATTATTATGTTCATGTTTTTATTTTACTTGTATGTAGTAAATAATTACAAATAAAATAAAGAACTTTTAATAATAAACTTATTTTCTTTTTAAGATAAACAATGTTCAAAATTTTTAAGCAAATTTTCCCAGGTGATTTTCTTTGAATTAATACTATATATTGCATCATGAGATGATATTAATTTTAACATCTCAATTATTAGAATATAGTCGAAAATTTTATAAATTCCCTGATGTTGATAAAATTTTGTGTATTGTTTTTAAATTAAATCTTTATCTTGAAACCTAATCAAGTATTTCAATGGAATGAATACATTTTTAATGTTTTTTAAGAGCTTCACACATCTGTGTATTTAATTTATCTCATAAATTACTAATTGCAAATTTATTCATAAGGATCTTAATGTCAGGTTCCTTTAAATATAAAGTTCTTTTTTTATTAAATTTAAAACTTCATATTCCAAGGAATGAAACATGTTTGAAATTAAGTCACTTGCATTTTTTATAACTCTGCTTATAGCTGTCATTGCAAGTTCAGGGACAAAATCGAACTCTCTTTGGAGTCAATATCAAACCTGCACAGAGTGAATGTTCACTCCCCGCGATGAGTGAATATTCACTCCAACATTTATATATAGATGTTTGCCAGGTTTGCAAAGTTCTAAAAGATAAAACCAGAAAAAAACACTTTCTGCCAAACACGGAAATATCAATGAGGCAATAGGGGTTACCATTTTTTTGTCTTTTACAAGTTTATGTTTTTTTATGTATGTTTTTCATTTTTGTATCTTTTTGATTTTTCATTAATATTTTTGTCTTTGCTGTTATTCTGCTATTTGCTTGGTTTCCTGTGCCTTGCCAGATTTATTTGGAGTGTATTGAGAAGTGGCATCAACTTATAAATTATCGAAAGTTGGCTCGCCCTTTGTAGGTTTTGTGCTATTATTAGAGTTATGTAAATTGCCTAAATTAAATCTACAGTGAACAACCAACATCAATGAACTTGGGAATGGATTACTCAATTTTCGGTTGTTCGATCAATAATCGCGTTATGAAGACAATATTTTAACTCCATCGTAATATTGATTTCTATAAAATCAGTAGTTCTTTCTCATCTTTTTCTGTCTTTCACTATCAACTACGCATTCTTCTATTTTTTGCTGTAAAATATATGTTTGCTGAACGATTATATCTAAAAAAAATGTCTAGATAAAACGCAAACAAAAATTTTAATAGACAGTGTGCTTTATTAGGAAAATTTGGTCCAAACTCAGCAGTGAATAGATAGTTTGCGCTTTGTTTTCCTCTTTTTGCTTGAACTTCAACTTCACGAACTCTATCGTTATAACTTTTATTCTCTTCTACACACTCTTCTTCTCTTTCTAAATTATGATAAATGATAAAGCAAATCGTTCTTTGCTTGATAATAAACAATATTTTAAATTCTAAGAATCGATATATTTGTTTTTTTATAACATTTTAGTAAGACACTTTTACATAATTTATAAATTATTATCGGCGATTTTGGATCCGTTATTTTGACGTTAACTAACAGCGGATTCAGCAGTCTTGAAGAGTAATAAATTTCGTCAGAATTATGGCATATGCACACCTTTCCTAGCTATTTTGAATTTAGTAAAACTACTGTAGCATTCGTAATCAGTCAGCGACAACCGCAATCGATGTTTTTGAAGAATACCTTTTTTGGTTCAAATCTTTTAAGGGGTACTTCGACTATATCTATTTTTTACCAATTATATATTTTCTAAGTATATATATCGGAAATTATTTTAAAGTTTTAACGGTTTTAGCGTTTAGGGTGGCGTAACCCTTAAGGGAGGTTGGGTGGCGTAATGAATAAGAGGAGTTAACATCTGCTCCCCTTAAAAACAATATTAATTATTTTAATTTTAATTTTATTCATTATACTTACTAGAAATATTCTAGACTTACTATTTTTCTGAAGAGGGTTCGTATTAGAACCGAAAACGTTAAAAACCTTTTTTTCGCTTTTTTTCAAATATATCCCCTAATCCCCTTACTCCCCCGGTTTTTGTACAGTGACCGCTAAAACCGTTAAAACTTTAAAATAATTTTATATATGCGGTCAAAATAAATATTTAAATTGTTATATATCGGAAAGTTAGGGGTTCGGGAAAAACCAGCTTCCGGATTTGAAATCAAATTTTATGATTAAAAAATGACTATCCACAAGGAAAACCGACAGTGTAAAATAGTATTCACATGATTAAAAGCACTTTGAAAATCATGCTAAGCCAGAAGTTCAAATAGCAATCAAAATCATTGTCATGTAAAGAAAATATTCATGCATTATTTTTATACATATTTTCCTAAATATTAAAAGTATCGCGGCATTTCTCTAATACATTACTATATAATATTGTACATCCACCATAAAATATTTTCATTGCATTTCCGGTTTTACATTCGTTTAGCAAATAGTCACACAATAAACGCTGTTTTGTAATTACGCGGAAGTTGTTATTCGCAAACACATCATAATTAGTTTATTATAAAGTAATCTTTGTGACATCTGAATGTTGTACTAATCATGCATGCATACAAAGAACGGTACAGCTCGTAAGTTTATTGCTGCGTTGGTTTGTTGTATAATGTGCACCTAGAGACAGGTAGTAAAACGGAAAACAGCCTCACCCTTTGATACCTTCTCTATACCAGCTTGTAAATTCTTGGACCATGAATTATATTCTACTTACCTCAGTCCATATGAAACGTTTACATCCTGTGCTTCCACCGAAACAAATTTCAAAATTGTTGTTGCGGAATCCAATTGTGAATATAATGACGGATGAAGAAGTGTCAATTAATCATTTGTCAACATTTTTACTGGTCAATATTTAAAAATATGATGGATAAAAAAATCAGACTTTTCCAAAAATTATATTATGAATACAAGTACCAGTAGAAATTTCTAAAATGCTTTTCTAAGTTATATACTTTTTATTTTTGTTTGCAAATATATGAGAAAGATGATATTTAAGTTATTTTTAATCAACTTTAAAACTCATTACCTTTATTTCATAATTTTCGTGTATTAAATTAATTTTCATTTCTAAAGTCTGTGCACTAAAAAGGAATTATTATAATAAAAATTGTTCACAACATTGAAGCTTAGAAGGCGTAAAAAGAAAAATTTTGTTGTAAGGATATATATAATAATTTCTCAACAAGTGAGTAAAGTATGATTTTACGCACCGAGTGAGATCCCCCAATAAGTGATCGGTGTGACATCTATTGCGAATTCTATTCCTTGCCATTAATATCTGTACTGTTATTCATTTCTGAGACTACGAACAAATTTTCCAAACTGTATGGTAAAAAAGTAATTTTTAGCACATTATGAGCAATGTAATTGAAAATGACTATCTATACAAATGTATGCGTAGTTCGGGAATTGCGACTCATGATGCCTATTTTTCGCGCATAAAGTACATACTTATGTAAATACTTGGGTTAACGGGAGAAAAAGTGATAGGTCGTGCTTAAAACTGTCATTTAAGCAATTAAGTCCATATATATGTACAATTTCATATTTTTAAGCAATTCGAAAACTGCACTGAGTAGATTATAATAATCGACAGTTTAATATATGTAGAAATACCCAGTACCAGTATGAGTCCTGGTCATTACTAAAATTACATCAAAAGGAACAATTTTTACACCCACAATCTCCGATTATTTCTACTAGTTAGATAAATAAAGAATATAAATCAGATCGTGATCAATGCCGTGTTGAAACATTCAGTATATTACCTGTTAATGTCCATTGAAATTCACGCACGCGCCCACTTACAATGTGCATAGTAAATACGTACACAAAGAAACATATTTAGTGAAATTAACTAAATAATGAGTTACCTATAGTGGAAACCAAATCTTTAGCAGCAGTTTTAACCTATGTCTCATTAATCGTTCTAAAATTTAGTTAAGCCAACTTTCGTTTAGTAATCTGAAGTATATGCAGCTACAAAAACTACAAAATAATTAGTCTCCAATTGATAACTTATCGTTTGATTATATTTACTAAATTATATTTTTCCAGTATGTACATAATGTTTAATCATTTTTAAAAATGGTGGTAATTAAATATTTTGTATGCTATTGTTTAGATTCGTTTTATAAATACAATAACTATGTAAATTATATATATTAGATGGGAATTTATGCTTTTCAATCATTTGTATGATAAGCATATCGCTGATGATAATAGGTATCATATTGCCTTGTGATATTCCCGTTAATGGACAGTTGTTTCGTATTTCATGCGACGCGCCGATGCTACGCGCAGATATTACTCAACTCCCTGGTATTTGTGTATACCCAGTATCACGACGTTCAAACAGCCGAAATAGCTCAGTTGGGAGAGCGTTAGACTGAAGATCTAAATGTCCCCGGTTCAATCCCGGGTTTCGGCAATAATTTTTTAGTTTTTTATTATGTGATTTGTTTATTTTTGAAAGCCTACAACTTTTTTGCTTCCATTTCAATCATATATTGTATCAATTTTGTTGATATTTTTTATATCCAATAAATGAATTCCTTGTCTTTTACATAATTTTATTATCCATATCACATAAGTTTTAAGCATGATTCTGAAGCGCTGTAAATAAAAACTGTGAGATAGTTTTAAAAAATGCTAAAAATGGAAAGTTCTTAGAATTCATCGAAGAATATAGTGAATTTTTTCAGACTTTAATCAAAATAGTTCAGATTTAACTTAATGTTCACCTTGCAATCTTCAAGCGTAAGTTTAATATATAGTAGGATGAACCTTTTAATTTTTTCAAACTTCAGTTTTAATACTATACACGTGATTGAAATTGAAGCGAAAAGCTGAAATTGAAGCGTCCTTTGGGCGTTAATCGGGTGATATTGCGACCTTTCCTACATAAAATACTATTCATTATGTTGGAAATATGTCTTATGGATCATACCTCTTCAATAGTTCCAAAACTCTGATCGACGTTACCAAATTGAATAAAATGCACATAGGATACTTTTGTTTCTATTCAAAATGGTTATCGCACTATCATATTTGTTGATCTTCTTTAAAGCTTCCATTCTATTTTGAGGTGTCTTTTTTCATTGTACTCTATCAATTAGCAACAATGAAGCTGACTATGAAACAGTGAAAATGGAGCTACTATTTTGAAACAGTCTTTACCGGTGAGTTGCAGTGTTTCAAATTGAGAGGTTATAGATACACATTTTAGGTGTAATGTTTGTATTTGAAAGCTAAATTGAAATTATGCACAAGAATTTTCGACCTAACATTTTTCGATATTTACAAACTCGTATATATACTACATTTCGAACAATAATCAGCAATTTGTTAACCCTTTTACAGGCCGAATGTTCTGGGCAATCCACCAGAAAAAGTGACAGTACTTATAAGCATTCTCGGGATCGCTGATTACGAATCCGAGGTCAGATTTGAAAAATTCAAAATGGCAGCTTCAATATGGCGACCGTCGAACTGAAAATTTCAATTTTTTGAAACATAAAAAATATTACCATATTCTATGCAAAATTCTGAATCGAAAATGTCTCTTCCGATTTTTGTTTAAATTACATACATTCCGAGGAAAAAATTCCGAAACTTTCAAAACGCAATATTACACATTACTGTATTCCTTTACCAGGCTGAACTACGGGGTCGCTGATTACGAATCCGAGGTTTGTTTCAAAAAATTCAAAATAATTTGCCGCCATATTGAAGCCGTTATTTTAAATTTTTCAAATTTGACCTCGGATTCGTAATAAGCGACCCCGAAAATCTTTAGAAACGTACGATTTGTAATCGTAGGATAATTCATATCGTTCAGCCTGGTAAAGGAATACAGTAATGTGTAATATTGCGTTTTGAAACATTGTTTGATTTTAATATAACTTCATATTTAGGGGTTCTTGTAATCACTGATTGCGAATCTGAAAGTCATAATTACAAAATTCAAAATGGCGGAACCAATATGGCGTACAAATTTTTGAAAAATTGTTGTATTTCAATATAACTATGTATTTATAGGTTTTTGGGGTCGATGATTGCGGTTTGAAGTCAGAATCCAATATGGCGGGCGAATTTTTTAAAAATTGTTGAATTTTAACCCCAAAGAGCTCTAAACACCAAGTTTTATTAAAATCCAAATTTTAAAAAAAAAATCGTCCTCCATATTAGATTTGCTATTTTGATTTTGTAAATTCAGGATTCATATTAATAGCGAGAGTCAGTTTTTTAAATGGGGGAGGGTATACCTTGTAGGATTTTCGATATTAAACGGATTATTCAGTTTATTGAAAAGGAATTTACATTCTGCTTACTGCAGAATTTTATACTAAATAAACGCACTCCTAAGCTTATAAGCTGAGAGTACTTTCAATTTTCGGCAGTAGATAGTGCAACTCATAATATTAGATTAAAAAATGTTTAATTTACTTCTAACAAAATTTTGCAAAATATTGCTAAAAACTCTTTTTTAAGGAAAATGAATTCCTTGCATACTAATGAATGAACCAATACAAGGTACAAAGGAGTGAATGAAAGTAAAATGAAAGTCAAATTGTACCGCGAAAAAATGTTTTTTAATTGCTTCCTTACAAATTTTAACGGTAGACTACTGCAATAAATCAAAACTGTCGCATTAAATTATGTAAACTTCGCAAACGACCTATCTCGGTTCTATTTACTTCTCGAACGACATAAAAATCTCGCATAAAATGTCTGTCTATTCGAAGGACGTGGTCTGTCGACCGGGCTGCCGTTCGAACGCAGGGGACTTTCAAATCACGAATTCCCTTATAATCACCCAAGTGTCGGCATTTCTTTTGCACTGACGACCTATGACATGAGAAAATAAAGAAATCGCTGTACAGTCATTAAGTCCCAAGAATCTTTCGTTAAAATATTACTGTCTGTTTACTAATAAGAAATCCTTTTCATTTTCCCGTCATCCCCAGTAATTTACGTTCCTCGACTAACAGGCGATAAATCCGACGGTCGCGACCGGGCGCGGCGGGTGGAAAATTTTTTCGGAAGCACATTCGTCGGTATATTTTCCACGATCATAAAGCCAATGTCCAGAAACGTTTCTCTGTAGCTATTCCAACGCACGTCTACCAGGAAAGACGGTTGCAGTATTTGATGTTTCCAGCGAAGGTAATTGATTGATGTCCAAAAATATCTCGGAAAGGAATTCGTTAAAATCTGAATTAATGCTATGGGGCTAGAAAATGATGGATTATTCAAGCAATTAACTATTCCACTTGAGTTTATAACGAAATAATCAATAATGATTCGATTATCAAATTAATTTTATTGCATTGTGTTTTCCGATTCCAAATTATATCAGGAAAAATAGAAATCTAGTGTGACTACTTATAGGGCCTAAGCTTGTATATCAAATTCCCAGCGGCGAAATTTGGCATCTTTTCACATAAAATTACATATAACGGTGGGCTATTTCAATCACCTAACCAGAATTTTTAGGAATCTAATACAACTGATAAACACAAGTTGACGGGGACAAAGGGGACCGACTCATGATACCAATAAACTGGAACTTTATTTTGAAGGTTATTTCAAGGTCAAGGTGATTTTTTAAATTAAAACACGATTAATAAGTCAAATTTACTATGCTTTTTAAAAAAGCGAGAAATTGTACGTTTAAAATAATATCAGAATCACGTTCCAACCGTGTTGAATAAAAAATAGTGTGACCCATTTACAAAAAGTCACTTTTACAGTGAAATAACTTTCAATATAGAGTCAAGGTCAGAGTATCGCTAGGCGATCACTTCTATCCTCGTTAAAATTTATCTCAACCAGTTTTTATTATTTGGCATAGGTTTCGGAAAATGTAAATTGGGAGTGGAAATGGTCAAATTTGACCTCCGTTCGATTTTGCCAATACCATGGTTAACCCCGTAAGTGCCTATGACGAAGATTTTGCCAAAATCGTAAAAGCTGCAGTTTTATATATTTCAAATCTTCTATTTAAAACAATGACATTGAAAATGGACATCATCATTTTATTTAATATACCTTAGACCATCTCAAAATGATCTAATATTAAATTTGCACCAATAATCGAATTTGTTAGCCTAATTTATATTTACCATACAAATTCTTCGTCGTGAGCCGCAGTTAAGGGATTAAAATATCATGATAGGGTAAAGATTAAGGTCCTTGATAGCATTCAGTTTCGCCCTGTGTCCCATTAAAATCATTAATAATTATTTTATTAATTGTGAAAGTTTTACTAATTACATTAGTTGTGTAGTTGAAACTTATTTCTAATTGATATTTTAGTATCAAGAAAACGTTATTAGACGTAGTTGCAAAGAAATCGAAGGTAAGCGGCGAATGGAATTGCTTTGCAAAGTTATCCACTTTCGACTTAAAATGATCCGGGTTCTATCTACGAGTTTGAAAACAAGGAGTGATTAGCTGAAATGGCGGCAGATTTCACTTGAATGAAGTTTTTCACCATTTGGAACCCTTCTGCAAAATGACATCTCTGCATGTATGGCAACTTTTAAAATCATTTGAAATTTTTACCATTGTTATGGGTATTTGAATCATTGACTTTTTGACATCAAGATATATCAATAGATAGATATACAAAGCATATTGCCCGATCTAAGACTATTAGTCTAAAGGATCTTAAGATGACCAAAATATTTCCTATTAGACGTCGATAGAGAGGTTGTAACATTTCTGACGGTTCAGCAATTTAAAGATACGTTGTATCATTACCTGCGATGGAACTATGGTCGATTCTAAATCTCATTATGAAAAACCACATTTAATTGTTATTGATTGGCAGAAGACCTACTTTGCGCCCAAGTTTCACAAAGTATTATTTTATACTCTCATGCGATAACAACTATACAACTTTTATTTTCAGACTACTGCATATGTTTGGAATTATGGATGGGCAGAAGAACCAAAGTGGCAAAAAACAAATGACAGTTGGAACAAATAGAATAGAATTAAATTCAAATTTTGAATGTCTAAAAAAGGGACATAACGACGCCATAATGGGGCGTCGATAAATAGTAACTTTCATATATTACTTTTTTTACCTGAGTAGAAAAGTTACAAATTGTTACTTATTTAATTATTCTTTTTTACATGAATTTTATTTGAGTGTTTATTCTTGACAATTAAGAGTAAACAATAAACATTTTCTGGGTAAATTTTTCCTGGAAATAAATAGAACTAACAGTTATTTTATTATCAGTATAATATTTTAAAAAGTACTAAAGTCTATATAATGTATTTAGGTTTATCGAACAAGTGATTCTAATTAATAATTATGCCTTATGTTAAACCAAATATCGAAATTTCAGAGTTTCGTCTGCAAAGTTCGGAATTTTGTGGAGAAAAGTATTTTGTCAAAGAGGGAAATTATTACTTAACTTACTAAGTTTTTGAGTAATTTCTGGTTTATCGAAGGAATTAAGGCCGAACTTTTTAGTGATCCGATGCGCCAGTATTTGAACCCAGGACTTCTCGATAGTGGTATAGCATTTTTTGTTGAAAAAAAATTGAATAACGAGGCTCTGTATTTAAGAGAAAGGAATAAAAAATTGAATTTCCATCTTTCGAGAAAGGAATACAAAATTAAATTTTTATCTTTCGTTCATCAATAAAGCATAAGTATTAATTATTTTTACTTTTGAGTACAAAGTAATTAGACAAACTTCACGATTCTTGAATGGCAATTTTAAAGATCATTTTCAACTTAAGAAATCTTACTTTACCGTACATTTTATTTTTAGCTTTCATTATGACTGAATTTAAGACTACTACTTTTTATATTGTTTACTATAAAATCTGTTTGTTATGATAAGCATGTAACCTCGGCAGTACGAAGTGAACTACGTACCATTTAGAAACTCGCTTGCTCATAATTCGTCAGCAAGAATCCATCAAATGCTCGTTCAAAATAAACATCGTTTTATGTTGGTATAAAGTTCAAAGTTATTGATAACGTTGCCAAAAAGTTATCTTAGACATCCTTAGTGCTCCGTTATGAAAAAGATTCATAGTAGAAAGAAAAAGTAATCAGTGTGATATACCAGTCGATTTTGAATCTGAGTGTGTCAAGTAAGAATTTATGGTACGACATTATACAAATTAGTGAGTTTTGAGAATAAAATAAAGTCTTATACAATAATGAGAATAAAAATGAATCTGAGACTTTTTTAGCATTTTTCTAAGACAATGTTACATGTTATTTGATTAATATTCTAATCTAAATATGGACCAATGGAATTACACCATTCGATGTCGCGTGAAACCAGTTATAGTAATAATTTGTAAAACTAAAACAAGGACACAACATTTTTTGTGGCTCACATATCCGCAACTGTCAATTTCAATAAATAATTAAATAAAAAATATAGGTGGCTCTTTATAAATATTCTCAGTAATAAATTTAATTACCTATACAAACTAAAACAAAAGTACAAATTAAAAACGAAAAAATGTAAAGAACAAAAAACATAAAGAACAAGATTCGCAATAAATACCTATTTCCAGGCGGTATAAATATCGAAATATTGAGTTATTTCCGACTACAAGTAACTGGAGTTTTTTTTAATGATTGTTTTATTTTATTTTAATGAAAAAATAAAAGGTGTTTAAATACATTGTCAGATTTAAATTCATCAACCTCATAATTATACTGTTTATTTCATCTGTAAATAGTCAGACAACTTCGAACTTTGCAAAAAAAAAGTGTTACCAAATTTGCCGCTGTTTTAGACGTTATAAAAAAAAAAAAGAATGTGTCTTTGATGTGGAAATATTTTATACACTTTTTAAGCAATTTTCTCTTGCTAAAAATGCAATTCTTTTATACGAAAATAAAAATGTTAAAAAATGACGTTTTTTAAAATAAATTCGCCAATGGTAATGCGATTTTATATACGTTATACCAATTTAGTTTGTTTTTTTTCAAATTTTTTTTTCGAAGCGATATTTTGACATGTAAACCAAACAGAAAAAATGTTATAACCACCATTTTTATGCTCTAAAGTCCCTCCTTTCGTACGGCGACGAAAAAACACTGCAAATTTTCAAACTTTCTATACACTTTTTATTTAAAAAATACATTTTTCAATGTTTGTTCTGTCTTTAAACATTTTTTATGATAAACAAGAACGTACATATAGATGTTACAAACATCTCATAAAAAATGCCTAAGCTAAAAAAAGGTACTATCATACTCTCAAAAAAATCAAATTTCAAAATGGCGACGGAAGTAAAATTTGTTGGTTTAAATGATCGTTTAGAGTATACAATTTTCGAAACTGATAAGATTCACTTGAAACCTGTTATATTCATCCTGATTTTAAAAACTTGAAATGGCGGTTCCAATATGGCGGACTAAAAATTTTAATTTCTATCAATTTGACTGAATATTGCTACTTAGGATTTTTGTGGGCACTAATTTCAGAGCTGAAGTCAGATTTTCATAATTTTAAATGGCGGCTATGAATATGACTGAAATTTATTACTTATGGGTTTTTTGAGGTCTCTGATTTCGAAACTGCAGTCAAACTTTAAAAAAAAATAATATGTTTATCACGAAATGTTAATAAACAGAAAAAAAACATTTGAAAAATGAATTTCAAAATCTTTAGTTGCGGCGACATTGGACACAGAGGAATTCGGAACATGATATAAAATTTTTCCGGTTTCGTTCACAGGTCGAAATATCGCCTGGAATGAATGTTTTTGGACCCAGTTTATATATATTAAAAATCAGAACAAATTATATTTAAAAATCCTTTTTTTAAATATTAAAACTTTTAAAAATGTTTAAAAAATTTATTACCCGACATTCGAAAGAGTTTTGAAAAAAAATTTTTCGTCAAATAAAGAAAGTTTTCGTCAAATTTTTCACTCTCGACAAATATCAGGGGAAATAAAAATTTTATATTTTGGAATCGCTTTATGTAAATAACGCAGTAAATTTCGAAAATCAATTACAGTATTATGCGATCCGGAACGCCGATGATGTAGCGGCGTTTACTTGATTTTCGCAAATTCGAAATTTGAATAAATGTAAACGAGGGGAGACGGCTTTCGATCGAGTTCCCCGACTGTTCTGAAGCTGCTGTGGTGGCGGGCGAAGAAAAGCCGTTTGCCCGGTTGTAAGCTCTCGAGAGGACTCTTTACGCCCATCGAACGATCACGTCGTGGGCGTGTAATTACTCGACGGCCTCCCGTGCACGTGTTCATTCATACATCTCCATTCATTAAGTGTGCAAACCACTGCCGCGAATCGAATTAACGGTGAATACACTTCCACAATGCCCTTCCACTTTTTTACTACGTTCTTCGACACACAGGCGATTCGTCTTTTGTCCGTTCTATACATTGAATAATTTCGAAAATTTATTTTCGGGCATTTTAATAACATTTTTTTGTGAACATTTACCTAATGTACACAGAAAAATATAAGTTGTTATCTCTTAAATTCAGCTCGAAAATCTATGGATTATTGGAAAACTTTACTGTTTTTTAAGTACATTCACTTCAAAGGAATAAAAATTGACTCAAAAACTAAAAGAGTCTTATTTCAGTACAAAATCCAGATGAATTTTTTCTGATTGAATCGATGTTGACACTTCAACTTTTAGACTAATGTTGTATGCATGAGATTATGGTTTTAAAAAGAGGACCACCCTCAAATAAGGTCTATTAAGTACACCTTTAAAAAATTTGGAAAAATTGTTTCTTTAGCATTTTTTGACGTGGAATTCAGTGGTGCTGGAATAAAAATGTAATATCTCTTTTACACTTTTTTTTTTAAATGGAATTTTTTTAAATCCATACGACATTATTTAGGAAATACGTTTTTATGTTCACCCTAATTTTTTTCCATTTTTGCAATGATTTGGAAAAATGTCTAAGCAATTTTTCGAAAAACAAAATTTTTTTAAATTTAGGGGTCGAAAAAATTATTTCTAGAGTAATTTTTAACGTGGAATTCGATGGTGGTAGAATACAAAAATTTAAAAAATTTTTTACGCTTACAAAATATGTTTTTATATTCACCCTAATTTTTTTGCATTTTTAAATGAATTTAGAAAATTGTTTGCAACTGAAATTTATATGTCAAACAAATTTCTTACACTCTTTATTGTAGCACCACTGAATTATGCGTCAAAAATTATTACAGAAATAATTTTTCAAATTTGTTATAGGGGTACTTCATAGACCTGATTTCAGGGTGGTGCCTCCCCTTAAGTATGTTAATATTCGTACTAAATTCTGCTTAGATATTAAAAATATATTGAGGCAATGCTCAGTTTCAAAATAAGTTTTCTATTAGATATTTTGTTACGACAATCAGGAAAAATTTTCATTTATTCAACAAAATCTTCCAAAGTTGACGAATCTTTATTTTTGCATACATACCGAATACAATTTAAATATTTATTATCTTAATATAATATTTTTAAATTAAAGATTGATTTAATTGTCACTAAATCATAGAGTTACTATCGTGCAACCTAACCTAAAAGCATCGTTATTTAACAATCGGTTTTAATTGTAAACTTATTAATTAAAAATTTTTGCTATTTATGATTCTTATAAAACCGATGAAGAATCCCTGCAGCTCGTACATCCCTTTTTTCAAATCGATATTACTTTAAACCGCAATCAGTAAATTCTTAATTAGCAACCTGTTCTATGTACTCTTGTTTTCTTTATTTACACCTATTAACCATTACTTTAGGTATTTCGCGTACATGGTTCTGCAGAATGCTGCTTGCCGTAATGACCTTCAGTCATTTATTACCAGAAATCGTAGGTCGTTTAACATTTCAACGCGAGGCAGACAACTTCCGATCTAAATCGAATTCGTCGAGATATTCCAGAACCCATCTAATCGCAGAATTATCCCAGGAGCAACGCCAACCTTTGTGAAAATCAGCACGATCGACCCATACTCGAGGAAATTAATTGCCTCGAAGGAAGCCAAAAACCAGAGTTGGATCGTATTCATTGTGTCACCCTTTCCCATGTTTCACCGTTTCGTGCTCGACAATTTCGACTATCGTTAATAAATTACTCCTGTGCAATTTACTGCGGAATGGCAACCCGATTTAAAAAAGGCATGCCAATGGAGCGTAAAGTTTCATTACTTACTGCCCATTTAAATCAAGGATACGATTCTTTCTTACGGACGAGCGCATAATAGACAATTTATAGCAAAGTAATCACGTTCCTAAACTACATTTTGTAATGGCTTTAAGAATATAAGTAGTTGCATTTTTAAACGGAGGTCCCAACAATTTTCAATCCAACGTTCCTGGACTTGGTTGCGATTGTGACTATCCTAGGTATAGTCAATGATTTATGACTCAATTACGAAATTGTGAGGCAATTTTGACAATTTATTTTTTTTATGACGTAAATTTAAAAAAAATGTTTCAACCATAAACTACACCGTGGCTGATGAAAGAAAGCTCTTGTTTTCTAAGATCCTCCACCGTCAGGATCGCGCAGATCACAATTTTCAACCCAATAAAAAAAATTGAATAGCTTTTAAAATTACATATAAAAAACTAGTACAGTCCGTCGACGTATTAGGAATATCCACTTTTACATAAATGTTACTAATATGTAGGAACACATTTTTATCGTAATATTGGTCTATTTCCGGTCGTCACGTCGTTAAATTGCAGTATATCTCTTAAAACACTAAAAAATAGCTCTAAAACCATCATCGGAAAGTCGAATTTTGTTACCACCACTAGGAAATTAGTTGGATATTTTCGTAATATTCGAAGCTAACAGAAACCAATACATATTACTCCCTAATCGAAATAAAAAAAGAAAAACACTGAAAAAGAGAAAATGAAAGGAAACTATTGAAATGATAAAATATATTATACAATTAATTCATTTTATGTGCATTATTTCAACAATTAAGTTATGTTGATCTTATTCATTTTTCCATCAAATATAAATGTATTTTGAAGTATATGAAGTATTTGATATATTTGAAGTATAGAAAATAGTTTGAAATTTTTGAAAAAATTTAGGTTGATAAGATTACATTTCATCAGTGCAGTTAAGAGAAAGCGTTGCGTTGACTTCCATTTCAACAAATTGTAGCTATTATCAGGGAGACAACGTTAGACATAAATAGACGGTACTTATAGACAAAACCTCACGTATGATAATAAACAAGATCAGATAATAATTCCTTCTTAAAGATCAATAGAGATCATTTATCTTTTGGACATTCCTCAACATGTGGAAGACAAGATAAATTTTTCTTCCAAGTCGTTTCATTATTTTTTTCGCTTTCATCAGTGCCTGAATCGGTGTATTTTCTTACTGAAATTTCCATTTTTTATTTTAGGCATTTCCTGGTTGATTGCACTACAAATTTGTATCTAGTAAAATAATCTAGTAATATACGTTGATCATCTGTGATTTTAGTTGGATGTAAAGTTCTTCGTTTGTTTATTGCTTGAACTTCTTTTTTTACGAATGGTCGCAGATTGTATTCAGTTTTCTTTTAAATCACAAAGAATTCAAAACTTATAATATACACTTTACGTCTATTGCAACATTCAATAAATAACTAAGAATGATGCTAAAATATTGCTGTAGCAATTATGAAATTTTGAAAACGAAAACCATGCGAGAATGATGCTTTTTTGTTTACACCAGAAGATCCCACAACGAGACAGCGTTATGTTCAAGCATAAATAAAAAAAATCATTATTAAACGCATGTCTTTTGTATCTATTCGAATTGTTTTCATTCTTTCAGTTTTTCACAAAGACATATCTGATGGATACGAAAATGCTATTCGTGAATTAGTGTATTTTTTTCCTGAAGCGGTGTTTTCCAATATGAGGCCTTTTCTGGTTGAGTGTAAAATCAATTGTTATGCAGCAACATAGTAGCGAATTTTGACCATCTAACGGGAAGCTTTCTGGATCATATGGAAAAACACAGTTTCAGCAAAGAATACACTAATACATGAATAGATGAAAATGATAGACAAAATTGAATAATATATCATTCGAATTGCTCCCGCATTCTTTGCATTCATCAGATATGTCTTTGTGAAAAACTGAAAAAATGAAAACAATTCAAAGAGATGCATATACATGCGTTTAATCATGATTTTTTAATACATGCGTGAACATAATTTTCTTAGAAATCGGGACATTTTACTTCGAATGTTTTAAACTTTGGATTTTAAAATTCGGAACAATTAATTACGGGCCTTTTACCTTTCGGATATTTTACATTCTGAATCTTTAATATGCGGTCTTAACGACGCCTGAAGATTTTTAGGAGTCACAAGATAAAAATTTATTTAGAAAAAATGCACAGTATGTTTAGAAAATAGTTAGAATTGTTATATTGTAGACTACTGGAGACCACTGTTGATGAATGAAGTCGTATTAAAAGAAGAATTATAAGTTGGTACTGGATAGTCGAGATATTTCATGGCCCATGTCTTGTATTTTAATTGTTTATTACCATTTTATATATTTGTGATTTTTATTTGTATCACCAGTAGTAACTACAGTTTTAGCCTTGAAATCCATTATAGCGAGTTCAAATTAGAGAATCTGATGATTCGAAGTTGAAATTTAAAATATTTATATATCTTGAATTTCTGATAGAAAGTCTTTATTTCTTAGTATCATGGAAGATGACTTTGCCGCATTGTGAGATCGAGAGCGTCTTCTTATAGCAACTAAAAAACACCCTTTGGTAGATATTAAAAATTTGAAAAAAAATAAAACAAATAGCTATTATAAAAATATTATTTTATGCTAGAAATAGTCAATCACACTTTGCAATACAATGACATTGTTATCGGTCCGATGTTGCAACTTCAGCTTACTATCAAATATAATCATTTTTAAAATTTGTATTTATTTATGGGTGGAACCGGGCTGCTCCCATCGGTAAAGTCAAAGTTTTAACTTTCTTCCCTATTAAAATACCCATTCATTAACAAAGAAAACGTGCTTTTCTCCAGTTGTCTAAACAAAAACTAATGCAGCATCTCTTAACCAATCTGGACAGAAAATATAGTCGGAAAGGCTAAATTGATAACAACTGTTGTTTCCACTCCAAATTTTGAGCATCACTATTAGTCGCTAACCATTCGTCTTACCACCCTGATGTATATCCCAACTTATCACTTGGTACTAACAAGAAATAAAAGCGATATGTTAGACTGCACAAAACATATGACAATTATCATTTCACATGGGCATTTCGTTAAGAGTCTGGTATGAAATATTACAGATGCCAGTGGAATTGCATAATTCATCGTGAAATTTAAAAGTGAATTGAAGTAAGAATTTGTTGCCAAGTTAAAACTATGGTTAAAGCCATAACATTTTATTATCAATACTCAAAGGTATTTAAACTAATTACATAAACTGCGACTTTATTGGAAAATCGTTCATATCAGTACACGTAGTAAGATATCCATAATATAAAGATGTGTGCTAAATGATAGACTAGTGCTCTAAATGCAAGGAAATTTGTTCCCTTTTTGTATGCATTGATTCTTATAGTTTTCGTATCTACACATTATTTTCTATATGCTAATTCAACTAAATATTTATTCAGGAGTCTAAGAAAAAAGTAGGTCTAAATTGAATTTAGGACATTTTCTAACCAGTATAGCCTAATAAAAATAAAACGAATCACAGTTTTCCTCTAATTTTCCAGAAGAGCAATAAATTGATGGATTTCGCTTCTCAATTTATACAATTGAAAGACATTAAACGCGAACGTGCGATATTATACGAGTTCCTTGTTGCACGTTTTCCATTTAAAGATAATACATGATGATAACCTCGCGGCAATCATTTTCCGATACGTCGTTAAATTCGTACCGTAAAGCTAATTATTACTAATTACAAGCCCAGTTTGCATTAATTATAAACCATTCTACAATAAATAATTGCCCTTCAACGGCTGGCCCGTTTGTTTCGACTTGGGTATATGATGCGCCATATACGAAATTAGTGACTTGCGATGTTACAATGCCGCAAACGCCAGTGCAATTTGTAGGCACGAACCACGAAATGATATATATAGCAGAATGTATAATTGTACACCATATCGCATTGAATAACGTGGACATTATTAATCCCACATCAATATTTTGTAATTGACTATACCCCGCCGATGAGGAGTGTTATTGTTTATTTTTCACTGATATTTAGTAACCTATTTCGTAATAAATAGCCTGAACAGTAATCCTTTATGGATACCAGAATACTGATCTGAGTCTGATCCACTGAAGATTCGGCACATCTTATCAAACATGCCTGATAACAAGGCCCTGAACAGAATGCAATAAGACTTGGCATTACCAGTTCGCGAGTGCTGAAAGAGACAATTTCAAACCTGGACTAATTACTTTTCATGTCAAAATTATCTCTCCATTTGAATTCTATCATATTGGTAGACGAGCATAAAATATTAAAAAATTTAGCATACTTTATGCTCTCATCTATTACTTATTCTCGACGTTCCCATTTGATGCATATTAAACTTTAAATAAGTACAGTTGCATTTGAATTATTTAGTGACATTATTAAGTCTGCTACTATCAAGAAATAGTATATTATGCCACGAATGCCTGCACATTACGCACACCATCGTGTTGCATATTTAATTTTTTGATAGTGACCGTAAAGATGGCTTTACGCATTTTTTACATTTTTTAGGTGCACTTTACGCACACTTGCATAAAAAAATATTGTTCGACGTATGTGCGAAAATGTTTTTTTGCATCAATATGAAACACAACCCTCCCATTTGTAGAAAAACTTTTACGCCCTTGCATCTAAAACTACTGTTATGCATCACTTTTGTTTCCATGCATGAAGTAAAATCGTCTGAGTAAAGTTTAGTTTACACAGAAGTGTACTTTATGTACCGAAAAGACGTGCATAAAGAACATTTTTTTATCTGTCGTGCAATGACATATCTAGTATACCTATTTCAATTCAGAACTATTAATTCGTGTGTTACTATATGAATTAGTAAAAGGTGCGAAGAAGGAAGCTAATAACTATTTTTCCTAATCGATACTTGAATGGTCATATGAGCTCCAAATTTCATTTTGAAATAACATAATGTTTCTCATAAAAATTAAGTTTGTAATAAATATTTTTAAATAAAATGCACAAACTATACTTCAGAGTTTTATTTTACTAAGTTAATTAGTAGTTGATTATTAAATTAGTTATTGAAATAGTAAAATAATTGAACTAATTATAATAACAACTGGTTACTGAAACCTACTCCTATTAGGAATTTTCTACTAATTAGTAGTAACCGACTTTTCATTAATTCCAATAGGATTTGAATAACAATTACTAAAATACTACTAATTTTTGTTAAAAGAGAACCTGAATTACTTATTAGGTTACAAGTTTTTTCGCGTCGAATAAACATCTCCAGTTGGAATTTTAAGAGTTCTAAAATGGTAAGCCATCGAAAATTTGTGAAACCCGGAACAGAATAGAAAATATTGTACACATAAAATTGATATTTCCGAACTATTGAGGGAAATCAAAGCAGAAACGTAAGTTATCGTCGATTTCTTAAAATTCGGCCGAACAATAATTTCGAGGATAAAGATTGGACGTAGCAGTTCGAATACGTTTTCTTGCGGAAATCTGTACGAGAGCTCGGAAGTTGTTGGAAAGCGGGAAAAATACGTATGCTAAGTAGTCGGTATATATAAACGTGCAGAGATCCACACGAGGAAATGGCGTACATGTTCGGAAATACGACCCTCGATCGTTCCTATTTCTACGAGTGAATGGAGTCACGCAATTGCTTTGCTAAAAGACAGATTTGCAATTTTGAACCCTCGGCATGATTATGACATCCTTTTGTTTTACATGAAAATGCAATTTTTCGGATTCGGCGAACAAGTTTGAAAGATTTTGCAATGCGACGAGTGAACTCGATGGAAATGCGAAGTGAATAAATGTGACTTTTATTGGCGTGTGTCAAAAAGGTCCAATTCTGGATTTTCCAATACTTTAAAATAAAAGGTATAAAAGCGATGTTCAAATTTGACGACTAGACGTATGATAAATATAAAATATAAGTTCACTGAGAGAAAAAAATAATAGAAATAGAGGATGACAGGTATTGAAAGTAAATGTTATCTGCAGCTTTCCGAACGCGTAACGACAACTAAAATAAAAATTGTTAAAAAATAAATTTACTATAAATTTAATATCGTGAATGAAATTTGTGAATAATCTAAAGAGGACTTACCTATTTGAATTCTTGCATAATAGATGCCATTATTATCACGGTATGCCTCTATTCCTACTATTACGATTTTATTCTTTCAATCTACACTGTTGATTTTCCAAAAATTATATTGTCATTAAAGCATTAATGTGGAAGTAAAGTATTATTTTAATTGAAAAACATTATCTACATAGATGCATGAAAAAAGTTACTGTTACTACTACTGAAGTAGTAAAATGCGGATAAACCTCTTTCACAGTTCTTACTACTTACTAAGATCAAATACTTAAGTAGTAATGGTACCAAGAAAAAATCCATGTGACTACACTAAGAAGTAACATTAAGCATTTTGTTCAAAAAATGTAACAAAAAATGTGGTCAATACAATAAGTTATTGTTTGTTACTATAATTGTAAATTGTTACACTGCCTATCTCCATTCTAAGGTATGCTATTTTTTCTAGTGACGTAATTCAACAAAACTAAACAAAAACAAGACAGCTTTTTAAGAAAATACTTGATATGGTGAAACACTATCTAAGTTAAAGCACTGCATTAATTCTAGGAAATCATTTTTCTTGTGGGTTCGTTACGTCCAAATTGAAGAGATTTGTTCAATAATTAATTTATTAGTATTAACGTAGCAATGTATTAAAACTTAAACGACCCTAAGGAAACCGTTTCGTAACTCCAAGTAAAAATATAGTTGTTCTTACATTGGAAAATACATCAAAAACAGAAAATTCTAGAGTCTCTCTAGTGGTCCGTTTCAATCTTTGCTAATATTTTGTGTTTAGAAAAGAACCAGTACTCTCTACACATTAGTCTATCGTCTTTCGATATATCCACACTAGTGTTTAATTTAATTAATTCCAATATTACTTAAAAATAGACTTTTTCTATAATACAAATATGACCATTGTTTTCGGATATCTACCCGCCAATTTGGAAGTCGCCATCTTGAATTACTAAATGGGACAAGTTACATTTTAATCCTGAGTGTCTATGGATTTCGATATCTTCACCTTAAACCTGTATGCCAATGTCATTTCGAGGTGAATGTGTTGTTTGAATAAAACAAACATACGAAAAATCATATTTTTTTTATAGAAAAATGTGTATAACTTTTTTGCGCTTCACTTTATCGAAATTTTATTGAAAGAGTATGAAAGAGCATAAAATTTTACGTTAGAAATAGTGAAGCTAAATTTTTTCTCAAGGCGTTTATAAACAAATTTTCGCGGGTTAAACTCATGCTTAAAATGTGTCTGTCCCTGCGTTAATGGATTAAACGTGTCCGCAGCTTTTTCTACACGTAAAGCTACTATTTTTTTAATTCTTTTTCTAACTACTATTTTTTAAAAAGAAATATAAAACTCGTCATATATTACATGTATATGAGTTAGTTTTGTATGATGAATTTGAAGAGAGCGAAAGGAATTTAAGAGATTTTATGACAGGAATCAATCTATGCATTCAATTTTGGAAAAAATGCAGTCGGTAACGCTTTTACAAGAGAATGAGCATGAAACCATCTGGTTATTCGATTACATGCAATTTTGAATCCGCACCGAATAGTTTCAATTTTAGTAGAAACACATTCCAGTTCAATGAGAAAGGAACCACCGGCTGTTTATTATTTGCACTGTTCATCTGCGATGTTTTCCAATGTATCTATAGTACTTTTGAGAGAAAATCGCAGAATTTGCTATTTATCCGAGCTTGCAAAGTGGTAATTTGTTTATACTCTCATAAACAAATAAATTTAATATATTTTCAAATAATATGGGTCTTAGGGTTTCAAAAGGATGCTCTTCACTTGTTGATTAAAATGAAAAAAAAATGTTATCAAGAAGAACGTTTAGGTGATATCTAGTATCTTCTCAATAACAGCAAAATCCGATCAAAGAGAAAACTTACATATACTCTAAAATATTTTCAAAAAAGCGTTAATACATAAATATTACAAAAATTAAATCAACTCAAAGATAAATAGATCTTTAAAAATTGCTTTAATTTTTTTTCTTTTACTTGAATGATAATATGCCAATACTGGGCAAATTCTATGCCAGATGTGGGTCTGTAGGCTTACGTTACTGTGGACAATTTTCATCATCAGCCTGACAAAAATAATAAATTAAATCCAGGTAAGTAGGTCTTGGTTGGGTTCTGATTAAATGGCTGATCAGGCATCAGGAAAATAATAGTAAAACCATCTATCTGTGTCGAATCCGTTTTTTGACCTGTCGGCGTTTTGATTTGTCGGTTTTTTGACTCGCACCCCCAGGATGTATGTTAGATTCGTGTCAAAAGATCCTTAACATACGCTAAGATTTTGTTCGATGTTTCCTGTCGACACTCGGCTGCTTTTTATTATAATTTTCTTCAGTTTCATTCACCCCATCAGAAGCGGCGTAGGTTGATCGTTTATGGTTCCCTGGTCCAGATTTTAAACTGATTAACCACGATTAGCCAATATAAATACATACTTGTGTATGAGTAACGAATGTCTTGATAAAAACTAATAGTTAATTAAAATAGGGGCTCGTCCGCCTCTTACAACCTAAGATGCACCTTATATAAATGCCTACCACTATTCGACGCCATATGTTCACAGATTAGTGTTCCCACGCACGCAAGAATTACTTACACAAACCGCTTGCGAGAAAGTTTAAGTATATTACAATATGCAATGCATGTGTTCCATGGCACTTATGCGCCACCCCTCGGTAGGAGCTTGAAACTGGTCGAAACGTCGATCGACACTTTGACACTTCAAAGTTGCAGTAAAATCGAGCAAAATCTTAACTGAGGAATAGCTATACGCACATGAGCCTCTCCGTGGCGGTAAATCGCGGATTTAATATTCAATTATATAATTTTTATCGCGATTCTGATTTGTGTACGTGACCTTTAAGCAATTATGTTCATGTGTGTTCTCTTATTTTAACAGGTTAACCGCAGATCTCATGATTTGGGGTTAACCTGGCAAACAATAATACACACATTCACACATTTGATTAGTATATTTCATCGACCAACAAATTAGTTGAAATTTCGAAAATTGGGAAAACCAATCCCTCATCAGCCACTTTGGGGTGCATTTGAGATTCTGCATTTTAACTTTAATATTTGCTATTGCAGGTATTTTCCAGCGCTACTATTAATGCTTGCTGTCTTGCAGCAGGTAAATTTGCTATCGCAGACAGTTTGCAGCACTCTGAAAGTGCTTGCTGTATCGCAGCAAAGCCTTCATACTTTCAAGTTCAGAATAGGGAATTTAGCAAAGGCATATTCTTTTTCAGTCAAAACTTAATTTTTCATTTCAAAACCACTGGACTTTTACGGCAGAACACATGTTCATATTTAGTAAATATATTAAAATTTCACCTATTCGTTTAAAACCTTCAAATTTAATAACACGTCATGAAATGTGTTTAAGAATTGTCATAAAACACTTTTTTGTAACATTTATGAAATTTGCTTCCTACAATTTTCTTAAAATTTCATACAATATTTTTTACAGTGTGTCATCTTAGCTCGCATTGGGTTCATAATTGATCCTAAGTGTTCCTGCGGGCATGAAGCGGAAGACCTAGCTCACATAATTTGGCAGTGCCCAATATACGAATCAAACCGCATGAAAATGTTAAGCACCACATAAAATGAGCACCTATGTATATGTCCAAACGTCAAAGCGTTAAAAATTATCCACAATTTCCTTGCATATCACAAATTGTACTTCTAATTACGATGTATAGAATGTAGTTAAGCTATAAATATTTGTATTATACTTACTAAACCTGCATCAAGATTTCATAAATAAATATTTCCTCTAAACATTACAGTTATGAACCGGAATTCACATGTTCATAGAAACTGAGGGTTCGTAAATACATAAGTGTTCGCATTTCCTTATCTTTTGCACTAATACGGCATCGTTCGCCATAATTCGGACGACTGCCATTTTTGCAAAACAAACGTAGGTCATCAATTTTATTTCGTTTTCGTTCCCAAAAATGCATTCGACTTGGCACTAAATTTACTTTCAAAACGTTAATCAAGCAAAAGTCTCTAAGATAGAATACTATTGAAAAATCATCTTCAAACTTAAAAAATGTAGAAGTTAGTAAGGTACACTTTTCAGCTTTGAAGTTAAAAAGAAGTGTAAAAATGAGAGCAGTTATGATTATTCCCTTGAACTTAACTAAAAATCGGTTTTGGCAGAAGAAATAAAATTTTGAGGGTGCATGGAACAATTATATCATATCATGTTTATTTTGTTTGTCTACACCTAGAACGTCTCCATAATAGTTCCAGATCTTTCTTACACCGTCGTATTTGACTTCGTCGAGAATATTTAATAAAACACAGTACTTTTTTTTTTTTTTTTTTTGTCAGTCTGCAAAACAGCGTTAGCTGTGGCTCGCCCTTTGGCTCGTTGGTGGCCTATTTTGTACCCCTCGTTCGCCAATACCCGAATAAACATTTCCGGAGCTGTCCCTCATCAAAAGCTTCGAACCGGATCAGGATTGTAACGCTACCGCAGATCCGTGTCAGATCCAGAACCCGGAGGTCCGGCCATCGGGGGCCGTTTCGGATCCGATCCGGATTTGGCTATATCTAACTTTTTCCAATAAGTAAGGGGACCCAGATATGTTCCTGATCCGGCTCGTATTTGGATATCTATCGTACGGGTAACATAACCTTAAAAATATATATTTTGAAGAATATTTGTACAAAATGAATAAGGAATTGAAACGTCGCCAGAAAATTCGTCAAAGAGTTCAAAAACATAGATTGAAAAGAAAAAATGATCAGAGTAATTATACGGATAGTAATAAGGATAATTCTGAAGAAATGGAATTTGTTTCATGTGATTCTGGTACGCAAATATAAAGTCAGTTTTTTGTATTAATATTACCAACTTTTTATTAACAACACAGCCACACAAAAAAAAAATTTTTGTTTCGGCCTGGGTTTCTCCTTATGTACTGTATGTTTTTTGGGTCGCTGAATCCGACACCGAAGTCCATTTAACACTATATCCTTGTCAGGTTTTTGACACAATCTCAAAAAATAATAATTGTAAACATTCATGATATTTTAACTCGAGTACCGTCAACTTTAAGAAAAAATGTTACTCAACATAAAATGTTCCGAATCACTCGAAAAATACATCTGAATTTTTACAAAATTTGTGAAGACGATTTTTTGGATTTCGCCGTTTTTCGAAAAATTTAAAATGGCTTAAAAATATTTGAAAAAATGTAGACGTACTTTTCGAGTCATTCTGAACTTTTTTTGTTATATAACTTTTTTCTTACAATTGAAGGTACACGAGTTAAAAAATCATGAATGTTTACCAATGTGTCATTTACGATGCTATATTGGAAACGATTTGTATTGAAATTAATTTTTATAGGCCCGTAAATTTTCAGGTCGACTCTCAATTACACAATTTTAAAAGGTTTTACGTAAAAAGAAAATGTTGTTAAAGTATTTTATCTTATTTTCACATTTTAGGATCGAATTATAGGTATTTTTTTGACATTATGTCAAAAACCTGACGTGATAGAGTTAAATGGAGCAATGTTCTTACATATTTCACTAACATATATACGCTTTTGAGATAATCTTGAAATGACAAGACTTTTTTTCGAGAATCTTGTCAACCACCATGAAATTGAAATATATATATTCAGATCTGGTTGAGAAATTAACAAATTATTCGGTTTTTTTTTTGTAATGGTGGTTAAGGGAACTCAGGTGGCTCGGTCGATAATGTGAAATTCTACCCTAAAATGTTATCAAACTCCACTATATAACTATACAAACTTTATATACTACGCCTACAAAAGTTAGCATTATATGTAGTCACAAAACAAATTAAAGGATTGATTGAGAATTGGAGGAGAAAGCCTGAAAGAAAAAAAAACTTGTCATTTCATTTACTTGTCGTCATAACCTATTCGTCGATCATTTTTTGTGGCACGTTTTTCTCTGCCAATTCTCAATCAATCTTTCCGAAATTTGTTTTGTGACTACATATATAATGCTAAATTTCGCAGTAATGAGTCCGAAATTACGAAATAGCGCTCAGAAACTTGTTAACCTCATCCTAATACGCTATGTATATAGGACGGAGATTTGTCGGTAAACAAGGTTCTCGGAAAACCCGTATGGTATTTGTCACCTAGCTGTATAGACCCCACATAAAAGTTTTTATGTATATGTATATAAGGAATTATAATTAACAGCCCGATTTGAAACAGATCAGGATCGGATAGAGCTTTCTGACCTGCGGGACCCGGACCCGACACATATCTGCGGTTGCGTTACATCCGGATCAGGTTCAGATGAGGCATTCGGATCTGGATCGGCTCTGTGCTAAGGCTTCCGGATTCGTTCCTGATCCGACCCGTAGGTGAATGTTTATTCGGGTAAAGACGTTATTATTATTATTATTATTATTACTTGAAGGTACAAATTTTAAATCTACAATAATTGTAGATTATCATATATACTTAGATCTATTCCAACATCATTTACATACTCCTGAACCCCTTAACTGCGATGACGAAGATTTTGAAAAATTCGTCAACTGTAGTTTTAAATATTTTAAATCTTCTATTTTAATCAATAATTTCAAAAACGGACACCGACATTTTATATAGTATACACCAGACTATCTAGAAATAATTTTATTTTAAATTTGTATAAATTATTGACTTCGTTAGATTAATTAATATTTCGCGGTCAAAATCTTCGTCATCGGCGGCAGTTAAGGGGTTAATTAAATAATAAATTTGTTTGAAAATAAAATGAAATACATGTTAGGTACTATATATTTGTTGAAACTTAAATCATGTAACGAATAAATGCATAGTATTTTACTCGGTATATAATAGATTAAAATTCCTTTGAAATTATATTGGTATTGAAAAAAAAATAAAGGGAACCCACGGTAACGCACTTCCATGTTTAACACTGGTATGGAATTAGATACGTCCATAAACTTGGCCCGAAAAAACATATACGACAAGTTTCTCTACAAGAACTAAACTATTGTACCAATACGTTTACATATATTTGCGATACGCGAGTAGAAAACAATAATCTGAAAATTCTTTTGATAAGAGCGTAAAACAAGGCGTTTGATCGAGTGATCCACACAAAGTACATAAAGGTTTTGCACGATTCGAGAATGTTTCACGCATTCCAGTCGTAAAAATATATACTCAACGAGGATTAACAAGTAATCACGTGGCCATGGAAATTGCATCTACCTCGTTCGATGCGAAACAAACTTTGTAAATCCACCTCTCTCTTTCTCTCTCTCTCTCTCTCTCTCTCTCTCTCTCTCTCTCTCTCTCTCTCTCTCTCTCTCTCTCTCTCTCTCTCTCTCTCTCTCTCTCTCTCTCTCTCTCTCTCTCTCTCTCTCTCTCTCTCTCTCTCTCTCTCTCTCTCTCTCTCTAGCTCTTTACAGTCACAAGAGCCGGTCCACGAGTGGGAGGAATTATTTTTGTCCGTTCTCCAGATATTTCGAAACTTTATTCGTATACTACAAAATATATGTTAGACACAGAATCGATTTTTTCTCAATTGTTGTACCCGGCGTAGGTGTTTTCCCACAGAGATGGTTTTCCCTACGCCATTGTATACCCCAATGGGGGTACTCAACAAAATGAAGGTGACCTGTTAGATAAATGATGTGTAAAGGCCCTTTAAATTGTTGACGATCTTGTTACATGTTTTCTCGTGATTCGAATATTGTACTATTGATCTGAACTCAAAATATTCGATCCATTTAAACGATGGAACAGCGAAAAGTATAATTATGAAATTGCGACAAAAATGAAAATTCGACATCGGATAAATTCAGTATATTTTAACGAAGGTTTGGGGTTAAGTTTAGCTCGATTTCATGTCGCGATCGGATGACCGGATGCTCACCATCGCTGATCAAAATAAATTAATAGTTTTGTTTAAATCGACCAAATTACGAGTTTGATTTCGTGCTCTTCTACCAGTCGAGAACAATCTACATGAATTTTTATAATAATATACATTACATATAATACAGGCACGGGTATTTTATTTTTGGTAAGTGTCCTATGTTCAATACTTAGTTTGGCGATATCCGCGCTCACTAAGCATGGACAAAAGGGAGTTTTGGCTTAGATTGTTTCTTGATTATTTTTTTAAACTTTATGACATTTAAATCTTATAACTGTTTTCCATGTAATTTTTCCAAACGATTGGCGTAGTGACTTTTCATTTAAAACCACTTTTGCCTAAATTGCGTATTACAAATTGTCATAAAAAATTATTTGTTATAAACAAAAAAACACGGATATTTTGTTTTTGGCAAGCATTCTATTATAAATAGCATAAACAGTGTGAGTTTAGGCAATGGGTTATAGAGAACTATTTTTGTCAAATAAAGTTATTATCAAACACTTACTAAATATTAAATTTAAATTGAGGTATAAATAACCATTCTAGTAGTATTCTAATATCTGCGATAATAATTATGTAACTCATTCTCTTCTTTATAACATTTTTCAAATTGTACATAACTTTTTTTGAGTTCAACAATGAGTTTATTATTATCATAAAACTTGTTATATCAACACGAAATACAATATAATTACAATTTAATCAAATTGTCGTAAATAATTATTATCTATTTTATGTATGTTTAAATATTTATGATTATTTTGTTTTTTAGGGTATAGAATATCCCACACGTTGCCAGATTATCATGTGACATTGAATGTCGAAGTCTATTTTCGATAATGAAATGGCACATTTTGTTCTTCCGAATATTGAAATTTATAAAATTTTGGATCTGAATTTCGTGCCACAATTCAAGGAGACAAATGATTTATTTACAAAATAAAAAAGCCGACAAATTCAACAGTACAATTCAAGGATTTCTTTTTTAAGAATATTTACGATTTTTGTTAAGAATCACAACATTCTTTAAATTGTAACAATCATCCTTTCAAATATTTTATAACTGTATTGTGCTTTTCGATAAAAAATTATGTTACATTTCGTCGTAAAGAAATGTTGAGATGATGAAAAGATTATTTTATGTAAGATTAATAATTCCTTTAATTTTTCATATTACAGTTATCTAATATCATTTAGTACCAGCATTTGTCTTTGAATGTAAATCCAAGTTTGAGGGGTGAATATTAATTGCTTATTTTGAATATTTCAAACCGATTTGTTCATACAAACAGAAAATCTTGTCTTTGTTTACACATTCAATATCGGAAAGGCACCCTTTAAAATTACCACACAATTGACAAAGTGTCAAACCCAGATATCCCCCTAAATAAGCACGCACCCTCGTGAAATAACATAGGCGTCGATACTTTATGTGAAACTGTTTACAAAATATACGATTAGCCTGGCGCGTGCCTTCTTTCCATCATTTGATCTTAGGAAGGTGCTGATAAAAGGGGCGGTTTCAAGGGTAACAAAAGCTGCTTAATATCAACGATTTCGAATGTTAATTTTTTAGTAAGTCTCTTATAGCGTTGATTAGTATTAAATCTACTTCAGAAACCTGAAATAATATTTAATTAAACTTAAATGATCTATATTTATTAAAATAAATGTAACATGTATACAAATTGAGAAAAACCTGTATCTTAAAAAGGAAACGACATACAGGATGAGAATTAAAAGGACATTGTTTATTCTATGATAAAAATGATTTTATGACATGATCGGTAGTTGAAGGACACGTTGCTAATACGCCCGCAGAATAATTATTTCGAGTTATAATGCAGTGTCATATGCCTCCATTCTCCTCAAAACTTGTTATCTAAACAAAAATGGTCGTGCCCACAACTTCTGCACCAATTAACACGTTGGAATCGTCTACAGTAAATAATTTACCAGGACAATAGGTTGTCGAATACCGGAAACTGGCATGAAAAGAGCACCGCACTCGATTCCTGATTGGGCTGTCAGTCAGCCAATCGAAATTACTTATTGAACCGCAAATGCAATTTCAAAATATTCACTATTCAATAAAGGGCACTTGAATGTAAGCAATATATTCATGGCTGTCAGCCTTTTTAACGGTGGAGTTTATTTATTTTCATTTTGTAAAGTTTTGACGTTATTTTTTAGTTTCGTACCCTTTATATGACAATTATGTAGACTACACTGCTTTTTATTTTGTTTTTCAAATAATTTGTTATGTTTACTCGACTCATTAGATAATCAAAATTAATGGTATCATTCAGGGATGTTTTTGTTTATAAAGTATTAAATTATATTTTAACAGCATTTCGAATTCGTTTGATTACGTTTGTTAGTAGAATTTTCTTCAAGCTTACAGAAATATGGCGTCATTATGACTCTAGTTTCTTATGTGACATCTTTAAGCCCTTTGTAGCCGCTGTTTTATAATGAGAGAAGAAAATCTTTGTTTATGTTTTTAAGATACTTACGTATTTCTTGCTGATCAGATTTTTATTATACTTACTAAAACGATAGACTAATCGTTTGATGTCTGGTTTCGATGTTTGGTTGTCAATTAGACGAGTGAGAACCATTTACCATTACTACTGTTAATTAAGAGAGCCGTGGAATTGGGCAGCAAAATAAGTATGACCAATGTAGATACCATAACTTGGAAAAATTCATATTTCATATATGGGCCAATTCACACAAAATGTTTTAAGAAATATAACATTATTTAAAAAATAGCAATTCCCACTGACTCAGTTTTTATGAATTTTCTGGTTAATATGATAATTTAATATTCGTTAATCATCTCAGGATCGGCTCGTTAAAGTTATGACGTCCCCATCAACAATTTTTTTTAGCGCTCTTTATTCGTGTTAATGAATAGAAAACAACAGGAACTGTGAATAGTATAATTGAACACATTACAAAAAATAGTAACTAAACAGCAGACATAAGAATATTATTTTAACAAGCTTAACATTTTTGTTTGTAATATTAATTGACGAGATTTTTCTTTCCATGGCTTCAGGCACTTTTTCTAGCAACTAATGTTAGTTTTTCTCAAAGTCTTAGAAATCTCGGTTGATGAATAAAATGAATGAATAAATATGCAACATTTGTAGGGAAATTTTCCAATTGATGACGTTTATAATTAATAGAAGATTAATTTTCCAATGTGATTTAGATGATTAAATCCGTGATTCAGTCATTTGTAAGTAATTTCCACCTCGTAAGATCATACAATTAATATATAAACATGAAGTTTATTCACTTAGTGTCATTTATTTCAATAAGTAAGTTCAAAATATCTATTAAACTGCCGGATAATTTCAAAGAATCGTATGATCGCTCGGTTCATTTTTACAATTTTCAAATTGTAGTTTTCTTAAGTATTTTCCTTCTGATATATGTAAATAATTGTAAATTATTCTCTAAACGTTGGTACGCAAAAATCTATTTTTAATAAATTAAACCCCAGTCTTGTCCATTCAATTATTTGCATAATGTTTTGTATACATCTATTATTTATTCTAAAATATTAATTTGATAAATAAATATAATATTATATCAAAGGTTTAGAGAAAATCATTGCCATTTATATGTATAGTTTCTACTAAGTCTGAAATTAAAAGAATGTGCAAACATTTTCACATAAACATTAAATGAGATAATATACTAATATAACCTTTAGCAGAATTTATTTAATTTATTAATCGACCGTAATTTTTTGTAGACTTCGAGCCCTTTTTTGTGTTAATATAATTTCATAGCCGTGTAAGTTTTTAAAAAAATGTATGTAGCCTGGTCAATATTCAAAATTTCACACTCTTTAATATTGTTTTTTATAGTTTACTATCCTATATTTTAGTTCTTTTTTTCTCTCGATCGTTTTAAATCATATAAAGGAAATTCATGGTATATATCAGTTAATATAAATACAGCTTTGAGTAGAGATAAATAAATAAATAAATAAGGAAAAAAGTAAATAGACATAACTATGATATCAGTTTACTTTACATTCATTTATGCATTTGCACAATTTCGGAATCGATAAGCCCTGCTAGAGAGCACAAAATGACATCCTGGTGCAAAACGCATTTTCAAAATAGTTCCATTTATAACCGCTAGAGGGATGTTTTCTCTTTTTTACATTTAATATTTAACCCAATAACTATCGATTCCAAAATTTTGCATTTAAGATGATCATAAATTAATGCGCTCGACGCATTTAATTCTATATAATTATATTTAATTTTATATAACTATTTTTCTTAATATATATTAATATCATAAGGGATTCATTGTTAAATTAGTTTAATAAAAAATAATGATATGGCAGATAACTTACAGTTAGTTGCTGGAAGTATACGGAATAGCTTACTGTAATAAAATAGTCATGCGTTAAATACTTAATAGGTGACTAATACGTAAATAATACGTTGCAAATTGGTATCAATGTCCGCATTCCTATAAAACTGATATATATATAGCGGATATGTAACTAATACATAACAACTGAAACCGATATTTTGTTACATATCTAGAACATAATTTACTTTTTAACGGTGGTGTATAGTGATTGTTCAAACACTCGAGGTATCATAGCACACACTAACCTGATAAAGCAAAACTGCAATGAATGCGAAATGATGACAATTCAGAATGCAGCCATATAAAATGTAGGTTTATACGTGGAAACGTGAAAAATTAAACAAGAAAACCTCGGATATCACAAATTTATGTTTTAAAATGTGTGTTGTATGAACTATAGTCCACTTTAATTAATTAATTAAGAATTAACCTAACGAATTATTATAATTATTAGGGAATAATTAAAAATCAAATCTTTAAAAAAATAACAATTATATAATACATCTGTGATGGTATGGAAAAGGGCGTATTTTGATTATTTTTTAAAACCGAGGTAACTATGGACATAAAAAAGGCTAATGCTTCTTTTGAAGTAGGCTGTGAATGAAAAAATTAGGTTTTGCTAATAAAAAAGTCCCTAATTTAAATCTCGATTTTTTAAAAAGGGCGTTCACAACAAAACTACTGTACATTAATTAATTAAATAAATTATATTAATGGTAATAATGATATATCTTATTCATATATATATGCGCATAAATGTAATTTTATTACTTGGTAATTCAGTATTAACATTGAATAAAAACAATATTTTTTTAATTTAGGGTCAATTCTGTTAGCTTTGTAACAATTTTTAGTTAGTATGCGAAATTATTTTCTTCTTTCAAGTAACTTCTCAATTAATTCAGTGTAATTCCGAGTACATATTTACATGTCTCAAATCCGTGGGCGAAAGTCAATTTTATACACTGATTTTAGTGCGCGAAAAATTGATCTCTACATTTCTTAGAGTGAAAATATTCTCTTTATGAAGTAAGCCAATATTCAAGAAAAATCATCAGATAACATATGGAACAATTGTGAAGTGATAAAAACTATACATGAAGTCATATTAGCAGCACATTAAGTTTAATAACGGATCTTTCATTGTTGTATACGATTGTAAAAACATTGTATACACACCCACTATGAAATAGCTAAATGGTCAAGGAAGTAAGAAACTCTGCAGTTATATGAATTCCTAACCTCAAAATGAGAAAAGGGTGTAGTCTTAATTTACCGAAGTTTAGCAAGTAATTTTACCAAATATATACATATAGTTTAAAACACATTTGACAGTCCTTTTAATTATTTGAAAATTTGAAAAAACGGCAATGATATGATATATAAAATGTGTTAAGTACATATGTATACATTTTAATTTGGTAAACTGAAATATTACTCCTCAAGCCTTATTATCTACTCCGATATGTGCAAGTAAGAATAATTTGATATGAATATTTTTTCATTCAAGAATATTGTAGTTTCGAGCGAAAATTCTCATTCCCGTGGTCTGTCCTAACGAATTTTAACTATATTAATTTTTGAGGAGGGAATATAAAGTTCCAAAATTAAAAACCCCGAAAGGCTAAAATTTCCATATTGCGTGAGTCCAAGGTATTTTAATTTGCTTTCTTTTTAAATATCGAAGTTTTGTCCAGTCGGTGTGTTCCGGTGATTTTCGGAACTTTGTTTCCCGGCCTAATTTTTTCTAAAATGTATGTCATAGTTACTAAAAAATTTCACAGGTATTTGTAACTAATATATATTAGGTAAAGTTAAGTTAAATAATTACTTAAACGGTATTAAAATTAGAAACGTTGGGATACGATTCGTAAGCTACACCCACAAAACTCCTTAATACAAAATTTCATTGAATTTCAATTGTAATTTCTAATTTTCATCGCCCATATTAAATTTTGAAATTCTTAGATCATATTCGAATTGAACGGCCCTGGAAACTATAGAATACCAATTTTCAATAAATTCAATACCCTGTGCTAATTCCCCCACGGAACAAAATATAATTAATTGCAGTTCAATGTTTAGTTATATAGTCCAAAAGACTGCTGGATAATTTTGGAAAATTAGGTATTTTTAGCGGCAAAAAATATAAACTAAAAATGATAAAACATTATAATAAATTATATTTTAAATTATATTTTTTTATCGTGGGGATTGTGCCGTACATTTTTTAACATTTATTAAACATATTATTTAATATATTATTAAACATAGAATTGAACAAAAAGTATTTGTTTCATTGACTTGGCGTTACAGTGGCGTGAATAATAGTTTTTATAAATACTTCGTGAAATCACGAAGAAGGTCTTGCACCAAAGATGCTATAAAATTATTCGATTTTTTGTAGAAATTTTCTTAAATACGGATGCATGCATTAGATTTGCACAAGGAACACATTTAAAGAACACGGAAATAATTACAAAAAAAATATTATCATTAAAGACTTTGTTCTCTAATCAATTATTAATCAAGTGTGTCTTGCAAATTTATTAGAATATATTTGAAATTAATTAATATTTCATAAGCATTATATGTATCTATGAATAATTCCACATTAAAGAATCAACAACAAAGTCGTTTGGACTAGACAAATGTGATTCTTCAAGTTCGACATTGAAGAACACTCCCAGTAAGTTTCCCAGTACACTTAAGTCAATCGTAAAAGGTATATCAAACGTTAAACGGTGTGTCAAAAGCCTTTAATCTGATTGATGCGATGATGCAGCCAGATATTTTGAATATATTAATTATTATATAAAACAGAGATAATAAACAATGAAATAATTAATAAAAAATGAACAGAAGAAATAAATACACGTACAAAAAAGTGGTCTATTTAATTAACGACATCTACATATTCTTATCCTTTTCATCTATGCACAATGAATCCAAATTTGAATTAAAAAATAGGGTTATGAAACACTTTGAAAAAATAAAGTAAAAAAAAACACGAAATTTATTTTTTATTGGTATTTCGAAATTAAAGAAACAATGAGTATAAAGGAAAATTTGACTCCATATTTTGATTCGGCAGATAAAAATTCATAGAAGACTACATTTCAAATACATTTTGTTTCTATTTTAACACCCGGCACAGATTTAAAAATTCTAATACAGTTTTATGGTTTCATACAATAAAATATTGAATCAAATTTGTACCGCAGTAAGACAAAGTTGATCAAATTGGATCACTTTTTTCAAACAAAGTTGCATATTAAACTAGATTCGATATTGTTACATATTGGATGAAAACAAATCAATTCTTGATCAAATATAAATCGCAGAAGAATCTGCTGAACAGTGATTCCACATTAAAAAATGACCCAATTTCCACCCTTTTAAGAACCAGTTAAGATGAATCTTTGGTTGTATTGAAAGGTATACGCAATCTTAGGCTTTAAAAATAAAATGTTGATTCAAATGTTTGCTACCATTATATATTGGTATTTAAAAGCTATTTTTAATCAATGTTATTTGAAATTAAAACTTTCAAAGCGGTATTACAATAACCAATCAATACTGTACCTCCAATTTCAATTTTATTTTCAAAATTGATCAAATTTAAATAATTTTTTTAATTAGGAAATTATAAACTTAGTCTGAAGACAAAGATCCTTACTACGTAAATCGGATCAATTAAACTTCATTAGTGCATATACTTAAAAATGTTTAATAATCAAAAAATTATAAATAAATTTGTAAAAAATTTTATATATTTTATTTAAAAACAAACTCTCAATGTAGGTTACGTATGTATATGAAAAACGACCATAAGTTTCTTTTTGGAGTACCAAACATTTAAAATGAAACATATTCCTCTATTTTGATTTTATGTATCCTATTCCGTATGTATGTTTACATGAATTATTTCCGAAATGAATAGGCAGTATGTCTTGAAGATGATGGATGTTCGAAACCGATGTAATTATAAAAGAAGACACTGGACTCTGAATGCTGCAAAGTTTATTGTGGTATTGTAAATATCAGTGTCATGAAACAAAAGATATGTAATCGATAATTTTAGCAACCATCTATGACATCTTATATTAATATAATGTATCTTAATGTATAAATTTGTGTGCGTACACAATGCACCTCTTCCGATACGATAATTAAAACTGCAGCAGTTTTTCTGTGTAGTAGAGCAATTTAAATGCATTCTGCATTTACTAACATAACGCGACCCACTTTTAAAATGCTGACGTATTTAGTTGGTAATATTTGTATAAAGAATATTTTTTTCTTTTCTTCTACAGATTTTCCTACAATGTCCTGTCTTTACTTATGCACACGAAGAAAAAGAGTTCCTCGTGCTTGTTGTCCTGTGCCCTAATTTTTTTGTAGGTACATATACTAATGAATATAATGCATACTAACCTTCCTTGACCACAAACTTCCAGGTTTGGATTGAACATAAACCTGGCTTGTGTGGAGCCTAAACTATTTTTTCCGTAAACTTCCCTGCAATCACTTTTTTCATACTTATGTTAATATTTATAAAACATTAAAGTGCAATAGCTTTGCAAAAATTATCGTCGTTTAATAAACCAGATTTCGTTTCAAAGTTTATTGCAACTGCTTTTGTTTCACAATGTTATTGCAATAGATTTGTAATGAACAATTACAAAAATAATAAATATCAACGGGGTTTAATAATATGGATTTTTTAAGGTATTTTTCTAACAACACAATGAGATTTTTCATTTTCCTTCATTTCAAAAACTATGAGCTATTAAAAAAATGTATTATTTCAAATTTATTCGTATATGTATATTCTATTAAAGAACATGTATTCTTTTTGCAAGCTATGTTTCTTCAATCTATGTTCTACCGCTCTTGATTTTGGAGATAATAACAACTCCGAGAACAAACATAACCCAAAAATTAGCCGAGCATCATTGTTAAGGAAAAAGTGATACATTTCACCCTCCGTCAGTTTTGTAATCCTACTATAATTTATTTCAAATCGGCAAGCAAATTAATAAGGAGACAAAATATCCTATATTTTCTTCTTCATTGTTTATCCATCAAAAATAGAATTATCCATCTTTTACGATATTGTTCTACTTAATCGAAAGCTATTCCAATAACCTTCGCAAGATCATTTGACTTTTATCGCGTGGGTATGGCAAAAGTGATTGCGGGGGATCGTATGTACACATGTTACCCCTCCTCCCCTGTCCCCTCTCTTACTCACGCTCTCTCTCTCCCTCTCTCTCGCTATCACGTCGTTTTAAATTAAGTTAAAGTTCTTACTTGGATAACGTGTTGTATTAAAATTAAAATATTTGTATGTATGCATGACTGGTCGATAACTTTTGAAAATCAGGTATTTTATTAAACTTTCAACTTAATAGCGATGCAAAAATTATCGTCGTCATTTAGTGGAAAAAACATATTATAGAATTTATAAAATAATATAATTACATTTATTTTGAATTATATTTTCTTTCGCGCATATATCAACATCCTCATTTTCTATCAGGAGTGCGCAAGGCAATAGGTATGATCATTGAAACAGAGAGTAGACTATACTACTTTCATGTTTATTATATTATCAATTACTATTGGGTGGTGGTCGAAAAACCGACAAAGCAAAAGCCGGCAGATCGAAAAATCGACACTTCAAAAAATGATTGTCCATTTGTTAATGTGCTATTTTTTTTATTTGTCGGCTTTTTGATTGGCTACTTTTCGACTTTCGGCTCTAGAACTGTCTTTTGTGACCAGCCGGCTTTTTTATTTGTCGGTTTTTTACCCGCACCCACTAGAAGTCACTATCATCTTTTCGTACAGATTTTGAATTTCATTTATTTTATGCAAACGTATATAATAATGTTGATGCACGGTAGGGTAGAAGAGTTCTTATTGCATATAAATAGTACATTGTGCAACTAGGGAGCAAAATAGGTGGACAAGGCCGAGTTTGACGCCCGGGCGAAGCAAGGTCGGCAATTCGAATGAGTCTGCAAACACTGTTCTTTCTTGTTGCACATACTATTTTCTCTGTGCTATTTTGCTCCCGCGATAGGGAGCTAATAGTATATTACTCAACGAGGGAGGTAAAATAAAGAATGTCTCAGACTGCGTGTAATTTTTACCCGAGGTGAAGCCGAGGGTTAAAAACATGTAGTCTGAGGCATTCTTTTTTACTTCCCAAGGGAAGTATACGATTTTTCTTTATGGCCGGGAGGATAAGCGGCATCTTTCCTTCCGCTTGCGGGAGGAAAGTTGCTGCTTTCCTCCCGGTGTGAAGAAAATAGTATTTTCATCACACCGGGAGGAAAGCAGCAACTTATCCTCCCGGCCATAAAGAAAAATCGTATACATCCCTCGGGAAGTAAAAAAGAACATCTCAGACTGCATGTTTCTCACCCCTCGGCTTCGCCTCGGGTAAAAATTGCACGCACTCTGAGACATTCTTTATTTTACCTCTACACGTACTATTTAGGAATAGAGTGAGAGAAACTTATTTTGCTCCCGGCCTAAATTCATTTTGCTCCCTAGGGAAAGAATGCGCCATTATGCTCCCTACATGGCGGGAGCAAAACAGTATATTCTCTTCCTAGGGAGCAAAATAAATATATCAGGGCACACATTATGTTTCTGACACTCTTAACATGCTATAGTGTGAAAATATGGTAAAAAATACTAGTTTCCATTACTATTCAACCAAATTTGAAAGATATTCAGAAATGTTTGATATAAAGAAATCGATAAAACATACGGTATGATCTCTGATCTCATAAATGATGTGATAAAAGATGCCAAAAAAATATTTTGGTATGATTGTTATTACACACTATTAACAATAATAAAATGTAATACCACCACTTATCACATCAATTATCACACGGAACTATTATATGGAACTATCGATTGATCAGTTTTATCGCGAAAATAAATATTCGATATTAGAATACCATTAATGATAACCGTTTAAAAACATAGAAAGGATAGTACTCCGTTATCGAATTTGAATTTTTCAGTATACATTTTTAATATACTAACTTAACCTCAAAATCGCAAAGCTTTGATATCACTCCAAAATATTCAAATGTACCTTTGTTTTCTATTAACATATCTACAAACTAATATATTAAACAATAATATTAAAGTAATATTATGGCTCTATTGCAGAGTAATATATCACATTCAAGAAATTATATTAAATTAAATAGTGATATATTACACACTAATATCACAGTCATGTTACAATAATATTAGAGTTTTATTAAATGGTAACACATTATACCATAACATTTCAGTAATATTACGGTGATATTATTGAGTAATATATTGCACTACAACATTATAACAATATTACAGTCACGATACAGCGTAGGACCAAACAAACTAGATAGTATAGTTACTGGAGAGGTAACGTTATTTACATATATGCGATCTCTTAGAAACAATTATGTTCGATTCTGCGAAATCTTTCACGCTCCCTCAAAAACGAATTTTGGGTCAGACATACAAAATTGCTATTCATTCTGATAAAAATGTACTATAAGTAAATGTACTATTCGAGCAGCAAAAATTACAAAAGTTCTAGTACTTTTTATCATAAATAATTGCAACATTCTGGATTTTGCAAGTCTCTCCCAATATAACTGGAGTGGTTAAATTTACAAGACAGTTTTTATCCGTTTTCCCATATTATTTTTGTGACATTTCATTATGATTACTGCAATGTTGCACCGCAAGTGTCTGCAGTGCTTTCGCGTAATGTTACTGTGCAATATTACTCTGCAATGTTACAGTGATATTACCGTAATATAATTAAAATTCTCATGGTAATATTAATAACTACGGTCATTACTGCTATATAACTGGGATGTCCCACTGTAATATTAACATAATATTGCAATGAAACGGTAATATTAATACAATACATGACGTATGATATGAATAGTAGTATTAATGTTGCCACCTGCTTCGACATGATTTTTTATGTTTTTGAAGTGCAAAACAAAAAATTTTGTAACAATTTTTGTCTGACAAATAATAAACATTAAAAAACAGAATTATTTTCTTAAAAATTAATCAGTCGTTGATTGTTATGTTTTATAAATCTGAAACTGAACACGTGAGTTCATTTTGAGGTCACTGAATACTAAATCCCTATTGATCCTTAAAAATTCAAATTAGTGGACGAAATAAACATATTCATAATTAGAGCCATCTATATACCCTAAATACTGAGTTTTGTATATTTTTGCCGCCATACTGTATCCGCCATTTTGAATTTAAAAAAATCGATAACGGATCCATCATCGGCGACCTCACAAACTCATATATTCCAATGTTCATGAAAAGTCAATATCTACAAAAATTTGTGGCAACAGTGACACATTTATCGCCACTGGCCCAGTATAAGTTTACAATAAACAATTCTTTGTTCTCAGTTCTGCTAATCCATCTTCAGCATTATCATTCTCCTAATTCGTTTTTTTCCAAGAACAAGTTTCTTTCAATTTCATAAATCTCCCATTAAGTCTAAATGTACTCAAATCCCACACCATCAGATGCAACATGAAGTTCAAAACAATTGCAAAAATGATAAAGTCAAATATAGACTCCACGTCGTCAGAGTTCCAAAAAAAGTGCGAACAATAAGTTAGAGCACGCGTACCATCGATCTATTAATAGAGCCGCGTCGGCGTGACAAACACTACCGGGAATGCCGAGAGAAAATGAATTCCTCGGACTTTCTTCCGCCTCGAATAATTTCAGGGCGCGTCTCTCCATCTGATTAATAAATCGATTAAATCACCAAATATAACCCCCTCCCCCCCTCCCTGTCCCAAATAACACCACAGCGTTCAAAACGTAAATTGACTTACCTAGGCGACATATTGAGTCATTCCATCAGCGTGTCGGTGGTTGGCGAACTGCAAATTGGTTTTGTCGTTGAGGTCGCGTTAGTTCGAAGCCAAGTTTATCAGCTGCCTCAATAAGTTTCACTGAAAATTCGTCGATTAAATTTTTCGAAAACTACGATAGTACCAGACACCTAGAAATCTTTCCCGCCTTCAACACTGGTGGCGCCTGATTCAAGGTCACCGACTGAACACACTTCCCGATGTCACTTTCGAAGGTCGCACTTTTATCGCCTAATGGACCGGTATAAACACTAATCTTATGGATTACGATAAATACACTGTATTATTCCTAAGCACAATACAAAACACGTAATAAAATTTATAGAAATCGTATACACGTTGTTAATACACTGTTACAAATGGTACAGGTTTCTAAAAGATCGTAGAAAAGTGACGTCTCAATTACGGAACTGCTGAGAAAAGATGAAACGATTCGCAGAAATCTCGTTGGACCGACTGACAGTCTGCGGTACCTTCTGGTCCTTCGTTGGTGGGCTTTCTTCGCTCTCCACCTTCGTCCTTCCTCCGCAGGAAGATTTATACGTCGTGCATCTCTTTCTCTACCTTTTGTAATACCATATTGTTTATTTCTTCTCTTTTCTTTGCAGAGACCGCCCCCTAGTCTTCCTCCCCTTTTTTCGCGTTGCACGTGCCACTGCGAGAACTTATGCGAATCGTAAATCCTTTTTCCCCCGGGTTTTTTGTAATCCTCCAACTAGATAATTCAAAGATCTAAGGATCGAGATCCTTCCCCCTCGTAACTCGTAAAAATATTGTTGAAAAATCGTGTTAATCCTTTAAAATCTGATCATTGTTTACGTTGGATCAGCTTCGTAAAAATTCGTAATTGCTCGTTACTACTTCGATACCTCGTGACTGTGTTGTCCACCCCCACCCCCGGACGGACGTTCCCACCCCCGTGCCGAGGTCGTCCACCGCGTCTGATCCTGAGAGGTCGTAAAAGCTCGCCAACTCCTTGGATGCTGAGACGCACAGGCGCGTTCCTGGTGCAAGCTTCGCTTTTGGATGACGTAGGAATCGCGCACGGCGCGGCTGATTCAAATTTTCTGGCACGTGGTTACGACCGTGTCGCGATTGCGACTGCCGGCGACCCGACGCCTGGCACCGGGTCGGGCGTCCCCATCTCGCGGTTGTCCCACCAACTCTCACGCGTGACTTACGCGACGTTACAACCGCGAGATACGATACGTCCTTCGTGTGTGCACCCGATGATGCATCCGGCGAATGATACCGTTGGTACACGAGGTCGGAATCGCCTCGGTGGCTGCATCATCTCTCTCTCACTCATTGTTCTCTGCATTACAGGGTCCCCCTAGCTGCTTTTGCTCTTTCTCCTTCTCCCGTGTCCTGCGCCGGCTTTCTCCCTTTGTTCCACCAGCACATTTACTCTTCTCTTCATTATCGCGCTTTTTGTCGAATGCTTTGAAACTACGTTCTACCTTTGCCTTCGTACGCGAGGCGTGGGTGACAGTGTGCCGTTCTTCACTCGAGTTTAGTTAAAATTCACATTTTTTACTCGAGCCTTATTACAAGAAGAATTTTCGAATTATTCGGGAATGTTAATAGTATGTAAATTGCGAAGATGATTAGAAAATATGCAGTAATGTATGTGAATATCTCTTGAATTTTGGGATAATCATCACTTAAGGTGGTTAGACCCCAGAATATCATAGGTTGACGAAAAATATTTAATAACTTTACCAAGAATTTAATTTTCATTATTAATAATATTGTTGAAAAGTGAAAGCATTATTCTTCTTGAAAAAAATTGAAATGTGCAAAAATAATTTGTTAAGACACTTTTGTTAATGATTCAAGTTTTTTCTTCCCCGCTGTTAAGAATTTTGTAAAAATTAACGGATTTCAACGAATGCAGGCTTATTTTTTCGAGAAAAAGATTCTCTTTAACTTTACCGCATAATCTTTTTAAGATTCTTTGTCTGATCACGAAAATTACTCAAAATTCGTTAAAAGTAGTAGTTTTAGTAGAGATAATTAGTAATATATAATAATTAGTAGTTTAGTAGAGATAATTTATCGTTGGCTTCGGAAATTTCAAAATACCTGCGGTAAAGATCTTTTTCTCGGATAAAATAAGCTATGATTCGTTAAAATCCGTTCATTTTTAAAAAATTCTTAACAGCGGAGAAGAAAACATTTGAATCAATAACAAAAGGGACTTAACAAATTATTTTTGCACTTTTAAATTTTTTTTCAAGAAGAATAATGCTTTCACTTTTCGTGGTAAAAATTAAATTCTTGGAAACGTTATTAAATATTTTTCATCAACATATGATATTCTGGGGTCTAACTACCTTAATAATGTACCGTCATTGAAGTTATAATGTTCATTTCCAAAATGAGATTTTTACCAACGAATTTATTCAAATGCTTGACGATTGATGGCAATATTGAAATCGGTTCTGCTAATGCCTGACGGTGAATCGTAGCATCTCTCGTCAAGAACTGGGAAAAGTGTCGACCGATACTACATTCCAATATATTCAACCAAAATTTCAGAAACGAACCGAATTGTAAACATCAACAACTCAATCACAATCGATATGTTATCCAACGCCATTATCTTCCATAGCCTTCCAAGCACTATTTTTCCTGCCATTAAGTTTTAAAGTTCCACTTCATAATAAATAAATTGTCCAAATAACTTTTTTTTCTCCAAATCAGGTTTCGTAGATGTTTCCAGGGTCGCTTTTTTCGATTTTCAAGTGTAGAAAGTTTAAATATAAGTACTTTCACTACAGTTTGATTATGAAATGAGGGTATATATGGTATATATAAAGAAAAAATCCGACAGGTCCAAAAACGGACAGACGTAAAGCCGACCATCGAAAAGCCGATAGTCAAAAAGCCACATCGATAAGCGGACAATCATTTTTTCAAGTTTTTTGACCTCCGGCTTTTTAATTTGTCGGTTTTTCGACCTTCAACCAAAATTGTCGAATTCTACTCAGATGAAGAAAATGTAGAAATATATAAATATTTTGTTCTTCTCTAGCCATTGATGTATCAAAGTTTCCCAATTGAGTGCCCAGGTGCAAAAACAATAGAGGCGCTCGAACCAGTGCAGCTGATGCAGCAGTAGAAAAAGTCAGACAAAAAGAAAATATAGAAAAATAAATTTTGAAAATACTATAATGTAGAAAATGTAAAAACATACATTTCGTACATTTACACTTTTTAATCCGAGTTTTTAAGAAAAAATCTAAATTGTATTTTTAAAATCCATGTTTGTACTCAGTTTTTCTGACTTTTACTACTGCCCCATCTGAAAGTTCGAGCGCCTATAGCTTGTTATTGCACCCCGGGCAGTCAAATTTCACAGCGAGTAGGTATAAATGAAAATTACGATTTTTTTTCTTTTTTTATATTTTTTAAAAATTTGTTACTTTATTTCTATATGATATTTTCTTTTTGTTTGTTTTAGTTTTTAATTTTTGTATGTTTATGAATAGTTGTACCAAATATTCCGTACCTGCACATGATAAGTATAGCATTTATCTACTGATCCTAATGATATTGCAGAAAATGCACGTTTTAAATTATCGTATATCTTTATAAAAAAACGAAAAACCGCAAAATGTTACATGCTTCAATATTATGTCCTTCATTTTATTGAAAAAACGGTTGCATCGTTTGTACCTTTTAGAAACAATGATAGATTATTTATCATCGAACAGGAGTAATTTTGTGCATGGAAATAACAGAAACCACCAGTTTTAGTAAACGTAATGTTATTTTAACCGCCATATTCGATTTTTCAACTCCAAAAATAATGCAAATGTCTTGAAAAGGATTAATTATTATCTGATTAATATTATGGTATCCTCATGAATTGATGACCTTCTTGAAATCCCGGAAAAAGAAGATTTTTTCGTGAAATGTCAGCCATTTTTTACATTTTGGCGGCCAAAAATTTATCTTCCTCCAAGACTCCTTAGCATAATTATCTGGTCCACAGATTACGCGAGTTAGAAGTCGGTGGACGCGCTGAACTTTTAAATTTGGGTTGATTAAAAAATAAAAAAGATATTTTTGCAAAATGGATATAAAAGAAATTATTTTTACAATTTCATTATTATTACGTCTAATTTTCAAAGATGTAAAATACGATTTTAATCCCCTAAATGCGGGAATTTTACAAACACTACAGCATAAAAGTAGTAAAAGTATCAGTTCTTGCGACCTTCAGTAGAAAAAGCTGCTATCGCTAAGACGTTTTTGGAGCTAAGACACCAATTCGATTTTTAGAGTGTCGTTTGTCTTCTTCAACTCTACGCTTTGCGGTAATCGCACGGTATAGATCTCAAAATCTTGACTTTTTTCAACCTGGTTAGTGCATGTTTGTTTGGTTTGTGATAGTGGATAATAATCTGTTTTCATTTATAGTCTCGCGATATTTTTCTTTAATCCTTTTGAACAAGCACTCAAAAAAATCTTTTGGTTAAATACGACAGTCTACTTTTTCTAGTTATAATAACGAGGATTCTAGGTAGTTTAATTAGAAAAATAATTATTTTAACAATATCTCTAGTTAAACTAACAATATTTCTGCCAACCAGAATTTTGGTTATTTTAACCAGAAAAAAACAAGGACCTATTTAATCACCTTTTAGGTATTTGTTTTTCGGAGTGTGGGGATCTTCAGTGATTAGTTTTATTTGAAGATTGGTATATATATGCACGCCTAGTTTTAACAGAGCTTGTGAATGTACTGTGAAGCTGAGAGATATCATTTTAGGGTTTACAGGTTTATAGAAATCAAAAAGAAGAAATAAATTAAACCGAAATAAAAAATAAGAAACGGAAAAAAAAATAAATGTAAGTTAAATCAAAAAATTTTGCAATATTTCAAAACAATAACATGAGGAACCACAAAAAATAATGATAATCTTTGAATAAGACAATGTACAACTTATTTCAACTTTTTGCTATTGGATAGTTGAATAATTGAAGGTCAGTAAAAGTTTTATAGTAGATACAACATAAATCCAATTCATAAAACTCCTTATACTGAACATAACATTTAAAAAATATAGATTTCTTTTGAATAATTTTAGGTTAATTTTACTGTCAGGGAAGTACCGAACAGTTAGTCAATTCAGGAAATTATAAGAATGCAGGATCTAATAAAATGAACAGTATAAATAGTCTAACATAATTCATAGTCCATACATAAGCTAGATTACATATCCGCAAGGTATTAATTATAATTATATCGTCAATAATAAATAGCAGCTATTGATAAATTATAAGAATCGTATAAGAATCGATGAATAATTACTTCTATATTCTAAGCACCTGCTATTTTATGTGTTGTATGACTTTGAGTCCTCTTGGTTTCTTTCATTCTATTCATGTTATAAAACTTATATCTTGAAGGATTTATTTTCTTCGCTCCGCGGGCATTCTCCTAACACCTTCGCGTTTCGTGACTCCTACAATACATTTTTTTAAAATGCGTGAATGAATGTGGAAGTGCAGACTTACAAGAATATTGCTTAAAGCGTATGTCCACATGTCTAGAGATATATGTGAAAATTTCTTTAGAACGAATTGTGCGGACTAACTCTTGTTCATACAAACATAACTAGCAAAATAATCTATTACTAACTTAATAAAATAATTACACAAAAAAATATGCTTTGCAAACAATAATTTAGTAAGTAATAACATTACAGGTTTCCAATTAAAATAGCAGTTTTCGATATAAGAGTGTAAAGATCAATTTTACGCACCATATTAACAAGCAATTAGATAGGATCGGTGCGTAAATTCGAATGTTTACACCTGATTACTGTTTTTTTGTATACATGCGAAATATAATACAATGTAAAATTCGTATTTTTCAACATTATATGTTCAACGTACTACGAAATAAATTTAATAAAAAATGAATTTTGAAAATGCTTGCTATTTAGTATAAATCTAATATTTATTCTTTGCAAGTATGCATGGAATTAAGCTAACATAAATGTAAATATTTGTCAAATATGGAAAGCATAAGATACAACTGAGGTTTAGGAAAAATGTTGTCAATTTAAAAAATAACAAATAAAATTATAGTCAATTGTATAGTCAGATAGAGACTTCCATATTTGTTCAATTGAATCAGACAATTTTCCGTCTGATGTATTGATGTTTTGATGTGTTCTAGTATTGGTTGTTTTATGAGAAAGAATTAAAAGCTGTGCATGATATGCCCAAGATTTATGTAATACTGAAATGGGCATACTTCCCTTTCAATGCATGTACTGCATATCTACTTTTACGTTATATTGTAAACAGGTTTTTCTACCCTTTAGAATATCAAATCCGAGATCTTAAAGACGCTGTTCTGAAGGAAACGTAATTCAGTCCTCTGGTTATTGATATTTAAATTTAAAACGAAAACTCGCACATCTACTAAAGAGGAAAGTAGTCGATACATGGATTGGTTGATGGAAAAATTGTGTTACGATTTTTTCATTTCCATTTCCAACGACAAAGAAATTTTTTATATATACATTACAACGTACTTCAATCAGATATGACGTGTTACGATACATATAAAAAATTAAAAAAAAATACAAAACAACAAACCTGTATAATACAAATATTATTTAATATTCACTTATTAAATTTAAAGAAAGAAAATAATGTGGAAAATGCAAGTAATCCGTAGTTATTGCCAATCGAAGTTTATGTTATTACTTTTTTATATAAAATATTCCACTACCCCATTATCTATGTTCAGCAATCGGAATCACTCTATATACATTTCATTGATCATAACCAGTAAGTCGATGGGTATCTTTGAAAATGATGGATTATTTAATTTCATGAGGTTGTTATAATTATTAATGATCAGAAATATGTCTATTTACGTTACAGAAACTAGTAGTAAGACAAATATTATCAATTTTAATCTTTCAGGATCGAACACTCATTAACATGTGTTTAAAAATAAAAAACAGCATACACGTTCACGATACCTAACGCCAATGACTCAACGGCATCTTAGTAACTTTATTACACAATACACGTCACCGACACTAGCAGAGATGAAATATTGTTAATAACTTATTGGAAACTCGATCTAACATACGAAGTCTGAAGATTATAAGGAGACTATTAAATGACAATGGTTAGGTACACTAATAAAATATATCACCGTCAAATGGGTCACCTGCAAGAAATCTACATACAAGAAAATCTTACATCACTACCGGTTTTATTACAGCAGGCTTTGGGATAGCATTAATTGATGAATTTACGAGATCAATAAATCATAAGATTTAATAAATAAATAGGTCATATTTTCATTTCGTGTCAACATAAAATCGCATATGTTATTTAATCTATCATCTATCTTTTAATAATTCTCACCACAAATCTTATCCGATGGAATTGCAGTCACTTTCATTGTGAAACAATTTAAAAGGTAATAAAATCTCTTTATTCGTGAATTTAATGGTTACTAAATATATAGAATATATATTAAACATGTAAAAAATGACTAATGTGTAGGAAGATCATTGTATATATAAGTCAATGCTCGCTAAACCGTGCAGAGAAAGAAGAGTTTAATTGCAGCTGCGAATTCACCAACTGTAGTTATGAAATAACAGCTAAGAACATCAACTAATATATTTAGCTGCATCTCTTCACAAGTTTTCGGCAGGTAAGGTTAAAGATGGCAGCTATTTGGAATAAGCATATTCATTTTATCTATTAATAAGTAGTATCTTCAGTAGCATGGTATTGTATTATTTTCGTACAATTGACTTTTTAACACTTAAGAAGATGCATCATCTAGGTACTATTTACATCAAATTAGGGTTAAGAGCTTTCAAATTATTAATGTTAATTGAATGCCGAAAATGCAGCACCTTAAAATCCAGATGTCTTATGGCGCCCCGTTTTCGGGACGTAAAATGTGATTTTTTTGCTCCGGGGGGCAACATTGCAAGGAGGGGAATTAACGACTTTGCATTTTGTATCTATAAACCAAAACTCTTTATCGCATTTCACGTCCTGTGTAACAAACAATGTTGATATCATTACAGACGAAACATTGTTTACCCTGGGATGATAGTGTTATCCTCGAGGTGGCTTATCCAGTTGACAAGTACGACGTTAACCGAAGGGGCGCTAAATACCACTTTGGGCCCTAGGTTTGAAAGATGCTATTAATGAGAATTCGTCCTGGCACTGAAATTCATCAAATTTGAATTCGTAATTCACAGAAGGTTTGCCGTCCTAATAATACTTCAAAGTTTACGATGAATGTAAAACAATCATTCATCAAATTTTTATCAAACTTGATGGATTGAGATTCATTTGATCTCTTTTTCATAAATCTCGGTCGTCCTAACGTTGATATCGTATTAAAAAATTGTTCTAAATTGTAAGGCTGAATTGGAAATGACGTGAAACTTATAAGAGCAAATAACTTATGTTTTCCGTTTCTGTCAATAAAATTTATTAGAGTGCTTACTTAAGAATCAGTCTTGCAATTTACACTCAATAGAAAAGGCAAATTCTATATTGCTAATTATATAATACTTTATTATATATAAATTTTCAATATAATATATCCATATTAACTATTATATATGTATCGTTTAGAATGTTACTTATTCACTCAAAATAATTTTAGTGAATTTTGCTGGATACTAAGGTAAAATATATTCTAAAAGTTCAGTATATTTCAACATATTTACATCATTCTTGTAACACAAACAATAAATAATGAATTATTTATTTACAACCGACGCTTAACAGATTTATAAATGTATAAAATATCAGAAAAGAATTAAATATTAAGTTTCTGTTTGGTAATCAGGTCAGTCTGTAAAACAGCATCAGCTGTGGCTCGCCTTTTGGCATATCTGTTTATATGTATATTTATTGTTTGTAACTATTTTAATAAGGCCAATAAAGTCGTAATAATAATAATAATAATAATAACCCACCATCTAGTTAAATGTACTAAATATTTCCTTCTAATTATAGATAAAAATATATCAAGCAATATTACATCCCGATAACCTGGGTATCATGCCCGTTAGCTAATATTAGACTTAGGAAGATCTTGATCCAGTAATATTTATGCTGATAGTGCAATATCTTTTATACAAATTGAATTTTTCTTCCTGGATACGTAAGCTTAAAATCTAAGTCAAAGAAATAAATTTAATAGTTACCATTCATAAAACAAGAGGAGATAATTAAGCCATTTTACCATTATCGTTTTACTTTCATTCCATATAAAAAGAAGTGATTTTTCATTAAAAGTACCTCGAAAAATCGCTTTTTTTACTTAACACGGTTGAAAGAGCCCTTCATTAGAAATGTTAATTGTCAAGTATTATTCTCAGCCGAGGAATAAGTCACGTCTGACCTTATCAGTCGCTAGCAGACTATTGTAAGAAACGGTACTGACACGTTTCTCAAGAACCAAGTTTTTGCTGTAGCTAAACCCGAACCTCAGCCCACTACTCTTTTCCACCTTTATCAACGACGTTTCCACAGCTTCTTAGTCCCTACCTATTCGTCAGGAAGGAAGGATCTGCAGGTGCTTCGTCGGCGTAAATACTGTTAATTTGCTGAGATCATTAAGCAAATTAATGTCCTTCATTTTCAGACTTTCAAAGTATCACAAATTAATAAGAGATTCAATTTTTTTAAAATAAACCGAGCTTTATGAATTATCCGAATAAATTAATGATATTTGTTCCACTTATTCGCTGACAAAAAATGAATAATCGTTCAAATCTATTTTCTCCAAAAATATATATTATTATTATTTCTTATCTTTCTCTATCTATCTTATTTTTATTACTTATCTTTCTTTTACATTCTTTACTTATTACATTATTATATTATTTATTTATCACTCTTTGCTTGAATGAAATAACGACTATCTTTACTGCAAGCTGGCGAGTACCACTCCTGAAATCTACATTCAGAAATTCTTATCAAACAGGTACTAATTGCTTATTTGAGGAGCACAATAAAATGCTGTTATTCCGCCTTTAAGAATTAATTATGACAAGAATTTTTTCCGCAGAATCCAAATATGTACCCCAAATCTTTGCATAATTAGGTCCACAGCAATATATTTTGGCGTACATATTTGGATTCTTCTGGAAAAATACTATCAGAATTCACTCTAACTGGTGGGATAATAGCATTCTTTTAAGCTGTAAATATATGCCCAGAAATGACTAATATCAAATTTTTTACCCTTTTGACCTTCAATATCTTGAAAACTAGAGCCAATTGGATAATTTGGTGGTCATATTTGGATTCTGGAGCAAAAATCCTATCAGAGCCATCAATTTATCGACATGATTACGTTATTTTAGCTACTAATTATTAATCTAAATAAAAATAGTAAAATTAAATCCACCAACAAGGTTTGTTTAAGAAGTTAATTAATTTTTTGATACGACGGGAGTAGAATTCGACTTTGCGCCCTGTAGATTCGCTTCGCTCGAGCGACAAAGATTCGAACTCGTCGGAGATCGATAATTGCGCCCTTGTTACATAATATACTATTACGATTTTTCGATTATCTCTCAAATCCCTAGTAGACATTTGTTTGGTATACTTTCTTCAATATGCCTAAATCTGTGTTAATTAATACGATATATACTCTAAATGTATTTACTCGATGTAATCAATTATGATATTGTTTAACGCTTATCATATGCACAACTACATCCAACTAACTATTTTTTTATATTCGAAGGAAAAACAAAAAATCTGAATATTAACTTTAGGGGCACTGTTTAAATATCGTAATTTTTTAAGAATCATTGGATCTTTAGAACCCTTGTAAATAATTCTTTTTTTTCCAGTATTGCAACTGACCTTTGCCTTGAGAATGCCTGTAACATACTAAATGTATTATTTTTAAATAATTAAGACGTTCAACTACACAAAATTTTATATACTTTTTCCTTTGTGTATCAAGACTGCGTTTAACCTACACGTGATTGCCAGGTTGCACTCCGTGTCAGACTATGCTGTGATGTTTATGAAGTACCGTAGGCTATATTTGCACACATCACTCACTCCCAACAAGTTTGGTAATGAGAAATCAGTGTATTTACTAAAGGTGTGTGTTGAAAGAGGCAACAATACCGCTGAAACGTCGTAGACATCTATAATGAAATATTGCTGTATTAATATTTCACTTTCGTTAACTTTCAATTGTAACAAAGATATGGAGTAAAATGTAGCATGCACTTATACAATTTATGTCATAAATGAACAATTAAACAATGTTATTTGAAACTATTGGATCGTTTGTGTTTGCGATGATCAGGGTTTGTTTTTTTTAAGTATTTTCAGAAAAAAAGGTTAAACACAATTTATCCGACATTTCAGCCACATATCAGCAATCTTTAAGAACTTTTTTTAACAAATATTTATTTCGTAAATACTCTGATCGACAACATTAACATTATTTATAATATGTAATGGATTTTACCTGTAAAAAAGGTGCATAGAAAATATCCAAAACACAAATGATATAAGAATGAGTAAGACAATTGCCTCAAAAAAATTTTGAAATACACCTATTGCAATTGACATTACTAGAAAAACTATACCTTTTTATCCCAATATAACCTTTTGACATAATCTATTAATCCTACAACTTGTGAGCGGTGGCTCAGTTGGTAGAGCATCGGCTTCGTAATCAGAAAACGCTGGTTCGATCCCGTCCTCTGCCATCTGTCATTGGGACACCTCTGTATTTGTTTATACGTGTCTAATAACGCCAAAGCTCAGGTGGTTCGGATTCCACCTTCATAAACTGTAGGTCCCGTCGCGATTTAGTCCCATTTGGGTTCACAAAAGTCGACGTAAAATAATAAAAAAAAAAAAAAAATCTTACAACTTCACGGAAATAAAATGTTGATGCGAAAAAGATATTGAGTGATCAAACAGAACGCTAAAACTAATATAATCCGCCAAATAAATAGCTACCTTTTAGACAGTGTCTACCCCTCCGAAACAAAAGTATTAGCCATTTGCTCAAATTTAGTTTTTTTTTCATTTGTTTTCATTGTTTTTCATTGACCACTTGAATAAATTGTGAAAATGCCCATTTGCGGATTGGAAGTATCTCTGGGTCTATTAATGATTAAAAACAACTGTATGTCCGCGGCGCCAATTAAGCATCTAGCCGATGGGAGGTCATTCAGGAAGGTATTAATAAACAAGGTAAATAATATTGGTTCGACATGAGAGCCCTGAGGATAACCGGAAATCGCGAAAATGAGACTGGATGTTAACCCTGGTGGTACTTACCGACTAATTTCGCCCGACTAAATAAGAATTCAGCCATCCAAATAATTATCTACATCCAAAGTTTCTACTAACAAAGACTGTGACTAACCAAATCAAACGATTTTGAGAAATCAAAATAAACTGAGTATAATTGAGAATATGTTCCTAAAAAGACGATATGATGCAGTCACTGTATAATAAGAGTTTGCAACACCAGAATGGCCTACAACAAATCCGTGCTGATATGTGGCGATGTTGGACAGATACTACTTTGGATGCGCAATTCAATAAAATAAATGATTGTCTGAATAAATGAAATTGTCTAGAAATTATAAGATTCTTCAAGGTATTCCATAAAATCCGAATGTTTTCCAATATCGTTTTGTTATAATTTTTTAAACATTGACACAAGAGATAATGTTGTAGGTAATAAACCTTCACATTTACTAACATCATTTATAACTGTTAAAGACGAGGATATTTAAACTGAGCAGTTTTGAGAATAGGTGATATACTTAGATGATGAATATGGTGCTCATCATTTATGATTGTTGTATGAAGTAGTAAAATACATAAAAATTAAATAGATTTATAACAGAAATCTCCTGTACCAACTTACGTAGCGAATTTCTTAGTTACTCAGAATTAGATAAACTTCTTAACATTTTTTGTCACCCCGATTGAATACGTGTTTTACTTCACGCCTTGAAATTTCCAACTAGAGCTCTTGAACAGCGATTTTAGATGTTGAGAACTACCACGGGAAAAAAACTTGACAAAGTCGGATGAGGATTGAAAGAACCTGTAAGCCCTGATAAGTCTAAAATGCTGTACAGGGAGTGATTCTTAGTTTATTGTCTCTGACAATTCTCATCCAACTTTCTCGTATATCTTTAGCTTATTAAGTATTTAACGTCAAGATTCAAACAACTTGTATAGCTCTTGTTAAATTCACAAGTATAAAATAAGCCATTCCATTACAGCGATTCATATTATGTTCCAAAAATCCTAATATAAGAAATGTTTCTAAAAACACGTAACACAAAAAATAAAAAATGTTGAAAAGAGATACATTGCAACTTGCTTTACATAATTTTTTGGATAAAAATATTTAAAATAAGATTATTTAAGGTATTTTTCGAACAATGTCACAGTCATGACTGTAGCAATGTTGGAAATTCCAGTTACATACTCCCAATCATTTCTGAAATAAATTTGCGATCATAAAATTATATAATTTGCACATTAAATAAAATCCGAATTATGAGAATACATAATCTTCTAAATATAATACGGCGGTCTACAACGCGGAATATGACCGTCCTCATTGCAATCATCATGTTCGTTTATTGCATCTTAGTCACGCTTGATTTAGTATATATTGACATAATTTTCTATACTTTTCTATCAGAATCCAAGATATTATGGTTCTAGATTTAATCATTTGATGAGATCATTCACGTCAAATGGACATACCAGCGAATAAACTACGAGCCATTAAAATTCACATTAGCTGAAATCAAACGACGATAAAAGCCATATAAATTTCCTACACGATATCAAGATTCGCAGAATGGTGCACAATTATTATTAGATTAACACATGGAAAAACAGTCGTAATTATTATATTGTTGCTCTGAATACTTTAAGGCAATGTTATTATTAAACTCTGATCATACTAAAGTATTTTAATCTGTTGATGACACACGAGACTAAAATGGTCGTTGCTAGAGTCCTCAAAATGTTCATCGATATGTGCCTCCACTACAGTTCGAATTACGAATATTCTATAAAAAAACATTGCTACCCACAAACATTCTTTCCTTTTCATTCCCTTGAGATCATAAATAAAAAGTTCCAGCGATACTTACCGTATGCCTTTAATATGCTACCCTGCTTCTTGCTTATCTCTTTGTAGAACGTAATTTTTTCATTACTTAGGCAGACGTCTAATGTGTTTACATTTCTCCTTCATACATAGGTAATACTTGAAGTTTTAGATCTGCCGTTTTCCCATTGTGTACACCGTACGCTTTGGTGTTTCGCATATAGTAAGTAATTCCACTTTCTTTTTATTGTTTGCTCCTTTGTAACGCAGTATCTCTGGGCCAATTTCACTCTGCATTCAATTTTTCTCGCCGGCTTATCTCGTACTATTGTCACTATTTGATCTATGTATATTCCCCTTATCTTCAGTTCTGCGTGTTTAATCCTAGTTGTACGTCTTATTTCTTTTTTGTTACTTCTGTATACTACGGCATCCTTTTGTTTGGCCCTTTTCTCCATCCAAGTTTTTACCTTTCTTATCGCATCGAATGTTACGTACACCTGATCTTTATTTTCATTCATTACCTTATTTTCATTCTTCTTTCGATTTTCTTTTCTCCTCCCTTCTCTCGAAGGCTTTTTTCTTTTATAATACTTGAAAAAAACTTCTATAGGGGATATACATTTTTTCGCTCATACGCTGTTCGTATTAAGTGTTACCCCGATTTTCCCATAAAAATTGTCGACAAGATCATTTTCAAGGTCATAGTTAAAAAAAAAACGCGATTTCGCATATTGTCAAAAATACGAATTTCACGAAAAAATGTTTTCAACAAAAAGCTCGAAAATGAAATGGCCCCCATGTCCCCTTTATATACTAGCTTAATTTCCAACCATGCAGTTATGGTGCTAACTAAAGATACGTGATTGATGTAATTACCGTGATGTAGGTAAATGTACTTATCATAAAACTCCGAAGAATGATACAAATGGTTTTGGAACACATCAAGGCGATTGCTGCCAAGTTTATTAACTTCATTTACGACAGAACCGTTGAAGATACGAAGCAAATTTTTAAGAGAATATTTGAGCCCCGAGGAATCGAGGGTTTGGATACTATAACCGGAAGTACACCGAACAAAAATAGTTAATTGTAAAACTAATAGATTTACTAAAAGCATTTTATTTGCTTTTAATATATTGCTTTATCAAGAATAAAATACCTTTTTTGGGGGGAACTGATGAATGAAAGAAGCTTTGTTTCGTCAGAAGAAATGTTCGTTTTATGAAATAAATATATTTCAAAATATACTTTTTATACAAGCTCATACATTTCGGTATCAGTTACTGTTATTATTTATTTAGTACCTGTTATTTCAGCTCAAAAATCTCGTTAAAGAATATACATTTTCATATGATTATTTTCTAAATAAAAACGTTATTAAACAAGTGATAAATTTCAGATTAAAGTATCATAAAATGTAAGTATAAGGGGCCAAGTAACGGGAAAAAATACAAGGTGATTACATTATGTAAACGAGAACGGTCTAAAGCGACCATGAAAAGAAAAAATTGCGATAGACAGAATAAAAATTGAAACGATAATCGATAGAGTTAATCGAATGTGTAAAAGACATTACTAAAAGAAATGAAGACAAATTCTAAAATAGTGTGACTACTCAATACAAATACTTGCACTCAATCTAAAGTACTAAACAGATTAAAGCACTTGACTACTTATTATAATATAATATCTCTGCTTTCAAATTGAAATGTATCTTTTTTTAGCTTCATTGAAATCCTTATTGGCGAACTAAAAAAAGAACGCTTTTGCCTAATAGTTAATTTTGTTTACGATGTAATGTTATGTACTTTAAAAGGTTTAGGATCTTCATTAAAAATATGAAGACGAGTACAATTCTAGTTTTACGGACATAAGTTCATTTCAACAATTCTGTCCACCCTTTAGATTTTTATTTTATTTTGTTTGCAAACATTTTTAGCATTCTTATTTTCAATTCAACGGATCTCGTCCTGTCTGCATGGCTTTGTGTGTGTCTACCATTCTCACATTATTTACCTGTATCATGATCCAGCTTTTTTCTTCTCCGCTATTCGTACGTGGCTTAAATAGGAAATACGATGGGTTTTGGCTAATTACCTCCTAAAATAAATGAACGCACTAAATTTATACCTATAACGAACTGAATAATCTCTCGGTATCAGGCAACTAAATTACGTGCTTCTCACGTTTTAGCAATCTTCATTCCCACATTTGCAAACTCGTATTAATTTTGTAATGATATCGTAGTTTGTTATTTAAAACTTACCGCTAAAAAGTAGAATGTAACAATGAATTATTCGTGATGCTTAACTTTTTTAAATGCATTGTTATATTGTTCATGTCAGACGTATCTGGAGAATAGAATGTGGTTGCAAAATTTATTGTCTGGATTGCAATTTTGAGGTAAACTTGAATTATTGCAAGAGTTTATATATTTATATTAAATTATTATCATAATTAAAATAGATCGTTGCAAAAAGAAAGGAAGTTGTTCGATTGCATGTAATAAATCAATTCATTGATTGGCCAACGGGGGTGCGTGTCGAAAAACCGACGAATCAAAACGCTAAAGGGTCAAAAATCGACAGCCATAAAGTATAAAAAATTACGGAACCCGGTTATAGACCATACGGAGGACGGTTTCGAAACACTTGTTTAGAAATTGTTGAAAACCAAGTAATTATTTTCGTTTTGTGAATCTCTCAGAACCGCAATAATAGATCTCACAACCACGTACTAGAAATATATAAAAGTAGGTCAGTAGAATATGAGTGTATATTTAACATTTAAACGGAGAAAAGAGTTTTTTTAAAACAGCCATTTATATTTAGGTGGTCGGTACGGGACCATTTTCTCCAATTTCGTCCTATTTATTATTGAGAAGTTCTACAATACAGCCTATATATAACAATAAGCTCCTTCTATAAAGAAACATCTTATAAGAAATTTGCAATAGATTATAAAGTGAGTGCAGTTGCCAACGTCAAAAACAACTTCTTTTGACCGATTTCAATTTTACTACTAAAAGGGATAGTGTTTTCCAATCAAATAAATTTGTTACAATTAAGATTGTATATTTATATCCAAATATTATATGATTCACTAAATATTTAATATTAATGCTCATAATTTTAGACAACATGTTGATAAAATTTAGGTTATTATTATATCTCTTAAAGGTATCTCTACGCGGTAGATACTAAAACTTTACAAAAGCAAACTTACAAGAATCAACAGGAAATGACTGACTATTTCAACGTCCGATTAATACATGGCAAATAATTTTATTCATAGAATCACGAACGAATTAAAATTAATTTATTCAAACCCTTCGGTTACATTGGCCAGCCGAAATTCGCTAGGTACAACTCTCTCGCATATATAGAGATAATCCCCGGTTATCGAAATAACCGGGCGATAGGCTATAGGATTATGAGAAAATAGCAGGAGTGCGGTTGGAAAGCTTCGCATCGCACATATCGTTTCCTGGCAGGCAGAAAAATAGCATTAATGAAACGCAATCAATCCTCGGTTCCGCAGAAAAGATCAAATCTTTAATATTATCTCTGCAAATCATTACAAAAATAAAAGCAAGAGCAACTGGTATTTTGACTACTTTTAATCACACCTAACCTAAGAAATATTCATCAGGATTATATATTTTTGATGTAGACCTTATGGTATGTATTTTATCTAAAGTAATTGATGATATAAACATTCCGAACCTAAATGCCCAAGATGTCTGAAGACTCTATTGTGTGGTTCCTAACTAACACGAAAAACAGAAGTAGTTAGAGTAACTCCTTAAGAAGTAGAGTAAGACACTCCCAACTTATTTTCATTATCACAACTACTTAACTGGCTGACTATACTATTTACATAATCAGAGTAACTACAAAAAGTTACTTATTGACGGATCTTACTACTTAACGCCCAGAATTTCATAACACGTTGTCTTATTTCATCGCATTGGAAAAAGTAATTGGCCTTAGACAATATTAACATCAATATGTAATAAATAATTTATCTTCTAGTTTGTGAGTATGCTCTTTTTGAATCTGAAGTTTATTTTTCGGTACAACCGATAGATTTTGCAATATGTCCGCCAAATGAATTTGTCATTTTTATTCCATAGAATATTTCATTTTTATACGAAAATATCGTTCTAACTCGTTGTAACCGTGAATTTCAAAGTTCAAAATGGCGGTTTCATAAAGACTGATTTAATTAAAATAATTTATACAATATCGAATTTGCCAATGTTTTCTTTTTATAGAACTAGAAGAAATTAATACATATGTAGGGGTTATGATCAATTCAAAATGACACCTGAATAATTGTCATATAAAATGACGATGAAACCAATTTTGTCATTCAAAGTGCAAAATTTTTATTAATTTACTTCCTCGATATTTTCACCATAATGGCGAATTCAATATATCTGCTGAAGAATTCGGAAAGTAATGAGTACTATCACGTTATTGTTAATAATGCCATCAAATCTTTATTTTATCTCAATTTCCCTTGCTTTTTAATTGAATTCTTTGATTTCGCGTAAAATAGAAGAAATAACTTGATTCAAGATTTTGAAACTTTCATTGACAATACCGTGATAAAACTCCTTTCCCTCTCCCGTAAATTTTCCTTTTCATCGTCCGCCATCCTTGTAAGCGTTAAATGGGCTGGAAAATGATCGAAGATGTTCAATCAATAAAAATTTAAGAAATTGAAAGAAAACATTTCGCCGTCATTTTAGATGAGGTTTATTCAGATATAACACGCCTATTTTATATTATATGATTTATACAATTTTTATATTGCAGTAATTAATATTTAATGTGTCTAACATTTATTTCATTACTCTCATGTGCACATTCAAATGATAATTAGTAAAAGAAACTTATAGAATTATTAAATAATTAAATAATTGACTTACAAAATGTAATTGATACTCGTTTTAACAAAAGATTCTGCAGTACTATTTAATAATGTAAATAATGCTTGTAATTAAGACCTCGAATTTATTCCACCAGATTTGGAAAAAATGAATTCCAGGAAGATATATAACATTCACTTAGCAGTATGCATGATGTCATGAATTATACAAATGACAAACATTAAAACTACATCGAGTTTCATTCCAACCGGTCTAGGCGTTAACGACATAAAACTGTTGTTTGAAGATTGAATTTTTATCAAGTGCCGAACCGGTTAAAACGGTATGTTTTGTTCAAGTCTTTCATTTATTTTTTTGGATAAAACGTTATCGAGTCAGCCAAACATTGTCACAGTAATTAAGGTCTAAAAGAATTTTTAACATTAAAGATTGTTCTGATTTCGAATTCCACGATGCAAATTATTTGCCTAATAAGAAAATGTTTTCCATCACTTTTGTTTTATTTTAATACGTTATTTAAATATTAATTTATTTAGTAATTTTGTTCATATTTTTCTTCTGTACATTACATTTTCCGGATATAGTTTATATTTATTTTTGAATAAAATTGTACAGAAATGTATAATTTACGTAATTGTTTTGCTGAGAAAACACAACATGAACATGACCCATAACTTCCGTTTACATCTAAGGTTATTCATCTCTTTGCAAAAAGTAATTGCAATGGCAGCTCTTTTTTTAATTACTTTACTGCAGTCAGTAAGTTTACTTATTTTTATTGATAATATGTACCGCACAAACTATTTTCAGATATTGGGTAGATTGTACAAAATACAATTGATCTGACTGGAAAATGTAGAAGGATTGACATTTTACTAATGGACAACACGACTCAATGAATTAATAAATAGTAAATTTTGTTCTAAATTCTTTATTAGTGAGTAAGGTTATATTGATCCACGTTTCGTACATTTCTAGATGAAACGTGGTTATTTCAAAATTGATTCAGTAAAAACGTAACAACAGTAAATAAAAAACATGATAAAATGAGATCGACAAGGACAAAAAAACAAGCAAATTCAATTAAATTACAAATACAGGGAAATTAAACAGTTTGAAAAGCTTGCTTGTGAGTATTAACAAAACAAATATGTTTATTTATCTAATATACATTAATTATTCCTAATACTAGTTTTTTCTAAATATAAAAATTGTGAAAATATAGGTACGTTTCCAATAAAAAATAGAGGTGAAATAATATTAGGCTTTGACATATAATAAACAACCAAGGGCCAATCTTAAACGTTCGGAGTATTTCAGTCCCTCTTCACGAGAATGCCATGATTAGCTAAATAGTAACTAATTACCTATATCACGTTTGGTCACTGCTTATACATATACTCTCTATTCGTGTGGTGTTTATTTTTTATTTTTTTATTTTTTTTTTATTATTCTGAACGTGTTTTGGAATTAAATCATGGCATCTTAATTTCAACACAAAGTTTTTTGTTGCCTACATTTTTACAATTTTTATGCTTATTATAAACTCTGGGTTAGAAAGAGTTACCCAAACATCAATATCATGCGTGACACGTAACGTAACAACTAGAAATTTATATTTTGAATTTTTAAATGTATAGAAAGTATAGAAGCAGAGACCAAACGTGATATATGTCATTAGCTACTATTTAGATAATCTTTGCATTCTCCTGAAGAGGGACTGAAATAGTCCGAAACGTCGAGAAAAAATACAATTTTTCAAAGTGGCATTCATTTAATCGTATTATCGTTTAAGATAGGCCCTTGGTTGTTTTTTGTAGGTCCAAGTGTAACATTATTTCACCTCTATTTTTTACTAGTATTTTGAAATATTTTCGTTTGTTTTGTTGAAATATTTTTTACTTTCTTTTTACCCATTTTTCAATATCCAATATCTAGCGGCGTCCTTGGAAATGAGCTTGCGGTCAATTTTCGTTATTTCTTTTTTTCATTCGAAAGTGAAAATTTCTACAGAAATCTCCATATATCTTGTAAATAATCAAATATTATATTCCCATTCCCAAAATGTTGGATATATATTGTTATGACAAATTCTTTTTTTACTGCTTCCGTATTTTATTCATCGCCTGCGTTAGAACATGGTTAAAAAATTCTCCGATTCGGTTTGTTGGCTTACGAATAAAATGGCTAATAACGGCTGAGACTGCTCGTGAAAGAGCAATTTCCAGTACTCACTTGACTATTGTTCGCATGTTCGGAAACACCATTTTCATTAGGGTGCGTAACGCCAATAATTATCGACATCCTACTTCATGTTCGATTTATATTATTTCGCGATACTCCTGGATTGCGTTTAATTTCGCGCTAGTTGAACCGACAGGTGTAGATACGCCGACAAACGCGATTGAAATGCTCTGTCGCACTTACGAGCGTTTTCCGATGGCAAACGATTATTACCTGTTTGAAGTTTGCACCAATGAACAAAGGTCTCCCAAGCATTTCTTGCGGACCTGACAACACCCCAACGCAATTTCAAGATCTGTCTTTAAAATATTTGCAAATATGTATCATGGAAATTTTAGATCGCGAATGAAAATCAATGTTTATTTAAAAAGTCCTACGTCAACGATGTATTTGATTTTACAAAATTACTATTCCTTGAAAGATGCTCTTTGTTCTTAGAAAGTATATATCAACAGATTAAAATTGATAAATATATAATAAATGTCCATTTTGCGCAATCTCTCTCAGATCTGCTTGAATAGTTGCGCAAATCGAGGCGAATCGTATCATTCTGCGTTTACTATGTTTTTCCCAAAAATACCATTACACAGGTCTGCAAAATTCACTTTTTTTTTTTTTTATATCACAGTGATTTCCGACGTATTTTTGTACGCTGAACACGAATCTGAAGACGAAAAATGTCTTGAAAACGTCATGATTTTGAGAAAAGTGGGGACAAAAACTGCGAAAAACGTGTTTTTGGGTGTCTTTACCCCTAATTTTCTCAGAAGCCTGACTTGCAACAGACCTGAATTTGCGCTCAAATTAAAGCTTGATTCTTCCCCTACAAAAATCATGTTCGATAGTTTTAAAAAAAATTTCATAGTTTTGAAAAAAAAATGGTTTTAACCTTGCTATTCCTAGTGACTATGATGAAAATGAAAATTATTTAACTACATTGAGCAGAGCTCATACAAACCACTACTTGACTGTTTTCGGGGTTGGTGTTTAAGAATCCAGTGTCGCTTTTATAAAATTCAAAATGGCGGATCCAAGATGGCGGACGTAAAAATAAAAAATTTAAATTAACCTCATGAAAATCAGTACTCGGGGTTTTTTGAATCGCTGATGACGAATCCAATGTTAGTTTGACAAAATTTAAAATAGCGAATCCAAAATGGCGGCCGCAAAATGAAAAAATATACTTAGGATCTTAAAATCACCACTTCATGGTTTTTTTTTGTTCTCCATTAGTAATACCAGCGGTTATTCGATTTTGTTTGCATTTTCATCATAATCATTAGAAATAGCAAGGTTAAAACCATTTTTTTTCAAAACTATGAAATTTTTTAAAAAACTATCTTATGATTTTTGTAGGGGAAGAATCAAACTTTCATTTAAGCACAAATTCAAACCTGTAGCACGTCAGGTTTCAGAGAAAATTAGGGGTAAAAACACCCAAAAACGCGTTTTTTTGTGTCTTTACCCCCACTTTTCTCTAAATCATGACGTGATAGGCATTTTTCGACTTCAGTATACATTTTCGTATACTGAAATTTCGGATTCGTGTTCAGTATACAAAAATACGTCGAAAATCAGTCTGATATTTAAAAAAAAAAATCCGTGCAGACCTGTGTTATAGATGCACAAAATCGTATTTCAATGTTCCAACCTACTAATTTATTAAAAACCCGCATTAATTAATTTACTATGAAAACACATTTATGGACCAAAATGTACATGAAATAAGATGAAAAAACTTACGATTAAGAAATTTTTGATTTGGCATCAAAACGAACTATTCGTTTGAACGTCTGAGGTTTTTAGGTAGGTAAAACATCTTAAAATTATTCATGACGTTTCGACTTAATCTCAAGAATAAAAAATATCAATTTTGGTTGATAAATAACTGAAAAAAAAGTTATGTTTTTTTCTGCATTTTTGACATTGTCATTTTTTACAAAATTGAAATTTCGCAAAATCTATACCCTTCATTGTGAAGGAAAGTTTGAGAAGCAAAACAAAAAAAAAATATTCAAAAAAATACTGAAATTTGGGGATGAAGAAACATTTGTTAGTTGCACTTTAGAAAATATTTCTTCATATTGTAAATAACATTGAAACTGTTACGTCTCCGTAACTAGCGCGATTACCCTTTTTTTTGTATGTATTGACAAATCCGAAAATTGTCGTAATTGTATGTCGGTATCGGACAAACGAGTTCCTTTTTTTTAATATAGCGTTGAGATCACGTAGACGTAGCATGTTGGAACGAAACCGTTTCAAATTAGACCTTCTTTTAACTTTCATTAGCCATAAATCAGAAGATGGCTCGCGTTGCCTAAGCCGAAAAACTTTTCTTATAACTATCAAGTTACCGGTTTTTGACTTTTCTAAGAATAAAAGAGAAAACGAGTACGTTCTAAATAGCTATCTACGACACCGTATGTTATAACAATAATGTAAAAGCATTAGTTAATGCATGCTTCCTCCTTGGACTATTTCCAAAACCTGTCCAACACACAAATCCACCATTTTCAAAATAGAAGGGGAAAAACTCAAAGCGGGGATAAAACTATGGCTCACCATAAATACGCTGTCGCGTACAGAAAATCGGACAGAGTGTAGACCAGAGAGAAGACCAGAGTGAAGACTAGAGAGAGCAGACAGAGTGTAGAAGAGAGAGTACCACAGAGAGAGGACTAGAGTGTAGACTAGAGAGTACCAGAGAGAGGACGAGTGGACCAGAGAGTGGACTACCACGAGAAGAATTCAAGTTCTTCAGTCACAGAAGTTCATCTGGCCAAGCAACCAATTTCCATAGAACGAGTCCGTCGGAACAACTGATCGCCGTTCAAAAAGGTACCAGCGAAAAGAAATGGTAAGTATCTCTTTATTTTATAAATAAACAAATGATCCCTCTCTTCTCCTTTCCTTTCGTGACATAGCGGGTAGGCCTGCGAAATCACACAAACCTTTTCCCTTTGCGACATAGCGGGTCGGCCTGCGAAATCGCACCCCCCCCCCCCCCTTTTCTTTTGTGGCATAGCGGGTAGGCCTGCGAAACCACAGCTCCTTCTCTCCTACATATTGCGCACAGCCCACCGAGACGAAGTCGCCCCTCTCACGCGACTAATATTCCTGTTTTTATCATTATTTTTTTCCTAAATAACTCATCTTTTTTAATTCTAAAAATAGAGACAATATAAATATATATTTAATATTAAAGACCAATTCTTAGGGAAATACCTTCCTCACATTCGATGTTCCAAAGATTTCTAGCAGAGCGTTAACTAAATGAACAATACAATTGATTAGTTTTATAATATTTTGTTTTCTCACTTTCGCGAGTTCTAAAATAAAAAAATGAATATCTAAAAAGAAACAAATATTTTTCAGTCAAACGCCGTCGAGCAGGACAAAAGTGTCAGCGCCCAAACTTGCCAAAGGTCGTTCACCTTATCCTGGAGGAAAATGAGCGACAGACTGCTGAGGAATTTTTCCCCTTAATAGAACCTCCCTTATCCCTCTTTCCCCTCATCCAACAACACCACTTTGTACACCTAAAGAAATGTTATCGAACCAGCAATAAAGTAATTAATTTCAACCAAATAAAGTGTTTCCTTATCGTACCCTTATTCCCGACTTTCCTGTGTCATCAGTAGCCCCCACTCACCTAAAGAACCCAGTAATTCTACTGAGTTACACGCCCGTGTTACTATTCGGTTTATATCTCGTTCGAGATATTCACTGGGTCGTAACAAAACAACAGAAATTTTGTTTAATCATTGTTTTTCTAATCATTGGTAATTTCTTTCACAGTGCACTTGGGTATTATGCCGAACTCATCTTTATTATTATTGAGCACAATAAAAAAGTAATCATTTCCTAGTGCACAGAACATACGCCTGCATTTCAATCATTGTTTTACAAATAAATAAATAATTTTTTCTTTGTGACCGTATATGGGGCATTCCACGCCAACTCACCCAATTTTAAAATCGATCATCACCAATTTGGTTCGTAATTTTTGTATGGATGCATTTCGGTGAAATAAGACGGGTCAAATTTTTTCAGATTTTTAAAATCACTCGTTAACGTGTGAGAATTTTTCAAAAATTTGAAATTTTAGAAAATTGAAAATTTTTAAATTTCCATAACTCGGTTGCTACTTATCGTACAGTAACGAATAAAAAATGGAATTGTTCGTCTTGAAATGTACTTTTCTATGGGTATAATGAAAATTTAACTGGAATTTATTGACATGTGTATTTTTACGTGTTAAGTACAAAATTCAAAATTTTTCCAAAATGGACATTTTTAATTTTTTTGAATTAAATTCAGAAAAAAACTACTGAAAATAACGAACAATTTGTGGGGTCGTACAAGATGGCAAGTTGTTTCGTTAATTTTTTACAGATTTTTACATTCTTTTATACAATTTAAATTTTTGCTCAAATCTCGAGATTTAGTTTATTGAATTAACAATTCACTGTTTTTCACTTTCAGGATTTTCCGTCTTTCAGGATAATCTATTTTAGAAATCTATTTTAAAAATCTTATTTGATTCATGACTTCGAGACTCGCTAAATGGTTTTTATCATAACATTGATTTCTGTCCCCCGTTTGAAAGTTGGGGTCGCCAGTTTCGAAGTCTTTTTGAGTTGTTTCCTCTATTTCAGGATCTATTTCTTCTATTACTTTGTGTGTTTCATGATCTACTTCTTCATATGTATTTCCCGCTATATTTGTGACTTCATTTTCAGATTTCTGTAAGTCTGAATCTCATTTCTACATGTACTGCAAATTTTTACATTTTTCGGCAATTCAGGAAATAATAACATTTGCGCAGCCGATAAATGTCTCAAATTAGTTTTTTTAACATGTTTTGGTTTTTGAAAAGGATTTACACATCTGTCACTGAATGTATGATATAAGGACATGACTCTTATAGGGAAAAAAAAACAGGGAAATGAATTTTGACTGTAATGTAGAACCTGCACGGATGATGGCTATATTAATGTAATTGGGGAACGCTTTAATTGCTAGTAATTCGACACCTAGCGGTAATCGTGAAAAGATGCCCCAATATATTTAAGAGCTTTTGCGTAAAAACAAGATACACATAAAAGTATGATACAGAGAAAAATGTACGGAGAAAATATAATGTCATTATAATACTAGAAATTCGGATGGCAAAATTTACATCAGCCAATAATTGTAATGACAAATTCCTTAATGCTTATGCCAATGATTTTGTATGCGACATGGATATAAGCGACATGTTCACCTGACAAGTAAGAGCCTTGAGTTCGAAAAAGAAACATGTATAATTCTTAAACCCTTGACACACAGATTTATTTAAAACAAAAGGAAAGAGCTGTATCAAATAATATTAACGAAATTTGCATAATCAATTTAAAAACTTCTAATTTTTTCAATGTATGCATTGAATCACGGAAAATCAAAAACACACAAAAAAAGTGAAAAACAGTGAATTGTGAATTCAATAAACTAAATCTCGAGATTTTAGCAAAAATTTAAATTGTTTAAAAGAATGTAAAAATCTGTAAAAAATTAACGAAACAACTTGCCATCTTGTACGACCTCGCAAATTGTTCGTTATTTTCAGTAGTTTTTTTGTGAATTTAATTCAAAAAAATTAAAAATGTCCATTTTGGAAAAATTTTGAATTTTTTACTTAACACGTAAAAATACACATGTCAATAAATTCCAGTTAAATTTTCATTATACCCATAGAAAAGTACATTTCAAGACGAACAATTCCGATTTTTATTCGTTACTGTACGATAAGTAGCAACCGAATTGTGGAAATTTAAAAATTTTCAATTTTCTAAAATTTCAAAATTTTGAAAAATTCTCACACGTTAACGAGTGATTTTAAAAATCTAAAAAAATTTGTCCAGTCTTGTTTTACCGAAATGCATCTATAAAAAAATTACGAACAAAATTAGTGATGGTCGATTTTAAAATTGGGTGAGTTGGCGTGGAATGCCCCATATATATTACAATAGAATTTATTTCTCGGTATAATCGGTCTTTTGAATAAGTAAAAACAAAAACATAATCTGTATATATGTTTTGGATTTATAGCAATAGCATATCCAAAATTAATAATTATATGCCTGATTTGTGCTATTATAATATTTATGTATTATTAATTTTCAATTATTAATAAAATAATTCAACTCTTTTTAAAAATTTTAATCTTTTTTTATTTTTCCATTTTTTGCAGACTCTTCTGGTGCAAACTTCAAACACATGACATACTGTCGCCTCGTGTTATTCGCGCCTGACGAAGTCGAAAGGATTGTCGACGAGTTGCGATTTCACTCCATGGTAACGTTAATTGCTACCCATCGCGAGAAGGGGCCTTTTGTCGTAGGTCTATACCGGCGTCTCAATTATGAAAATTGCCGTGCGCGATTCTGGACCGGAGACATTTTTTTCTTCCTGAAATCTCTAGGTGAAATTAATCGCGGTCGCTAGGGTATAATAATAAACTAAGAAGAAACGTGTATTTCTTCATAACGTAGTAAAAATCTGAATGATGTGATTGAATTGCAATTAATTAAGGTAATAATCGATAGTTCTCACAATTCATATGTTTTTCCTTTGGAGAGATCCTTCATTCCACGATTCAATATATTTCCGGAATATAAAAATGATTCGGAATTTCGTACGATGTACAACCATCAAAATCACAAAATCTTCATTGATGTTAATGGTTGGTTCGGATCACAGGGCTGACAGAAGCGAATTTTTCGTGTAACCTTATTGAAGCCACAGGATTAATCCGCTGAGTGACGCTAATGTCGTCTGGGTGTTCCCCACTTCTTAAACTAATTGCTCCTCCCACAATCGCTCTTCCCGTTTGAGATGGCAGTAGTGAAGATGCGAAATTTCCGAACATTGCGAGGGGCGGGTAGTCGAAAAATACTAGCAAAACCTTGCGGGGTAGTTCATCTCCACTTTTGTGGTCTCAATAAGGAAGAATACTTTAAATCTCATAATTCTACAAGGGTAGGGTCGGCGGGGGTTGTACCGCTCAGTGGGTAATTCCGCTCACTTATATGTCTGAACCTTCCGTTAAGTTAAAATTATTTTTTTACTAAAGAACTCTATGTCAAAATTTAATTTTAACAAAAAATTTACATTGTTTATTGCTAAAAGTTGATTAAAAAATATTGGAAAGTTTTGTAACGTAGTTGACATAAATACGATAAGAATTGGTCTTTACGATATACGGTTTTCCATCTTTTTACTAGTACCCAATAGGGAAAAATATGAAAAAATAGACTCGTAGTACTGTTTGTTGATTAAATAAATGTACAGAAAGTACTAAAATAATGTATATCTGAAATGGAACTTCTTGTAATTAATCATATACATTGAATATACAAAAGTGAGTTAACAACAAATTGATTTATAATGTCATCGAATTTCATAGGTTAGGTACACTATGAATCATTAATTTGAATACATTCTTCTCCCATAGTGCCAGCCTCGTGGTTCTAGCTCGGTTCACCCCATCATGAATGAGGCAGGCTTTTGTTAACATATCTTCAATTGGAGACGATATTGTACTAAAATTTTAAAATAACCAGTTCCTTTAGATGAAGCCTGTTTACCACTGTATTTGTAGAAGTGCAGGGATGTCTTTATGCTTGATAATTTATCCGAAACATCTAAGTGACATGCAAATACGTTTTTTTATGCGTTCAGTACATAAAAAAATATTCAGTATATAAAAAAAATTATCTCGGGTCGTCGAGAAGTCTCACTGAAAGAGTGCTTGAAGTCTCACTGAAAAGCTTATGTCAAGGTCAAAATTTTGACCAATGGATTAACTTTGCAAGTCACTTGAAGGTCAATCCCGGCTTAGTTATTAAGCACATTTAGAAGTCAGTCATTAATTACATTTTCAGAATACGTAAATTTTGAAATGTATGTTTTTCTAATGTCTATTTTTTCAAATGTCTGGTTTTTTAATGTCTGTATTTTGAAATGTCTGGTTTTTGAATGTTCGGATTTGTGATTTGTCGGGTTTTTTAGGTGCACCCGCTAAAGAGTCTTAGTAACAAAATTCAAATTTGCTTTACCTGTATCTTCAGAGACACCGATGTTGTGTTGAATTTCATTGACATGACGTAATACATATCGGAGAGCTTTCATCGCAGTTATACATTAATATATCCCGGTTATTATTTGAAATTGAGTTACATTGAGTAATTCGCTTCGCTAAAAATGACATTGGCAATGTTTAGGCCATTCCTTCTTGGTTTATGGAATTTGTTTAATGATTTGTAAGCTGTTACAGCATGCATCTATATAATTTTAACTATTTTTTCTATGTAACTTGGTAATTTCATAGTGTGGATAATCACGAACTAATAAAAAGCTCAGAGTAAATTACTCCTAGTTAACATCTCCACGAATTCTTATTAAACAGTGCAATCTCTATTTTGAGTCATTGGAAGATAAACAAATCTTAATTTCTCTATTGTATTACATTTTTATTAATGCAGTTATAATTTATTATGCTGTTTCCTACGCTTATATTCAAAGACATTTAATCCCAAATACCATCATCACAATAGAACTAAAAATCATTTTCCAAACGACATCTTGTACTCGTGTGTCTATTCACTCGTGGATCGTTACGCAAGCGTTGTCTCGCATGTTACGAGATCGGCATTTAAATTCACCCAAGTCCCATCCCGAAATGTCCTTGTACCTCGAACGTAGCAATTAATGGGAATAGGAAACAACCAACATAAATTACAACTCCACCTCGCTCTTCTCTCTTCTCCGTTAATTGAACTGAGAAAGAGCCCATCCTTCTGTTTCGGCATTACTATTAGGACATGTTGATAGTGAAATATATGCTGAACTTCAATTTAACAGTGGTGCATTTTAATGAGTGATCAAAACATGATCATAAATTAATGATTTGCATTACGTTTTACCTAAATCGATCGTTAAATTCCGGTAACCATAATCTTCATGACTTTCTCTTTCAGATGTGTATTGTACATTTGAGTTCCTAAATTAATCACTAAAGATTTTTGAAAATCAAATGTAATTACGTTAACAACAAAACCAAGACTAAAAATATCTGTGATGACATGCAGAAAGATGAAGCAGTCGTATGAATAAAACACATGATACGATTTGCAAGAATTTTGACACCCAGTCTTAGTTTTGGTCTTGGTCTCATTATTGCAAATGTAGTTGACCCAGCCATGTTCTTAATGTTGCTGGACATGGCATCGAAGCTTCATTTTTTAAACACTGAGGCCTAGCATCGATTTGACCATTCTTTTACTGTTCTTAATACAGCGAGGAACTTATTAAGCAAACATAAACTAGGTTCAATCAATCCATCTTAGACGAAGATTGTTTTATTTTCCCAATCCGATTCGTAGAGTCTTTTCTATGTATACAATCACACAGTTCTTTCGCAATTTCAATTAGGTATGGAACAATCGATCTTTCATCAATCAAATAATTAATTAATAACGTAAACACACACGCCAAAAAAATGTTGGGAATGGGGGGACTATTCCCATGCAGAAATTTGTTCAGGCCCTGATCAGGGTGTGACGCTTTTGGTCAGGCCCTGATCAGGGCCCTAATAAATTTCTACTCGGGTTCCTTCATCATTTAGCAATCACAAAACTCTCAGACTAATAGGTTTTCAAAAAATCCAATCAACTATTTAAAAATTCTATGTTATATTAGATCCTCCATATTGAATTTGGTCTCTTGGACTCCAACTCATACATATATGGCTCTAGGATTTGTCTTTTTTGTGGCTTCTTTCAGAAATCTTAGATAGTGTGATTAGCTTCAACTTAATCCACATATTAGAATTAATTTATAATTATGTTTATTTATTTACGTTTTAGGAACCCAAGACCAGAAACAATTAATGTATATTGAGTACCTTCGGTTAATCAATTAAATATGATCGGACTGGAGTTTTGCGTAAGTTGTAGCACGTACTACACATCCTTAATGACAATACGACAGTAAACTGTAAAATAATCATACGTGCTCCGTTTTAAGCGACAAAGCGTCGGATATAATGAAAATAACCGAGCAACAAGTATGCGCTTTACGCGAATGACTTCCACACGTAATATTGCACCGAAACATTTTCCCCAGCGGATATTGCGAGTTTTTGTATTTCGACATTTCGGCGACCGCTATTACGAAAATGGAGTGTAGCAGTTGAAATTGGTTCACTTTAAAAGGGGCGCAACTCATAAATGCGTCGTGAGTGGAGTTAAGGGAGTGTGGGTGACGACACGTTGCGGCTTTTGGGGTTGAGGTATACGGCCAGAAGAAACTGTTCCACATTGAGATGTAAGCGTTAAATGAAATTATAAAATGACTACGTATTAGGTGAATTGCACTTCACCGCGTTTTAAATTTGCTACGCTGTTAGAAATTTCCCTATGAAATTTAATAATTTTAAGGAAAGTTCCCAGAAATTTTTATGAATATTTAATGAAAGAAGGAATTTTAATGAAATTTAAGTTTTGGTTTCTGAAATTTAATTTTTACGGTCCGTTAAATTTCATACGTCTATAACGAATTTATAAATATCTTCTTGACATCTCATAGCAAAAAATGTAATTTTATTGAGTGCACCTCAAAAACCTGACAAATCACAAAACAGACATTTCAATAACCATACATTCAAAAACCGGACATTTCAACATGCAGACATTAAAAAACCAGACATTTCAAAATACAGGCATTGGAAACCTGACATTTGAAAAGACAGACAGTACCTGCAAGGTGATTTGAAGGTCAAATCAGTTTTACCCCCTGATTATATTTATTAAGCACATTTAGAATTCAATAATTAATTACATTTTCAGAATATGTATTTTTTTAAATGTTTGGTTTTCGAATGTCTGTTTTTTGAAATGTTTGGTTTTTGAATGTCGGGTTTTTGAAGTGTCTGTTTTGTGATTTGTTGGGTTTTTGAGGCCCACCCCTTTTAATGATGACATGGTTCCACAGAATATTTTTACTATGTACAAACAAGGTGGACACTTGTTAGTGATTAAGGCGGAAAGGACTTGAAATGAAACACACAATAATATGTTTGGACGAAAAACAAATTTAAATCCTTAATTTTGATCTTTGATATAACGATCCGATCGCATGTTTCAAACACGTTTTTACCCATTAGAATATGAATATTAATTAATATATTAGGAATTAGCAGGCAAGAAAAGAAAGGATGAATTAGGTAGTCAGTGAAAGGCGAATATAAGAAATAGCTTGGAAAAGATGTATTATATGAAGATTGCATGGAATCATACGTCGAACATATTTTATATAGAAAATAAAGTGGTTAATGATACAGTGATGAGCGATACTGGGACACAAGATCGTCCATAAATTAGCACAGTATGTATGTCATATCGCAATAGCTAAAAATATTGTAATTCAGACGAAAACATTTTACACCACAAGCAGATGGAGTTGTGGCTGTAAAAATATTAGATGAAAGGGCAAAAAATGTGTGGACTATAACTAAAGGAGCAGAATGATATGTCAGATTTAAAACACAAATTTAAATACATAAATGGGACAAAGTTGAATATTGATTAAATTCAAACAAATTGACAAGTAAATGTGCTAAATGAGAACAGTCAAAAGGATATATTTGGATAGAAAATATGCGCAGAGAACGACGAAGCCACAGACTAATTGATTGAAAACTAACTTATTTTGTAGTAACCATGTTATATTTCTAAAGGTGGACTGATGGAACAGGATAGTTGTGACGATCAAAATTGTTGAAAGTTTTCCTCTAATCCTGAAAAGTATAAAATTGTCTCTGATTCGACTATACTCCTGATCTTCTTAAATGTATCTAATAAGTATTCATTAAGGTTTGTAAGTCTGCACCATGATATTCCCATAAACTTTCTTAAAAAGTGATACTTAATATATTCTTTTAGACAAACTTGAACAAATTTCGAAATAACTATACTATACAAATATAATAACAAAATTTAAAATAATAATAAATAAGATAGTAGAAATTTTGAAATAGCGAAAAATCCAGCATTTTATTCAAACAAATCATTCTATATCTATATTTGCTACCCTAAAAATAAATATCACTAATTGTTAATTACTCTGCAAAGTTCAATAGGCCTACAATTAAATTAAGTACGGAAGATGCTCTCATTTTTTAGTCGATTTTCGACACTTTCTCAACGTAAAACAAGATTAATATTATCTTGAAACTGACCACACTTACCATTTTTTAGCGCACTCTTTGGATTAACTTGATCAAAATTGCATTTAAATTACGTAAAAAAACAACATAGAGCATTTTAATTTTATATAAAATTTACTGTGTTTTGTTTTTTGTGAATTTTTTTCACAACAACAAAGTTGCGGGAGCGATGCCTATTTGCAACCAAAAGTGTACAAAATCTAACGACTTCAACTAAAAATTTTATTGTTTTGACCTTAATCAAGTTAGTTTCGTCAAAACGACAATATGTCAAAAAAAGAAACCTTATTTGACAAATTATGAACATTATTGATAATCTTAGCATAATTTTGAGTTCTTTTATGAAATTTGGTCGACCATAACCGATCCGCCATCTTGACTTAATATTTTACTGAATTTCGGTATACCATAATGACGCCTCCATCTTGAATTAGAAAATTCTGACCAGAAATTGGATTTTGTGATTAGGAAAGGAGCGAACCCGAGAACCTCTGTACAGGGACAATTATACGACTACAACCAAACATGTGAGTCTGTTCAGTTTTCATTTAAATGCAGCATACTGGCTTTTGAAATAATATAAATGCAATTTTGACTAAGCCAATCGAAAGAGCACAATAAAAAATGATAGGGTTGGTCACTGTCAAGTTAATATAAATCTTATTCCCTGTTGAGAATGAAGATTGAAAATCAACTAAAAAAAGCATCTCCCGGACTTACCCATAATATCCAGATCCTGAAACACTTAACATAACTACGAATGCGGAGACTGGAATGAAATATTCAAGATAAATTGATTAAATATATAAAAAATATTAAGATTTACTTACATGTTTGTTTAAAAGGCTTTAAATAAATTAATCCTCGTCATTTTAAAGTTTTGTGTTAATCTGTTAATTACTAATTCTGCTATTAATGTTTCTCGAATTTGCATCCCATCTCACAATATTTATTCTTGAAAAAAAAACTGAAGGAATTCTGAAAGACAAAAATTATACAACGTCTCATTACAAAAACAATGAGTGATGCATATTAATTAGAAATATTACATAATGCCCCATCCATCTACAAGCTATCGTATTAAATATACTTTGAAATTAATATCCCATATTATTTGCATAAATAAAGCTGATGAGAAATGACATGAAATCGAATCTCATCAAAGCATTTCTTATTAATTATCTATTACTTAACAATGATAAAAAAATATTGCTTTTCTATTAAGCAAACACAATATTGTTAAAGAATTTATGGGTACGCCCCCAAATTAAAGTTATAACCAAAGCAGTAAAATAGGGCGAAATGCATCAGGAGAAGGGGTTTTCTCCACCACGACTTACTTACGGTAAGTGCCTACAAAAGTGGAAGTAATTTGACGGTCGAAATTTGGTAATATTAACCAAAGCACAAAATAACAAATAAAATATATGTACAAACGAGGTCAGTTTTGTATGTGAAATACCGCAGAATATGATGTTGCTTTGTTACAAATTAAACCGCTGTCATATATAATAAGCAACTCACAGAAATAATGTATGTATCATAAAAAAACGTCGGTTTTATTTTAAGAGCAAATCACCTTGAAATAGATTCTTTTCATTCATAAAGTAAAAGAAATTACTAAATTGCGTATTTTTGAGGTTATACTATCTACTAAATATAATACGCGATTCTGACTTTCAACAATAAAATATTCGATCTGTATAGCCAAATTCCATTATTTAGGTATTTCTTCTCTCAAATTTGTGGAGTTGAAATGTCGACCGGGAAGGAATTAGCGGGTATTATTTTCATTACCGATTCTTGAACACTTACTTAATAGATAAATTACGATGTGCCTAAGATGTTCGTGACCTACGTAAGCAAATAGCAATGTGCAACTCAACCTCATCTTCAAAATTCGAACGATCAATTGATATTCATTCCCCGACTGTTAACGAAAAATGATTTCTCAAAATATCATCTTCAATATTTTCAGGAAAACTGTCTCAGTTTTGAGAAAATGTATGTAAATGTCGCACTTTGATATTAAGTTATTATAGTAATCCTACTTGGTGAAAATACTCTATAGTAATTTAGCAATTAACTTTCCGGTTTGACCTGTAGCACGCCAATCGGTTTTAATTTGAACCTGATGGTGGAAGTAGAAGTTATATCAAAACACATTCACCAATTTAGACATTTATTCCTCGTTGTCTAAACCACAGCACTAAGGTATATACTTGTATCATCGTCGAAACGAGGTAATAATGACAGGTCATACCTAAAATTGGGTCCGATATTGACCTATAAGTTTGATTCTACACTGAACTCATAATTTTGGAAAAGATTTGGTAATTTTAAACTAATGTATGACGACAAGTCGCAGGACTTTGAAACTATTTTTTGGTTATACTCGCGTTATTTTTTGTTTCTTTCCAAGTCTTGAAAGTCTATTCGACTTATAGAATATTTTTTTTGTTGTAGAAAAGTGATCAATTTTACGTAACACATTAAGTTAAATTTTAAGTAACCCGGAGATGCACGTTTCTTAGTTGATTTTCGACCTTCATTATCAGCAGGAAATAAGATTAATATTGGCTTGAAAGAGACCAACCTTTTTCGAGTATGCCCATTCAATTGGTGCGGTCCAAATTGCATTTAAATGGCTGCAAAAACCAATTTCGAGCATTTTAAATAAAAAATTCCGTTTTCTTTGTAAATTTCTTTTTCGCATCAATAATGTTGTGGAATCGATGCTTATTCGCAACCAAAAGTACAAAAAATCTAAGAACTCTAACTAGAAATTTGTTTGTTTCGTCCCGAATTAACCTAACCTCTTCAAAACGTCAGTATGTTGAAAAAAATGGATGACTATTTTTGAGATTTTTTTTTGTTTAGTACTATATATAGACTTTTAAGAAAATTTGCTATCAACATAAATATACACTTTTTGATTTTTCAAAAATTTGAAATTTTGAAAAAAGTAATTTAAAAAATCTGAAAATTTTGAGAAGGTTCTTTAGTCAATCTTCAGACATTTTTGTTCTATGGAAATTTTCTCAAGTCTACAGTTTTCCAGAAAATAAATGATTAAACTTTTCTAGATTTCAAGACAAATAATTTATTTTTTGATAACTATAGACATCATAGTAATCAAATAGTAATTTTTCTGAAATATCATATACAATCGGGTTAAACAAAATTAACTAGTAAATCAAAATTTATTACAAATACGCAACTAATGTATGCGTGTAAATGCATTATGAGTAACATTCTCCGAATCGTTACTAATTTCTGTATATGCAAGTGTAAAAAAGAAAGTAGGATGTATAAATATATCAGCGAAATTGGCCAATATTTACTATATCTTACCGAAAAAGTGTGTTTCATGGCCTGTCCGAAATTAAGTGTACTGAATATATTAAATAAAAGTATGGAAGCTTTTATAAAACTGAATTTGTCAGTTCTAATTCGGAACATAGTTCAAATGAAAGTTATATTGTGTATGGCGTCGAATGCGACTTGGTCATTTTACCATTACAGGTCTCTGTTTAGTTACAGGATTTTTAATATTGGTATTGTTAAAATTCTCAGTATGTATATGACATTTTACAAAAATTCTAGTAATTTTTACCAGAAACTATCGAATATTTTCGCATAATGAAATACTGTCCGCAAATTATCATCTGTAATGGTTAAACTTTCAATAAAACTTTTTTCGTGTATTACAAAAAGAAAAGAAACAAACATTTAAAAGTCGTATTTTGAAAACGTTTCTGTAAAATCTTCATTGAGATTTTCGAGTTTCGTAGGTAAAAATACTTAAATAACACTGACCGACAAAGTTTTACTTTTGGTCTGCCTTTGACAAGCGAAGTATCATTTCCGAAGTATTTTTTTGTGCTGAAAACGATGGCGCTACCAGAATTTTGCTATCACGTCACACTTTGGAGAAAAATAGGGTTAAATGTGTCAAAAATAGCGTTTTTGGCCTTATTTCGGTTTATTTTGTAGCCGAATGGAATTTATTTTTAACAAGCGAAATATCATTTCCCACGTATTTTTTCACGCTGAAAACGATGGCGCTAGCAGAATTTTGCTATCACGTCACACTTTGAAGATAAATGTGGTTAAATGTGTAAAAATCAGCGTTTTTGGTCATATTTCGGTTTAAAAGGATCGGACTTTATATAAGTTCGGTTATAAACAGTCATAAGTATATAATTTATATCTGACAGTTTATTCAGGTGATATGTGTACATTTGTGATATATCTTATTTGATAAGTAATATCGATGGATGAAAAAACGCTTGCCTATACGCATTATTAAACCTTTCGCTTGTCAAAGGCAACATCAGTGTCGGACAGTGTAATTAAGGCCCAAATTTTGTTCACAAATGACTTCTTATTTTATGAAGTACATAATTGCTATTTCAGCATCCATTAATCAAGAATATTTTCAGTAATGAGATTTCGCCCAAAAAAAATGGTAACTGGATCAAACCTGTCGAGCACTCTTAAATTAATTTATACTCGGTTATTTGTACAGAATAACCCATTGAACTTTGATTACTCGAATGATTTACGAACGGCATATCTGCGGTCTACAGGAACCCGTAGGTTGCATTTGTAACAAATGTCTGTTTCAATAGTAAGGCGGTAGTGATCGATGCAGGAACACAAGAGCCAGTTGTAATAAACGATAGTGGCAAACTCAGTGAAAAGACTGAGGCAAATTCCATTATTCATGACGTCTCAATCGCGCGAATGCTTTATGGGTAATTACGAATAGTCGCGGCTTGTCATTGAAAATTGTTACTTGCATTGAGGTTACTTGGCGCATACTAATTGATTTTCCCCTGACGATTCTGAGGCGAGAGTGCGTAATAATGAGACAAGTGCATGCATGCGAATGCGAGGAACACGTCACAACTAAATCGAAGAAACGCGATCATTTCTAGAGCCGAGTTTAATGATTAATGAAGGTGTGTTAATTTATGCCTGTGAGGTGTCGATTCCATTTATAACTATCGAGATAATTACGGAGGATGAAGAGATTCATGTGAATCACCAAATTTTCATCTGGTGTTATCACTGCAAAAATAGATCTCTTACAAAATAATGAAAATAGTATCTCGTACAATAGTCAAATGTTGTCGTAGTACCGAATGAGCTATTGTTGCAATTTTTTAAAGAAAGTATTAGACGAGGCACCAAAAAATGAAACGCAGCCGGCACATTATATCGAACTCTTACTAGTTGTAAGTCAAGATATAGTGCAATTTTTATTTGTATTGACCCGTTTGATACTAACCACTATTATAATCGTCTGTTATAAAAATAAGAATAATAATAAAAAAATAAGAAGTATAATAAAAAAATAATGAATAATAAACGAAGATTTAAATAATAAAATTCAATAAGTTGACATTTCGACCCTAATTCCGAGTCCTCTTCAGAAAGAGAGTGAAAAACCGGTAGAAATTGGCCGTATTTATTCAATTCACAAGACATAGGAATGTGTATGTATTACAGTTTAATACCGAGAAAAACCCGCTTAATTAACGTTTTTTAATAAAAAAGTTTTGTAGTTAAGTTTTTTTAAATGTCAGGATTATTAGTGGTGAAATCTAACTATTTTATGATGATTGGTACTGTAGTCAGATTTATTGTTGTTAATGTAATGAGCGGAGTTAAATTTATTAATTCCTTGGACACATTCCTGTCGGACGAAGTTTTTGGTGCTTCGTCAATTATCGAAGATACGCCAGAGTCAATTCTAGCTATTATATTGGGAATACGTCATTCCTTTTTGTTATTAATGTCAAAGGTAAATTTGTTATACAACGACACGATGATTTGTACATTTTCTGAAAATGTTCCGATATAAACATTTTTAAATCAATTGTTTTGAACTGGAACAGCACGGGTTTCTGTAGTGTTTTATTGATCAATATATAACTTGGTGAATTAATTCACTAATTTCTGTCGGGTATTTTGGAAGATCTTATTATATATACAATTTTTAGTAAAAAAAATTCACAATAAATCGAGGGTGGTAATTCACTGGTGATAATAGAGATGAGGTGATTTATTGGATGACGCGACTATTCAACACATTACTTTTGAACACAAGTATGTTTTCGCTACAAGATAACTTCATCATAAACATTTCAACACACAAACATTTCAACATAACATTTTTCAACAAATGACCATTTCAATATAATATCTTAAACATTTTAATAAAATATATTTTAAGTTAGGTTAGGTTAGGTTAGGTTATAATATTAGGTTGGGTTACGTTAGGTCAGGTTCGGACAAGTTAGGTTAGATTTTTGTATTATTTTGCGTGTATAATATATCATTGTTATTTTCAATTATGTTATTTAAATGCATTGTTTTTGGTTCGTGTTAAAATGATCATGAGATGAAATGTTAGGTTAGGTTAGGTTAAGTCCAGTTAGGTTAAGTTAGATTTTTATATTATTTTACGTGTATAATTTAAAATTGTTATTATCAATTATTTTATTTGAATGCATTGTTTTTGGTTCGTGTTGAAATGATTGCACGTTGAAGACTCGTATGTTGAATTTCTGTGATGAAATGTCGTATGTTTAAAAGAATAGTAGAATAAAAGAATTGTATAGTGGTAGTACCGATTTATTGTTGTTTTGATGCCGTTCAAAGTAAAATGAATATCTCTAATTTAAAAATTTAGTAGTTTCCGTTTATATTCTGAGTTATAACTATTAAAAAATGCGATGATGAAAAAGATGTTGAATTCAATTCTATATTTGCAATTGTTTAAATATGCGGGGAGAAAATGGTTTTTCCTAAATCTAATCAAGAATATTCTTTGGTTTAGATGTTTATCGAGTGACACATTTAATCGTGACCACTTTTTCGTTAATACCACAAAATTCTGACCTTTTTTCTGAATTGAACGTCAACTTATTGAATGTTATTAATTAAATTTTCTTTTATTATCCATTATTTTTTATTATACTTCTTACTTTTTATTATTATTCTTATCTTTATAACAGACCATTATAATACCAAAACAGTGTATTTATTACTTACACACCCAAATATCTAATTCAATATTAAAAAAAATCGTTTTTAGGGAGGTTCATATAAACAATAACTTATACCTACTATAACATTTATCAGAATTAGAACTTTTTTTCCATTTGAAAGCTAAAAAGCTTACGTTTCCGACTGAGCATACCTTATTTTAATGAAATAGAAACATAAGAGATGACAGAAAGTATTGCCGATTTTTCGTTTTTCCCCACTGGTTTTAAGTTTGACAATGTTTTTTCGATATTATTTCATCCTAGAGATTTTTTTCTGATTTGAAATTATATTCAATGCCGCGTCGAAAGCGTTTATGTTTGAGCAAAATGGATGAAAATTGACAGAATTATGTTTTAAAATTATAGGAATTTTAAGCGAAATTTAAATATCCGATGCCGTTTTTACTCTTCGCTGCAGCATGTCACCACTAATTTAAAATTTAAAACATTTGACAATATTAGTGAAATGCTTGCAATGTATCTTTTCTATATACTTTTCGAAATAAGCGATACACTACATTTAAAATTTCAATACTAATTTTAACTTGTTTAAAAATAAATGTACGATAATCGCAGATTTTGTTTTATTTATGATTAGTTTGCGGATCTGGGACTTCATATAAAATTAGAATATAACAAGGCTGTAACTGATGCTACTGAGGTTTTTTTAAACTTGAATTTAACACCTCTAAAAATAGATGTTCACTATATAGTAATATGCTAAAAAATACAGAACCGTTAATAAATATGAAGAACTTTATTCCGAAATGCTTACAAAAATGGGTGGTAAACTTCCGAGAGCTTCGAAGCTTCAAATCTAATTGTAAAAGTATTATCCTTTTTAATGAAATAATTTTCAAAATCACTTCATTTCCTTTAGTTTTTTTTAAGGATTTTGGTGTTGTAATGAAAATCAAATGAAATGTAATTAATATCCAGTTCCTAGTGAGGTGTTACTCCAGTAACCAGTTCACAATTCCCATCTACAAATTACCCCTGCTCCCTACAATCGGACCTTCCTGTTCCTTAAAATACCAAATAAATGATGAGAATAATATGGGTTGAGCCCACACAGAAGAATTTTAAAAAAGTAATCCTTTTTCGAGATTTCTACATACGTGACAGGCTTAAATATGAATATCTTCCAAACCTACTAAATTAATTTCTCGTATCATTGCTGCATCGTTAAAAATCACGGAAAATTCACGAAACCCATTTTTGTGAATTCTATTAACACAAAATTAGTGCCGTCACATAATGTGGAACCGCATCATTCAGTTTTAATTGAAATCGTACAAATGAGATTCTTGTGTTTGCGATCTTTTCACAGTCCAACAATGATGTGAGGATGTCGATTAGGATGTTTGGTAATATTTTGCCTTGTTTATCATCTAATCTGCAGGTCTAAAAAATGTCGCATGCATGAAAATCACAAAAGTGCGTTACACGAATTTTCCTTGTCATTTAAAATTCCAACGGTGGTATCACAAATTAGTGAAGGTGTAGGATATTTGGAAGAGATTTATTTAGTCTTTTACGATTCTTTTGTATCTTAGATAGTTTGGGTATTTATTTTAATTATTGTTCTTGTTGACTATTTTCTTTTGTTGAATGTGGAAATATATATTCTAAGATTTATGTTAATTTGACGACTTGTAAACATTTTCACAACTCAATTCTGATAATGTCAATTCGTTTATGGGCAGCAATTCTACAACGTTGTAAACTTCTGTCAGACATTATCATCATATTTGGTTCTGAAGATTGGCAAATATTTGATTTATGTTCGTTTACTCTAGTTTTAAGTGTCTTTTTGTTTTACCTATTATAAGTTGCATGACAATCATTGTACGTTGTATAGTACACATAGTTGTGTTTATGCATTTCTTTGTATCTGGTGTTTACCCTTTCAATAACAAATGTTATGATTTAAGGTAAGAATCGTTCTAATGTTCCATTGGTTTAATTTATGTTTTAAAAGTTGGTAAAGGCGATTGATGTTATAGGTATTATTATCCGGAAAACGGAACACTGACATTTTTTTGTGACCCCTGAAAATTGAGGAATGTCATAGTTGATGCCCAGTTCTGGTTCAAATTCGCATCAGTGAACCATTTGAAGATAAAATAAAATTTCCCCTTATTTATTCCAGAACTATTGGATTGCATCGGATTTATGATTGATGAATTTTTTTATTAACCCTATTATTATCCCATTATGGACCAAAAGGACGCTTTTTCATGAAAGTTTTCGACGTCTGTCTGTCATATATTTACAGGTTTAACAAAAATTCTAGAGCACTCCTTTTCTTTCTGAAATTTATTTTACGAATCTCTGATTAGAATTTAAGAAAAACGCAAATCCAAATCGCTGCGTTCAATTGTGTTTAAAACTTCTATGAAAAAGTATCCGTTTGGTCCTCAATTAATGGGTTAATTAATTTTTGGATAGTTTCGTTCATATATTTAATATAATATACAATTTAATGAAATATATTCATCAAAGAGCAAATAACCAAGTGGTCAATAATTGAAATTAGTTGTGTTACCGGATGGTAGCAATTTTAAATTAAACTAACGCAATAGATAGGTTTAACATACCATTTAAAATATAACCTAATCTAACCTAAGAATAATAAAAAAAGCAGGTTGTTGTCCTTTTCTACTTCTTATGTAAATTACAAACGAGGGTGACAATTATTAAATGTCTCATTTCTACCATATTTTATTTACGGATGTAAGTGAAAGTAAAAATTGTTTAAAAGTATAGAGATTTCAAACACTGAGTTTCATTAATAAACTGTTGTCGGAACTCTAACTTTAAAACACAAAATCGCATCTGTATGAGTGACAACTTATTACCAATAACTTTCAATTGTTCGCAACGGTGTAAACAATATTTTAATCAATATTCGGTTTCTTCTGATTTACAACTATCCAATTCCATAATAAGAAATTAATCGTACAAGTTACAACAAATTTTCAAACTTTAGAAACCTTTTTTTATTTTAATAACAGGTTATTTATAGAATCCATTAATTATGATTGAGTGCACAATATTTCAAACAGACATCCATAAAACTGCCCAGTTTCTAGAAAAATACACAATAAAACAAAAAGGCTGTTAGAATACTTGTAATTTAACAGTAATAAAAAATTGAACGACTATCACGAAAAAGTCATCATGAATGTCAATAATAGCAAGATTAATCATGTTGAATTTAAATTGTTTCACAAATACAATAAAATTTCACAAAAGAATTCGACATATATAAATTGCCATTAAAAATACGACACTGACTGATAGACTCAATAATGGACATTCTATACGAATAAAGTATTATATATTAAATAACGCTGATTTTGTACGCCGTTTCCATGTAATTTTCATAACATAATTTTAATAATGAATTAATCCCTTGAATCGTCATACCAAATAATTCGAATTACCTTTGAAATAATTTTGTATTATTCACGTTAAATATCTTTTAACGTTATCAAAATTTACACAGATTTTCGTAAATCAGATTTACATTACAATATTGATATTGATGTAAAGTAAAAAAAAGCTTATGTTTAATTTCTATATATCTATGTAATTATTAAGAGAGGTACGTTTGTATTTAAAGATATAATTCATGCAACAATTATTGAAATAAAAAGATTCATAACAAATTCATCTGTACGTGTATGTAATAATCATTCAAAGTAATCTGTTTTACTGAAAGTCATTATTGTTAAATATTGGCAAATTTCCCAAAAAACGGATACTTCAAAGCTTCTTATGTATTAACTGAAAATTTAATGCATGATAATTTACAACATGAATCAGAAATATACTATGTTCGTAATTTAAGATCTTTCTTTATTACTAACTATTTTTTCGAAATTATGAAATTAATATATTTGTAAACATAATTATTTATAAATAAACCAGTGACTTACTATTCATCTCAAAAAACATTACCACATATTTTGGGTAAAATTTACTCCAAAAGTTCAATAAATTAATGTTGTAAAAATGGACTAAAAATGTTGATACTAAAAATTTACTAGTGAAACAAATCGATCAATGAATTTATTTGAGGAAATACCAAACTTTTTTCAACGATCATTAACAACTTATAGTACATGCATTTATTACCTTTCTGTAATTTTTTAATTGAAAAATATCAAATAGTTTATTTAAAAATGGCTGTTAAAAAGATTGTTTTTCTTTTTTACCATTTACGATATCAGAATTTGCTATAAAACAAACAAAAAGGCTCTATTTGCAAGAATACTAGTAAAATCAAATTTATCAATGACATCAGAGATAACATTCTTTACTTATATTTAGCTTGTCAAAGTAACCGTCTATCAAGTGAATTGAAATTAAATCTGAGTGTAACAAAAATTGTATCTGTTTTTTGTTAAGATCCATCAAAATTTCCCTTTTCTTCTATTTCCAATTAGATCATTCCAGTAACAACAACAATTTTAACAAGAATGAGGATCATTCGCAGAACTAAATTTCCGATTTTGGTTTATTTTGCGTTGCTTCAAATCAAAATCCGATCGAAATAGAACCAGGTTTTTTCCCAAATATGATTAGTAAATACTGCTGCTCCAAATCTAGGCGCCTATTGAAAAAACACAAAATATTCCAAAACAAAACCCACAAAAGTCATGAAATTCTATTCTCATGAAGTCATGAGTTCTACAGCAAGTTTTTTACGTAGCGTAAATAAGCAAAATATTGGCATAATGGAACACATTATTAAATGAGATGACAAATACTGTCTAGTTTGAAAATACGAACAGATCGGCATTTTTAACAATGTATTTATTAATAAATAAATTGTACACGTATACATTTTATTATACTAATAAAAATACCGAGAATGACATCGTCAACGCGGAAATTACATGCGAGGTGTTTTCAAATGTTTATTAACCGAAAAGTGCAATATACAGCTACGCACGTACTTTTATGGTGAAAGTACTAAATTCTATTCAAAATGTAAAAAAAAAAAATTCGTTCGCCTACGACAAAAACTGACGAAGTTATGGTTAGTTGCATTTCGCAGGCAGAAGGTCCCTGAAATACATGTTTCTACGTGATATTCAGGGGCCTTATTTTTTGACATCTTTTTTCGAAGCCATTTTTAATACATTATACTTTTTCATCCGGTGTTCTTTCAATATCTTTACTTTCTCCATAAGTTTATTATAACTGTTAATTTTCTGTGATTTTTTGTTGTAACTTTCAATTGACTGGCCAAAAGTGTTATTTTAAAACGATTTTTCACCAAGATAATCAACGTATAATTAAAAAAAATATCGTTATAATAGTTTTGTTGCAATTTACGGTACATTCTTAAAAAAAAAAACCGTAAAATAACTGTAAAATAGATCTATAATTGAAAATGTATCGAGGTTATGTTTATGCTGAACAACTTAAGTTCAGAATTGACGTTATCGAATGCGACGTTTCAGTTGATCTTTAACGAGTTCTAAACTTGAATGACAAATCACATTGAGGTTATCTTAGACCTCTTCATTACCAAACAAGCGGAAGGATAGTAAGTAGTTCAAAACCACTTTTTGGCACGTTTGAAGTATAATTTGGTTGAAATAATACGTAACATAAACAAAAAAATATAGCCCATGATAAAAAAAACAATTACCATCAGAATAATAACAATCAGTTTCGAAATAACTGCCTAAATTTTGACAATAAAATTTGGAGATGGCCAAGTTTTGGCACCATAATACCGAAGTTAAAAAAAGCGGTAAAATTTGCTTATTAAAATTAAATAATTTTTAGAATTTTCTACATTCCGACTCTATAACAATAACATATTTTATACGATCGATGACAAAATTTTAGCTAAATGAGTTTAAAAATGACGTAGAACTCTCAAAGCCGCAATTCCACCTCCTTCTTTAAGGACCGAATGTACATAAATATAACCTGAAGTTTGACAGTACCTTTTAGCATTAAAAAGTAATGGAAAAAAATTTCGGAATATATGTTTTTTATTGCCCAAAGAACGCTCTTTCGAATGGTTTATCGAAAAAAGCCGCAAATTTAAAAATTAACAAACTACAAGCATTCATTTAACACAAACCATGATTTTTTTAGGTTTTTTTTCCACATTTCGTTATTTTTTTATCATTTCCCACATTTGAATATCTCAGATGGATATGAATATCGTGACAAATATGTTTGAGGTATAAGATAGGACTAATGAAAAAAGTTAATTTTCAAAATGGCGGCTAAAAAATGACTACTAACGTTGATTTTTATTCAAAATCATAATGGCGTATACTGAATCGACTGACGCAAATGAAATGACTTGAAACTTGCTACTCAGGGGTTTTTGGGGTCGCTGAACCCGAATTCGAAGTTAGTTTTCAAAAATTCAAAATGGCGGATCCAATATGGCAGACGAATTTGCTAAAATCAGTCGAAACCACTTCAAACTTGGTACTCAAGGGTTTTTGGGGTCCATGCGTCCAAATTTGACGTTAGTTTTCGGAAATTCAAAATGGCTGATCCAATATGGCGGACAAATTTCCTAAAATCAATCGAAATCACTTCGAACTTGGTACTCGGGGGTTTTTGGGATCGCTGATCCCGAATTCGAAGTTAGTTTTTTGAAAAATTCAAAATAGCAGCTCCAATATGGTGGATTCAAACTTGGAACTCTTGGAAGTTTTTTTTGCGTCGCTGGTTACAAATTACAGGTTGTTTGATATTTAAAATTGATTGTTATTTCAATTTGGGGATAACATTGTTTTTATAAACAGTACAATTTTCTCAGTCATCGAAATATAGTAGGACCTCTCTTATTCTAATAGTCTTTCTTATTCTAATTGTCCAGCCTCTCTTATTCTATTCGTTCCCCCATTATCACATGAAAAGTCAACGAAAAATATTGTCCAAGAATCACAAGCTCGCAAGCAAAGTAAGTGGGTGTAAGGGGAAAATTAGTATAAGAGAGGTCGGCGCCATCTTGAAAAACTTTACTAATTAGAATAAGAGAGGTCCTACTGTAATTGAATTATTTATAATGTTCCCAACTCTCACCGCGTGGAGGTAAACGTGAATTAGAGAGTTTTTTATTTTTTTTTGCAATTTATGGAATTTTGTTTTTTTTTTTTATTTTTTGTTGTTGTAATTTTTCAGTTTATTATTAAAAATGGTTCTCTTATTTTTTATGTGAATCTGCAAAACAGGTTTTGCAAAAATACGCTTTGCACATCGAAAACGTTCTAATCTCACACTTGTCTTGGCAGCAATATTTTCTTTTTCGAGATTGTTCTAAAGTATGAGTTTTCAAATCTCCTGTGGTAGATTGTTCCAAATATTGGATCCGCTATTTTGAATTTTTGAAAACTACCTTGAAATTTGGACTCAGCTACCCCAGAAAACCCCGGATACCAAGTTTTAAGTCATTTCATTTGCGTCAGTCGATTGAGTATACGCCATTAAGATTTTGAAAAATAAAAATCGACGTTAGTAGTCATTTTTGAGCCGCCATTTTGAAAATTAACTTTTTTCATTAGTCCTATCTTATACCTCAAACATATTTGTCACGATATTTATACCCATCTGAGATATTCAAATGTGGGAAATGATAAAAAAATAACGAAATGTAGGATAAAAACCTAAAAAAATCATGGTTTGTGTTAAATAAATGATTGTAGTTTGTTAATTTTTAAATTTGCGGCTTTTTCGATAAACCATTCGAAAGAGCGTTCTTTGGGCAATAAAAAACATACATTCCGAAATTTTTTCCATTACGTTTTAATGCTAAAAGGTACTGTCAAACTTCAGGTTAAATTTATGTACATTCGGTCCTTAAAGGATTAAGGGGGTTCTAATGTGCTTGGCCGATAAAGTAGAAAATATCCTTAAAAACCATACATAAAAGGTGACTGACATGATTTTTCAAAATTCGGCTTCTGTAAAAGCAATTCGAATTACAGTAGACGGTATACTAGGAAATGCTCAAGAAATTAATTGAGAACTGTCAGGGAATTTTCGGAAATAAGTGTTTTTTTTTTATTTATTTCCGAAAATTTCTGCTCAGTTCTGAATTAATATCTTTGAATTTTCTACGAAACTGGCAATAATAAATAGAATTGCCTTTACATTACCCGAATTTTGAAAATGTTATTTAGTCATCTTTAATTTACGTTTTTCAGTGATACTTCCTACCTTACCGGTGAACCACTTTAGAACCCCCTTACGTAAGGACGAGAGACGCACGTATTTACGTTGATTTTCGACCTTTATTATCAACAAGAAATAAGATTAATATTGATTTGAAAGTGACCAACCTTACCATTTTCGAATATGCTTTTTCGATTGGCGTGGTCAAAATTGCATTTAAATTGCTTTAAAAACCAATATGGCGCGTTTAAAAAAAAATGAACAAAATTTCGTGCGTTTCGTTTATTGCAAATTTTTTTTCGTATCAATAATGTTGCGGGATCGATGCCTTTCTACAACGAAAAGTGCACAAAATGCATGAACTTCAACTAGGAATTTTTTTGTTTTGCCCCGACCTAACCTCTTCAAAACGTCAATATCTCGAAAAAATAAACCCTATTCTCTCAATTATGAACATTATTGATGAAATTCGCATCTCCAGTGGTATTATTTTCCCTAAAACGGAGGTCCAGGGGTTTTCGATGTTGCTGATCAGCAATTTGGGGTTAGATTTTTTAAATTCAAGATGGCGGATCCAATATGGTGGACTTAAATTCAATAAATGCGATAAAATGCGTATACGGGGGTTTTTGGGGTTGTTCATCACGAATTTGAGGCTAGATTTTTTAAATTCAAGATGGTGGATCCGATATGGCCGACCGTATTTCGTGAAATAATTCAAAATCATGCGGTAATGTATATAATAGTTGGTAATTGATAGAATAGGAGTTATTTTTTCGAGATATTGACGTTTTAAAGAGGTTAGGTTGATCCGGGGCAAAACAAAAAAATTCCTAGCTGAAGTTGATATATTTTGTGCACTTTTGGTTGCAGAAAGGCATCGATGCAGCAATATTATTGATAGGAAAAAAAATTTGCAATAAACGAAACGCACGAAATTTTGTTCATTTTTTTTTAAATGCGCAATATTGTTTTTTAAATCAATGTAAATGCAATTTTGACCACGCCAATCGAAAGAGCATACTCGAAAATGATAGGGTTGATCACTTTCAAGTCAATATTAATCTTATTTCCTGTTGAAAATGAAAGTCGAAAAGCAACGTAAATATAGAAAGGATCACTGAAAAACGTAAATTAAAGATGACTCATTAACATTTTTAAAATTTGGGCTCTGTAAAGGCAATTTTATTTATTATTGCCAGTTTCGTAGAAAATACAAAGACATTAAATATTCTAAAGTTAAGACAAAAAATATTCTTAAATAAATAACAATATCGGACTAACAATACATAATTCTTGAATACTTGAATTCTTGAATAGAAATTTGATTAGAAATCATACACCTTTTATTATAATGGAACAATGACTCAATGCAAATTCTAAAAATTAATGCATATTTAATTAATTTATAACTTAAAATAATAATCATAAATAAACAAATGAAAATTATGAAAACATTAAAATTAAATGAAATAATAATTTATAACAAGACTTATAAAAGTGTGTCTGTATAAATAATACCATGAATTCGTTATTTTTAAATACTACTATGTGCAGTAAAATGAAATATGGCTGAAAAATTAGTAAAAATTATAATAACAACTTCCAGTATTCATACACGTACACAGAAAGATTATTTATTCAAAATTTTATTATTTTGAGGAACTGCACATTTTTTGATGGTTTACCATAAATTTTCGAATTAATGCAATGTTAGTTGTAAAACTGTAGTAAATCTTATTATAAAAAATTGTCTATAATGAACTTGCTAAACAGAATAGTAAAATATCCAATAAACGCGCGGATTTACATTTTACTGCTTTAAAGATATGCAATTTATTATTCATTTACTATTAAGCAAACCATTGTGACTTTATTGATATGTGACTTATCTATGAATATCATAAATAATATAATAAAAATAAATTATATAAATAAATTACACATGAATATTGTTAAATACTACTCATACCTGAAATTTTAAAAAGTAATTTGAATATTTGTATTGTATGTCAGATTTAGATGGTGTTAAATAAATTAGACAGTTGACGTTTCGGTCATTTGTTTTGACCCTCTTCAGAATATATTTTTCTGTATATAAAGAAAATTACAAAATAATATATATTATAATGATAAAATTACAATAATAAAAACTTTTTCTTAATTATTTCTGAAAAACTTGTCGTGAAAAAAAGTACGTGAATATTCACACAAAATCCATTTTTATTCATTCTCTCTAATATAACAAAAATATAGTGAAATTAACTATTTTTTCTTTTTTTTATTAAAACTAATAATAATTTTTTTTTTGTTTACAGCTTACTGAGTGAAAACTCATTAAAATATTTTTACAGTGCATAAATTCAAATCCGGCTCAAGAATACAACATCACAACAATTTATAATAAATTCAAAACCGACTCAAAATATCAACACAACAATTAATTACAGGTAAGCAGAAACAAAATTAAACAAACTCAAAATCCCAATAAAACCAAAAAAAAGATACTGACAAGTTTTTCAGAGATAATTAAGAAAAAGTTTTTATTATTGTAATTTTATCATTATAATATATATTATTTTGTAATTTTTTTTATATACAGAAAAATATATTCTGAAGAGGGTCAAAACAAATGACCGAAACGTCAACTGTCTAATTTATTTAACACCATCTAAATCTGACATACAATACAAATGCAACCAAAGAACATTTCACTTACGAAAGAGTCAGAAAAGAAAGAAAGATTTATTTAATTTGAATATCTTTCATACGAATATTTCATTTTTTTACTAAAATAGTTATATTTACCACAATTTCAGTATAAATTATTAGAATTGTAATAACATTTAGTAACAATTAATTCCCTGGTGACATAATAAGATATAATATTCAAACTTACTTCGTAAATATATCAAACATCTTAATATTTTAAAATATTTTTGTTGGTCATATTAAGATAAACGAAGATAAAACAACTAAGATCTAAGAAATTCAAAGTCATAAATTCTAATAATTCCGTCCTTATCGACAGCTGATAATGACAGTCTATATACCGACACTATCATATGTAGGACTCTAGAAAATTATGTACCTCTTGAGATCTGTGAATAAATACAAATTATTTTCGAATTTATTTCAGTTAATTCTAGTTGTTTAAATAATATGATATAATATTCAAATTAGTAAATGTATCAATCGTCTAAATATTTTCAATTATTTGTTAGTCTTACTACCAAGATAAAACAGCTAAGATTTAAGAAATTCAAAGTCTAAGATTTTAATAATTCCGACTTTATCGACATCCGATAAACGCAGTTCATACCGACACTATCATATGTAGAGCTCTACAAAATGATGTACCTCTTGGGATTTGTGATGAAATACAAATCATTTTTTAATTTGTTTCAGCCCACCAATATTAACATATTCAAAAATAGTGACATTCAAATAATTTACATTTATATCTCAAGAACAAAAGTCATGAAATGTTTTGTTTTTGTTCAGTATGTTTATCTTCCATCGGTAAAGAAGGAAACTATTTATTGTAAAAAGTTAAAAGTTAGGACATATTTCATTTTTTTATTTAAACTATAATAATTTAATAGTTATTACTTACTTGTCACAATGCTACTATTGTAACTGAAAATTAATATTTTTCTAATTCGTTAAATAATGAATGTCTTATCTTGTTGCCGACTGTCGGTACTTAATCATTCGAATTAAATTTATAGATATCTCGATAAATCTTTTGTTTATAAATTTACAAAACATCGAAAGTACTTAAATACATAATAAACAATTGTATAGAAATTATTCAAAGCATGATAATAATTCCAGTAATGATACAATGAAATTCCGTTACTTTTACTTAAAATTTTATACAAAATTGGGAAAGGTTAGGAAAAATTCGTTAATTATTAAAATAACTAAACTTACCAACACCAGATAACTTTTCCTCAGTCGGTATCATTTATCCTTCTTCTTAACCAGACTTACCATCAAATCTATATTGCAAAAATTCAAAAGTATCCTGTGGATTTTTGTAACCAATAAATAAATGCATTACATAATTTTAATCTTTGTGAGTCAAACAATCTTATATTATTATTTTGTAACATGAATATCTCTTTGTTCTCTTATAAAATTACATAAATAGAACAGATGTTATTACAATGTATCGAATCAATTTATTATTTTCACAATACGCGTGTCGTTTCTGTCAGGATGACATTTAATCGAAAACGATGTGTACGATTAATTATGAAATATGACCAGTTGATATACAACACAATACCTCTGTGGAGATGACCTTTCATCGAAGAAATTCGATATGAAACAAAGACCTTACTTGTACACTTCTGCAAATTTATTATGCTTTAATAGGAAATTGAAACCATTTATAAAGTTAATTCATTTCTGTTCAAACATTTTAATTTATAATGTACTCTAATACTATTCTTTAAAAACAATAAGTATAGATTTTTTTCTAGATAATTTTTTTGGAAAAATCTCGTTCCTTATTCATCTTTGCATTTAGTTAAATAAATGCATGATAAGAATTGTTTGCATGTAATTGCAATTCCAAAAAATTTAGGCTAAGTAAATTTTAGTCATTTTGTCAATTTGAAGACTAGATATTTTAGTAGAATAAGGTTTTTAAAATATTTGCCCTGGAATCTTTAACAAAAATCAGTATTACTCAAAAATTGTTAAAAACTGGAACTTTGTACTCGAAATATTATTTTTAGGTATTATTTTGTTTTTAATTCTTCTATTTTGTTCCAGGCTTATTTTTTTATTTATTTATCCTTATTAATCCTAATTATATTCTATTAAAGTTATGTAAGAATAAATAGAGATCGTATGTATTAAGTTGTAATAGTTAATTTACACGTGAAAACATTATGATTTACTACACTCTTAAAAATGTTCTTAAATTTAATCCATTTTTAATATTCACAAGTAAATTAATCTTAATATACGGTTTCTTAATTCTAACCCAACGGGCACGAAGGACCCAAATGTTGCAAAAACGTTTTTAGAATGTTCCAGTAACGTTCCTAACATCCATGTTGCAGATATTTAACGTTTTAGGAACGTTTCTGGAACGTTCTAAAAACGTTTTAGAAACATTCGGGACTTTCGTGCCCGTTGGGAAATTAATATACCCACATATTAAAGATTTAATATACAGGGTGTCCGAAAAGTATGGAAACGATCCTGTAAGTTTTCAAAGAAACGATATTTCGAAAATCGCAAAAAATCTATTTTTTCGGCGGGGTTCCAACCTCCCCGCCCCAAGGGAGGGCGTGGAGCACGAGGGGGGATGAATATCTTAAATGGCAACATGGGTCGAGTGGGGGCTCATTTGAAAGGTCTTTTCGAGACGAATTCAAGACACTCGGCATAGATGGCGCTACGATCATCGACTTTTAAAACTTTTAATATAGTAATCTTTGAACAAATGAAGGTTTTGGGGGTTAAAACTCCGCAGAAAAAATAGATTTTTTGAAAAATCGTTTTAAGTATTTCAGCGATTTTCGAAATATCTTTTCTTTCAAAAGTTACAGGACCGTTTCCATACTTTTCGGACACCCTGTGTATATATATGTATCGCACTCGAGTGTCGGTCAACTCGGGTAATTGCGATATTGTGGTATTTCATATTTCCTCTCAATTGTACGAAGAGTAAGACATTTTTGTACTTAACACTGTACTTAATAATAAAATGAAAACAAACCACTAGTAAAAAATTTCAAGAAATGTTAAATCTGAAATCTTCTTTCACCAATATAGAAGATTTTTTGTTTCAAAACTTTCTTTTTTTAACAGATTTTCCAAAATGTGGTACAAGATTTTAGTTGTAAAACTTTCTTTTAACAAAATTTTCACCATCGCCAGAAGACTTCGGATCTGAAGAATTGTATCAATGAAAGTTTTATCATGCACACAAGATTTGAATTTTAGAAACTGCATTCGACAAGACTTTTATCATCGATAAGAAATTTCCGGATAAGAAACTTTCTTCGGATGATAACTTTTTCATCAACAAATGATTTTACATCTAAATTTTTTTTTAATTGAAGTTTTATCGTCGACAGAAGATTTTTAGTTCAAAACCTTCATTTGATGAGAGATTTACCATCGATTAATGATTTTAAATCTAAAACCTCTTTCAAACAAAATTTTTACCATCGATAGAAGATTTTGGGTCTAAAGAGTTTTTTTTTTAAGAAAGTTTTATCATCGATACAATATTTTTAATCCAAAACCTTATGCTAATGAAGTTTCTGCAGCTCAAAAATTATCGTACTTTCGAATACTTATGCAAATAATTATACTAATATTAAATGTAAACGTTCGAAAACGAACATTTTGTGACATGACAGAATTATGTACTGCAAATAGTCTCGAAATGAGAGCACTTTAGATATCTAGGTTTTTTAGAGGCCTAATTGCGATTGTAATTATTTTGTTGATTGGATTAACTTATGAAAAACGTAGTCCCGTAGATAAATCTCTTGCTCCTAAGGTTATAGATGTTTAATTAATATTATGAACGACTTTGTCTTACGTAAAGTAAACTTTATGCCTTGTTTATTATTTTTCTACTTTAAGTAAAACGAAGGGCGCCCTTAAAATGTCATGCACAAGTCATTTTCATACTGCAATATAATATGAATTTATTTGTTCAAAAAGTATAAGTTATATGCCGAAGAATTAAAGTGGCCTTTTCTCAGAATAACTTTTATTACGCCATTTTAATGAGCAATATTTTGATTTTACCGACGCTTTTCAAAGGAAAACCCCGAATTAGCAATTTTCGCCCACATTTTAATTTTTATTTATTCTTTCATCACGTATCATTGCAATAATTAACTTATTACTAATATCTTTTAGACAAAGGCCCATTAGCAACTAACAAAAAGTTGATGTACCATAGCCATTTGCTTTGATTTAAAAAAAGAAACATTTTTTTTTACTAAATTAAAAAGTTTTGTGAAATTGCTCTTATAATATTGCAAGATAAATAAGCAAATTATCCATAAAATAATTTAATAAATAATAGTTGTCATGTTTTTGGTATTGCGGCGAATATTATTTTGCAAAGACAAACAAAAATTGCTAATTATATAAACAAAACATATGGAAATGAACTAAATTTGATTTTGCTTACTTCGGAAAAGGATCAGGAATAAAAGTGACATATTATTATCAAATGTATAATTATTTACTGCTTTGGTCATTTTTATTTCTATACATTCCCATTTTATCACGATTTATCATTCTCTGAAGCTAACTTTTCCTTTTGCTTCACTATTGCATCAATCGTGTTGATCAAATTCGTATTTACAATATTCTTACGCCGCACCATCCTTTTATGTTTCATTCCTTCTAAATGGGCATTCCACTGCAGTTCGCCAATGAAAATCCTTTCGCAAACCTGGAAAGAAATGTAACTTACATTGTAGAGTGCACTATATATTTAGGACATTTTACATCTTTTATCTTATAATGGAAGGTCTTATTTGTTATTATTCTTAGTATATGGACCAAAAACTTAATATTGTAAAAAATTGCCTAAAACTTTAGAGCAAGCCATAAATCCAAATGCTTTTTATATATTAAATAAATTTATAAAGCTACATAATGTTGATGCAAAATTCCAATATTAGACATTTTAGAAAAGAAATGCCATATTTTCGGTAGTTTGTAACTCCTATATGGGTGATTCTCCAAAAACAGGGCATTTTCAAGAATGAAAAATTTTTTTTTTTAAGTTACTGTAAATTCGTTTTTTTTTAATGGATTCTTGCTTATTAGCACCAAGTTAAGTTATTGTTAAAGTAGTCACGCTACAAAATTATTTTAAAGGAAAGGGGAAGACTTTTACTACGACGCATTTTCATACGGCTGTATAAACCAACAATTGCTTATTAAAAACTTGAAAAAAATAACTCTAAAGAGTCAAAAACAAAATGTACATATCTGATTCAGTGCATTTTTGTGAATAAATGAAAATTATTTATTACGTAATAATTAAAAAATTCAGAAAAACACATGAATTTTTTAAGAAGTTTTAGACAAAATAAATTTATTAAAGTTAATGTGTCGTTGGTTAGTAACTACAATGATAATATTATATATTCATAATTTTAATAAATAATATTATTTCATAATAAACTTGATTCATAACGTTGTAACAAATCGTACCTGATACGCCAAATGTTTGGTAACGACAATGAAGGTGACGACAATGAAAATTTGTAAAAAAATCCAATTTTACATATTTTAAACAATAATAAATTAAAAAACAAATTGCCAGTAACATTTATTCCTTTAATCTTTAAGTTTTCATCATTTTTTAATTGCTGTTTGTATCAAAATACCAAAATTAGGACGGGTGACGACAATTAATTTAATAAAAATACGTGGTATTTTTATACAGTTTTTACTTGTTCATGAGGTAAATATGTTCTCTTTTCAATTTTCTATGGAGGATTAGTAAAGTGTAGTATTTTTTCTTTGATTTTCTCATAGGTTTTAGTAAAAACGTTAATTATTTCCAGTTCATTTATACCAGTTTACACATTGTCGTTACCTCATAGAAAAGACATTAATATTTCAATAATTATAAGTATATATATATTGATTTAATTAAATATTATACAGAAAGAAATTGCACAGTTTGAGCTATACTATAGAAATATTATTTGAATAAATTAAAATAATTCGGTTTCTTAATAGCGCTAATATTTTAAAGTTTTGAACTTAGAGGTTTGGACATATAAAAAATGCTACTTTTAGTCTTTAAATGTCATTTTACACCAGTTTTCTGTAACAAAAGTATTATTTTTCCAAATTAACATAGGCCAGGGATATTTATTTAACATTTCTATCCAAATTTAATAATTTATTGTCAAAGTTTTTGTAAGATATAACGTAGAGACACGAAAATGCCCTGCTTCCGGAGAATCACCCATATACGAAATTTAAAAAATGTCGGAGTATGCGATTTCACAGATTTTTTCATGATCTTTCAGTGGGTTAAATTATTATTACTTCGACCCAGACTAAGTCTGGACGAAGTATTGAATTTGGTCACTTCGGGCAAAAAAATTACCCTATAGTTTTTCATCAAATGTCGACATTTCAGACCCTAAGGAACCCAAATCAACAATAAAAAAATTTGTGTCCGTGATCTTGTACGTAGGTACGTATGTACGTCCGTACGTCCCGTTTTTTTGTCTCGCGATAACTCGCGAACGGATAAGCGTATTGACATAAATTTTTTTTTAAAATACGCGTCTTGGCATAACTTGGATCTGAATAGATTTTGGCGCAGATCCATCCGTCCATTACTAAAAAAAATTAGCCCCACTTAAGTTTCTTCGTAGTTTTTTGCATTTATTTTGAAAAATAAAAATTTTATTAAAAAATGTTTCAAACAAAAAAGATAGAGCATGAAATTCTCTACAATAAAGGTTGTATGCATGTTCTTCCTAAAGTCAACGATAATGCCATAAAAACTGGTTTAAAATGCTTATGACTATTGTCTGAAAAAGTATTGAATTTGGTCACCTCGGCAAAAAAATTACCCTATAGTTTTCCATAAAATTTCGTCGTTTCGACCCCCTACCCCCAGGGGTAGTCTTCGCCAGCCCCTCGGGCGCGAAGTTCTTTTACGCCCTTGATAAAATAACTATTTCGATATATCTAAAAGATGTTTTATAATATCTAAAAGATATCCGTCAGAGATCTTTTCGACACTTTCAAGATATCTTTGACGAATTATATGTATATATATATATATATTGTATATATAAGATCATAATGATACAGACAGAATTAGTAAAACACAGTAAACATGTAATATGCATCGAATAGTCTATTAGAATACAAGTGCATCAAGTAAGTGTTTTGCAACTTTTATTTATTAATATTTCGGCTGGCCTGTTGTTGGGGTCGAAGTTTTGAAAATGCTCATTTTCAATTTTCATACTTATAAGAAACACTATATTGTTGTAACACATCTATCGAAGCCACTTGGACCTAAATATGATTGGACCCCCAAATATCAATATAATTTTATAATATAATTGAAAGCGGTTAGTAAAGAAACGAGTCTTAAGGAATAGCCAACTCTCCACTGGGTCGAAGTTTCTGAGCGAGCGATGCACCACGCCAACACTAGTTTTTAATTTCCAAATTTAAGCTTTATTTGTCAAAATGAAATATAGGTGACAAAAAATGATGCACAGCATAAAAATTCGACCTATTTTGGTATCGAAAACAAATATGCATAATTTCACTATATTATTACTGTACCAAATTATTCTTACTATTGTATCTTGCATGTAATTTGCTATAAGGGATAAACCCATGGCATAATAAACTCTAATCTAATCTAATCTAATTTGAATTTTAAAGTTGATATAGGGCACTTCACACCAATTTTGCCACAATTTTAGTAACATATTTTAATCTTCATTTTACCTATATGGGTTTGTCTGAAGGTACAAATATTGCGTTTTCACCACATACAACAGTACATAACAGTAATATAAACATGTAATATAACAGGTTTATATTTTACAGAAATCCGAATTTTGATTTTGTTTTATTTATAGCGGTTATTACAATAATTAAATATAAAAAAAAAGTTTTTACGTAATGAGTTTTCCGCTTTCTTCCATAAAAGTATTTTTAATTATAATTACAAAATAAGATGATAACGGTGCGGGTAGAAAACAGGACAAATCAAAAAGCCGACAGGTCTAAAAACCGACAGTCCAAAAAGCGGTCATTGAAAAGCCGATAGTAAAAAAAAACCTACAGTTCAAAAATAACTTTCCACCTGACGATGTGTCTATTTTTTTATGTGTCGGCTTTTTGACTGTCGGTTTTTCGACTTTCGGCTTTATTAGTGAAATCGATATTTTAATGCGACCATAAAAATAAGGGGTGCGGGTCGAAAAACCGACAAATCAAAACGCCGACAGGTCGAAAAACCGACAATCGAAAAGCCGACAGTAAAAAAACCAACAGTTCAAAAAATTACAGTCCTCCTGACAATGTGTCTATTTTTTATGTGTCAGCTTTTTGACTGTCGGTTTTTTAACTGTCGGCTTTATGACTGTCGATTTGTTGACCTGTCGGCTTTTTGATTCGTCGGTTTTTCGACCCGCACCCAAAATAAGTCTCTTGAATAACATGGAAACTAATGAAATACATGCACCATATAGTTCAATCGCTTATAACTCTATTGTATATTATCCAAACCAAACCCATTTTCGATTTAACGAAAATATAATCTATTCAAGCAAAAATTATCAAAATGGAAATACATTTCTCGTAATTATTTTTAACACCGTTGAAAGCATTTGCTAACAATTACAGACTATTGTGCGTCGTTTATGTTCGATATTTTTCATGTGCGAATTTAATGATGTTATAAAATATTTGGAAATGTGACTGTATAAATTATTTAAATACGTTTAAATACTTTATAATAGATGTAATGCAAATGTTTTTTGGTACGACTGCTCGCCCTTAAGCGTTACCTGTCCACCTGAAAAAATTATTACAAAATATAACACAGCAAATGACGCAATAATTGAACGAAGATTTATGACAAGGAAAACGAAGTTCAATTTGGATTTCGAGTAATCGCGCCACCATAAAAAGAAAAGTGTGTGCAAATTCTGAATTCGGAAAAATCTAACATTTGAGCATGTCGAAAGTAACTTGAAAGTGCAAGTACTTTAGGTAAAACGAAAATTAAAAATGTTGTAAATGTAAAATATCGATGCTAATTTTCTTCTGTGTAAATTATTATGCCGCTCTATTTAAGTTAAAATTAACTATATTAAAAATTGGAATCTAACTTAATTTGAGTCTGTAATCCAAATAGTATCTTATTATGTAATGAGCGTTTTTGGTACTAAATTTTAATCCCACGAAAGGCTGATTTCACGATTTTCAGAGCTGTCTACTTTTAATTCGAGCAAGACTTCTTTTCGTTACAAAAGTACAAAAGTAGTGAACGAATGAGCTTAAAAGTAGGTTACACCCATATTTTCAACTATGTGAAGGGATTATTTTAAAAATTCAACAAAATTATTCTTTTAGTAAATTTCTGAGTGAAATTTAACTGACAAATGATAAAATGGATAAGAAAATATTTTAACCGTTTTACGATTTTATTTCTCATAAAAATTGAAATATTTTATTCTCCATCTCACAATTTGTGGAAAATTTTTGTTCATTTTGCAGTTAACGCATTCAGATCGCATTAAAAAATCGCAATTTTTTTTAAAAAATTCATTATTGAGGCAGTTTTTTAAGATAATTGTTTGAAATTTAGTATAATAACGTTTTTGGGGATTTTAAGATTTTAAGACACCGATTTTAAAAATTCAAAATGGCCGATCCAAGATGGCCGACCAAAATGTAAAAAGTGTCTTGATCGGATTGAAAGTGAGTACACGGGGGTTTTCATGGTCGCCGATGACGAATCTGATTACAGAATTTGGAAATTTGAATACGGCGGATCCAAAATGGTGGACCAGAATTTTAAAATTTCATAATTCGAGACTGAAAAATTCACATTTAGTTCTAAATTGTTGGTCGAAAATAAATAAAGTTATTATTGGTTTGTCATCTAATACCAGATTCGTAATTAGCGACCACGAAAACCCCAGGGGTGCCCAGTTTTATATACATCTTGTAACTTTGGTTTGGCCATATTAAATTTTGAAAATCTGAGTTCAGATTCGTAATCAGCAACCTCGAAAACCCCCGAGTAACAATTTTCAGTAATTTTCCGTGTACAGAAAAATCTTGAAAATTGTATGATCATTAAGAATTTTGGACGTACGTTTTTTTCAACTCCAAGTAAATAGTCATAACATAAAAATGGTCTGTGGACACAAGTTGCAATTACATGATTCTGCATATAAAAGTGATTAATTTCTATTATGGGGAAAGGGACTAGAAGCAACCATAGAATCAATTTTTATATATTTCAATATCTTAAATGAATATGAACACATTCGAAATTCGTCAATGTTCGAATAAGGTTTGTCTTTTCTGGAAATGGCTGTTAAACCGCTCTAGAAAAGATTAACTTAGAAAATTTTCCATCTTATATTTGTAAGGAATAAATTTTCGCGATGAGAAATTTGCCCTTATTTCTGCTAAATAATATTTTAATTTATATAACATAATAGAGGATATTCGAAATAGTAATTTTTACCAGAAAATACTTTGGCATAAGAAAAGTCTTTCGCTAAATTATCATCGCAGATAGTAAAATTCCAAAACATTTTTGTTCTGTATCCTTTCAATAAATGACTAGATTTCGTAAGGCACTCGGTAAAAAGTAGAATACACTTATCAATATTAAAAATCACTCGCAAAATTTTGCTGATTTTGTTGAAACCATTACAACAATAAAGTGGCAAAAATAAGTTATGAAGGAAACTAGTTAACTGGAGGTCACTATCACTTATTATTCTGTGCGTATTAATGTCAATAACTTTTATCCGAGTTATTGATAACAAATGTAGACTTCAAATTCATTTTAATTATTAACATATGCATTAGCATTAGAAATTATTCCATATTTGGCAATAATCAAATGTTCTTAAAGTGAATAAGATGATTTTACAAAACATCCATATATTACATACCCCCCTCCCTACATGATTATATTATACATCCCCCTCCCCTTCTATTTATAATGGAAATTGAAAATTACTCAACGTTTTGAGTTTTTATTTACAAAAAAAGAATACCGTTGTGCAATAAAATTACTAAGCTATGTTTCCAAGTAGTTTTGAATTATTTAAAAATGGTTGGTTTCGTTGTAAAATATCCAAGGAAGAGAAAATGGGTTAAACGATTTAACCGATATATACTGAAGGCGCTTTTGCAAAGAAACTACATCGAAGGTATAATCCTCGAACAACATCTAAAAAGGTACTATTAAATACGGGATAAATGATTCCATCACATTAGGCTAACGCTAACCCCATCTAATTTACAGGGATCCTCGTCGATCGATATCGCGATCGCATGATAATAGGCTTCCCAACCCAACCATTAAGCTGTGGTAACTTACATCGCAGAAGTGACTCTCTTCGTTGCTATTGTCCGTCACTTTAATATCGGTAACCGTCTCGTTCATTGTTTTGTAGACAGGAACTTTTCCATTCAAAATCGTCGATACAATTTCTTCGGCTTTTCCAAAAACCTCCGTATCCCATTGGCTCACGTCGCTGCCGTCAAGCTCATACACTGGTGGCACCTATAACTCAAAATTCACATATTTTTGTTTTGTTAATAATTGTATTGGATGGATAAGTTTGAAATTTGAGAAATTAAAAAGAAAATGTACCTGTCTGTCAACACGCCGCACCAGTCTATTCATTATCCATTTTTTCTGTCGTCTAGAATACTTCCTTGTTGCTAATTTCAGTTCTTCAATACTCTCCTGGAGTAATTTCTTACCCTGCAAAAATTGAAATTCTTTTGATTTGCTTTTAATATTGAAAACTAGCTATATTACTTTCCAAATTATCGTTCCTGAATGATCATGTTTAAATTAAACTGTACCTAGCATTTTTCAGTCTCGATCTGAATAAAAAACGTGTATCGCAAAAGAAGTGTAAATTGTCCAGCGTTAAGAACTTTCCTTAGATGCAAGTGCAACCAACAAAAACACTTGTTATATAAAAAATGTGCCCAAAAAAAAATTAAGACCGTTTCGCCCAATCTGCCGGACATCGACGTTTCTGTATCGATGCTATTTATTACTTGAAGCGATCGACGAGGTTTTCGATACAATGGGACACTGACAGAGTACCGTGTACTGCCTAACCCACTTTTACCCAATGCGTTGCACAGGAGAGACATTGCAATCAGCGATTAGCATATAGATTTCAAATTTTTTACTCATTCCCAAGCTCTCCTATGGCAGTTTATAACCTGTTAACGATCACAATTTCCTAAATCATGTCGTTTATCTGAAATTCATGCGTTAATTTGCCGCACTTAAGTTTCACAACTTTCGAATAGTCTTAAGTCACAATAGGCATTTTGGATACACTGTGAGTAAATAAAAATTTGCCACTGTTTCACAAAAAAGATTCTTCTGTATGAAAGACCTTTCAGAAAATTACGATGTTTTTCATCGACTACAGTTCAATTGCATACGGAGATTATCTTGTTCATTTGAAATGTGAAACGGTTAGATATTTTACGATCAGTTGATGGTTCTATTCAATTGATCCAAAGGTACATTTGTATGAACGCACAATTGATGGTATTATACAATTAAATCATCAACTAATTAGATTTGGAGTTATCTCTGTTATTATGATATATTTGAAAAAAATATATGCACACAAAAAATGCCGTAAAACACATTCAAAATCATTTAAAAATATAAACATTTTTTTCCATCTTTGATTTAAAAAACTATTTTTTACTTGAATTTTTTAAAATGATTGCACGCAACTAATTTTATAAAAATAATAAAATAAAAAACACCTTTCTGACATTTTTTCCACTAATAGCTTTGTAACTTCTTTTAGCACTTTTTTATGCTACTACGAAGATCGCAGTGAAAACTACTAATTTTTTCAAAGATGTATTGAATATAAGAAAAAAAAAATAAAAAATGAAGACTCATTAAAAATATCAAACAATCTGTCTGCTGCTCGATACTCATAATTTTGTATCTCGATAATCCATGTATTTCAATTCCATAACATTCATCAAAATATATTTTCTACTTAAAGTCGTTTAAATTACGTCAATTTCGAATTTTTAAATTTACGGATCCCACTTTGGATTTCTTCCGGGTTTCAAACTGACAAACTTCTGGTCCAGCCATGCGGGTATTCGAAATTCGTTTCGTGTCACTGCCTCACTCGAGTAATACAACATTTTTTCAAAGGTTTTTAAGCCGTACGTGTTCTCATTAATGCGTGATACTTAATAAAATAAATTTAAAGGAATCTGCCTCTCGATCTTTGCTCGGGCAATAAAAAATGACTGTGAAGAGGAGCGCAATCAAAGCATATCAACAAATTTTGGCAACCTGTTAGTAAACCGAACAATTTTAATTTGATATTATTAAAATCAATATTAATCCGCATTGCTAGAAAAATGTCTACTTAATGCTAACTAAGTAACGGTTACTTCTATTGTTTTGTAAATTGTTGTTGTTTTGCAATATAAAAAGTAATCATTAAATTCTTCTCTATCAATTTAAAGGAAGCAGGAACCTAAATTATACTCTAGAACTGCTATTTTTTTATAGTATCTTCAGATTACTTTTATGAAGCAGTTGTTACATTGTCTTTACGAACGATTATTAACTATTTATGGAGTACCATCTTACGATGATTGCCGTAAAATACTTCTTTAAGTGTCATTTATCAGCTTTTCTTTGTTGTTGTAGAACATTGAATTTCATTTGTTTTATTACAAATTTTTATTCAACGACCCACTTGGAAATTTTTTAGTTTTACATCAGCTACATACAGCACTATATTTTATATTTTACGGCACATGTGTTTCTTCATATACCAAAATTTAAGGATTTTGTACAAAAACTATTGATAAAATCAATACTTGCATAACACAGGTCTACACGGATTTTTTTTTTAAATATCAGAGTGATTTTCGACGTATTTTTGTGCGCTGAACACGAATCTGAAGTCGAAAAATACCTATCACGTCATGATTTTGAGAAAAGTGGAGGTAAAAATACAAAAAAACGCGTTTTGGGTGTTTTTACCCCTAATTTTCTCTGAAACCTGACGTGCTACAGACTTCAATTTGTGCTTGAATTAAAGCGTGGTTCTTCCCCTACAAAAATCATAAGATAGTTTAAAAAAAAATGTTTTTTAACCTTGCTATTTCTAGTGATTATGATGAAAATGCAAATTATTTAATTACATTGAGCAGAGCTCATACAAAGCACTACTTGACTGTTTTCGGGGTTGGTGTTTAAGAATCCAGTGTCGCCTTTATAAAATTTAAAATGGCGGATCCAAGATGGCGGAAGTGAAATAAAAAATTTGAATTAACTTCTAGAAAATCAGTACTCCGGCCGCAAAATAAAAAAATAAACTTAGGATCTAAAAATCACCACTTCCATTTTTTTTTTGTCGCCATTAGTGCTTATCATGTCCAGGTCCGAGAGGTTGTGAAAATTGTAAAAATAAAAAAAAAACAATTTATCTACCCGTAGGGAAACAAAGACTAGATCATATTCCATATGATCTATTAAAAACTTTAGTTAGTCTATACTGAAATAAAATTTTTACAGGTCTACATGTCTATCCAATATACTTGTAACAGGGCAGACGTGGAATTTTGTAGACCAATCCATTTTGTTCATCGAAAGGTAGTTTATCTTTCGCTGTTTTAGCAAAATATTTGTTTTATATGGTCAAAACAAGTCTGATATTTTCAGTTTTGAAAATTCTTTAAAGGTGTTCGGATAGTTCTTTAACCCTTTTACAGGCCAAAGGTTCTGGGCAATTCCCCAGAAAATATGAGGACTTCTAAGGAGTCTTAGGGGTCCCTAACTATTGTAAGTATCCGAGGTCAGATTTGCGAAATTCAAAATGGCGGCCGTCTAATCGAAAATGTCATTATTTTTTTTTTAATATATTTTCAAATAGTACCATATTTCACGCGAAATTCTGCAATTAATTATACATGTATAATACAAATTAAAAGTGGTTGATTGTATATATATATATATATATATGAACGAAAATAACCATTACTATTTAAGAATATATTAATTTATAAAACGGTCGAAAAATTAAAACCTATAAAATGTATAAAAATAAGGATGTTCACTACTACTTATATTAGATCATATCATCAAAGAAAATATTGATGCCTAGAATAACAAATAATCTACCTCCCGTTATTTACGAAAGGTTTTTTTAGACTATTTAGAAAAAATTACAAGAGATAATTTTATTTCGAATTTATTATTGTATTAATTAATTGCGGAATTTCGCGTGAAATATGGTACTATTTTTTTTATTTGAAAAAATAATTACATTTTCGATTGAACGGCCGCCATTTTGAATTTCGCGAATCTGACCTCGGATACTTAGTCAGGGACCCTAAGAATGTTTAGAAGTACCCTCATATTTTCTGGGGAATTGCCCAGAACCTTCGGCCTGTAAAAGGGTTAAAGAACTATCCGAACACCGTTAAAGAATTTTCAAAACTGAAAATATCAGACTTGTTTTGACCATATAAAACAAATATTTCGCTTAAACAGCGAAAGATAAACTACCTTTCGATGAACAAAACGGATTGGTCGACAAAATTCCACGTCTGCCCTGTTATAAGTATATCGGATAGACATGTAGACCTGTAAAAATATGACTTAACGAACATAGGGAATATTTTTTCCAAAAAATATATATATTAGGGTGGGGTGAATCGGAAAAGTTTTTTTGTAACACTTATTTTTTGGTAGTTTTTGATGCGCTAAGAACGAAAATGACCATAAAAAAATTCTAAAAAAATGTTCCCGACATCCCAAAGATGCCGTTTTTGGGGTGTTTTTTTTTCGTTTGTCTGTAACTCCGTCATTTTTAAAAATTTTTTTTTTTTTTTTTGGAAAAGGTGCCCACATTATCCATCTATTAAATCCGTATAATAGAAATTTTTATTTTTTTTTTTTTTGAATATGCCTCTAAAAAATCGATATATATGTCGATTTTTCAAAAAATTGAATATTTAGATATTTTTCATTTATAACAAGTCAAATATCGGCAGAATCGCAGTGTGGCTATGATTTTTCGACGAATTTTGTGCTCCTAAACATGAAAATGATCTTAAATTTAACTAAATGTCTTCTCTTAGTCGTTATTTTTTAAAAAGTTCTAAAAATGTAACCTGATTCTATTAAAAGCTATTTTAAGGGCTTACTACGGTCAAAAACTGTGAAAGTTTTAATTTTTTTATTCGAAAGTACAATATTTCAAGAATCTTCTGTAAAATCTCGCGTCAATCCGAGCAAAACTAACACAGACATGATTTTTTGAACTGTCCAACTCGGAGACCTATAATATGAATAAAACGACAACTCGCCAGAGGTCACCCTAGTCAACAGCCTAAAAATTTCAGCAAGCTCACGGATTCATATTGAATTGGCGATCCAGAGCTGTGAGTCGTAGTGGATTTGGAATATCATATCTAATCCCTGCGTTAATGCCACAATTCAAGAAGAAGAAGTCAGATATTTTAAGGCATTTATTACATATATTATTATTACATTAGTATTATATATTATTACATAAGATCACAAATTTCTCCAAATTGTAATGTTAAATTAAGTCTTTCATGTTTAGAAGGTCAAAATACGTCGAAAAATCGTAGCCCTGCCACACTTCGATTTTGCCGATATTTGACTTGTTATAAATGAAAAATATCGAAGTATTCAATTTTTTGAAAAATCGACATACATATCGATTTTTTAGAGGCATAATCAAAAAAAAATTTATATTATATGGATTTAATAGATGGATAATGTGGGCACCTTTTCCAAAAAAAAAAAAAAAAATTAAAAAAATGACGGAGTTACAGACAATCGAAAAAAAACACCCCAAAAACGGCATCTTTGGGACGTCGGGGCGAATGTGAAACATTTTTTTAGAATTTTTTAATGGTCATTTTCGTTCTTAGCGCATCAAAAACTACCAAAAAATAAGTGTTATAAAAAAACTTTTCCGATTCACCCCACCCTAATATATACATATATAATACAAATTAAAAGTGGTTGAGTTTAATAAAGATTTAAAAATTAGAGGAAACGGAAAAAAACAAACAAGGCTTAATAATTTTGTGTTTTTTTTTTGTAATATAAATAATAAATAAAAATCTAGCAACGTTTCGACTTGAATATGAGTCCTCTTCAAGGCTATCCCCATAGTTAATATTTAATACTCTATTTTTTCCTTTTCTTTCTAATAGTAAAAAGAATTTTTTTCCGAAAAATGTAATAGTTATTTTCGTACCAAGGGCGTAAAATAACTTTTTTGCCCGTGATACGAACATCATTTTTTTATTCACCAAGTGTGAAAAATTGCCATTTTTCAATGATTTTTAACAACGATGACTCAGCAAAATCCCTATCTTAATAAATTAGTAATTTTACGTCTACTGAATCAAAAAATACATTACCAGTTAGAACATGCATTAATAATAAAATGTGTAATCTTGCTGCTAACTTTTGTCGTATTTGAAAAATGTGTAGACATTTATTACTGAATAATATATAGTTAAATAAAATACATAAAAAGTTGACAATGGCCAACGATCTTGAAATCTATTACTTATTCATACGCCATTACCTCTAAATAATGACAGCAATTATTAGAATCTAATTACCCTGTTTAAAATTTGTATCTGGTATAAAATATTTTCTCCAGATGAACATTTTCATTCGAATTCCAAATGTCTAAGAAATGAATTCGCATATTCCATTAATTTGAAATAATCAATTTTGAATTGCACAATAGTAAATGACAGCTGCTAATCAATCCTATATCGATTTCAGATGTACAGCATGCAACATTTCTTCGCTCAATACTTACGTTCTCGGAGTCCCATTCGTCCTTTGGTAACGTCAAGTAATTGTGAAACTCCTTGAAACCGATGGACTGAAAGATTCCTTTCGTGTAATCGGCTGACCTGAAACGTGAATGTTTATCGCTTTACCTTATGAACCACCCACAATTACACGTATAGTGCTATTCTCTCGCATCATGACATTTACGACAAAAGCAAAAGTCGTCGTCCGGAAATTAAAAAAACCAATTTGTACGTCGATAATTAACGACGGTGTATAATTTGTTTATATTGATTTTATCGTTTGATGCGAAGAAGATAACGTGTTGAGTACTTTTATGCCTGAAATACGATACAATGTAACATGAAATTTATAAAAGGTAAAAAATTCAGCTTGTCAATATTGATTTTTAAACCATTTTATAAAGCAATACAATGTGTAGAATTCTAAAATATTAACATTTGTTGTAATTGTGTAACCTTAAAGAAGAGTTATACATTCCATAAATGTAATATATGCTCTCTAAATTTCTTGGAATGAAATTTCACTCTTAAAGAATGAGAATTCACTCCAAGCTAAAGTGAAAACTGAGCCACGCTGTATGGAGTGAAATTTCACTCTTGCTTTAGAGTGAATGTTTTCCAAACAATCCGGACTGGTGCAGCCAGACTCTACAGCCCGGACTTGTCCAGACTTTATATAAGCAGAGAGAATAGGGAAAATGTAATCTTCTTAAATTTAAATTTCAGTGTATATAAAAATCTACTTTTGCAAGAAAATGGCACTCAGTAATGATAAAATCTCACTCTCTTTGGAGTGAATTTTAACTCCACGCAGAACGAATTTTCACTCTACGCGAAGAGTGAATTTTCGCTCCAACCTTTTGAGTAAATTCCTTCACTCTTTCCTTTGGAGTGACTGTTCTCACTCTTTTAGAGTGGGCTTTCACTCTTTTTAGAGTGAGCACCCTGCTCACTTCAGGTTTGGAGTGAAAATTTCGCTCCAAGAAATTTAGAGAGTGAATACTCGTACATTTCTTTACCATTTGACCAACATGGAATTTTATATAAATGTACATGATCCCAATTTTTCTTATAAACTGTACCAACAAATTATGTTGATAGTTTTAGTAGGAAATTTTATATACAATGTCTATATTTACATGGCTATTAATTTTGCAGAATTGAGAACTGGTAGATGAGGAGGAAATTTAGAAAATGAGGGATTGAAACTAAAAGAAGAAAAAGAAAGAATAATAATAGAATGGTGTAATAAATAAATGGTATACAAAACTTTCGAATATGACTCCATAATACACACAGTGCCAAAATAACTCCTTAGTACAATATTTCTTTTAAGACAAAAATAACGATTTTGAATGAAATATACTGTAGGATTTAAGGTTAAATACATCAATTTAAGTTTTCTGAACATCAAAGATGACCTATATTAGATTGGTTTACTTTTATTTTTCAGCAACTTGAAATCTTTGCAAGTTTTTCTGACTATCTCTCAAGAAATTAATATAGACGACTAATTATCATGCCTTAAACGATTCACAATTATTACTTGAATGAAGTAATCTAGACTTTGCACCATTAATAAGAAAATGGTTGCTAAAACCAATGTATGCATTGCCTCCAAGAAACCTTGAAATCATTTGGATTTCAGGGTCAGAAACAGCAATAACATTCCAAATTTAGGTTCAAAAAAGATCAAAGCTTGAAAACAGTTGGAAGTCGCCGATATTATCATGAAAATTTATTAAAATTCCTTGCTTTTAATAAGCACTGAATTTAACGTTTAAACCCTTTTCGTCCCAAAAGTCCGGAATTTGGACACAACTTTCAACGATGTAACTTTTGTTCCAAACAACGTTAACAAACATTGAAATAAGTCAAAATCGATAGATTCGGACCTCTTCTTTCAAATGCCGTGGTCAGAATCAGAAAATTTTTAGAAAAAAATACTGATTTTTTCGACGTTTTTTCACAATAATTGCGTTTTTTGACATTGAAAAGGGCAGTGCTGATCATTGAAAAACGTATTAATCGCGTCTTTTTGCTCAGACCATTCTTCTCCAGTCGGATTTTTTTCAAAAAACAAAATGGCGGCTTCAAGATAGCGTCTCCAAGTTGTAATTTTACATTTTCTCCCACAAATATTGATTATTTGACCGCGTAACGGGTCGAATCACGGAGAACTGGGATGAAAAGTAATTATTATCATTTGTGAATACTTAGTCCTATCATGATTCATTCATAACCTCAAATTAGTCGTGTACAATGGGTTACTACCGATATTTTTTCTGATTTTCACTCAATTTGCAGGTTGCAGGTCAATCCACATCTTATAGTGCAACATAATTTTCAATATCTGCAATATTGATTTACAAAATACAAAACAAAACACAAAAATAAAAAACAAATATTTCCTCATTGCCTCCACGTGTTAAAAAAATGAAAGTAATAAAATTTAAATTAAAAAAATGAAGAAAAGTATTTTAAAAATAAAAAAAAGTCGACATGTACTAAATTTTTAGGTTATAACCCGATAATTAATAAGTCATAAGGGTATATGGTCATTTTTAATTTCACACATAAGTAATGTTACGGAAACGTCGAAAATTATGTGAAAATTAAACAAATAATCGGTATAAACCCATTGCGTCTAATTAATTTAAGGTTATGAGGTTATGAATATATCATGATGAGACTAGGTATTCACAAATGATAATAATTACTTTTTCATTGCAATTCTCCATGATTTGAGCCGTTACACGTTCAAATAATCGATATTTGTGCGAGAAAATTCAAACTTACAACTTCCAGACGCCATCTTGAAACCGCCATTTTGTTTTCTGAAAAAATCCGACGGGAGAAGAATGGTCTGAGCAAAAAGACGCGATTAGTATGTTTTGCAACGATCAGCACTGCCCTTTTCAATGTCAAAAATCGCAATTATTGGGAAGAAATGTCGAAAAAAACAGTATTTTTTTCGAAAAAATGATCATAACTTTTTTCTCTGTAATTTACGACTGTTTCTGATCACAGCATTTGAAAGAGGAGGTCCAAATCTATCGATTTTGTTTTATTTCAATTTTTGTTAACGTTGTTTGGAACAAAAGTTACATCGTTGAAAGTTGTGTCCAAATTCTGGACTTTTGGGACGAAAAGGGTTAAATAAATGTCGAACTATAATGGCATTAAAAGTAAAAATCAACTTTTTCATATGCATCGTTATAAAAAATTAGTTGATTAGACAATTCAACCAAAAGATGTTATAGTACGAAATCCAATTATGAAACCTTAGTAAAACAACAATTCGATTGAAAGTACAAATGGGAATTTCTAAAGAATAAAAGGCAAGATGCAATTGGGAATTTCAAAATTGAAATCATTTAATAAATCTCGCTAACCATTAATGCATTTATTTTCTAGGTCTAACTAGTACTTTCCCCTGGGATTTTAAAGGTTTTATTAAATTTATTTTAACGATTATTTACAGGTTGAAAAAGAGAACAATAATTGTTCCAACTGCAGGTCGATTTTCCCATGTGAATTTTAGATCAGTTTGGGCTTTCATAAAAATTCCAACTTATCCCTACACTGAGAAAAAATTAGTATTTATTTTTAGTGTTAAGTTGATTATATTTATCAAATATTTGGTTGCCTGTTAGCAGACAAATATGAAGTAATGCCAACTAAATTTTAGTTGAATTAACCAAATATTGTTGAATCGGTATCATGATGTAGTTGGAAGCACTAATTTGTAGTTCCAATGACTAAATACTTAGGTGCTAATCGGCAACCACATATTTAGTCAAAATTACTAATTTTTTTTTCAATGTAACTACCGACTTTGATACACCACGGATCATTTTTTAAACTGTTGCTAAGAGGATTCGGTTTACAAGGTCAATGTACTAATTGCTTTATAAATTGATGAATAACGTGGCTAGTTTTTGTTTCTGCTATTCAACTGCACTAGTCGTTCTCAAGAGGCGCTAAAACAGTATCATTTTCTATGCGATAACGACTGCTTCCTAGAAATGAATGCCTGCAGAATGGTTGGGTCACAAATCACTAAAAAAATGTCTTTGTTCAACGGAAATCCTTCTGAATGAAGACCAAACTTTCGTGACGTTTATATTCGTCTGGTCCGATGTCTGTCGTAATTAGCAAACACTTACTAGAGTGTACTTAGAAATATTTAGTGATAAGGAGCCACTGGAGATGTATGTTTTATCTTGAGATTTTGCTTCTTCTGCAAAAAATTTACGTTTTCGGTATAAATTAGGCCAATTCTAAATCTTTAAGTCAACTATTTTTTAAGATAGTCAAATATGAAATGCTCGTTATAAACGAAATATTCAGGTTACATCACTGATATCGTCGGAGCAGAGCCACGTAAATCGTTTAATGCCTGTTAAATTAAGAGTGACTAATTACGGATAATATATCAAATAATAAATCCACTGTACGTTTACGAGATTTTCAATTTTCTAAATCAAATCATCCTATCGATTAAACCTCCTGATTGAAAAATTAATTATAGATTGTTTCGACGTTATTAATTGATGAGGCACACAATAAGCTTTTGCGTAACTCATCGGTCGATTTGCTCGATTAACAGGCGCATCCAACTTCGACGTTCGATTTCCCCGATTAAAATTACAATGCAAATAAAATGCACTCGACATACAACTTAGTATACCCCGTGACTCTAGTCGATTCTGCATGATCGATCGATCGGGCAGATTACGCTAAACGCTACTAATCGCTTCGTCTAATCGCAGTCTAGCAGCGACGTCTTGTTAGTAACACGACACGTTTAGCCAGTCAAGGATAGCTTGAACAATCATAAACTCGTATTTTTTTATTGCTCTGACGGTTTTATTCTGTGTTTACTTTTCTATTTCAGATATGTTTGTACACTAGGTTTCAACGGATACAAATCTTACATTCCGTATGATAATTTTATCGTGGGACAATTACATAAACGGGATTTTCAACTGAAATTATAGAGAGATCACTTTACTCGTCGTTGTCGTTGTTACCACTACCTCCAATTGGATGTACACCAGTAATTCCAAATTGTTTAATTTTTTTAATGCATTGTGGTATATAAATTTCACTATTTCGAAATTAAAAGATACACGACTTTATGTGACTATACATTTAATGATCCTACACGGAAAAAAATCATAAGTAGAATTTGCCGAACTTTGTTAAGTAAGATTTACCGAGTCTCATTTAAAAGCAAAATTTATTAAAGAATATAAATAAGTAGTGTTCTAGCCCTCAATAAGTTTTTAAATGATGTTTAATCACAGACTAACGAAAAACTAGGCTAGATATTCTATAACAGCACTCACAAGAAAATTGACAACAGTTATATTAAATATAAAAATTATATGAATTTGTTTCTTTGGATTAGATTTTAATACATCATTGGTGTTAATCAAACATTTAAAAGATAAATTCCAGATAAACTGTAGAAAAGTAGAATTGTTCTTTTAATTATTTTTATTGACAATGGTTACTCAACTTTTACGGAAATTTTTACATAAGTTTTAGGTAGAATCTACTACTTATTTTTTTCTGTATATGCAGCAAAGAGAAATAATTATGGGCTCATTAAATTTTTCCACTATTTTACACAATTCTTTAAGAAGAATAATGTACGGATTTAAAGAGCTCTATAAGACTTCCCAACAATCATATCTCAGGAAAACGTCATTCATAACCATTCACTTTGTATGAATCAGAAGTCATTCGATTAAAAATTAAATTTCTTAAATTAAAAATTAAATTTTGAACTCTATTTTTTTTTTGCTTAATTAACCTATTACTTACTAGCTTCGAGATGCGACTGTACTGTAAATATGAAAATTAAAAATTGGCCTACATGTAAACTTTATATTAATTTCATCAGTTGATCATAAAAAAAAAATTTGTAGTTAGCTTCTTACTTAACAATGATAAATACGATATTGAGAATAGAAATGTGAATGATTTAGCAATCATCTGTTTCAATTTCTTTCAAGGAGAATTCAGAAACTCATCTGCGCAATTCAGAAAGTTTGCGAATATACTGGAAAATAAATTATGTATACTTTTGACAATACTGCATAGTTTTCTCGAGCAGACATTTATTAAGACCCTGATCAGGTCCGTAACGATGCGGCCAGATCCTGATCAGGGTTTACTAAATTTCTGATCGTGTTGTTGGTAGAAAATGGAACCGTAAATGAAAAAGTCTTGATTTCGATTCCACCGTCTCGAATTTCTGGAGCTTGAAGCTCATTTTCTTTTGAAAATCAAAAAATAATATAAAAGAATAGTAAAAATTGTACATATTCTCGATGATCGTAAGATCGTTAACTTTGTCAATTACAAAGAAATTTTCTTGGCACTATGGGACACCAACGATTTTGAAATTCCCAAATCCTTTCAACAATTTCCACACTTTCACTAAAAAGTTCGACAATCTCGTACCTTCCCCTCCGAGACAATTTGCATCGCGATATCTCTTTAAATTAAAGCTAAGCGACCTTCGCCGCATAAAATTTCGAATATAAGTAGGTGAACCTTTTAATAAAGGGGCATTGAGGGTCCAAGATGTTCGTCCCCCAAGCAGCCCCCCGCTAGTAATGCCAGGTAATGTCCTATCGTGGTCGGCGATCGAACCGATTATATGCGAATCAAAATGTATAAGTCGTAACGAAGCTAACGAATGTTGGCATACCCGGCCGGACGCAGACTAAAGGATAATCATTATAATAACACCGGCCGCATGTTTTAATATATGACTGAACCGTGACGTCGTGTCCGGCTTGACTAGGGCACTCCGTCAGGTAGCCGATGGTCAGCCGGGAAATTTGCATAACGTCTTGCAAAGAACGGCACCGAGAACTCTTCCTAAAAGGGAGCAATCGACAGCCGACCAAAGTCGTCGCGAATACAGGCAAAATGCCCAATACGAAAATTTAATTCAATGGCGTATACGGATCGTTCTGATTCTTAACGAACCAACCGATTTTTTTAAACTGACCCAACAAATGCTTGAGAATATAGTTTTGTTACATTCTCTTGGCAAAATTGTCATGCATGATTATTCATGTTCATGCATTACTTATTATTTATTAAGGTAGAGGCACCATATGCGACCCATCACCATATACGACCCACCCCACTATTTCTCTGTAGTGCTGATGTAATTGTGTTGTTCGGCGTAATGTTATTATTTTTGAATGCCGCAGTTATTGACCTTCACTCGAAGTAATTGGAAATGTTATTGTACAAATTGTCAACGCAGTGTACAAAACGAGATTTGAGAAACTTTTTTGATACACGTGTCCGTAAAGTAGGCACTTTACGGACTCTTTTTAGTCCGTAAAGTGTGACTTTACGGACTGATTTCTGCACTTTACGGACTAAAAATAGTCGTTAAAGTGCCTACTTTTGCCAACAGTGTATCAAAAAATAGTATTCGCTCCTCGGCCGTAAAATTGAACTTTACGGCCTAGGACCGAAAAGTACTATTCTTCAGTATCTGGAAAGTGCTTGAAATTAAAGTGAAACAAGTGTTAAAAGTGAGTGTAATACGTATATGTTAAGTATTTTCGATATATTTTTATATTCAATACTAATTTTTACCGCTTTACGTACGAATCAAAATCTTTTTGTGTCGCATATAAGATCCCATTAGTTCCATTTGCGACCCAGTATCAAGCACCATAAACGACTCATTGAACTTTTTTCATGTCAAGTGCATATTTTAGATTTTTATAGTGAAAAATCGTCGTTATTAATATGTTAATGTATTCTGAATTATTTTTTTTTTAATTTGGAGACCATGTCTGTCCCGAACAAAGCTCTCAAATTGAAGAAAATTGAGTTTGATGCGCTTTTATATGCTGTCAAACAAATTTTAATTGAAAATAAAGGTTACCGATCTACCGGAAGAACCTTAATGTGCAGGTACTGCGATTCCGATCTCGGCAAAGAGGAAGTGTAAAAAATTAAAAAAAAAAGTTAAAAATATTTTTTGGTGTATCTATTTATTTTTGTCAAAGTATTATTATCATAGAATGAACAAATTTTGATATTTTTGGAAATTATCAGGTGTTTGCTGAGTATTTTTGCATTATTTGTTGGTTTTTCGAAAAAAGGTTCATCAAATTTTGTCTGTTGTTTACTTCGACTAAGTTTCTCCTTAATTAGTTGCTATACCACCCTTAGTTTACTATCGGTGCCTATAGTATACAAAAAATGAATGACATAAAAAATTATGCTCGAAGACAAAAAGGTGGGTCGTATCTGGTGCCTCTCCCCTACTTTAAATGGCAAAATCTGTAAATTCATTTATTATAACGCAAAATTTGAACAACATTAATCCATTAACGCCTGAAATTGAACTTTTTATACGTCATTTTCAATCAAGTATTTCGTATCAAAATCGAAGTTGAAAACAATTGAAAGGTCAAAATTAAGTTTCAGCCATCAGGAATTGTAATATGGCGCCGAATTTTAAAAAAATTTCCAAAAAAGTGGGATTTATTTATTTTTATGAATTTTTTTCGAGCTATTAGAATATTGGAATTCTATTGGAACCGTACATAATGGTACATAAAATTGTTGAATTTTTAAAAAAAATTGTACTTTAATAATAAAAAGAAAACTCTTAAATTCATGACAGAATACACTAAATTTTTTTCAGAATTTTTCATAAAAAAAGAAATTTTCTCAAAATTACATAAAAAAAATTTTTGAAAATTCCACTATATTTCTCGATTAATTCTAAGAACTTTTCATTGTGTGGTTTTTTTAAAAAAAGCACGTAGTTTTTGTGTTAGAACGTCTAGAAATTTTACAATGAAATTTTCATTGTTGACGCCATTTTGTGGTCGTTAGAATGATGTGGGGTATTAGAGTACAATTTTTTTTTTAAATTCAAATATTTTATGCGCCATTATGCACGGTTCCAACAGAATTCCAATATTCTAAAGCTCAAAAAAAATTTACAATAATAAATAATTCCCACTTTTTTAGATTTATTTTTAAATTCGGCGCCACAATTCCAGATGGCGGAAATTCAATTTTGACATCGGAATCTTGAAATGTGACCTCGAATACAATAGGATATGCACCTTTCAATTGTTTTCAACTTCGATTTTGATACTTGATTGAAAATGAAGTTTAAAAATTGCCATTTCAGTTAATGGGTTAAAGATAAATTTCTATACACTTTTCAACAGAAAATGTCCACCGGAAGATGGTAACGAACCCCGATAGTCACAATACGTTAGTACAATATATTAACAAAAAATATTTAAAGTTATCTATAGCAACTGTACATACAAACAAAAATGACAAAAAGAAAACGCTCAACAATAAAGTACACTATTAATTAATTTTTAATTCATTAAAATAATTAATTTTAAATTAATGCTATTCAGACATTAACAATTACAACATATCTAGTAATTTTTATTAGAAATCATAGTAATTTCCCCAACTCTGCAAGTTTGTCGCAAAAGAATCGTCAGGAATGATCGGATAAAGCACAACTGATTTCTACCTGAACAGGTTCTTGTCATGATTCGATAAAAGACGCCAGATCAGTAGTTAATTCTTAGTGACCATGATTGTAGTGTTTAACGAGGACGTCAAAGCTGGTACAAACAAATTTTAACAGTGATTCAATAATGCAGGCCAATAACATTTATACCCAGAAATCGTACTACAATTTTCCGAAGATTTTCGTTGCGCTGAATGAAATTTCGTCGCAGAATTGGTCTATCACGTCAAGATTTTGAGATATCCTAACCTAAAAATGCTGAAAACACTGTTTTTGCTCATATTCATTAAGTTTTTGTGGCAACAAACTTATTTTTTGCAACTTGGCATGAACAATATTAAAGTGCTTTTTGGCAGCTTTAAAATCCTTTTTTAGTCATTTTTATACGATATTTTTTTATCGAGTTATCGAAGTTTTTGTCATGGACCAATTATGATTTTCATACATTTATGTAAATGTGTAATTATATGAAAATAACTGACAAACTGAGATCGACTGTCTTGCTAAAAATTGTCCTATTATGTCAAGATGTTGAAATTTCCTAATCTAAAAGTGCAAAAAACACAGTTTTTGCGCATTTTCAATAAATGTTTGTGTCCGAATAACTTTTTTCTAGCAAATGTCATAAAAACCAGATTAAAATGAATTCTTCAGAAACCTCAGTATATTTTCGACAGTTTTCGATGTGCAGAATCAAAATTTGGTTGTATAATTGCTTTATGGCGTCAAAATTTTGAGGTATCCTAACCTAAAAGTGCAAAAAACGAAAATCATAATCGTGCTTTAACAAAATCTTCGACAACTCATTGAATAAACATCGTACAAAATATCTAAAAAAGCATTTTCAAGCTAATGAACACCACTTTAATCAGGTTATTGCCAAAGTGTTTTGTTCCGCCACAAAAACTTACTGAATATGAGCAAAAACAGTGTTTTTGCACTTTTAGGTTAGGATATCACAAAATCCAGACATGATGGAACAATTCTGCGGCCAGATTTGGTTTCTGCTCATTGACATCTTTCCGAAAAGTATAGTACAGTTTCTGGGTACGGAGAATGGCTTCATTTTGTTGGCCTGTGTAATTATTAATTTAACAAGGCAAAGTTATAATTAAACATTTGAAATACAAGGATAATTAATGTTTCGTATTAAGATAGTCTTATTATAAACAATTGGAAATCGATACTTAATAGTTACTTAAATTTAAAACTCAGAAAATGACTGAATTTAATATTGTAATAGCTATTAAAAATGTTCGTTTACTGGTATCATTGCAAAAAATAAAAGACAACATTAATTAATATTTTAAAGGATCAAACATAATGGGAAGATTAGTACCTAAATTACTAGTTCCAATAATAACATTTTAACTTTCATAGCATGTCTTGCGATATCGAACGTTTTCTATTCATCGAGAATAAAAAATGAGCAAATTTAATTTTGATGTTTATTATCTTGATATTTTACTGTCCAATACTCACAGAAATTAAGATTCTTTTACCAAAAATATTATTTCTGTGATGAATACAATTGAATTTGAACAAAAAATTAAGGAAAAGACAAAACACTCATTTTATAGTTTAACCGCATTTCAAATATACTTTAAATGGCTTAAGTTAATCCTTCTAGTTACCATGTTAAATTTCTTTGAATTTCGACTATTTACCTTCTTATTATTGGATTCAGATTAGTCCTTTTATTTTTTTTTTAATATAAAAAAATCGAGTTTGAACACTTCACGTTCACGTTGTTAGATATGGTTGACATTGAGAAAGGGTACTTTCTTAAATAGCGTTTCACATGATTGATAAAAAAAGTTATTAAAGTTATTATTATCACAGTTTTAAATAGATGGCAGAAAATTTAAATCCGCAATCTTGAATGTTGAAAATTTAAGATCGGTTTCGTAATTCGCGACCCAAAAAGCCTTTCGACTAAAGAATTTTATTGATAAAGGGGGCACTTCTAAAATGTTTTTTCCGACACATTGTATCCTCCATTTTAAATTTGGTAAAAGTAACCTCAGATTCGTAATAAGCGACCCCAAAAACCTCCGTGTAAAGACTGTCATTGGTTACTGGCTTGCTAAACTATAAAGAAACTGTACAGTATTTACAGAATTTGCAATTATCATTTTATAATTGCAGTAGATTATAAGATTTTAAATATTGTTTGTTGTTTAAATAAACATTATGCAAGTTTAGTTAAAGGTACAATCGAACTCTTTGAATAGCATTGAAGTATTTTAATTAAAACCAAAAAACGTGCATTCGATTTGTAGTTACTGTTTGGTTCTTGGTCCATTAAGTATATAATTACCACAAAATTTTCAAATTTATTGTCATTTTGTCATTTATCGGATTCGAATTCCATAATATTATAAGTTATTTTCGTTTTTAACGCAAGGGGCAATTATATCTTCCTTCGATTTTCACATTTTCGTAATCCTGTGCAAGTAACTGCGATTAGATCTTGTAAATATTGTAAATATTTTTTAAAATTATTTCTTTAATTGTAATAAATATCGAATTAAAAAGTCTCCAACCATACAATTAAAAGTAAAATCCGCATCTCTTTAATTAAGAATTTTGTAATTGCGTTATATGCAAATGTAATCCGTGCATCTTATATGTACAATGAAAGACGTACATGCATTTGAAGAACATCAAAAAGAATTAGATATTTATGTGAGGTATAAGTATGTCAATGAGAAACATGTACATTTAATACAATGAAATAAAACGCGCGTTATCAAGCCTTTAATGATTAACATTATTTTTTGAGGAGTAAATGAAATTCTTAATAATATTTGTAAAGGAAAGGCACGTCCTTGACAGTTGTATGTAAAATTTGCGTATAGATATTCGTGAATATTGGATAAAAGGAATAAAAGAAAAGACTAAAGAATGCGGTACATAATTGAGATTCAAAAGTCATTACAAAGATAAAATCTGCTATGTTTCAGAAATAAACGAGCAGATAGTCATTTACTTCAAAAAATTGGAAATCATGTTCGTTTATATTCGTCATACAAACTAGTCACTTATGCACTGCCTTGCAAAGCTCACTATACTAATATAACTAATAGAACTAATATAAATGTACTTGATTACAAATTAGAAGAAATATTAAAGTACAGTAGAGCTTCTTTCTGTCAAAACTGGAGAGTGTGTTTTTTTTTGCATATATTTATTACAAAAAAATACGTATATGAACGTATATAAAATGACAGATTTTGTCGTTTTCTGTTAAATCAAGAGAATTTTTCATAGAATTTATGGATCATCTTGTATTGAGAGAAATACGACAGCATATTAATATTAAACGTAGAGTAGTGAGTTTACACTTTCTATACTATGCTACAACAGTAAATAATACTATGTCTAATGGATATCCAATGCTACTTGTAGTATTTGGCTTTTATTCACGGAAAAAAATGGTTAGTTATGCTAACAACTTGAAAGTAGTAAGCTCAAAACTAATGAAGATAGTAACCCCAACAAACGAATTTTTTTCACTGCTAATAATTTCAAATTGTTACATCAACTACCGAAACTGGTAAACACGTTCCTTACTAGTTTATTTACGTACGGTTACTATTATTCATAGCCTCAAACCACTTTTTCAAGTGCCTTTCGAATTAAAAAATGGAAGGAGTAAAAGTGAGAGAACCATGTCTATTTGTCGTCAGACGAATGTTGCGGATTTACTAAAAGAATGGGGATTATCAAAGTATGTTAAAAAGCAATAAATTCAGTTTTAAAATAAAAATTAAACGTACGTGTCGGATGCCTACTTCGTATTTAATGGTTATGTACGACTTTTAGAATTTATTTTTCGATCATTGATTATCTATAGTATAACATAGCATAAATCTTGATAAATATTAGGGCCACTTTAACATTATATGTAAAATATGATGCTAACTGCAAAAATACAGTAATGTAATATTTCCAATTAGTACGAATACAAGTTAGTAACTCCAAGTAAAAAAAGTAGACGTTCCTGCTAAGAAAAGAAGTTAGCCGTACAAAAAAAAGTAATGACAGTGGTAACTAACCTGAAATAGTAATGTCAACCAAACAAAGTAGGGTAGATGCACCGGTTTTGGCCACTTTAAGGTTAAACGTGGCAATTGCTAGATATATTCTTATAGAAAGTGAAATAAAAGAGTAAAGTTTTATTATTAATCGATTCTTTATTACCTCTTGTTGTGAAATCCAATTTAGTTAAAATAAAGAAAACAGTAGAAAATTTTATTACGTAATTATAAGTCAAACCATCACTTTTCACCAGTTCTGGACAATATGTACTAGTTTTGGACAAGATCTGTTCCAATTGTGGCCAACGTGATAATTTAACACAAAAGTCAAAAGAATCGAAGGAAAAGGGAAACATATAAATGAAAATATGAAGTAATTAAATTTATATTTTATTTAATAAAATAAGAAACGTTTTATTATATGTGAACTCAATCGAAATTACAAATATAACATTCGCATATCATTAAATTATGTTAGACGTTTTCAAGTAATAGAATATATTTTCATAAAAATGTCTTAAAAATAATTAACACTTATTTTTGAGAATACTTGAAAAAAATTAAATATATAATCTGGGTAATATAAATTGAATTTCAGTCTTTAAAGTTTTTATTTCGATTTTTCTGCTGTTGATTTTTTTTTCTTGTCTTTCTTTTCTTGTTTAATTCTTTGTGCGGTTAATTTTAGTTCTTTCGCTGCTTCTTTTTTCTCTAATCTAATTCTTTTAGTATCTTCTTTGGCTTTTAATTTCATTTCTTTCTCATTTTCTTTGAAATCAGTCAGATTTTACCGGCTTTGGTCAGACTAAATAGTTTTCTATATTTCCTACGCGATGATTAGGATTTAAAACTATAATATTATTAATCTTAAGATCATTTTCAATCGGCTTATCACTATAATCAAAATCTGTTTTGTTATTATTAATTAAAACTTCATCAACTGAGACTTCACAACATTGGTTATTTTGACTAGACATATCCTTTGGATGTTCCGTTATAGATAAACACTCATTATGACTATCTAAAATCACAGGAATCTTCAGATCAAGTACTTCCTCTTGACTAGCACTAAAAACCATGGCAATGTCTTGAACAGATACATCTGCTGTGCTAAGATTTAAAATTTCGGTATTTTCTTTGGCATTCTCTACGAGTTCTATTACAATATTATTGTCAATCGAATTGCACGGACGATTTTCAGAATCAATGTAGCCTAAAAAAGTATAATTGAAAGTATAATGTAACATTTGAATCGGCAAACTTTAATTGATTTTAAATTTAGTTATTATTCAGTTGTAATTTTTATTGTTGTTGTTATTTTAATGTAAATTCAATCCAAATTGAAATGAAAATATTGAAAATAATTGTTACAATTAAGAAAGTTTAATTAAAATAAATTAGTAATTGGGTTATAATGTCAATTAATTAAAAATTTTTCAATACATGTACCTACCCCGCTCTTTGGTCAAGTATACATACGTAGTGGCCAAAACTGGAACAGCGCTTGTTCCAGTTTTGGACAGTCTATGGCCAGAACTAGAAATTTCAATTAAAGCAGTACCTATTGTGGCCAATTGCTATTTAATAAAATATATAAGCTTCCATTCGAGTTTAAAGTATTGAAAACATTACTTAAAATATAACCTAACCTACAAACAGAGCGTTTACTCGGATAACTTGATTTTGGTTAGTAAATCTCACTTTTTACTGACTGCGTTTTCTTAACACAAAGTGTTAAGAATCTAAGCCTTCAGGAATACCACAAGAAAAACGTTTTATTTGCATAATTGTAAGGCGAAATTTCGCTGCGGGATTGAATGGCCTAACGCAATGAATGCAGATTAACGTTTTGATAACGCGACGGATCGCAGAACATAACCTACCCTTAGAAAATGTAAGGAAAGGCGTGCGAGTGTCCAAAAACGGTGCACTGGCCAAAACCGGTGCATCTACCCTATGGCTGTCGCAATATTTACTACTTTTTTTAGTTGGCGTGACTACTTTTCTTGTTCGTCTTACAAACTTTTTTTTCCGTCTTTAACCACTAAGAGTAGTATTTTATATCAATGTGTTTTCTCAGTGTGCGACATGTATTTAAAGTGCATCCAAACATTTTATCTACAAAAATTATATCACTACACTATGCTGCAGGTAAAAATCAATAACGAAATCGAACAGGAAAATGAAATAAAACATTTTTTACACAATATTATCATTACAGATAATTCAATAAACAGTTCACGGATAATTAGTACCTGGCATAAAATTATAATATTCTCAAGTATTTTTTTGTCTGATCTTGTCAACGAGCATATTTTTTAATGTGCACAATTTTCATTGTATAATTACAATTTACTGTTGCAATTATGACGCCCATGGGCAGCTATCGATGTTAAATGCTCAAAGTGAGATATAATGCTAATAATAACGCTTCAAAATGGCTGATTATTTCCTACATAAGTATCAGCTGCCTTATGCCGCTAGCGAAATTTTCACTACCGTTAAATAATTTTTCAAATGTCAGGTGACACATTTTTTTATTTCAGTAGTAAACGTATATTAATTCTTAATCAAACTGAACAAATTATTTAGTATCGTATCTTTATTTATGAAATAATACATACCGCGAATGTCGTTCGGCTAAGTTGGAATAACTTTGTACGTATTACGTTATGAACTTTACGTAAAATAATAATCCTTTCAGAAAGGAAAGTTAACAACGAAAGTGATATGGATATGTTTCTAAGCATTTCTTTATTCGAACTATTAGTTATTACTCAAGTATTACCTATTATTTTATATACTTGTAGGTACCAATATAAAATATAATATTAATTTTATTTATAACCTTAAAGTCTAAACTTTTTGCTTATTTTTTTAAATCATCATTATTATATCGACAAATAAATATGCAAATTGCGTAATTTTTCATTGATATCAGAAAACTGTATTATGACTACATAACTTGATCATGCTATAATAATTTTTGGAACAATAATTGAGAACAAAAATTATTTTAGGAAACATAACTTCGTAAATAAGGTTTTTATTTCTTTTAGCGGGGAGGTCTGGATGGTCATAGCCTAGAAATATTCTGTTAGGGATTTTAAACCGTATTATTATTAACAAATTCTTTTGTACTTTTATTAAAGGTTTTTTTTTCTGAAGATGGCCAATATCATGGACCGAAACGTAAAACCAATGTGTTGATTATTTGACCGTATTCCAAACACCCGGAATTACAGTAAAAGGACCGTCCGTTCAAAGAATTATTTTTCAAAATTAGTATATTATTAACTTACAGCTAATGCGGTATTTAAGTTTAAGACCTTAGAAATCCTCGTATATTAATTTCAAATGATGATTGAAATGGAAATAATCAATGAATCTAATGCGAAGATTTTTCAAAATTATTTAACACTAAGTAAGTTAGTAAGAAGTCGCCAGATTTCAAATTCTGTAAATATCCTTTTATTAAAAATTATGAGAGATTTCATACATTATACGAATTATAAATTACTATTTGATGAATCTATCTTCAAAATTACAAAAGTAAATAAAATATATGTTTTTTTTTCTAAATTTAATCGCTAAATCATTCAGCTGTATTTTATATACTACATGCCGTATATTGCGCAATATTTAACGAGTATGAGATTGTCACGAACACTTTACAATGATCTTATGGTAATATACACTCCCCGGCAATCACTTTTGCCATGCCAAAGCCGAAATTTATTAAACTTCAAAGTTTAATATCTTTGCGAAAAATTATCGTAGCTTAAAAAATCGAACGGCATTTCAAAGGTTATTGCATTAGCAAAAAACTTGTTTTTTCAATTTTTTTTATTTCTCATTATATGTAATATAGGTGTTTATTCAAACTTATGTATACGAAGAAAACGTAGCGTTACTTTTACAAATGTACACATTAATATTTTAATGATAAGGAAATATTTTTCTGCATTATTGGGCACTACGAAATGTTTTGTAAAATTATTATATATTTGATTTATGTATTACATAACAAATTCTTTCAATAAACAACAAAAATCTTTATTTCTTAATTGTAGAATTTTTATTTTATAACGTACACAGAACACATACATATGACATAATATGTCATGTTACAATAAATTGCTCAAAATTATAATACATACATAGATGACACAATGTAATAACATCAACAAGAAAATAGAGACAAAAGATGACAGATATTTTATCTCTAGGTGTACATACATGCAGTACAATTATTGCACGTATATGTTGTGACACTATAATATGTACATTTTTAAAAGTAACGCTGCAATTTGTTCGTATGTATAACTTTGAATAAAGAACTATGTTAACTATAACTGTATTATAAAATGAGAAATTAAAAAAAAATTGTACCTAAAAAAAAATGAAAAAACAAATTTTTTTATTTTTAAAATGTTGACTTTATTTTGGTATTTTCTACCTAAAAACTAGTATTTTTTGTATGTAACATTCTTTTCTATCTCTCTTAGTTTTTGAGATAATAAGAAAATAAAAAAAATCATATAATCATAATCAATAATATAATCATATAATCATAACTCCGGTCAGAAAGGTCGCACAAAAATGGGCGAGCGATCATTTTAAAGGTAAAAACCATACCTTTAAAACCCCGTTAGTTTCATTACCCTACTATTATTCGTTTCAAATTAGCAAACAATTAACTAAAGATAAAAAATATCGTATTTTTTCTTGTTGGTTTTTTATCGATGAAAATCTGAATTTTGCGTCTTTTCGATTTTTTTCACTGCTCAAATGAAAGCTATTGCAATAACCTTTGAAATACCGTTCGATTTTTTAAGCTACGATAATTTTTCGCAAAGATAATAAACTTTGAAGTTTAAAATTTCGGCTTTGGCATGGCAAAAGTGATTGCCGGGGAGTGTATGCCACATTTCAAAATGTCAGTGCAGAAATATTTATTAGGTTTATTAATAATTAATACATGGACAATTTTTAAAAGTTTGTGATTTTTTAAATACGTAAACCACCGATGACTTATTGAAAATGATCGAAATCTCTTACGTGAAAGTAATTCTCTTGCCAAGTAATAAAATACACTCAATTTTTTAAGCTGCGAATTGAAATTGAAATTAAAGTGTCTTATTTACCATTTATTTGACGAATCCTGCATAAATCGAAAAATAATTATTCTATACAGTAGTATTTGTTTTTTTTTTCTGGAAATACTAGTAGATGTCATAAATTTAAGAGGTAACTATATTAATATGTCTGGTTCTAAAAGAAATATATCGGACATATTCAACTGTGATACTACCTAAAAGCAGTATAAAAAACTATATTTTTAGTTACGTAAATCAAGTCGATGCAGTTAATTTTACTATTTTGATTCAAGGTAATAATTAGTAGATAAAATAATACAAATCTGTATATAAATCATTGTATTTTGTTGGCACTTTAGGAACACTAAAATCTACTATCCTTTCCACCAACTAATGAGATCATATTAAACACATAGCAGTTCAAAAGTAGACAAATTTATTAAGACTTTTTTTTCAGTGTACATTTTTGCTTACTTCTATTTTGATAATTTAGAATCAAGAAGTAATTTGAATTTTACTGTTTAATTGTCCAAATACACGTTGCATTTTTCAAATTTACTAAAAAATATTCAAATTTACCAGACATTCAGCAAATATCATCATCATTGGTAATTTTTTTGTCGAAAGTTATTTAAAAACGATGATGACCTAGAAACAATTTCTAACCACGAACAATGAATTTCTCCAGAACGTGATATTACGGCATTCAGTTTTTTTAGTATAATATTTTACATCAATTATCACCATGAATTATGAGCTCGCGTTAGCAGATCTCAAGCTTATTAGCTCTAACGAAACGTGTGTATGCATGAAATGTATTTCATGGAATATCGAAATTTGTCACTGTCGCAGATAGTGAAAGGGTTGGGCTGACACAACGCCTTATCACTCTCAGACTAACGCCCGATAAGCTTCAAAATTCCCAACTTCCTGGCGAATCAGTCATAATTCTAACCGTTTCAAAAAAAAATCCGCCATCCGAATTTGTATATTTGTTCTAACAATAGGCTTTAACTCGCGTCGACAATAAATTATTCTTGAGTTTACCCCCGCAATGAATTTGTCTGCCTATGGAATAACGGAATTTACAACGATGCTCGTAAGCGAGATGTCTATGGTGAAAGTTGTGTCCTGGCTACTGCGAATGTATTGCGACGTGCAAAACAAATTGTGCATACCGATTGATCGACGTATCATTCAGTCAGAAATATGTAACGCATAAATAAAGTCAACGAGATGGAAAGGAGACATACGGAAAATGAGATTATTCTGCCTTGTTGTGCACCTGTAATTAATAGGAGAAATTGATAAATTACTTTGACAACAAGTGTTTACTTTCAAGAAAATATTTCATAATTTACAGAATAAGTAACACTATAGTACAATAAATATTTTGAGATGAATAAAGATGGAATTAATGGAATACACGCCATTATTTCATTCTGATGACAGAAATTTCTATTATAAAATAAATAGTGATATTGAGACAACTAACTATTTTGTCCTTGTCAACATAATTTGCATTATTATTTGCTAGCAAACATGCAAATACTTTGGTGAGGGAGAGACTTTTCTTTCGTAATTTTCGATGTATGAAAAATTAAATACTGAACTTGACAGATTCGATTTTCCTCTTTTCAGGAAAATGTGTTTATTTGAGAAAATATAAATAAATATTTAACTCAATGCATTGATTGTTTTCAGCATTCGGAATGGGTTTTCAAAAAACTTTAATAGGCAGTTTGGTCAGAATAATAATTATGGCAAAAATCGTGATTTTATGTTATTCTGATTATCAATAAATATTTTGTAAAAATTTATTAAAAGTAAAGAACATCATGTATTGCATTAGACAAAAAAAGTTTATTATTGAAACTTATGAAATACTTAATCAAGAACTACGAAAAATTGAACATAGTTAAACATACTTAACACAATGCCGCACAGTTTTTTTTTATATCGAAAATGTCGATAAACAAAAAAGGGAAATCTAAGAATGTTCAATTCTTATTAAAAACATTTTTGATCAACTTAACTTAAAAGTTCGTTTCATTTATCTAAACTGAACGAATACCTTTCTAAGTTTTTCGACTAATAATGGTGTGATATGTTCATTGTTCTAAAGCAGTTATCGTGCAATTGTATCACATTTATTGTTTTATTTGCTCAAAGGATTTACACAACTTCTCTGGTGCGACTTGAACAAATTTAACATTCCGCAAATTTTCACCGAGGTAGGTCGCAAAAGTCGTTAATCTCAGCCTCTGGCGATTCGGGCTATCGTTCTAGCGTGATCTCATGACGAGATACAATGTGATCAGATAATAATTTTCATCGATCACGATTGTGGCAAATAGTTTTGATAGCCCAGATTGATTGTGATAAGGCACGTGTGTGAAAATCCACGATTGGTTTAATCGTTTCGGATGCTCTCATTCGCGTTCCTTCGCCCTTTTCCCAATGCGTTTTTAGAATCGGCCACGGGAAATGAAAGTTTACGTGAAACTCAACATCGCTTGGTGAAAACGCAGCTTAATAAATATCCGCTGTTGATTTCCGTGAAAACAAAAAAAAAACTCTGAAATATATTGTATTCGGAAACGTAATATTTAATAAATAAGGCGGGATTGCAGTTCGACTTCGTGGGCAGTCGAGTGTAATTGCTGGGAATGCAATCACTATAAACATCTACCTGCTACTAAATAAAACACGTGTTTTATAATGGATTTTCACTTATTAGTAATCTATTATGCTGATTAGTATTTATTGACGTGTTAGAATGTATTCCTAAGTCCTATCTAATTCTGTTATTGTAAATTTATTCTATTTTGACCAATAGCGCGTCATTAAGAATAGTTTTCTACATACTAAAAGTGCATAAAAACTATCAGTGTTTAAACGCAAATAACACATATCGATGCAATATACATCCGAAAGTGTTCATTCTCTTTCGACTTTTTTATAGAATCTGATGCGTTGAGTACAATTGAATCCTCGATTTCCAGACTTATTTCTGAACTTTAAACGATATACTACGAGTGTTCTCGATATTATCCAAGAGTAGGAATCTATAACCAATTATTTCATAAGTTTAGAATACACGCACTTTTATAAAATAGTAAAACGCAGTTTTAGAGCATATTTGTTTCCCAGTTTTTGCAAATTCGGGTTAGAAAGTCATCAAGTTTGATTGTTCTTCATTCTCAGGTGCCAATACCGACATTTATATTACAAGTACGATGTTCCATATTCGTGTGCACTATGTACCTACATAAGATTTATGTAAAAATATTAAAAATAATATCAGTTGTAAGTATTTGTTGGTAATTAACCCTTAAAGCGACACCCTATATAAAAATAACACAAAGCGCCATGTGGGGTCGTGGGAGACCCCAATCCGAAGATAATATCGTCCGGCGCGGACAGTTTTCGTTATTTCGTCTCAACAAAATTACTGGATACTCTCCAAGTATCACTTTACCGCGTTGATAAGTTATCTTGATACAAAAATTGTTGGTGCTCGCTATAAAAAATGAAATACAAAAGTAACGTTTTTCACAAAAAAAAAATCGTAACTCAGCCAATTTTCAATATTTTGTCCTAAAAATGTAACTTGTACCTCTTGAAATGTAGCTCTTTAAGATAAAAAATGCTTTAAAAGTGCAGCTTTAGAAGGGACAAAACTGTAATATTTATGTGTGGGGTCTCCCAGTACCCCCAGGGCGCTTTAAGGGTTAAAGAACGGTATTAATTTTGAGTATAAAATTACAAAATTGTAGAAAATTGTTTCTTCAAATATTCAGCAGTCTAAAAATTTAATTTTTCTTCTGAAGAATTCAAATCGAAACAATCTTAAATAATGGTTTTTAATATTTGACCGAAGGGAAACCTCTTGTTCTTAAGGAGGTAAATTCACAAGCTGGCCAAAATTGAAACGCATAAGTTGCGTAAATTTCGGTTTTGGAAATCGGGGTGCTGGTCGAAAACCGACAAATCAAAAAGCCGACAGCTCAAAAAAACCGAAAGTCATAAAGCCACCAGTAAAAGAACCGACAGTCAAAAAGCCGACACATAAAAAAACAGACACATCATCAGGAGGTAAATCATTTTTTTACTGTCGGTTTTTCGACCTGTCGACTTTTTTATTTGTCGGTTTTTCGGCCCGCACGCAGAAATTGTATTGAAACAGTTACTACTGGATATGTCTAATTTCCATGTACATTTATTTCGTCTTATACAACGAATGTCCTGACATATTAATGGTAGGTATTGCATAAAGGGGATATTTGTTCACAAAGTAGAGAAAAAACTACGAAGAAAGTAATCTCTTGGAGGTACTTTGGTTAATGAATATTTTTAATACTCCGGGCGCGAAGCTCGATTTTACGCCCTAGGGTATTTTGATCATGGAGCCCCCACGACCGTCGTATTCAAAATATCATAGGCACCACGTGCAAAATAAATTTCTCCATCGAGTGTGATTGATAATGGCGCTCTAGATACCTAATATACTATTAAAGATAGTGTCGTTGGATTAACCCGTTTCGTCCTGAAATGCCCTAAATTTTGACTTCTTTTCATCAGATGCTTTCTGATAGAGAAAGTCACTCAATCGTTTTGACATAACCATACCTATTGTATTTTTTCTCGAACTTTCTAAATCCGGTTTCAGATTGACCATATCTGCCGCCATTTTTTTACTATGGTGATTTAAACATAAAAAAATTGTGATTTTTGAAAAAATTTCTTCAAATAATCGTATTTTTTAACAGGAAACCGTGTTCGAATCAAGCTGAATCTTTGTATCTGGTGGAGTAAATAGTTATACTAAAAGATAGGATGGTTATTAATTCACCATTCAAAATGGCGGACTTCAGTGAACATTTTGTTGAAAAATTTCTGGACGCTCTAACTGAACAATTATGAGCTTGTTTTAAAAAATGCTAAGAATAAAAAATTCTTAGAATTCGCCGAGAAATATAGTGGATTTTTTTTTCAGATTTTTTAAATGAATTTTTTTAAAATTTTTTTAAAAATTCTTTTCAAAATTGTAATTTTTTTTTCGAAAAATTCTGAACAAAATTTAGTGCATTCTCTGATGAATTCTAAGAGTTTTTAATTCTATGCATTTTTTCCCAAAAGTTGATAGTTTTCGAAAAAGAAAAATCTTAAACTATAATATTTGAAATTCATTTCCTCGAAAACTATCAACTTTTGGAAAGAATTACAAAGAACAAAAAACTCATAGAATTTATCACAGAATGCACAAAATTTTGTTCAGAATTTTTCGTAAATAAATTACAATTTTGAAAAAAATTTGGAAAAAAATTTCCCAAAATTTCATTTAAAAAATCTGAAAAATTCCACTATATTTCTCAATGAATTCTAAGAACTTTTCATTCTCAACATTTTTTTTAATAAGCTCGTAGCTTTTGAGTTAGATCCTCCAGCAATTTTTCAACAAAATTTTGACTGAGAACCGCCATTTTGAATGGAGAATTAGTAACCATCCTATCTTTTAGTGTAACTAATTACTCCACCAGATACAGAGACTTAGCTTGTTCCGAACACGGTTTCCTGTTCAAAAATACGATTATTTGAAGAATTTTTTTTCAAAATTCACAATTTTTTTATGTTTAAACCGCCATAGTAAAAAAATGGCGGCAGATATGGTCAATATGAAACCGGATTTAGAAAGTTCGAGAAAAAATACAATAGGTATGGTTATATCAAAACGATTGAGTGATTTTTTCCCTAAGAAAGCACCTGATGAACAGAAGTCAAAATTTACGGCATTTCAGGACGAAACGGGTTAAACAAAAAGCAAAAAAAAACATGAAACAAATAGAAAACTTTTAATATTGCCGAGTAACTGTAGGATAGCAAGACTCATTTGTATTGTAATTTTTTCTCCAAGAATTCTATTCTTTTTTACACAGTGTAATTTGAAAACAACAATAATCTCAACATTAAAAGAAAAGAATAAATCGTTTTATATCATAATTATACTTACCCCCAATAAAAACCTAAGTAGCAAACAAAGTTTTTAAATTACCAAATGATATTCGTTTACCAAATACTCATTATTTTCATGCATATATTTTTCGTATTGAGCTTGTTTACCCATCATTCGTTTAGGAATATATAAAACCTTTCATGCCTCGATTCTAGTGACTTGTAACTTGAAACGCGAAATTCAAATATGAACGTTTAAAAAGGACGAATGAATTATTTATAAAACGAAGTTCTAAAACTAAATCGGAAACTCGCATGCGCCACGTATTAGTAAGTCAAAGTGACTACAAGGATATAGCTCATGAGGGAATAAATACGTCACCCCTCCATAGCTCACCAATGAATTTTATATACGCAAAGTCGAAGCGATTCCTCCGACATAAATGTGAAGCTGAATTCGTAATCGATTCAAATGAAATCTACATTTCCGAAATAAATTATCATCCATAATTTAACGTTTAGAATGAGATATGAAAAATGAACTGAACTTTGATGAGAACTGTTGAATGTTTCATATGAGCTACAACATTATAGCCTTCTTGAAATAGATATTTTATCGATGTCTTATATCTTTGCACTACATTTTCCTAGTATAATTCTGCGTCGACTTCTTTCAATGTTTTTCTGGTTTCGTATTATGTGTTACATGTCATTCTCAGAGAGTCAAAGTCGCGAAGAATAGTAGTTAGTGAAAAGAGTTAGCTGAAAGTTCATACCTCGTAATTAAAGATAACTCTATTATGCTATAGCTAAATGTGTGAATGAGCTCATTTATGAATTTCAATGCCAGAAGACGGTAATAGTTAGATCGATAGCTTGTTTTTTTATTTATGCCCTGGGTCAAAGGAGGTCAAATGTCTTTAGGCCATACAATTGGATACGTGCAATTGCTCGTAATTAAGTAATTTAATAAAAAATAGAAGAGCATATTCCTTAGTGGAAATCGAAATTAGCCAGGCTAGCACTAGACAGGAGTTAGCAGTGAATCGCCACTTTTTTAAACACGCATGTGAATTCTCCAAACCTGGACAAAACTTAACGATTTAGTGCTAGCCTGGCTGATTTCGATTTCTTCCAAGGTTAGTATAATTAAAAATTGAGTTGTTAACGCATTATCAAAAACAAAGTTAAATAACAGTCTTTCAAAGTAGATGTGTTCATGTTTTGTTAACGAAATGATTAACATTAATTCAAAAGTTAAAATTTTCTTGATGTATTATGAATTCCCAGATATTTTGGAATGTATATATTCACCATTTAATTTCTTCAAAAACGAAATAAATGTTCTGTTAATAAGGATTATATGGAATGAAGAAGTAAATATACATTAATGTAAGGCATTGGAAAGTTTATAAATAAATTAAATCGATGTAATTAATATTAATATACTCAAGCCACTACTACTTTCTAAGTACACATTTTTGAAAGTTCACGTATTTATTTCTATTTCTTTTTTAATTCAAGAAATAAAAGTGTTAAAATAAATATCAGTTCAATATGGGTTGCAAATAAGCTACTGATCTCAGCTTTTGATTCCATATGGTCGCAAAATTTGTATTGCTGAGGCAATGTTAACTTATTAGTTTAACTAATCTGAGGAATCAAACAAATTCATCTTTGCCACAATACTTAATTTGCATTTATAACAAATAGAATTGTGAATTTACTGAATTAATTGGAACGATGATCTAGAATTATTATTTTCAGATTTATTATCATAACAAATTTTTCTCTGTACTTGTTATATGCATTTGTTTATAAAGAAAATACATTAATCGATAAACGTAAATACTAATACGTTGCGGTGACTGACCTATTGGAAAATAATAAATATTTTTGGCTGTCATCTGTACACTCGATATTACACTTTTTTGAAGTAATCGTCATAATACAGTAGCAGAAGAATAATTATCAACACCAGGTATCTTATCGTGAGGATCAGGGTAAATCGTAACAATAGACTAAAATTTGATTAGCGTTTGATGTCGATGAATTGGCATTATCATGGCGCCTATAACATAGTGTCTCAGTTTTAGACGTGTGTCGAGTTTCAAATTCACTTAATATCTTAGGTGAATTTAATTACAGTTCATGAGACGTGAAATGAACCCGATAATGGCAGGAAAAACATCTGAATGGTAATTACGTGATTCAAATGCAAATATATTATTACATCAATGTCAGCTTAATTGAGAATTACAGTTTTTAAGCAGTATATTAAAATCGGCATTTACAGAAATTTCAAAAATTATTTCATATAACATTTTTAGTACCAGATAATGGTTAATTCCTTCCAGTAAAAAAAAATATGGGAAATTTCCAATGGATTTATCTAGAAATAGACGTTTTTGTAAAAATGCGTAATGCTACTGTTGGTGGTGTTTAAATATTACTTGCTCTAGTTGGCAGACATTTAAATATTAGAATTGGTGCATCCAAGATGATATTAAGTAGTGTTAGAAACTCAGTAGTAGTATTAAGTACTGGTTGTCATCGTTATAATAGATTCAAGAGCAACAATTGTTTAATATTATTTATTTTTCTGAATATCTCATTTTTGTTTAGTAATGAAGTCCAAAATAATATCAGAACACAAAAATTCTTGCTTTGTCATGTGATCCTATTGATGTATAATTGTCATCCGTTTTCAGCTATTCTCCACAAATAATTTGATTTAATAATTTGAGATAACAATAATTGACCAAGATAATAAAATTTAAAATGTCAAAAATGTGCGAAATAACATTGAACATTTCTGGACACCCTAATCAGAATAAGTTCTTTCAAATGCGCGTGAGAAATTACAAAAATAGAGGAAAAATAATAGAAACAGTATGGGTTCATTACTTACAGTTACTTATTTAAGAATAAAAGGTTACTGGAACCATTAAAATAAAAAAAAGAGTTAGGGTGTTTTTCCATCCTGCGGGTATAATGGTTACAAGTTTTTATTAATTTTAAGTTTTAAATATTTTTCTGTAATTCAAACTGATATAAACTGTTATTAACATAACGTAACATTGTTATATATCTGAAAAACACGGTGTAGAAGTTAAAAAATTCAAACTTTCAGTCTTCAACATCAGATTGTTCATTTGACATAAAGTCATGAGATGCAATATCTTTCTCTCCTATCATTGTGATAACTGATAACTACTATTGATTTCCTGGCTGTAAAAATGGCAACAAAAATTGCAGATCATTTATTTTGTCTTTTTTGTTATTCCTAGTTTTGAAATCAGCAAAAGTTGCAATTTGACTATTGTCAATTCTTCTTTTCTGCTCCCATTTCCTTCATCTTTTCTTTGCACCTTTCGGCAAACTTATGGTATATAAGAACGAAATAACCTGGTTTAGGTTGTTTTTTCACCGAACGCTTCATATATACACTGAGAAAAATGTTTGTTTACAGTTAATGTAATAGCTTCATAGTAAAGGTAACCAAATTTAGATGCTGATCCTAAGGTAAGATACTTTATCCTGAAGTTACCGTAATCTCAGATTCGGTAAAATTTGTTGTGTTAATAGTTAATATAACAATTTTAAATATTAATGTTGGGATCATTTCGCACGTGCAATATGTATATTTACGCGTTTAGAGTTTCGCCGAACAATTTGAGGTAAACAAACATACACACGCGCAGTCGTTCGATGTTCTGGGAATTTCTCGACGTATTGTCGACATGCGCAGTTGAAACGACAACATTTAATGTAAGATTTATTAACAGTTAACGAACGCTCCTTGAATGATAAATATACAATAATATTGGAGGAAAGTACTGGTATTTCCACCGGAAAGTTACCTATCGATTTTGATTTAACAGTTACTGTTATAACTTTACAGTTAATGTACGACCCTTGAAATTAGCTTACATTAACTATTAATAAATAATTTCTCTTAGTGTAGTCTTTGGTCTTTAAACAGAAATAACTATGTGAAAACTCTGAGCTGTCAAATATGTTGTATTCCATCTACGATTTGAACATGGGATTTTATATAGCAAATAATGTTTTCATGATAACTAAATGGAATACAAATTGTAGTAGAAATACCCTATTTTTATCAAGTTTCTTAGTCATTTTCGTGTACTTTAAGCTACTATAGAAGCATTCAAATTAGTTATGAGGTATAGAATTTTGATATCTACCAATTGCATTTCTATCTATTAGACAATAACATCTAACAATTGCATTTCTTTAGCACTATTCACCATTTGTTCAGGTCCCTATGCAGACTCTTTCTAAAAAAACGCTATATTTTAAACCAGTGTAGTAAATGCCCTCTCCGAATGAATTTGCAATCTAAAAAGATTGAATTTTCTCTCATGCACTCAGAAGAATTATTTACTAATAGTTAATGTAAGCTAATCTCAATGGTCTTATATTAACTGTAAAGTTATAATAGTAACTATAAAGTCAAAACGACAGGTAACTTAGCGATGAAAACACCAACACTTTCATGCAATGTTATTGTACATTAACTCGTATATTTTAACAATAAATGAGCGTTCGTTAACAGTTAATAAATCTTACATTAAATTCAATCATTTGAACTGCGCATGTCAACAATACGCTGAAAAATTCGCAGAAAATCGAATGCCTGCGCATGTGTACGTTTGTTTATCTCTGTTTCGGGGAAACTGTAAACGCGTAAATATGTTAATTAATGATCCCAACATTAATATTTAGAATTCTTGTATTAATTATTAACAAAATAAATTTAACCGAATCTCAGAATACGGTAACTTTAGGATGAAGTACTTTGATTTAACCCTTTTTGTCCCAAAAGTCCAGAATTTGGACACAACTTTCAACGATGTAACTTTTGTTCCAAACAGCGTTAACAAAAATTGAAATAAGACAAAATCCATAGATTTGGACCTCCTCTTTCAAATGCCGTAGTCAGAAACAGCCGGAAATTAAAAAGAAAAAAGTTATGATCATTTTTTCGAAAAAAATACTGTTTTTTTCGACATTTTTTCCCAATAATTGCGTTTTTTGACATTGAAAAGGGCAGTGCTGATCGTTGCAAAACATACTAATCGCGTCTTTTTGCTCAGACCATTCTTCTCCCGTCGGATTTTTTCAGAAAACAAAATGGCGGTTTCAAGATGGCGTCTGGAAGTTGTAAGTTTGAATTTTCTCGCACAAATATCGATTATTTGAACGTGTAACGGCTCAAATCGTGGAGAATTGCAATGAAAAAGTAATTATTATCATTTGTGAATACCTAGTCTCATCATGATTTATTCATAACCTCATAACCTCAAATTAATTAGACACAATGGGTTATACCGATTATTTGTCTAATTTTCACACAATTTTCGACGTTTCCGTAACATTACTTATGTGTGAAATTAAAAATGACCATATGCCCTGATGACCGTGTAATTATCGGGTTATAACCTAACAATTTAGTACAGTTCGACTTTTATTTATTTTTAAAATACTTTTCTTCATTTTTTTTATTTTAATTTTATTACTTTCATTTTTTTGTATTCAAAACACGTGGAGGCAATGAGCAAATATTTGTTTTTATTTTTGTGTTTTGTTTTGTATTTTGTAAATCAATATAGCAGATATTGAAAATTATGTTGCACTGTAAGATGTGGATTGTCCTGCGACCTGCAAATTGAGTGAAAATCAGAAAAAATATCGGTAGTAACCCATTGTACACGACTAATTTGAGGTTATGAACGAATCATGATAGGACTAAGTATTCACAAATGATAATAATTACCTTTTCATCCCAGTTCTCCGTGATTTGAACCGTTACGCGGTCAAATAATCAATATTTGTGGGAGAAAATGTAAAATTACAACTTGGAGACGCTATCTTGAAGCCGCCATTTTGTTTTTTGAAAAAATCCGACGGGAGAAGAATGGTCTGAGCAAAAATATGCGATTAGTACGTTTTGCAATGATCAGCACTGCCCTTTTCAATGTCAAAAAACGCAATTATTGAGAAAAATTGTCGAAAAAATCAGTATTTTTTCGAAAAAATGATCATAACTTTTTTCTTTGTAATTTCCGGCTGATTCTGACCGCGGAAAGAAGAGGTCCAAATCTATCGATTTTGACTTATTTCAATTTTTGTTAACGTTGTTTGGAACAAAAGTTATATCGTTGAAAGTTGTGTCGAAATTCCGGCCGGACTTTTGAGACGAAAAGAGTTAAGATGAAAATTGAAATACATTAACTGTAAACTAACATTTCTCTCAGTGTGGAGAGTGAGAAATTTGCTCCTTCAATAGACTTGCTCAGTTTTTACTCCATATATAGTTTTCAATAAATAATGACTAAATTTTTTGCTTTTGAAAATGCACTCTTTATAGAATGAGAGCCATTCTAATAAAAAAACCAATTTTCTCTCCATACAGGGTGAGTTTTCACTCCATATCAAGAGATATTAGAATAGGAACTCTCTAAATTACTTAGAGTAAAAATTCACTCTTTAAGAAATGAAAATTGAACCACTCTACAAAAGCAATTTCTCATGCATTAGTAGCGATAACTCACTCCATACAGAGCTAGTTATCACTCATTAAGAATGCCAATTCATTCTTTCACTTCAGTGTCTAAATGTTCTCTCCATTCAGAGTAAATTCTTATTACAAGAAATTCAGAAAGAAGATATTTGTTAGACTACATTGCAGGTTTTTAAGATCGGTAAAGATATTTGAAAGATTTTATTTTAAATATATTTTAACAAATAGGACGATGCATGATTAATATTCTTTTACTGTTTCAGACTAGTCACGGTGAGCTTGGACTAACTTCAACCGAAAGTTCTTGCATATCCAATTTTTTGCTGATATTGTTTTATTGATGTCACACGATAATTTAAATACCAAAAAGAAAAAGATCTGCAGAGGAAATTTTAAATAAACTCAATTTTTGAATTTATTTGCTGGTTATCATGTACAGTTTTATTAAAAATGAACACCTACAAACGTCAGTTTGACTTCAGATCTTCCTATTAACATCAAGGAATATGTTTCATAATAAAAAAGTCTGATAATTACTTTAAATCCCTAAAAAATGCCAAAATAGTTGTTAAAATAGTCGCTTATCCTCAATTTTTCCAAGATTTCACATTTTTAGTAAAATGATGCAAAACGAATCAAACCACTTAAAAATCTGAATGAAATGTAAAGAAAATGGATTCATCTTGCACAATTTTAAAGATACGATCATTTAAAGTTAATTTTTAGCAAATACAGTCATTGAATTTTGACTTTCCTCAGGCATACAGTTTCGTCAATAACCTATTTTTTATGTTTTATACTTAAAAGTTGAAATAAAAAAAATTGCCTCAAATAAGTAACTTATTGACGTCAACTTTAAAACTAACGAACTATTGTTTATTTAATTGATTTAATTATTGCAACGGGTATATTTTAATCGATTCAAGATAAACCAATCTTTTTTTTCATTTCTTTAAAATAATGTTAAGTTCTTTGATTCGCTTTAGCATCAATTTGCTGTAAAACAGCTGACATTTGAGAAATGATTGAAAAACTTATGACAAACGACTATTTTAACCTTTAGACTGCCGGAAATTTTTCCCACAATTTAACTTTTTTTTTTGTGAAAATTACTCTTCCTACACAAAAAACTCGGCAGGCCATGGCACAACAAATGACATTTTGCAAAATTCATCCAAATCGCTTAAAACTCGTTACTCAGGGGTTTTTGTGGTCTCTGAAAATGAATATGAAATTCAAAATTCAAAATGGCGGATCCAATATGGCGGACGCATTTTGAAAAATTGATCCAAATCGTTTGAAACCTGTTACTAGGGGGTTTGTGGGGTCTCTGAAAATGAATATGAAATTAAAAATTCAAAATTCAAAATGGTGGATCCAATATTGCGGACGACATTTGGAAAAATCGATCCAAATCGTTTGAAACCTGTTACTCGGGAATTTTTTGGGTATCTGAATTCAAATATGGGGACAAAATTTCGAATTCAATATGGCAGAATACTTTCTGAAGCGTTATTGCGACTTTGCGCATAGCAATGAACACCGAAATAGTTGAACATCTAAAATTCTAAAGTGTTTTATGGGATATTTTGTTTATTTATTATTTCACTCTTTGGACATACATATCCATTTACATTTTATTTACATTTTTACCCTGAAACCCCCGAGTTATAAGTTTTGATTTCTTTTTAATTAGTTTTTAGTGGCCAGTATAGTGGCCACCCCGGCAGTCTAAAGGTTAACAACTATTTTGGAACTATTTACGGATTTAAAGTAATTATCAGACTTTTTTTTTATCATGAAACATTATTCGTCAGTGTTAATAGGAAGATTTGAAGTTAAAGTGAAGTTTGTAACCTGCCAAAAATAAAAAACTGATTTCCTCTGCAGATTTTTCTCTTTTCGGTCATAAAATAATCGTGTGACACCACTAAAACAATATCAGAAAAAAAATTGGACGTGCAAGAACTTTTGAGTAGTAAGTTCAAGCTCACCGTGTAGTTTTTCATCAATATTCAATTTTCGAAAATTGTTTTTAAATTTGACATTTTTATCAATATTTATAGCCTTATCCCTATGACCGTCAATTAATTTTGACTTATTCGGTCTTCGAAACATATTAAGTGTCGGTTCACATATCGGGTTGTAAATGCTGAGTGATCTCCGTGCAAAATCCATCTGTAAGCTTATATCAGCCCATCCAAGCTCCTTGCACTGCTGGGCAACCAGATTCTCGCGGAATCCGATGACTCGGTTCAAACTGTTGCAGGTTTGAACGTGGCACATCGTGGGAAGAAAATAAACGGACGGATGTTAACAGGTAACGCGGTCAAACCGTGACACGTGAATTAATGCGAACAAAGGTACTTCAGCTCTAGAGTAAACTACAAAGTGTGTATGGTACAAAAAAAAGGACAAAGTTTTGCGACAGGATCAGTTGCAGTAGATGTCATCGAATTGAATGAACTGAGCACGTCAATCGGAAGAACGAACATGAACCTTTTCGGAAAATGCTCGCTAAGCTTAAAAAAATGAATGAAAATTGATACTTTTTTTATCAATCCAATGGGAAAGATTTTGTAAGGGATATCGTTATTTTATTCACCGCCCACAATAGAAAGATACTTCACGCGAATTTGAGAACAATTGTGTTACTTTTCTTTTCTTTTTTAGGGTTATGTAGGATCAGTTACAGTAGGTCAGACCAGTTTTCAGATCAAAGTAAAATTATACTCGGGATATTTTTTGTAATGAGCGGGCACGGTGTGCCTTAACCAGATTCAACCTAAAAGTGCTTGCTCAGTAATTCTGCTATTTTGGGGTGAATATACATACAAAAAAAAGCTTTTCCAGTAAAAATCAAAATAATCGCCGGAGCCGTTTATTAGAATGGTCCATTTAAATATTTTTACGATCGAGATTTCATTGCAGCTTGTAATATTTAAAGATTATGCTCATGATAATTGTTATATGTATTTAAATTTGCCTATTTAATTAACAGAGTAAACGACAATTGAAAAATATACTGTTTTTACAATTTATAATACGCTTAATTATTGTTTTCAACCAATTTATACAATGATATAATTTTTCAACCCTTTATTATACATGTAAACTATTATAAGCACAAGTATCTCGTAGAAGCTTTTCGAAATATTGAGGGTGTGTTCTTGCAACTTTGTGCTGTTCCCATATTTTTTTAAAATCATGATGTACTAATTCCATAGCTGGTTAGCTGAAAAAACTTAGACCTATATTTTTCATTTTTATTCCACCCTTAGACCAAATTTGAGGCCTCATAAACATTGATAAATCTGGCAATACTTGTTTAGTATTATTATTCTCCTTTGTCCGAGATATATTTCTTCCACATGAGCCACATAATGCTCCAGGTATATCATCGACATATTTATCATAGAGATTTTCAAAATTACTTTTTAATTTCTTGGTTAGAGGAAACATCACTTTCTTCTTACAGAAACACAATAAACACACTTTTAGACGATTTTCGTCTTGCGTTAATGCATGATCTTTAGACATTTTTTACACATTTATTGCATTTACATATCATACGATACGAGTTAGTTTTGTTAAAATTAATTTGATACAGGGAGAAGTTTGCAAAGAAAGTTGTTCATTTGTTTTCTCATCTTAGAATGTTTCATGCGCAATCTGCAATTCTGCATCGCCAAGCGGCGCGGCAGCAGCATTTTCAATCGCTCAAATATTCAAATAGACATTTCTAAAAAACGGCTCCGGCGATTATTTTCATTTTCATCAGAAAAGCTTCTATTTTGCATGTATTTTCATCCCAATAAAGCAGATTTACTAAGCAACACTTTTAGATTGAATCTGGTTAAGGCGCACCGTGCGGGGTATATATTTAAAAATAATTGCATTTATGTGGGAATGGTAAATTTCTAGTAAAAACAACCTAAAAGTTATTGAACAATTACGAAGTCTAGTATATGGTATAAAATAACATTTTCAAACAAATGTTTCGTTTAATATTGCCAAAATATATAAAAATGCTCAATTTCGAGAACCATTTTAGTATTTCCTGTTCAAGATATCTAATGGATATAAATATAATTCATAATTTCGTTTCTCATAATTAATATTGTATAAATATAAATAGGAATTAGTATTTCTTGGTAAACGAGAATAATGTAACTACAATAAAACATTAAGAAAATTTTATTTTGGCCTACATTTTAAACACGGATTTGTGTTTGTCGAATAACCATCACCAATTTAACAAACGAAAGTCTTCATGGATTTTTGTTAAGGTTCCATAAAAATTTGATAAAAGTCCAAAATAAAAGTTGACTTTCGACATATTATAAAATAATAATAAAACTGTATCAATACTAAAAAATAAGAAAATACCATTTTTAAAGAGAACTATAACGGAAAATAAAACTTTTCTTAAACTATTATCTAAATAAATATATTATAAATTATGATCTAAATACTACAAATAAAAACATTTTTAATATATTTCGATAATTTGTAAAGAAACTTTTGGTAATACTGCATGTCATTTAGCAATATTTTGATAACCTCAACTTCTAAAAGTTAGGTCAATTTTATGGTTTTATTCCTAAAATAAAATATCAGCATTCTACTCAGAATAATTGCGATTATATATTTTATTCGTCAGGAACTTATAAGATTGACTAGCAATACTCGATTCTAATAATGATGAAGGGTAAATAATAAAAATGTCGCCGTGTACACTGAAAAAAAAATTTCCTAATATCAATTAAATATTTACTTGAATAGTAGCAACAAAATATTTACTTAAAATAAGGAAATATTTTTTTAATTTAAAAAAATATTTACTTACTGGATAAAATCAAATTAATAATTACTTGAATCAGCAAACTATTTTTCTATTATAAGTAAATATTGTGATGCGACTTGTCAAGTAAATATTTACTTGAAATTAGGAAATTTTTTTTCAGTGTACGTTAACAAAAAATTCTATTTCCGTCGTTTGCGGGAATGTATCCAGCGCACCACATAGCGGACGAAGCTGAAGCTTCATATCATGAACTTAATACCTTCAAGAACCGTCAAATGATGTCACATGCTGAAGTAATATTATACCAAAATAATATAATCGTATCTACTTTACACAAGTAAATATGCACATTTTTCTCTGCACTATATATACTCATCATATATAAATATTTACTTATCTGCAATATGATTTCTGAATTAAATGTCCAGCGTACATAAAATAAAAAATAATGCAAGCTCATCACATTCTAAAGTATAGTGTCGACTACATTCTAGGAATTAGTATACGATATACTCAACTGAAATGACTTATGCCCTTTTAAATGAATTAAATATTTTCTCCGTTGAAGTAAATATAACTAAATTAAAATTCTAGAATCTAGTATTTTAATATTGATTTTCAAAATTATTATTTTCGTCTGAAATAAACTCTTTCTTTTTCATTTAAAAATTGGTTTCCTTCATTCGAGCAGATCACACGTTACATAAAATTAATTATTTATTTAAGAATATCGAATGAAAAACCGATACATTTACTTATTTCAAATTTATTTTCGATTCAGGGGGCATAAAATAAAAACAGTCTGAGAATGGACGATTTTTCGACAAAAAGCCGACAAAATTAACTCATAGTTTCTGATTTTTCACATATCCTAACCTTAATTTGCCAAAAAGTATATTTTTGAATATTTTTCGGATCAGATATCTTAAAATCCTTACGTGATGTGCCAAATCGACTAACTGATTCGTTTTCAGTTGCCAAAAATCTAAGATCCACAATTTCTTATTCAAGTGATCTCGAAACAATTTTTTTTTGGTCCAGTGTAATTGACATTTGGAACTTAATAATTTATTAGAAAATGATATCTCTAGAACAGAAAACAAATCGTATCGTTCTGATCCTTCTCAATAGTCAATATAGGGAAATGTCTCACACTGGTCTTGAAGGAAGAAGAAGTTTATTGAAAATGGATCCAAAATTGGCTTTCGGGGAAAGTTTCGACATCATTTGTACGTTCAAAATCCGTTTGAATTAAAATCGCAGCTGATCCTTTTTTAAAGATATAAGTATTTTTCTTCTTATAAAGGGAAAATTGGTGCTGTTATTTTTTATGAATTGGAGTTCGGGTTTTTGTTGTGTTTTACCGAATTTTCTTTTTAAATTTCACCTATGTCAGAAGATTACCCGAATGATATGGGTCTTCTAAGCCCATAACAAACTTTTCTGGTTTAATGCTTCCGAAGACAATTTTTAGAAGACATACTTTGCTTCTATTCGCGTTGTGAGAACACTTCTCATTTGGATGACTCATTTTTCGCGTAAATCTTTTCTTTTGTTGTTGTTGAAGAACGAATAAAATATACTACATAATGCATAGAATAGACAACAAACCGATATTACGGGATTTATTAATTAAACAGGAGAGGTATATTATAAATACGGGTTGAGGTTTGCATTGAACCTTATACCAAACGTCGTCCAACTTTACTTGCGAGAAAGGGGAAGCTGTAGATGCTCGTCTGTCTTGCTAGATTCCAAACCGTGAGCCTTACAGAATTAATCCGTAAATATTTCATGCGGATTGAATCGATAATTAATTAAATTAATCTGAATTACTTAAATGAAAAATTCACTTTGTCACTTGAGTAAAAATTAAACATATTTAACGAAATCGTATAAACATGTGTATAGGGTAGCTATACTAAATAGTTATATAAACCTTTGACATGTTTGGGTATAATAAAACTTCGAATTTAGCAATTATAAGCGTTTTACGTTGGTCCTTGGTAAGGCGAAAAGTAGTTGACTATTGTATGTATAGATCAGCTGTTGGTGGATCATTACTGTCATTGTGGGGGGGGGGGGTCTGATGACTCATATCATTTGGGTAATCTTCTGATAATATTTAAAAAGAAAATTCGGTAAAACACAACAAAAACCCGAACTTGAATTCATAAAAAAATAGCAGTACCAATTTTCCCTTTATAAAAACAAAAATATAAAAATACGTATATCTTTAAAAAAGGATCAGCTGCGATTTTAATTCAAACGGATTTTGAATGTAGAAATGATTTGGAAACTTTCCCCGAACCCCGATTTTGGATCCATTTTCAATAAACGTCTTCCTCCTTCAAGACCAGTGTGGTCTACTTTATTTTCTTTTTATATATCAGACATCCTAATATGCACTTCAATTATGCATAATTTTTAAAAGTGCAAAGAACTAAAAAATGTCCGATTTACAAGACCTCACAACGACAAAATGTTGGTTATCTCAATTGCAAGTTGATCTCGGAAGAAATGTGCAAAAAATGCATTTATTAAGTAACAAATAAACAAGAGCCGTTCCGCGAGGTTGCTCTTCCCGGTGGCTTTTTTCTGGATGTTTGCTCAGTCACACAGACGATTTCCGCAAGCGGGTCGCGAGTTCCATTCACAATGGATCGAGCCGGGAGCCGCCATTTACTACGTGCTCCGTCGGCAAAGTGCACACTATGCACACATACGTCAAGCGTGCAAATAAGGGAGGAAATGCTCCTTTCTCCTCCCTAGTCGCAAATACGCAATCTTGCGAAAATCCAAAAAGCTCTCTTTTGCCCTTGGCGCCCCTGTCTCTCTCTTTCTCTATATCTCACCATCAGGAAAAGCTCGCAAGCTTGATGAACAAGATGCGTAAGTGACAGTATATGTCATGAGTAAGAGAGTAATCTATAGTCTAGAGAGAGAGAGAGAGAGGGAGATTCGCAAATTTGTGAGGACAATAGGATCCGCGATGAGGACGTAGACGCCACGGTGACGGTTCAGCTATTGTCTACCAGACCGCGCTTCGCTTCATTGAATGCCTATCGGACGAAAGTTGTACGACTAAGCAACTGATGAAATCTAACGCCTGCCTCTGCCGTTATTGTCTTCGTCACTCTGGTTCGCTAAATCAAAGGGAAAGTTTTCTATTAAAGAGTGGCTTTCGGCAATATATTGTTTGATCCACCCCACTGGGAAAATTTTTGTTTATCGATGGTTTATAGTTTCAAGCGTCTTAGCAATATCAAGGAAATCTCTATCCAAGACCGGAAAAATATATTTGAAGTTGTTGGCACTATTCGTTGCCAAATTTATCAAATATATGCTGTTTCAACATGTTTTATTCCACTTTTCAAAATTCGAAATAACTCGGTCTCTTTTACCAGGAAAAAATTTGAAATTTTTTAAAAAATTTGTGAAACCTTCAAGATTTTTTAATTCAAAATGACAGATCTATTACACAGGTCTGCACGGATTTTTTTTTTTAAATATCAGAGTGATTTTCGACGTATTTTTGTGTGCTGAACACGAATCTAAAGTCGAAAAATGTCTATCACGTCATGATTTAGAGAAAAGTGGGGGTAAAGACACAAAAAAAACGCGTTTTTGGGTGTTTTTACCCCTAATTTTCTCTGAAACCTGACGTGCTGCAGGCTTGAATTTGTGCTTAAATTAAAGCTTGGTTCTTCCCCTATAAAAATCATAAGATAGTTTTAAAAAAAAATTTCATAGTTTTGAAAAAAAAAAATGGTTTTAGCCTTGCGATTTCTAATGATTATGATGAAAATGCAAACAAAATCGAATAACCGCTGGTATTACTAATGGCGAACAAAAAAAAACCATAAAGTGGTGATTTTAAGATCCTAAGTATATTTTTTTATTTTGCGGCCGCCATTTTGGATTCGCTATTTTAAATTTTGTCAAACTAACATTGGATTCGTCATCAGCGACTCAAAAAACCCCGAGTACTGATTTTCATGAGGTTAATTTAAATTTTTTATTTTTACGTCCGCCATTTTGAATTTTATAAAAGCGACACTGGATTCTTTACACCAACCCCGAAAACAGTCAAGTAGTGCTTTGTATGAGCTCTGCTCAATGTAGTTAAATAATTTGCATTTTCATCATAGTCACTAGGAATAGCAAGGTTAAAACCATTTTTTTTTTTCAAAACTATGAAATTTTTTTAAAAACTATCGTATATGATTTTTGTTGGGGAAGAATCAAGCTTTTATTTGAGCACAAATTCAGATCTGTTGCACGTCAGGCTTCTGAGAAAATTAGGGGTAAAGACACCCAAAAACACGTTTTTTGGTGTTTTTGTCCCCACTTTTCTCAAAATCATTACGTGATAGACATTTTTCGTCTTCAGATTCGTGTTCAGCGTACAAAAATACGTCGGAAACCACTCTGACTTAAAAAAAAAAAAAGTGAAATTTTGCAGACCTGTGTTATGGTAGCAAAGAATACAACTTATATAGTTTAATTCGACAATTTATATATGGGAGCTTTTTATGGAAGATGTGTGAGAAATTTAGTTTTATCTGTTGTAAACAGATCATTTTGAAATTACCATTTTCAGTTTCTTGCTACTATCGTATGACACTGTTTTTTAGAGAAACGAATTACTCCACTCGATCTAGAAATATGCCTTTAAAAAAACGATTTCATCTTTTTTCAAAATCTTTTCATCAAAATGTTTAAGTAAAATGATACGAATCTTCGTATAATAGGACGACCGACACTTCAAAAACTCGAGAAGTGTCAGAATGTTTAATCTTGGGATTTGGTTGTCAGGTTTTTAAAATGTCGAGATTTTATTAAATATAAAAATATTAATACAAGTTTATTAGGGGTCACATAAAAATTCCGTCAAATCACAAAACAGACACTTCAAAAACCCGTCATTACAAAACCAGACATTTCCAAAAACAAACATTCAAAGACCAGACATTTAAAAAAACAGACTTTCAAAATATGTGGGCATTTTGAAATGTCTGGTTTTCAAGGTCTGTTTTTTAAATGTCTGTTTTTTGAGGTGCACCCGTTTATTACAATAGATTCCTTGAACTAAGTGGCACAAAACTTTTCCCTCTAAATTCCTTGGAGTGAGAACTGAACCTTCGACTGAAAGAATGAATACTGAAGGAGTGAGAACTCACTGTATTTTGGAGTAAAAATTCACTATTCAGGGGGTTCTGAAGTGCTCGACCGACAAGGTAGGAATTTTCATTAAAAACCTTAAATAAAGAGAAACTGAAATGATTTGTCGAAATTCGGCCTCTGCAAGGGCGATTTTAATTACTGTAGACGGTATCATAACAAAATGCCAGTCATTAATTAAGAACTGACCGAGAATTTTCGGAAATAAGTGATTTTTATTTACTTTTCTCAATTAATGTCTTTGGCATTTTTTATGATACCGTCTATAGTAATTAATCGGGCTTACAGAGCACGAATTTAAAAAATTTTATTCAGTCATCTTCAATTTACGTTTTTTAGTGAAATTTCCTACCTTATCGGTGACCACTTTAGAATCTTCTTAAAGTGTAAGAATTTACTCTTTCACAATGATTATATAAATCATGATACGTATATCCAGAAGGATCAAAGTAAATGAAAACAGACACTTTTTTTCAAACAAAATTTTTGTCTCTGATTTAGAAGTTACTTATTTTTTGGTACCTACATAAGTAGATTTTTTTTTATTTAATTCTTACTCACAAACCCTACAGAAAATGTAGAATTTTTTTGTTTAATAGGAGCTCAAAGAGTATATTTTACAGTAAAATATACGCCATAATTGCAAAATTTTAATTTTCAGTTTCGATTAACTTATTTTAATTATTTTAAGCAATTTAAAATATGTTCAGCATTTCGGAAAGAAATGAGACTATGCTGATTCGTTGCGCAAAACTTTTGCAAGCAAATTAAACAAAAAAAGTTAGTAACTTGCACTAAATCAAAAGGCAACGGCATCTAACTCATGGAAAATAAACAGAATAATGTACAGTAGTCCCCGCCCTAAGTTATACCGCCCAAAGTTATACCACTCTCTTTCTCTCCTTCCCCCACTACATTGTTCGCTGAGCCACACTCACACACAGAAGCACCCATTGCACGGATATAAACAAAGATGCGGATGTGGTGATAGTGGTGGACTATAACTTTGGAGAAACTCCCGCCGTTTTAAAAGAACCTACTGCATAACTTAGGAAGGGGCCTTCTAAATAAATAATCATATATGGAATTCAATTTTCAATATAATTATTTTTTATAAAGTGAGAGTGAATACGTTTACACAAGAGTCTTTTCCTGACACTTCTTTGCTTTGAAAAGTATTGTGTTGCTCTTAAAATCAAAGCATAAGTCTTCGTAAAGAACATTTTAATAGCTCTTTCTTCAAAGTATTTAAGGCATTTTAAAAATGTGCCTATGAATGTTTTTTTATGCTTTTTCAGATTTCCCATATAAAACTTCCATAAATTTTAGAAAAACTGAAATGTCATCTAAACAACAACATAGCAGAACAATAAAAAATGTATACTGACTAAATATTTCAAATGATCGACATACGGGATTAATAAGAATTGTTTTTAGAAGGATTAAGTCATATTGAGAATTCTATGAATACGAATGTTTGAGAATTATAGAAATTTAATATTTTTATTTCTAACTTATTATTTTAAAAATAATTAAGGGGCCAGTAAACCGATCCTGCCGATAACGTCATTTTCTAATCTGAAAAGTGTAAATTAAACAGAACAACCATTTTATATTTTTATATATTTTTCATGTACATTATAACCATTTTCTCAAACTAGTTGAAATGTCAATATATCCTATCAATTTATGAAAATTCATGGAGACATACGTTATTTTTACTAAAATGATAGAACTGTATAGTTGTGAGGAATAGTATAGTCGAGATAATTATATTATGAGCCTACACGAGACTAATTAAGGTGAAAATAAACATACAAAATAAATAAAAAACGTTTATTCCGCACCTGTAATTTCAAATATACAATTAACCCTTTTATTAGTTTTGTCGCTGATTTTTTTTTGTAAATTTTATTATCGAAATCACCAACAAAATTAAGCAAGGGATTAATTACATTTATTACAACGGAAAAAATAATTATATACAAATTTTGTAAAAATACTTGTAGTGTAATTGTCAAAATTAAAATATATTGGCCACATATTTTTGTCTAAATTTGCAGTAAAATACATTTATACTTCTCTAAATATACTAAATAATAAAAAAAAGTAATATATAATATATATTTTTTATGAATATTCCCATCGTTCAAAACCATACTCATTACACTAAAATAACTCTAATTGTTATTTTTAAGACAATTTAATACTGGAGAAATTTGTCAGTACTATATTTTAGAAGAGGCGGATAAAAATAAAAATAGATGAAATAAAAGGGAGAAACGAATTTATCCAAATTTACAATTCGAAAACATTTCATTAAGTTCCTAACGACTTCAAAAACATTAACTTCTGCAAATTACCCTCTTCGAAAAGCATTATTCTTCAAATCAAATAAGAAAATATTGTTTTAAGGAATTTATGATTACGGAAACCCGCAATTCTGTGCTACATAAACGGATAGGCAGATTATTTTCACTAGAACTATGAGATACCGCACAAAGCTTTTTTTTTGTCAAAAGATACACATGCTCGGCCCACGCACGTCAAAACCCGTGAGCTTAAAATTGTGACGTATACTGTACTAAATGTGTAAGCGCCTGTAACACGAGAAGGAATAAATCAATTAACCTGAAGCATTCGCAAGTCGTTTGGTATAGGCGCCACGTGGATTTTACTGAACTTATACGTAACATTTAAATATTGGACGAGTAACACGAAAGATTTTAACAGCGGATGCTCATAATTAAAACGTCAAATGTTACACATATGCATACACACGCTCGGGCAGTATACTTTTACTATTTGACATATGAAAAAAAAGATTTGTTTAAACCGGCATTAACACCAAGAGAAAGGTAGTAATATTTACAATGCGTAGTGTAATAATTATACTATATTTCGGAAAGCACAAAATGAATTTCTATCTGTGAGCAGCAGTAAAGATTTTTTAGTATTTTGAGATCAATATCATTAATTTTATGATGATTCTAATTTTTTAAAATAATATTCAGAATGTTAAACAAAACTAGTTTTGTTCCCAGATTAAATAAATAGAAGGGTATGAACCTTTCAAAAATAATAAAATTAAACTCGTTATCTTTTTCAAACTTTCAGATCATTAACCCATTCACTCTCGATTTATTGAATTCATCCAAATAATGTAAAAGTTGGTATACGTAGGTTCTTGGGGTCGCTGACCGAATTTATATTTATATTTTCGAAATTCAAAATGGCAGACGACATCTCAAAAGTTTTACATTTTTTTTTAATTAAAAAAATCTTATTTTCAGTATCACGATTTTGTGTAATTCGCCAGACATTTTTTTATTTTTATAGAAATAATGTTTTTTTTTTTAATTGTAAACTTTAGATACTTAGAAAACTCTCCCGCTATTTTCAAGCTACCATTTTGAATTTCGCAAATCTAACTTCAATTAATAACCAATGACAAAAATCATATGAGTACTAAAAATCACCAAAATCGAGGAATATGTATTTAATTGCCTATTGTGTATGACGTTGCTTATCATGTTGAATAAGAAATAGTGAATTTAAAAATATAGAGTTGATATTTGAGGTTATGTACGAACGATTCAACAATCAACTTTTTGAATTTACGCGTTTTACTATTACAAAAAGGTTCCGTTAACTATTTCCTTTCTCTCTGTGTAATTTGTCGGTATTTTATTGCTTATAATTAATGGATATTGTTGAACAATAATGCAATCGATGTTAATACGTTATTTCACCAGATTATTGTCGGAATTTTTAATTGAGATTTTGGTATTCACGGCATATTTTTCACTCGGAACATTGAACTGTGGCCATCATTACTAATTAAGAAGATTACTAAGAGTCGCTGATTACTAATATGAAGTCAATTTTTTCAAACATTCCAAATAACGAATTCAATTCACGGAACGTATTTCTAAATTTTTAACCGATTTTCCATAATTTGCGATTTTTGAAAAAAAAAAAACAGTTATATCCCGTCGGGTCCATTATTTTGGAAGCATCGTTGAAACTTTTGTCCGAGAGTCCGAAATTTGGACACAAATTTCATTGCTGTAACTTTTGTACCAGAGGTAGATAAAAAAATGTTAATACATTAAAGTGCATAGCTTTGGACCTTTTCGTTCATATCCGTGGTCAGAGTCAGCAGGCAATTTAAGAAATTTTTTTTTTTTTTAAACATATTGGTTTTTGGCAATAATCGCGTTTTTTTACATTAAAAAAGACTATACTGACCATTCAAAAGGTACTAATCTCGTATTTTTTCTTAGCATTTCATTTTCCCCTCGGACCCTTTTCGAAAAACAAAATGGCGGCTTTAAGATAGCCTCTGCCAAGTGCGTAATTTCGCATTTTTTACACTAATATCGATTATTTTATAGCGTGTATGGAATGTCTCTATACAATGTTAAAGGTTGTACAATTACACTGTTAACTTTAGTAGTAAAAATTTTTTTTATACAATTCTTAGGAATAAAACACTTTATCTAAAATACATGATTTTTTACTTTTTAATTAAATTTACGACAAACAATCTACGTATATTAATAACAATTACATTACGAAAATATTTGAAATGGCTGCCAAGAGTGCAACATCGCGACGTTAGAATTAAATTGTTCAAACATTTTGACATTGTGTTATCCTTGTTTTTTCAAAAAGCGCAAAACTATTTATCTCCTTTATACGATGTATCACGGTTGGCTTAATTATTTAACTATTATTAGAAATATTGAATGAAATAATATACAATTTTGATGTTCATATTCTAGATGTCGCATTAGCGCCATGTTATCTGCCCGCAAGTTGTATGACGACGTACAGGAGTTACAAATTTTCTACATATAATATATTTTGTATTTGTATTTGTATAACTAATTTGTCGAACTACCATCTTCATCCATAAGCATATTGCACCTATATGCGTAGATAAGTATGTACGATCAAAAAAATCGCAGAATTAAAAAAATATTTACTACTACTCCATTTTGGGCCTTGCCCATGTATCTAACCTTTTTAGTTGAATTTACTAATTTTTGTACTTCAACTACTTTTTTCATTCTACTATTTTTTACATTCTACTTACAAACGCATAGGATCTAATCTTTTATTTTTTCCATAGATCACGAAATAAGATTTTACAAGTTGGTATTAAAGTAAAAATATATGTTTGAATTAACTTACTCATGTTTCTTGAGGCGATCCAAGTTGTACTTCTCGTGAAAGTCGAGCAATTCTTTAAGCAATCCGGCTTTAATCATAGAATCCACTCTCGTATTCAATCTCTCGTCCAGAACGTCCTACGAATAAAAAAGAGACCATGCGAATGAAATTGTTATGGCGTGAGCGGAAACCTCATAACTTATATAAATATATAAATACGGTGAAGTGAAACGACACTCGTAAAAATAACAAACGGGACCGCTGGGGAGGTCCACGGTGAATTTTAATGGGCCTTTTTTAACGCTCGCGTTTCTTTGTGGTTCTCTTTGTCAATCATGTGTTGCCCGTAATCCACGAACGGATGCGGAGACGTCCGAACCCCGGACCCTAGTACCAATTAACGGCCGATAGGACCCAGGGTTTGTCCGAATATTTCCCGGAACGTCATTGTCCCGAGGAAATATATAAATTCACGAAGGGCGCCAGGCTCCTAGTTTCGGGAAATATGGTAATATTTATCCCGCGGTTCTCAAAAATCCTTTCGGCACCATTGCCGCCAAAGAAAGCCAATCTTTTTATGAATGAATGTTGATTTAAGAAATTTCATGAAAACATGCTTTCGGTAACGTGTGTCGCATTGTTCCAAATAACACGAAGAAAACAACTTTAAACATCTTCCGATAAAATACTTCTTTAACGACAGGAAGGTAATTAATTAATTTAACAAGAAGTTAAACAACACATATTGAATACTTCTACACTGAAATAGTTGTTTTAACCATGAAGCAATAAACAATTTCTTACTTGTAAACACCATTCATTAATAGTGAAAATATCATGAAAGAAAGAGATGTAAAAATATTATATTTAATTCACAGGGTGTGTAATAAAGTTAATTTAAGCGTTCAAAACTGTTATTGTTAGTAAATGTTTAGTCCTCTTTATTTAAGCAACCATTTTTGAAAGAAAAAAATTATTTTTTCTTAGAGTCATTAAACAGGCAGTAAATTTTTTTAACGATATTTAATATAAAATGTTACTACAATGAAATAAACAGATATTAATTACAACAATATTGCGAACAAATTACACATCCCATATAAATATTACCACCATGATCGAACCACAATTTACGTAAATTAGAATTAGAAAGTAATAGTAGTCGCTAATATCCCAGCAGGTGGATGCGACTTAAAATAAATAAATAAAAAAAATTAAATAATTTTGCAAACGTCGCTTTTATACCATATTCTTTGACATCAACAATAACTTTTGCAATTGAGAAAATCATTCACGCGACAACGCCATCTATCGGCAGCAGAACGAGCCAAGCTTGTGAAAATTAAATGAGTACAAACTATTTTTATACACTATGCAAATTTGGCATATTATCTAGTTCGGCTTTGATATAGTCCTTGCAAGTAATATATTTTTTAGTCTTATAATTGTTTTAACAAAAACAAAATGATAATTTTTCCAAGTGACATTTTTTCTGCGTGAGCCTGTAATTGCCCATAAAAATTATGATAATTCCTTTTGATATCTATTTTTTTTTATTTTTACAAATTAGTTTAGTAAATATATAATTAGTTGTTGTAACTACTTCAAAATAGTAACTGCAACTAATTCAATGGACACGAGGATCTTTTAAAATGTGCATTTGAAAATTAGACAAATTTTCGATGAATTCTTTTTCATTGTTGCTAAATAAAAATGTTTATATTAAACAAATTCAAAATTTATACATTAATAGTTTTTTGTTTCGAATAGTTCAATATAAATGGTCAGCGCACGCTTGTAAATTGATAGAACGGTATATTCCTAAAATAAACACGAGGAAAAATTGATATACGGATGAGAATTTCTTACATTATTTTTAATGAAACTAATTTTTTAAAATTGACCGAAACATAAATTATAAAGTATCAAATAAACTTATTGTTAGTTAGATAGATTTATTTACCCACATGAAATACATTTCTTAAGGGTAGAGTGTACAATTAACTTATTGTTAGTTAATATTGAGCAATACAATTCTTTCAAAATTATTTTTAATAATGGCTTAAAATGTAATTTTTTAACCATATTATGCATATTACAACACAAAATGCGATTATAACTAAAGTGTGGTTTATTTATTGTATGAAATATAATTATTTTAATTACAATTCATAGATTATAGATACTCACAATAATTACTGTGATTATTAAAAGGCATTATTAAAAAGATCATATTTTACTATTGACATTTATCTTGATCAAACTATGTAATTATTTTCTCGAAAAAATCTGAATAAATTCACATCCTCCAAATCAATAATTTATGTGTCCCTTAGGATTAGATATGATCGTGAATTAACTTTCGGTAACATAAATCGCACATTGAAGGTCTCGGTCCCAAATTTCGAGAATTATATTTCTATACTTTGTATTTCATACCTACGTGTTACTAAAGTCATAATTCTTAATTAGAAATACACATATTTTGTGCTGAAATAATAAATTCTCGTTTCGAACCAATATTTCCTTTGAAAATAATGATATTTGCCATGACACCGTTATTTTTCTTTAACAAAATTTTTGTTGTTGTTGTAATGAATAAATTTTTTTCACAATCACAATTGAATTTTTACAAAGTTTAAAATCTACAAATTTAAGACATTAAAAATTTCGGAAAAAATGTTAATTTGCAACCAAGAAAGAATACGACTGTATTGATCAAAATTACATTTCACAAAATCAAAATTGTTACGTAAAATGTTGCATCGACAGGAGAAATTAAAGTAATTTGATACAAGTTTAGTTCAGTTGTGAAAGGGTTAATAAAGATATAATTTGTTTATTTACAATCTGAGCAAGCGATGAAAACCAACACGCAAAAAATATAACTATTAAAATAACACAACTAAAATCTTTTTCCCGTTTAAATTTTGTTGACGTTAACAATGTTTTTCGCTTTGTTTACAATAATATTACAAACCTTCTATAAATCGCGAAAATGTATTTATACACAAATCAATTTGATGGCATTCATGTGAAGAAAACCATTGGATAGATAGAGTAACGCTGGTAATTTAATTTACTCAGTTATTATAAAAAAAAAATTAAAAACAATGAATATAATATAAAATAATAAGCTGTTAACTCCATTGAGAACAGGATATTTAACATTCCAAAATCATACATTCAAAAATTCAATTGACCTATATATAAGGTTATTTATATTTTCAAAATCAATTGACAGACAAACGGATTTCAAATTGGTATATATTACGGTGTGTAGAGAAAATAAAAGCAATTATTTTTTGAAGTGTACAATAAGCATATTATGCACATATTGGAGGGAAATTATTTAATACGAATCTAAAATTAATCTATAACGCAGAGTCCCGGTATATTTGGCCGCTCGGTTCCCGCCTTCCCCTCTCGCCTCCTAATATTGGCTAAAAGAAGGGGAGCGCCGCTTCCCCACTCTTCTGAATCGCGTTATGTTTGTGACGTCGCAACCTGAGGCCCTTCCTGAGGCTCCAGCCCGCAAGGTGGGGGAAAATGAGAACGGTGAAAGGTAAATATAACGGGATTGAACCAGGCAAATGTGCTGGGACGGAAATATAGCGAAATGTAATTATACAGGGACTCTACTGTATTATCAAGTACTATTACTTACATTTGGTGCAAAACTGAAATATTTATGTAACGTTGACATTAGGTTTTATGACGGTTTCTCAATCTCCACGATATATTAAAATCTTACACGTAAAACAATATGGATCTGTGAGAAACAAAAATTATTTTTCACATGCTACCGTTATTTTAAAAAAAATTCTGTATATCATTCTCAAAGGTTTAGTAAAAGTTTTGTATAGATTGCGAAATATGTAATTTTTGTTTATATGTCTTTAAATATCCTGACCTGAAAGTATACATTGTAGCTAGGAAGAAAATTTCACAATTTTGTGCATCGGTGTATTGAGTATTCATTATTTCCGATCAATCAGAAACAGTAATTAGGCAATGAATGAACTACCTCATCGCCCGAATACATGAATTACATGCAGTAAAAATGCAACATTCAATGATTCTCACGCTCACGAAAAGGCGACGACTTGATGACATGCTTCGACTAAACACTCACGACAATGGACAATTACGAAGTGCACTTAAAGACCGGCTCTTACTTGGCGTTGGCTTCATTCATTATTAGCTTTTTCCCTTTACACCACTTCATCTCCTTTCATTTAGTACATTCGAAACTAAAGAGCTCCAAGAAGAAAAACACACCGAGAGTCACGTTCGAGAACTATATTATCTTACTGTTTAATAAAACATCGATATCCTGTTTAATTACTATCTAAGATTCTACTTACAATTTCTCATGAAAATATCATTTATGAATTATTTCGAAATTTCTTCAAGATTACTTTCTTAAAAATGGCAGTTAGACAAAATATCCAATATGTTGGAAAAATATTTTAATTTCTGTCTTGTATTACATTAAAACCAATCCCAACTACAAAAATGTAACTTTACGGTCGTTGCTTAATCAGATTTGATAATTGCCGGAGGTAGTAGTATCCGAAGACCGAGTGCGAAGTCTCAAATTTGTAAATTTCTCCGAAAATGCTTTTCAGCTGTTTTGCATTAAATAACAATAAAGTCGATTAAAATGACAATCTGAATTTAAGCCAAACTTGTAGCGCCTATCTGTGATTTAATAGCTAGGAAGGAAGCGGTATTTTTTGGGATTACTGATCTAAACCACGTGGCTGTACACTGCACGGCAACTATATAGAAAGATTCTCGCACGCTTTCGTTTTGGGCCAAGGTCATATCTCAAAAGACGCACGTGCGAGTGACAATTTTTTGATCCTTCAATTTTTAATCAATTTTGACAAACGCTTGCCCTAATCACTAGCGCAATGATAGTAATCAAATTTAATTTTATTCAACTGTGTTTTAGTTGCACGAATTTGGTATGTGGAAATATAATTCAGAGCAGTGCAATTGTTATCATTTTATTTCCCTACGCTGAAAAAAATTCTTAGTTGATTTGAAAGTATTTCAGTAGGTCCTCAATGGAATTTTATAGGTTATAGTTACAACCATAAAGGAGTTAAATCAACAAAAAATATAGTAATATAAACTGCATTTTGGCTGTTAATTCTACTACATTTAAACACATTTTTTAGGGTATAACTACCTAGTACACTAACAATTATTCAAGATGGTGGAACGATATAATTTGAATTGAATTTAGCAGAACTACATTTTTAGTTGATTTAACTTCCTTACGGTAGTAAGTGCAACTTAGAAAATTTTCTTGAAACTTATCGAAATACTCTGCGTAGTTAAAAAGTAGTAAAACCATTATTACAAGAAATAATGGTCATTATTGCCATGATGAATGTAAAATATCCAAATAATTTTTTTTTATACGAATAACTATTCTGAACGATTCGAATTAAAATAATTTTGTTAGCATTTTCTGCTCCTAAAATAAAAAATGTCTGCCTTTTCGAACATTTAAAAAAATTACTTTATCAAGTTATTTTTTGTACCTATCAAATACCTAATTTTCTTCGAATTAGGAGACCTCGACTTCAGCATTGAAAGTTTGCGTGAAATGACTCAATGTTTACTATGTTCGAGTAATGCAACTATCCACCGCATAGTAAATTGTACTAAATAAATTATGGGAATGACTGCCTGATTATTTACTCCACATTATAAATATTTTTACCTTTTTTTCTCAATGCGTTTCTGAAAATATAATTAGCAAACTGACAAAACACAATGATATAAAATACTATATATCGTGGTTATAAATACAAGCCAACTATTACAAGTACAACTACTACAAGTAGTATTGGATACCGATACACGTATACTGTTAAAAATGTTCGGAAAATTTTGATACTTTTAACAGTAACAGACGGACAAATTATGCAACAGTATGAGAAAATTACGAAACTTGTAACCGAAACATGAATATGAATCAGCGAGCGAATGTGAAGTTAGTTCGATTTGTCGCCGCTAGCGGCAGACGCGACGTTAGAATCGCTACAGGAGGCGCTCGCGATTCCTGTTGTAGAAGTTGGATTTGGATTCGATCATAAGGGATTCCATGTTCTGGCATCAATTCATAAAGTATTTCATATCCGAATAGCATAACGTCATTATCATTATGACGATACGTCTGAGTACAATGACAATATATGAATAATATTTCATTATATGCTGAAAATTTATATGCCAATGTTCGATAACTTTGATATATTTTATGTAATTTATTTATGTAATTATCAACAAATCAACTTAAATCAGTAAGAATTTAAGTACATAGCTATATCAACCATGTTAATAAATTATTTGATGAAGCCAACACATTTTTATTTATTTTACACATTTCTTTACTGTAACTAAAAGTCACTAAATTTTGTTTCAGAAAATTATGAAATGGTAATCGTAAAAAGCTTCCGTTACATGTTTCAGAAAATTCCACTACGTTTAGTATTAAAATGCTTTCGTATTTCTCTCAGTGCATATGATGTGCAGTTTTCGTAATATTTGAAATCAGTATCCTATTAATTATACACGTTCATAAAAATTTGAATTAAAAACTTTTTCTATACATTGTAATCAAAGACGCGCCGAAAAGTATTTGGCCCCGATCTAACGTTGTATCAAAATTACACGTGTCTTACACGAGAAAAAACGGCTACCCGATATTAGACAATTTTGGTAACTTTTACGAAAATCCCATGATCTTACTGGGATAAGGCATATTTTATGCGCCATTAACAAAAATTTGGTAATTCGAAGCGATTTTTATCTCAGTCGTTGAATCGTAGGAATCCTTATTGATTTCTTTGATAGAATTCCGTGAATTTTAATGAATCGAAATGCAATAGATCAATTTCTCGGGTAGTGGATTTACTACTTTACGACAATGTGAAAAGGATGCTTGATCTCAGCAGCTTCTTGATGTCATTACGTGCTAATTTATGGCACTTACTTTTTATTTTACTATATATATGCCTATTGCAATTGTCGAATACTTATATTCTGAAATCCTATGATGAAATCGTAGTACTACGAATTTAAAATGGTACTGACATAAAATTTTCAGATTATTAATATTGTTATAAACTAACTAAGCAAAAACTAAGCAAACATGCGTCCCATAATTATAATCGAAATAATTTTTTCAACACGATTTTTCGTAATTTTAGATTATTTTAGTTTCGTCATTTGTACTAGAATTACTGGAAGTAGTTGTTTTCAATTATTTTGAATAACTCAGTCAATTCTTAATTAACTTCTTTGGTATTCTGGAAGAGTCCTATTTAGAAAGTAGAATTACCCTTACAGAATACGAATTTTGACAAATTGATGCAGAAAATTTTAATTTACATTTTTTAAATAAATTCCTACTTTATCGGCGGACTCTTTTAGAACCCCGTTAACAAGATTTTAAACATGACCTTATCAAGCTGTCTTATTCTATTTAAAGAATTTACAACATTTTCGACTTTAAATCAAGCGAAATAAACGATATTTTTGCCGAGATATCTTCACACAAAAAAAGGACTTTGTTACAAAATTGAATTTGCATAAATTTAGTCAATGTATTGCATAAACTTTTCATTTTCTAAGGGTTTCTTGTCGTATATCTTAAAACTAGCCTCACGAGAGTCTTAAACTAAGAACAATTTTTGTCAGGGTCCCTTAATTTAAAACATTGGAGATTTCAGTGAATATTCATTGTTTTGGTATCGTTAATTTTTGTACTATTTTCGGGTTTAATAGGATTTAATAGTAATCTAATGATTTAAAATTGAAAAAATAACAACGTCAATTGTGGATATAAATGCAGATTAATCGGTCAATAAAAAACATGATTGTTTTCTTGGAGACAATTCGAAAAATATTCTGAAAAAGACTACGCTAAAACTGAACCCTGTTAGCTCATGTAATGTTCTATTCAAAATGTTAATAGTTTTAGTCAAATTAATAGTTTTGGGATGCAAAAGTTATTTTTCAAAATTTACAGTTACTAGAAAACTGAGTATATCAAAGTATTGTAATTATAAACATATTGCATTCGACAATCATTACATTTCTATATCTTTTGGCTTTCAATGCCAAATTTCGGAATCAATGGTGACCATTATTGCCGAAAAACACATTTAAAGTGTACTTTTTACTTAAGTCGTCAATAGATCTTAAGTTTACTTTATTATTTGCAGTCATTGTTCTTAAGTTGTCGACACAACTGAAAATGTTAATAAGATTAATTTTTAGGTTACTTTGATTAAATTATATAAATTAACTACAGGCTTTATTAAATTCAAATTTATTTAAATTTATTAAATTCTACGCTTAAATAAAAGTTTATTAAAATAGTAGCTTTTTTGCCTACTTCTGGTTAATAACAAGCAATAGTCATATATATCTAAATTAATTGAATAACAATTCCTACAAAAATTCGTAGTATAAAATTAACATAAACAGAAGAATTGACTGGACTATTGATATTTTGTATTATGCAAGTATAATATTGACTACAATAATGTTTTAGCCTTCTGTAAACCAAAATGTTTTCACGTAGATTGTCTCAAGGATACTAATCTTTAGATTATTCGAATATAAAAGCATCAAAATTTACATAGATCATTCCAATATCTATAAAATTACACATTAAAAAATACAATCAAAAAAATAAAAAAAGTCAACATTCAAATTCCTACTTCAATTTTCTATTTGTCCGTAAATATTACATTGTCGAAAAGAACTATTTCCACATTGTCATTTTAAATCAGATTAATGGAAAATGTCAAGTGTCACAAACATCGTTTCAAATCCAGGTATTAAAACTCCCCAGGGATTTGCACTACTTAGAAATACTAAAACACACATATTAAAATGTAATTCCATCTCTTCTTGGAGCATGCAAGTGTGAACAGACACACTTTTTTTAAGTAACATTAGACGCATCGTGAAAAACTTGAAACATCAGATCTTACAAAGTTTGTGTGTACATAGAACATCGGCTAATAATGTTAATAGCAAATAAATCGCACGGGACAAAGGGACATGTAACGCAACTCCGAAGGGCAATTTCGAAAGTGACATTAATAGCCATAGGATCGAACCGTTCGAACTTGACGATCTTTAGATCTATTCCGGCATGGATCTTTTATACCGAAGAAAGAAACCCGCTAACCAGTCACACTGACCTCAACGTTTCTCAATGAGCATTTTGTGTTTGAATTTCTTGAAGGTTATCGAGAAAAATCTGTGCCCCTCATATACCTGCTTAGATCTTTGCCACTTTAATTAGAAAATTGTGATAATCTGTCAAGTAAAGTTACTTGCAATAAATCGAAACTAGCATGCCATTTAGGAAACCGTTATTACGATTTTTATTAGGTTATTTTGCATCTAAAATTATTGTGAAAATCCAATTCATTTTATTTACTAATTCCATGTACTTAATCAGCGATAATAAGCAAATTTAATATTTTATTCATGAATTTTTGAAAAATATTTTTCATTCCAGTAGCCAAAACATTTTTCTTTATGCTTCGATAAAATTACTAATGACAATGAAATAATAATGTAAGTTTAGTTAGTCCACAATAGCAATTATGACTGCATCCATTCAATGTTCTTAAATTCAACCAAATGGGTTTTTCCAGCAAGAACTATATCTTATTGTTATTATAGTTACGTGTAGTGAATCTGACAATGAAAAAAGGAGTATGTTAATTCTCCTATGTTAACGAAACACGCTTATGAAATTTATTACGTTGAAAAGTGCGTTCCCTGAAATAGTAATTTACTATTTTACTGGCAACATCTGACTTGGTGCACTGGCAAACGCAGGATGTGCACAAATTTACTCAACGGTTATTCAATGCCATCATAATCGTAACCATATACTTTGAATTTACAAAATCATGTAAAGAAGCTTCCCCTGAAGGAAAATTTATTGTGAAATTCCAATTTATAAACGGATTTAAAAATGGCACAAAATGGTATATAAATAATACAAAAATGTGTACTATCACATTTGTATTGTCAAATATATTGCCCTAAGTTACTCTCGACTCTCAGAAGAGTTTAAACTACTCAAAGAAGTTATTGTATATGAATCACTCATTTGCACCTTGGACAGTACAAAGATTTTTGCCTGCACTACCTGGCCTACAAATATTGACCCTGTACGAATACTGGGGTATAATAAATAGAGAAAATGTATGGGATTGAGCTATATTTTTTAAGTGTCGTAAAGAATTGGTTATCTCCAAAATGGTATTTGATTTATTTCTTAACAACCATTCAGTACAACATTAGGAGAAATATATAAAAATAATCTAAATCAATATTGAAATAAATAGCTCTAAAGAAAAATGAAAATTAATTTCCAAATACCATTTTTAAGATGATACTTACCAAGCTATTTTAAGATAAATTTCAATATATTTCCTATATTATACCCCCAGCATTCGTGCTAAGGAGAATTATATATGTAGGTTAGATAGTAGAACCGAAAAACCTCTATTTTCATTCTATAAAAGACTGCTTTCTCCGAGTTTCTTAATGACCACATAAAGTACTTGTATGTACTTAGAGAAAATGTAACCAATATTAGTATCCAATGATAATCATTCCATAAAAATGCAGTGTAATTAACTTATTTCTCAACGAAAATATTTATTTGGTATTTCTCGAGGTTTAAAAATGAAAGTATCGGAGTTTTAATGTACCTTACAATAATAGTAACTATTAGTAACCAATAGTAACTTTTTCCTTGAGTCCTAAACTTGGTATACTACGATTGACTTTGAACTACGCTTTTCCGAATTCCAATTTACATCGATATTTAGAAAATTTAACCTCACAAAAATGAATTCTATATTTGATCACTATGTGGCAGATGCCAATCCGCAATCAATCAAGTTATGAAAATGAATAAACACAGAATTTTGTATTCTCTTCGTATTACAATAGAGGTTAAAATACAGTATTTATTTCATTATTTCTTTCATACTCATTATATAAAAAATTAATCTACACCATCGTTTCGTTCTCTAAAACTTAGTTTTTCCGTGATTATAAATATCCTGAATAAATATGCAAAACTTCTGCTTACTCGCTTTAAAAAACTCATTTTAGGAATTGTATTAAAAGCACAAGGATTTCTTTTAATAATAGCCGTCGTATTATAAAGTAGAAAGCAGTTAATTGGTTAATTATTTGATAGTGAATAAGATAATCGAAAATCGACACCTATGCCTACCTAAGGTAATATTCAACATTAAATTATTCAGCTTTTAAAGTTATTTTAACAATAAATGTTGAAACTGGAATAACAATTAGTGGCAACTTGATTCGTAGTTACTATTCCTTATACCAATGGATAATAAATAATTGCGATAACTTTTATCAACTATTTTTTTTAGCCTGCAATATTCTTGGAGCAAAAATCCATTATTTCTGAAAAGTAATATATTTTTATCAATAATAACCATTGCACACATACAAAAATAAGACTTTAATAAGAGCTCTCTTCCAAGTTGAATATATAACATATAATCTATGTAGACAAAACAATGAATAATCAAAATATTACGAATTGCGCATTATATAAGACTTCTTTTCAGTTTGCAATCAATTTGAAATTAATTTTCATAAATTAATCAAGTGCTGTGATTGAATGTCTTGATTTACAAGAAACTCCACTTAATTTTAACCGATATAATGTCTTAAACTACGAAAATTAAAAAATTCAAAAATATACTAAGTTTTATTCCTTTATTTATTACGTTTTCCTAAGTTTTATTCCATTTTGGGTCCTTTTTTCAAAGTAAAACTTTAGAAAAGTATTTGAGTGATATCACGCAACTCTGCAGGTATTTCTTAGAAATTATTTTTATATATCAATTTATAAAATAAATTTTCTTATATCTACATATAACTTTGTTTGGATGTTCGTCTACAAATAAATATTGATAAATAGATAAAATTATCACTCTCCTAATAAGATCTTTAAGGATTTATTTTATTTAAAAGTATTTTTCTCAAATATTGAATCTTACTTGTGAATGAAATGATTGGAATACATAGTTAAAAATCTAACAAGTCCTATGAAATACCAGCACATACTACTGTATAAAATGATAACTGTAACATGATCATTGCCAACATAAAGAACTATGACTATCTAATTTTAGTAGTAACTAAATAACACCAATACCAACTTTTTATCACTAAACAATAGTTTTCACTAGTTTTAAGCAGTAGACTTCATTCGGCATTCCCCAAGTTTTTTCAGTGTTTTTTTTTTGCGTAACAGAAGTTACTACATTCATCTTCTGCTAAAGATCATTTCAATGAATTCCTGTTATTGAAAAATATTCAGTGATAATACATGCCAAATAAATGTTTAAAAAGTAAATTCTTATTGTTTTATTTATTCACTTATTGTGTTATAACGTTGTAGTAAAAGTTTAATCTTAGTAGATATTAGTTGCGAATAATGTATATTACTGTGTCTTCTTTTATAAAGATAATAATTACTAACACTTTATGAGAGAACGTTAAAGCGTGAATGATAGGATTGAATACATTATATTATAACTGGTCTCATATTTATTTTGAATTCCTAGCTCAGATTTCATAAATAGAATGCATATTTAATATAAATAATACTATTAAAATTATATAACTAGTTTGCCATTACTAATAAATAAACAGCCATTTCAATTTATTTTCTCTATAAGAAATTTGTTAAAACAAAAATAATTTGCTGGAACTTATTCATATTTATAACAATTCGTATCTAATTAGAAACATTTTTAAACAAATCAAATGCTTCACTAAACGCAAATTACTATGAATAGATTAACATTCAAATCTTATCAAAATTATTGTAGAATGTTTTTTGCTGTATATGAAAAAGTTTAAAAAAAACCTACCGATTATACTAATTACGTAAATACATCGAAAGAAGAACAGTAGAGATATAAAAAATTTTCACTAAAAAATCATTAAAATATAAAAGATCTGAAACTTCAAGAATTCTAAAACATCTCAACGGCAGCTTAAGTATTACCGTTTTTAAGGCAAATCCTCTTAAATCTCTTCTATTTTTACGCGGATAATTCTTTCGAATATTATTTCAGCGGCATCACATCTACTCTTTATTCAGTACACCGTACTATTTTCTTCCAAACCGAACCTTCGAAAACGAATCAGGTTCGAAACCTTACGCAAGTAGAAAATTCAGATTCATCGAATTCCAGGCACAGTTTCGACACAGTCACGTAAAGATTATACAAATGAGAATACATGACCAAATATTTGAAATGCCAAAATTTGTTGCAACATCTTTTAAAGATCTGCATAATCATAAAAGAAGTAGAATGACTTCATTACACGGCTTCTATAATGTGAAATCACATAAACCTGCAATAATATTATTACGCAAAAAAATGCAAAATTTTAAGCCTCGTTTTATCTTCGCCGATCGCGTTAAAAATCTCAATTTATGTCTACAACAATGCAATTAAAAGACCTAAAAAAGTAACGATTTCCGCGAATCTCCCACTTTTTTGACTTGCTTTTGGAAGATATCTCTGTATTCCTGAATCCACCTATGTTTATTGCATGTGCTTACGACCTCCAGATGCGATAGGTATATATGCGTCTAGAGGTTAAAGATGTCAAAAGGATCATTTCGGTACCAGCATACCTATCAGAGGGTGTGCCCAAATTTCCAGCGAAATAAACGGAATGGGTTCGGATTACGGGCAGTTATATAATTTTATCGCTCGTAATCAGCTAACATCTCATTCCCAAAAGTATCAAATCAGGCACTAAAAATTGAATCGCCTTAATTTTCACTATATTCGAAACTTCGCGTCCAACTGAGGAGGAGAGCGATCCTTCATCTTAAAAATTTCTATGCAAATTTACCTGCCACTAAGAATTGCCATGTCCCATTCACGGCCACGTGTCGCAAAAATTTTTTTTCGAATTCTTTTACCATTTTTTTATCGTCCTGGTTTTACATCGTTCGATATCGTTAATCAATTTTTGATCACGCGACGTCACGCGCCGATCAAGGATCGATATTTAAATATTATCTCAAATTGTTCATGCACACCGGCACACGAACAAATTAAAATCTCATGAATTATATGAGTTAAGGAAAGCGACATTAATTATTGAACGATTTTTGTGACATGTGCTAGATTACAACGAAAGTATAATGTATAAAATTGCAGCTCTACGATATCTTTTACTGATTATGTCGTCAATCTAGCTAATTTTGCTAGCATTATTGACGGGGACTCCCCGGGATTATTTCGGTTCTGAAATATAAATTGATTTTTAATGATGTATTCCCAAAATATTATTTTTTGTAATAAATGTTAATCTTTCAATTCAGTTTCTTACAATGTAAAGCGTTGTTAATTAATAATTTAATCTGATGGAATTATTCTTGATAAAATGTGTTTTTTTAATCATGATTGTTTTTCATTTTATTTGATTGCCACGTAATATATTTCGCGTCGTTTTTCTACATTCATAATGTCGTATCTTTTTATTTAAACACTACTTAATATGTTCACACTTTTGGTAATTACGTATTTTATCATCACCTGCAGTCCAACAGTTGACAATTTTTCATCCAAAGGTACCACACAGCTACAAAAAATTTTTAATAAATGTAGTGCGATATACTATCATGTCATGGTCATTCCATGCCGAACGGGTTACTTTTTTTAATTTTTATATTCGTTTTATTTACATATTCATGAAGACACTTTCAAATAAAACATTGTTGACTAATGAACACATCAAAATTCCAATATTACAATTTTTTTTTATTTTAAAGATCGCCTTCGTACCTCATGCGGTAATGCTCTGGACTACGAAATCGCAGGTTGTGAGTTCGATCCCTGTCCTGTGAACATTTTTTCGATATTGTTTTCAAACAGTAGCTCGCTATTGGTAAGACGAGCCACGTTGTTTGTTTATGTTTCGAAAATATTGTTTATCTGGCGGAAATCGACACATGACCGCATATTTCTATTAAAAAAAAATAGTTTTCATAGCAATGAATAAAAAATATTCGAAAAATGTTATTTACTATTTAAGATCAGATTTTTAACATTTGGAAAAAATTTGTTTTCTCGAAAAATGGCGAAAATTATCATTAATAGCGTCTAACTAGTTAAAAAATTACGAAAACCTGCAATAAGAAATTTCGAGCATTTCACCGAACCCTTTTCTGTTATTTGTCGTTTTAAATACCGTAGTAGTTTCATAGTCTTTTGTATTACATTTAAAAAAATCCCACACTATAAAAGACTCCCTCAAAATTAAAAAAATAAAATGTACAATAAAATGTTAACAGATTACTATTTTTACAGGTTCATTGGTCAAAAACGGGTTGTTTGAAAGTTTGATTTTTTCAATTTCTTTCAAGACAATTCAATTTTAAAAAATCGAGACTTCTAAAAATGGTTTGGTTGCAAAAACAATTTTCAAAGTAAATACAAATGTTTTTCTCGTATCCTTCATTAACAGCGATTGTGGTCAGAAAAATAATTAGTTGTAAGAAAACTTTCTGTTGAAATCAGAAAAGTTAATTTTTGTGAGAAAATATTATGCATTTAAAATGTCAATAAGGAGCGGATTAACATATTTCTACCTACCAATGATTTTTCTTCAATTTTCCATGAAAATAATATCTAATTTGTCCGGATGATTTAATAATGATTCATTACGTTAATATATCTGTGCGACTGAACATGATATCACAGAGATTTAAAAACTTTAGACATTGAGATGGAAATAAGAAAAAAACCTTTTAACGGATAAAAACGTCATTTTCATTTTATTCTTTCAAATAGACACTTAATACGAAACTAAATTTTTTTTAAAATATCAGATACTTAGATAGCAAGAACAAACAGATACTTTTTTCTTCCAAATAAACTTTTATTTACCATAATCTTTTGTATTTTTTGATTAAATCAAACCGTACCTCTTAGTTTACTAATTGAATGCATAAAGTCCTTTTTGAAAATATATTTGACAAGAAGGTAAGTAAATCTTGGTCCATTTTGAAGATCCTCGATCTCAAAAGATTTTTGTTCATGATTTCTTTAAAAATATTATTGCATACATTTCACTACTGACCAGTACATTCCAGTATATTCCAGTGCTGTTCAGTATAGTCCATTCCAGCAGAGCCTGTTTTAACATTTTCTATACGAATTGTGGAATTTGTAATACATAAAAGTAGGAATCAAATGGCCATATCACTCGTGAATACTGCTAAAAATTATTCCAGAAATCAATTCTGGTGTAATGGAGTTGAATGAACTTCATGTTCATGAACGAAATGGATTTGGGTTCAGCGGCCCAAAGCACAAAAAGGAAACATGGTATGGCTTAAGGTTGGAAATTTCCTTTATTTCAACAGGATATTTTTGAAGTTATGTCAAAAGGGTGATTGATCTGATGAGATGGAATGGACTTCGAAATCAATTCCAGCGATAAACATAAACATAAACATAAAGGAAACATAGTATCCCTTACCCGACAGAATTTTTCTTTATTTTTATATTTTAGGGTAGATTTTTAGATTTATTTTTTATGCTGTGTCAAAAACGTGATGCGATGGGGTTAAATGAACTTCGGATCCAGATTCAGCATCTCAAAACATATATCACAGGCATAGTCTGATCTCCAGATTTTTTTTGTGGAGCTGTATTATTAATAGATTATCCTGATAATATTCCGTATACAAACAAAAATATTTGCAAAAAGAAAATTTGGAACTGTCAATGTATTGTAACGATACTTTTCTAAAATACTAATTGTCTACGGTTTTCTTTTTTCTTTGTAACGAGGGGACTACAGACTTAGAAAGAATTCAACGTTTTTGAAACATAGAAACGGAAATGTGCAAAATTTCATTTATCTTTAGCCTTTTAATACGTCTAACAAAAAATGGATGTGGTGTGAATGAGTGACAGTTGAGGCAGTTAAAAGTGGCTGAGTGATTGAAGATACGAAATAAAAAAATATCGACGAAAGACTGAATGAGAAGGGAAGCTCGATGTGTTTTGCAGCACGTTAACGTAATTAAATTTCTGTATTCTTGGCTTCTACTTCATGAAGAGGCGACAAATTTGTTAATCCAGCAATACAAATTCTAATTTTAATATCAAAAATATGATGTGAAGCATTTTGATTAACGAAGACTTCATATTTCTCCAAAATTATCCTCCGAATGTTTATTATATTTAGGCATTTAAATTATTAAAGGGCAGTGTCGCGTTCCACGTGGAGAACTGTAATCAGTCAACGTATAAATTATCTGTGCCCAAATTCAAAAGATGCGAATCACTTTGATTTCTTATCAATTGAAAGTAATTAAGACATTTAATCCGGCGATAAATGTAATCGAATGTCAATAATTCATCGATGACGAAAGTCAACTTCTAATTTCAAACTATTTAAAGTAAAATAAGATTTCAAGTTATCAATGAAGCATTTTATTTTCCAGAAGTCGATAGAAGAAAACCTTGTTAATACTTTGAGCTTTTTATTATAAGTTCCAAAAAGATATACCGAACTGGAAAAAACGAATTGGTTAGGAAAGCCAAATGTAATTGCATTAGGTTGTCTTGGGTTTGGTCTTGGTCTTCGTCTTGGTTCTGACGACAAAACAAGGCAAGCACACGTAAACTATTATGGTATCGAAGTGACCTAGTTTCTATGTTCTCAAAAACACATTTGAATCATATAATACGAAATAATTACAATTTAGTTTTTATATTAAACGTATTTACAGTAACGACAATAAAAGATCAAAATCCAGAAATAAATTGCTTTTACTAGTCGTTTTTTCAGGGAATATAGTACGGTGGTCATAAAAAATAAAAAAAAATCTACCCTAACCAGGACGAAATGTGTTTTTAGTAATAGGCATTTAATTCTACATATTATCGCTAGAGGGATGCAGAATCTGATAGTGGTCGAGTTAATAATTTTTCATATAGGCAGTCCCAAGAAATTAAAAGTACTTTTTGCGATAATAATACACAAACAGGTTATATACACACAATGTTTTTCATATTTAGTGGTTGACATCAAAAAATATTTTTTTATACACGTGTCCATAAAGTAGACAGTTAACGGACTCCGTTTTGTCAGTAAAGTATGATTTTACGGACTCATTTTCGCACTTTACGGACTAAAAACAGTCGGTAAAGTGCCTACTTCTGCGAAAAGTGTATCAAAAAATAGTGTTCGCTCCTCGGCCGTAAAATTTTACGACCTCGTTTGGAAATTGTGTGATCCACGGACCGGCTTTGCCGATCATCGGACGCACAATCTCCACTCGGTCCGTAAAATTGAACTTTACGGCCTAGGACCGAAAAGTACTATTAATTAAGCTTTATAATTTTATTTGTTTGTAGTAAAACATGTGATTTATAAATATTGTATGGTATTTCAGCCAGATCAAGAGTTTTTCGAGTTTCGATACCGTCTTGGTCTTGACAAAAAATATTTCTTCCCACTGAATCTCGAACTTTCTTGCCCACTTTCCCTCTGTCAGGTCTCCATCAAAGTCGGGGTATAAATACATTAAGACCAATACTTCAAGATATAATTTTCTATAGTTTCCCCCTAATCGATATTATGCAAGACTTTCAGTATTAACTATAGTCCTCCAAGTCTTCTGAATTTCGATCAGAATACAAAATAAAAAAAAATGTTACGACCCAATGAAGCTCGAAATTTTGACACGTCAAATCATTTTTCACGTTACAAACGTCAAATTGGGCGTGTAAGTAGACCAAGACCAAGACTTCGAGATCCAATATTGTTCAGTTCCTTCCTAATCGTACTAATTTATAGCACGCACGTCTAGTTTTTATTCTAGTTTTTATGATTTTTACGAGCAGGAATTATTTCGCGCAACTTCGGTTGGCGGTGAACGGTGCTTTAAATGTGGGGAAAAAATGGACATGACGTGTCAAGCCTCCGGTTTCAGTAATGAAATTTAAAACGTCTAAAGCGTCGGAGTGTGTGCCATCGCCGGCATTCGCCGTTGCTATCATGGGAAAAGAGCTCGGCGTGATTTTGGGTCGATCATGGACCGCATTTCTAGGAAGGACGCGAATGCGGCGCCGCCGCGAGTAAACGTAACCGTCGGCCGACAAATTTCGCGCTCCTTTTCTTTCTCTCTCTCTCTCTGTCTCTCTCATACACGTAATTATACGCGGATGCAGGTTATACACGCGGCCTCCTAAAAATTCCTGGGGAATTTATAATCGCCGGCTCCTTATTTGTTCTATGATGACCCCCACCCTTTCCAATCCTCTTGGCAACCTTTTTATCGTCCCCTTCACCCTCCCTTTACCCCACAATTTCTTCCTCTCTCCCTCACCAACCAAGCACGTCTTTCTTTTGCTTTCCCGAACTCTCTTATTTAATTCTTCCTCCTTTTCCCCTACACTCCATAATTTTTATGTCCCACTCACGCATCGCCTTTTCTCCGTTAACTTCTCTTTCAGATAGAAGGAAGGCCTTAGTTGCATTGCCGGAAATGCTGTGCGTGCCACACCGGCCGAAACCGCGAAGAATATTTTCACAAGAGCAAGTATTAACTGCAGGGACGAGGAAGAGGAGGAGGGTAGAGAAAGGGATTGCTACCAATGATACTATTTATCGAAGTCGCTTGCGACAGAATTTCTTTGCTTTGTTTGAGTTTGGGTTGGAATATGCACGAAACGTAATCAAGACGTCTCGATCACTTTGCATGTTACTCAGGATAATATCTTCACATGATAATTTTTTTCGAATCGACCATTTCAGAAGATCCATTGTAAATATTAATATCAAGTAGACAATTGAAAATTAATTTTTGAGAATTAATTTTTGGTACATTTTTTGGTATATGACTCGGTGTATTGGCACATAAGAAGGCTCTGAAAGAACTGCCCTTCTGTACAATAAGATTTGGTTATATCGAAAAACATTTTCTATATACAATATATTAACTCTTTGCGGCATACATTTTTGTTTATACGGAAAACAGTTGAAAATTGTTACTCGGAGGTTTTCGGGGTCGCTGATTACGAATCTGAAGTCAGACTTTTAAAAATTAAAATGCCGGATCCAAGATGGCCGACCAAAATTCGAAAAATTACCTTTATGAAAATAGATTGTCGAGGGTTTTCGGGGTCGCTGATTACAGATCTGAAATCAGATTTTGAAAATTCAAAATGGCGGATCAAAGATGGTCTACATAAATATAAAAAATTTACTTGATTTTGATGAAAGTTGGAACCCGGGGTTTTTTGGGGTCGTTAATTGCAAATTTTAAGTCAGATATTGTAAATTCAAAGTGGTGGATCCAAGATGTCCGGCATAAAAGTGAAAATTTACTTGATCGAGATAAAACTGGGTACTCTATGTACTCTAAATTTGCGATATATATGTCAGAGATCAGATTCGCAATCAGCGACCCCAAAAACCCCCAAGTGGACAGTTTCATCAATATCGGGTATATTTAAAAATATTTTGGTCGGACATCTTGGATATGCCATTTTGAATTTTCAAAATCCGAGTCCAAATTTGTAAACAGCGACCCCAAAAACTTTTTTAAAATTCATCCGCCATGTTGTTTCTGACATTTTGAATTTGTCACAACCAACTTCAAATTCCTAATCAGCAACTCCAATAACCTCTGAGTGCCAAATTTGGTTCTAACTGACCTTTTAGATCATTTAAAAATGATTTCTTTCGACGATCGACGTTTTTTAAAATGTATTTATTTATACTTGCTAATAATTTTGGCGAATTCCAGTTATTATCCCTTTCGTTACGTACCAAAAAGCCCTGCCTACCACTGTAAAAAGATTTTTTGAATATTACTTCGAAAGCATTGAAACTAGACAGAAAAGTTCTGAATAAAAAAGGTGGTAATCTGGATTACCACTATGCCGCAAAGGGTAAAAATGTTTTGAAGTTGAGGATATGAGACAATTTTGGTGATTATACTTGAAAATCGTTGTTGAATATGTTTGCTGAATTATTAGTGAAAAATCACCAAATTACTCTGCGCACAGTCACCCGGTCTCCCATTTTTTTATGACACTTCTAGTTAGCATTCAAGATAATTAAATGATATTAATTTAATTATTACAGGCTGTACACTTGTGAAAACTGCATGTCATTTTTTATTGTACTTCAGCCTAACTTAACTCAATGAAGAAAATAAATGAAAAAAAAGGAGCTGTGAGTAATTTTATTATACACAGTTATATATCTGAACAATACATAAAAAAAATAATAAAAATATGATTTTAACAAGCAAATAAAAGTTCTTATAATTTTACTTAAAATTATTTTAAAGTTCTAGAAATTTGAAATATATGCACTTGGAAAAGTTTATTTGAAGAAGTCGTTTCAAAATATAGAAATAAATGCTTGAAAATTTCTAAATGTTTACAAAATTCGTTACACAGAACTTTATCCCTCTTTTTATGTTAGTTAAGTACATTAAGAGCTTGAATCGAGCTTAAAAGTCGCACAAGATTTTGTTCAAATATCGACATTAACGTCGTCTCCTATCACGAAAAAAAAATCGGCAATCGTGATATTCCTTTTGATATTTTGATCATTTTGCTATTCAATTAGATGTCTTTCTAACTCACTTTTGAACTACTTTCAAATTTTACAGAATTCCCTTACCCCTAAAATTTTATTGAAAAATTGCAGTAGGCAAATGTATTATTTTTTTAAATATTGTAAAATTCCCATTAGAAACCTAAAACATTACTGGATATAATATATAGCAGATACTTCTATAGATTTTCCACAATTAAACAATTTTACGAATATACAAACTGTTGGAAAAATCTATTATTTAAAGCCTACCAATTTTTTTATTTGGAACGTTTTATGAATTTTGTTCATTTATAATGAACTTAAACGCGTCAGTAATTTTACTTTTACATTATCAGGCTAATGTGAACCCAGGGGATATCGCTGTTGTCCATTTCCTAAAAAAGCTGTATATATGAAGGGATTATACCCCCGCTATTTGATGTAAAAAAATGGTTCTGAATAGCCAACATTTTTCCAGAAAAATTATGAAAAATTACTTGCAAGTATATTTCTGCCTTTAACAATTTACTTAATTCTGCGAGAACACTAAAGAGGTGGAACAAAAATATGCAGCATGTATTTCAGTTTCCAAACAAAAAAATATCCAAATTTATTGTTTATTAATGACAGTATCTTTCCAGTGTTCTTTTGATAGTTCAAAATTTAGGAAGAAGGAAAATAACATCAAAGAAATACGTAAAAACCTTTTACTAAAACTAACAATTTTCGGGGCTCTATCATTAATGATATAACAGGTACCGTAAATTAGAATTTGACTAATTAGCAAAGTCTACAGTCAGTATACAATATTTCTTTAGCATTTTAACCACCAATAAGATTTTCACTAATTGGACGAAAAAGTTTGTTAAAAAGGAGTTTTTTTTTATGAAGCTGGTATCTATCTGGATTTTTTAATGTTCTTTATGAACCTGAAGTCCAATACATTTTCAAAATTCGAAATGAGGGAACCAATATTGTAGAATATTTAAAAAAAAATATGTGTAATGGATATAATAAATTAAAATACATATATTCTTAAGCATTTTGACCCTGGAGTTTTAGAGCTTTGCCAATTTCTAATGAGATATGCGGTTTTACAGAATTCAAAAGGTAGTTTCAGTATGGAAGAATAAATTTATGTATACACATTACATTGAAATACTTCAGCACTATCTAATATCTGATAATACGCCTACAAATGCAGGTGTTCGTTCTCATATTCTGTTGAAAATCCATTTAATAGAGCTTACCATTATAATTTATGTCTACTTTAAAACAAACGAATACACAAGTCTGAAGGAAAGACTCCGTGGTTCTGCAAAGTCGATAATCTCATCAAGTGTATTTAATTGTTTAATGCGGTACAAATAAATATATGGTTTTATTGTCATTAGAAATTTCTGTAACGTCATTTATATGTAACTTTCGACCGCTGCGAAAATATCTTTAGTTAGATCTTCTTCGTTTTCAAGATAAAATTACAGATATATCTATATAGAAAATTCCATGTAAAATATATGCATCGTCAGACATACTAAGAGACAACTAAGGAGAATATATGAACATAAAAATCCATCACACAACCCAACGGACACGAAAGTCCCGAATGTTTCTAAAACGTTTTTAGAACGTTCCAGAAACGTTCCTAAAACGTTTCATGTCTGCAACATGGATGAAACGTTTATAAAACGTTCCGTAAAAGTTGCAGACATAAAACGTTTTAGGAACGTTTCTGGAACATTCTAAAAACGTTTTAGCAACATTTGGGTCCTTCGTGCCCGTTGGGAAGGAACCAATAACGCCGGCTTATCCGAAGATGTCCACAATACCGATCATGACTTTGATTTTGAAATCCTCCCTAAAAAGGCTAACTATGGCAAAAAATGTACAATAGGGCCTGCTATATCCAAATAGTTTACTTTTCTATCTTAGATACTAAGCGTAACTATTCTAGATGTTAACAATATGTGTAAAACAGAGAAGTATTACTGCCGCTAACACATTTAGAATAGGGTCAGATATCTCTAAATAGTTCTCTTTATTATCTTATATATTATACATGAGTATATACTGGTATCTCCAAATAATTCTGCTTCTTAGGTTATATTTTATACTTGACAATCTAAATATTAGCCGTAAGTTTATACCGCATACGTATGACTGCCATTCATGTATTTAGAATAGATACAGGTATCTCCAAATCGCTCTGCCTATTGATTTAGATATTATACGTTATTATGTATATGTTAAGGATAGGTTAATAACATCGAAGTCTTACTGTCATTCGCATATTTAGAATAGGAACAAGAATATCCAAATGTTTCTCTCGAATATCTTAAATGTTCTACTTTATTATCTATCCGATAAGATCTAGATGTTGAGAATAGGTTTATACTATAAAAGTATTACTGAGACTAACATTTTGAGAATAGGGACAGGTATCTCCGGATCATTCTCTTTACTACCTTAGATGTTATACTTTACTATCGAAATGTTAATAGTAGGTTTATCACGCAGAAATATTACTACTGTTTAGATATTCAAAATGGGGTTCGGTATCTCAAAACACTTCTCCTTAATCGTTGGTAATATACGTTACTATTTAGTTGTTGAGAATAGGGTTAAAGCATAAAAATATTACTGGGACTAACATTTTGAAAATATGGACTAGGCATTTAATTTAAGAAATTTTTATAGAATGAAAATTCTAATGAGTCTTTTCTTGGTGAAGTCGGTCCCTCAAATAAAACAATTTAAATTTTCAAAAAACGTTTCGGCAACCTGATGTGTGCCCTCTTCAGTTTATTTTTTTTACAATTCTAAAACAGGTATAACATAATTAATTTGTAAAAACATAATGATAATTCTTACAAGTTTTACTACAGTCAAAAAATAAAAAGTTACTCACATGGTTGCAAAGAAATAGAAATTAAAATCACGCGATGCAATATTAACATGTCAAAGTAGTGTTGGTGAGTGCAGCATGAATTCTGACAGCATCTGTCAATACAATTATGATGACTTTAAATCTACTGATGGATAAAAGTATGATAACATATTGAAAAAAACTACCAAAAAACTGCTAGAAGTGGAAAGACGGATCTTAAGGTCATAACACTTTATATATACATAAATCGGTATTAGTTACTTTTGACATATCAATTCCGCGATATATGTTTGAAAGATACGAACCATTTTCATCAAATGTCAAATCATGTAAAGTGTCAGTGAGTTTAGAAAAACGTCAATTAATCTCATCGACGGGAAATGACCTTAAGATCGGTCTTTCCACTTCTAGCAGCAAGTTTTTTTGGTAGTTTTTTTCAATATGTTATCATACTTTTATCCATCAGTAGATTTAAAGTCATCATAATTGTATTGACAGATGCTGTCAGAATTCATGCTGCACTCACCAACACTACTTTGACACGTTAATATTGCATCGCGTGATTTTAATTTCTATTTCTTTGCAACCATGTGAGTAACTTTTTATTTTTTGACTGTAGTAAAACTTGTAAGAATTATCATTATGTTTTTACAAATGAATTATGTTATACCTGTTTTAGAATTGTAAAAAAATAAACTGAAGAGGGCACACATCAGGTTGCCGAAACGTTTTTTGAAAATTTAAATTGTTTTATTTGAGGGACCGACTTCACCAAGAAAAGACTCATTAGAATTTTCATTCTATGAAAATTTCTTAAATTAATTTATACAAGCGGTCAAGAATCAATTATTGGCAATCAGGATGATACAAAATCCTGATCAAATTCTTATGGACTAGGCATCTCCAGATCATTCTTTTTAGTGTGTTTGATATTACAATTTACTATCTAGATATTAACAATAGGTATATAACAAAATTATTACCGTCTTCGATAATTACTAGAAACGTACATTAAATTGAGGGTTAATATCACGATTTCTATTGTCCTTGCCTTAACATCAACTTTTCTCTCTGAAGTAAAATCCACATAGGGCGGTGTTCGGTTTGTTTTCGTTACAAGCCGTGGGAATTCGTGGTCTTCATTTCGCGAGGCGAAACACCCCAGAAAAAATTAACCATAGTGAAATTGGAAAAAGACCCTTAAGACAGAAAGAAAAAGAAGATGTAGGTATTAAAAAGAAAGAAAAAGAGAGCAGGAGGAAGCGGAGAAAGACAACTGTCAACGTTAATGTCATAATTAATAACCGACGACACGTTTCGCGGTCGCCGAGTCCACCCGAGATGGCACGTGCGTCGTATACGGGTGTGGATCGTATCTCACAAGGGTTTGACTAAAATTAAATTTACCGAGGTCTCTTGGGACATTTCCGTCCAAGCCAGTTCGAAACATGCGATGATGGAAACTTGCTGAGTACTTATCCGCACGCGGAAGTTCTCCTTCGTCTCATACTGGGAAATACAATTTGGATTATGGATAAATAAGTTGGTCTAGTAATTCCATTCGTATATGACTTGTTCTAAGATATAAATAGTCATAAACACAGATTACACAGGAACACAAAAAAAAAATTGTTTCGAGATCACTTGAATCAGAAATAGTGGATCTTATAGATTGTTAGTGGCTGAAAACGAATCCGTTATTCGATTTGGCCCATCACGTCAGGATTTTAAGATATCTGATCAGAAAAATATTCAAAAATATACTTTTTGGCAATTTAAGGTTAGGATATGTGAAAAATCTAAAATGATGAATTAACTTGGACAAAGAATTCGTTTTCAACCACAAAAAATTCATAAGATATCCTCCACGTCTGGTACAATTTTTTTGCGATCTTATACTGTGTTTTTTAGAAGTACCTTCAGTGATTAATTACACCGCAAAATTTTTTAGGGGAGATAATTTGAATGTTAAGTTAACGCATCATTTCAGATTTTTCACATATCCTAACCTTAAATTGCCAAAAAGTATATATTTTTTAATAATTTTCGGATCAGATATCTTAAAATTCTGACGTGATGGGCCAAATCGAATAACGGATTCGTTTTTAGCATCCAAAAATCTATAAGATCCACTATTTCTGATTCAAGTGATCTCGAAACAAATTTTTGTTGTGGTCCTGTGTTATCAAAATTTGACATTCTGAAATCAACAGAGATGTGCTTAAAGGTGATTAATGCCCAAGATGGCATAATCTCTAAATTTTTTGGGTCATCCTCTGTTAAAAGTGACTTTTTCACTATGTTTAATGTTTTTTCCACCCACTCTTAATGAAGTGAGATTTCCACTTTAGAACTAGTGAAAAAGTCACTTTTAGCAGAAGATGACCCAATTTTCACTGTAGAAAATGTAGAGAGTAAAATGTTGATGTTTTTCATCTAATTTGTTTGTATACAAAACGCCAATGAATTTGTTTAGTCGTTAATATCTTACTTTTTTCGCGTGTGCTCTTTCTGAATCGGCAATCTATTTTCGATTATAATCTTCCATTTATATCCAATACGGCGGTCTAAACGCAAAAAAAAAAACGTGAAAAAATCAAGTTTTGGGAAAATAATTTTGTTTTGCGAAGACCTTATCCAATCGGAACTTTGGATCGGGTCGCATAACGAATTATAGTAAAAGATTATCGTGGTCGCGATTGAAAACTCAAAATGGCAGCTTCAAAATGGCGCCATTATCTCGGAAATTTTAACTTTTACAATGTATAATTCATTTAACTGAAGATATTGAACTGGAAGATGTTGGAACCGGAGTTTATGTGATCGCTGATGTCAAGTCTATTGGCCGTTATTCAAAATTCAAAATGTCGGATCCAATATGGCAGACAAAATGTCGAAAATTCATCGCATTTTCTTGAAACTTGTTACTCGTGGGTTATGGGCGGCTGATTGCGAATCCGACCTAAGTTTGTCAAAATTCACAATGGCGGATCAAATATGGCCAACCTAAATTTAAAATTTCAGACTTCTGCGATCGATTTTTAGGAAAATTAGTCTAGGGGGTTTTTGAGGTATATGATCACAAATCTATTGTCTAGTATTAAAATTTTAGATTGCAAAAGAAATTGTAATGATATATTTCTTGTCATAATATAATGATACGATTGAAAATATAAGTTATGAATTAAAAAAAGAGAATAGAATAAATAGTTTGCACTTCGGCTTTTCAAATTATAATATCTACAATGTGTTTCATATTATTTTAGTATTATTAAATTTTTTTTTGTACACAAAAGACACTATTTTGCATTTTGAATAGGACATAACGAATTACTAAGCTTTGAACCAAATATTGGTATGAAGATCTGTACGATTTCCACTTTTACGACGACATTTATAACTTATATTTCGTAAGACCCATTTCCCCAATTAACATCATCGAATTAACACCATCGAACCTTGAAACATAAAAGTACTTAGCTCAGTTACGTTAATTGACAAAGCACTAAATTCTGTATTTAATGAACACGGGAAAGTCAATACAATTTGTTGAATGACATATCGATAGATTGTTTTATATACAGATTGATGTTACCTTTTTGTGCCTTTAATAGTACCAAAAATTTCCACCTTGTAAACGTCGATTTTGAGCACATTAGAGATACAAAAATGTCTTTTCGGAATAAACATAATAAAATATCTGTATATGATGGAAAGTGGTGAATGTGAAACAATATTTCTTTGACCAATTGTAAAAAATCTGTCTTATAGTTTTAAGAGTCACTGATTAATGATTAATCAGAAAAATCTTCATGAGGTATCTTAGAAATCCGAAACGTTGAGAATCAACATAAAAAATAAAAAATATTATCTTAGGAAAAATTAATTTTTGTAGGCCGTATGACTTTTATATTATTTTTATTATTGGTTATTCTAAAGCATATTTCTATACTAATATCTAATTGTAATTAATTAATGAAACTGCTTATATATATGTCGCCCACCATTTTAAATTCTAAAATTCTAATCTCAGCTTCATAATCATTGCCTCAATGCACATCAGTATTTATTTTCATGCATGTACTTCGAAATTGTATTTGATAAGATGCATTTGTCGAATGCCATTTTGAATTTTGAGGTTATGCTTCTCTAAAGTACAAATTGTTATTACATCCAATCTATGATTTCAGTAAGGTTGAACGTTTAACGGTCTTGTATAAAAATTGAAGATTCTTTGCAATAAAAGGGGTAAAAACCACTTTAAATTTAAATATTATGTGAGGGTAAAGTAGAGTATCGTAAAGAAGATTTTCTAAATGAACAATGGTAAATTTAACTAAGTAATTAACGGATGTGTTTATCATGCTGGTCCGACCAGTTTTATCCTTCGAATGGTCAGAAACCAAATTTTGTTTAAATACAACTTAGAATAATTAGATCGATTCTCAGAAAAATCAACAAAAACAATGATCGATCGTTAGCAAATGCTTGTTACAAATATATTTATATAACCGCGAGTCGGTCATTCGTCCATTCCCATTATTTTCCCGCAGATAAAAATTTTAATTGTCTCCGCAAAGTTCCGTAAACAGGATACGGCTGTCGGCTGTCGCACTTCCGAATCGGATCAAGCTCCGTTCCTTCATGAAAACGCTCGTTAATCTTTTTGCTCTAAGGTGGGGTTTGCTAAAGACGCTGTAAAAGTGAAAGGAATCTCGGGATGTCTTATTTGCGGCCACGCGAGATATTCGCTACAAAGGTCCGCGGCGTTTAGCATTATTACGCTCCCGTCGTAAATTCGCCTTCAAGGAGGTAAAAAAATGCCCCGCGAAACAATAATGCTAACGCGTAACGCAAGCACCGCCGTGAATATCCCGTGCAAATCGCGCCTATATATAAATCCGCACTTCGGCGATTAAGTGGACGTAAACGCGTTTAGTGCATAATTAATGTGCAAATAAATAAACCTCTGACGTATACGCACTCGTATACAATTTCATGTCAAAGTTATAGTTCCGTGGATGTACGAGCTACTTCGATGATGAAAAGTCATGTAATCAGAGCAAATTGTCAATTTAACACTAAAAAATTTACAATAGAAACTAACTCGTAAATTTAATCGCAAATTTATCATTTTTTACTGCAATTAAACTTAAATTTTTGGAAAATAATTATTTTCCAAACGTAATTTGGACCATCCTATTGTTGATTACGGTCTATGCTTCAACTATTCGATTATGCTTCCTTATAGGACTGGATACCAATAATCAATCATTTATACCAAAAATGGAAATAAAAATCTCTACAAATAAACAATAGGAATCAAAATATTTCATAAATATTACTAATTTTAAACCAGGGCTGGTAGTGTCACTAAAGGGTTTTTGTATAGAACTTCTATAAATACTCAATAGATGCGCTACAAACCGTTAGTCTCACAAGTGATTGATATTCGTCTAGATTGGTACACGATCATATGTGTATTCATGCGTATTTAACATAATTTTTTCAGAAATTTCTGAAAGTTTCGACTAAAAAATATGGATAATTTTTCAAGTCCGATACTGAATCTGCATTTTTGGATATGGATTCATAACAAAAATGATATTTGTAACAATAAATATTATTTGATTTGTATTTTAATGAACTGTGTTAATTTCGATGCTGCACAGAGAAAAAAGTCTTAAAATTATTACATCTCAAATTAAGCACTGTAAAAGGCTTAATTTCAGTCTAAAATTGAGCTAATTTTCTTAATTGAAGTCAATATTTGCGCTTAAAATCTCGATTTTAGTTCTGGAAACTTACTTTTAGTCAATTTACAGGTTCGAAATAAGAATTCTCTAACTTAGGTGTGACAAGCTCGAAACATTTTTCTTTAAGCATAAATCTGGACTAAAATTAAACTTTGCTGTCTGAAAGTAAGACTTAATTTAAGAAAATTGGCTATATTTTAGACTGAAATTAAGCCTTCCTTTTACAGTGCATATTTTAAGATGTAAGAATTTCAAGACTTTTTAATCTGTGTACTAATCATTAGTCTAAATCATACATTTCCTATCCTCGTGCCCTGAATACCATAATCAAAATAGCATGTTGAAGTTTTGATCGATCATTGATCGAATTTTTTTTTTTTTTTTTTTTTTTCATAGTACCCTAAATAGGTAGAAAATAACATCTAATCACGAATAAAGTCGTTCTGACGCGTAAAAAAATATTTACAAGCGATTAAATAGCAATAAAAGTGATTTAAGAATTATGAAAGAGAGGGTATATGGAGTGTATGAGAAAAATCGATACAGGTGAATTTCACACACTTTCTTTTTTCATGAGCTATTTATGTATCCCTAAGGAAGACATCTATACTTCGATCTAGTCCTCCGGATCCTCGGAAAAAATTCTGGAGAGGTTCGAACATACGCAAAAATCGATCAACGTTATACGTATATGGGGCAATATTCAAGACCCCATATCTCGGGCTATGGGAATTTCGCCCAACTTTTTTTTTCATGAGCTATTTATGTGTCCTTAAGGAAGACATCTATACTTCGATCTAGTCCCCCGGATCCTCGGAAAAAATTCTGGAGAGGTTCGAACATACGCAAAAATCGATCAACGTTATACGTATATGGGGCAATATTCAAGACCCCATATCTCGGGCTATGGGAATTTCGCCCAACTTTTTTTTTCCTGAGCTATTTATGTGTCCCTAAGGAAGACATCTGCACTTCGATCTAGTCCCCCGGATCCTCGGAAAAAATTCTGGAGAGGTTCGAACATACGCAGAAATCGATCAACGTTATACGTATATGGGGCAATATTCAAGACCCCATATCTCGGGCTATGGGAATTTCGCCCAACTTTTTGTTTCATGAGCTATTTATGTGTCCCTAAGGAAGACATCTACACTTCGATCTAGTCCCCCGGATCCTCGGAAAAAATTCTGGAGAGGTTCGAACATACGCAAAAATCGATCAACGTTATACGTATATGGGGCAATATTCAAGACCCCATATCTCGGGCTATGGGAATTTCGCCCAACTTTTTTTTTCATGAGCTATTTATGTATCCCTAAGAAAGACATCTACACTTCGATCTAGTCCCCTGCATCCTCGGAAAAATTTCTGGAGCGGTTCGAACATACACAAAAATCGATCAACGTTGTACGTATATGGGGCAAAATTCAAGACCCCATATCTCGGGCTATGGGAATTTCGCCCAACTTTTTTTTTCATGAGCTATTTATGTATCCCTAAGGAACACATCTGCACTTCGATCTAGTCTCCCGGATCCTCGGAAAAAATTCCTAACCTCTAACGTACACTCTCTAAATTTCTTGGAGTGAAATTTCACTCCAGAAGAGTGAAATTTCACTCTAAAGAAGAGTGAAAAACGAGCCACTACCCTTGTAGGAGGGTAGAATTGAATTCTCACTCTCCGTAAGAGCGAATTTTGCACTCCAATGATAAAGTGAATTATTCACTCACATTAAAGTGAAGTTATTACTCGAATTGGAGTGAAAGCTCACTTCCATTGGAGTGGAAGTTCACTTCACTTGGTGCGAATGAAGACTTCAATTTGGTGTGAAATGTCACTATAGTTAGAGCGAAGAGTCAGTTTAATTGGAGAGGGAAGTCACTGTTATATACTAGGAGTAAAATGTCACTTCAATTGAAGTGAAAAAACATTAAATTGGAGTGCGAGGTCATTGCCATTAAAAATAAAATTCACTTTAATTGGAGTAAAAAGTCACTCTGTAAAATTGTTAGATCCTAAGTACTATGAATATATATATATATATATATATATATATATATATATATATATATATATATATATATATATATATATAGGTATATATAAAAAAGGATAAAGGATTTGGAATTGTCCCCCGCTTTAATGACTTAGATGTCTATTCGCGGGTCGGCTCTCGGGTGGAGAGGTATAGGATGGACAACACATATACATTATACATGACGGAACAGGACAACACAACACCCACCCAGAGCCAGTCCCCCCCTCCCCAATATCGGTACCACTAGCAGATTCGGCGGTCTGTGCCTTATCGAGTACGACGCGGGGCTTATCCCATCTTTATCCGAGATAAGACCCATGACGTACCGTCCGCGGATAAGACGCTGACGGTACCGATAACTGCCGACGGGGGTCGGCAGCGGTCCCAAATTCGAACCTTCGCCCAGCTAAGTTCCCCGGTTATTCCACACTGGACATAAGCAGAGAAAATTGCACGGACGGGGGGTTCGACGGGGGGGATTCGAACTCGGGACCTTCGCGACGTTCAGTTCTAAGACTGACGCCTTAGCCCGCACGACCATCACGCCGACTTATATAGGTATATATAGTCAGAGAGCAAATCGTTACTATTTCTGCCTATTCCGTTTTGAACAATAGAAATCGTTTCCAACATACTAATAATAATAGACCTGAAAAACACGTTAATATATTATATATAGCAATATATAAATAATCATTTTAAAGTAATGCAATATAAGATTAAGAATTAAAAATTTTTTTGTAAAAAGAAAACATGAATTATAAATGTTGACTCTTAGTCACAGATTATTTACTATACTTACCGGTGGTAATTTTTGTCTGGATATCTCAAGCAATACGTTGTCCATTATGTTTGTCAGTAAGGTTATGTGTAAATCTTTTAAATATTACACGCAGTATAGTAACAATTACATATATGTATTTATTATTTACTCTCCAAATTGGGCTAGGTTAACCAATATTTTGAAACGATCAACGAAAAGCTTCTTTTTTTAACGATACAGAATCAAATTCTAAAAGTCGTTATCTCGTGAAAAAAATTCTAGAGAAGAAAATGTCAATTTCTTGAACATTACTTCGCTGAAAATAGAGGGAAATATCACTCTTTTTATAGTGATATCTCACCCTAAACTTGGAGTGAATATTCACTTTAATTTTTGAAGTGAATTTGTTCACTCTTTCATTTATAGTGACGGACCTCACTCCTAAAGAGTGAATTATCACTCCAGTTAGAGTGAACATAAGCCTCACTCCAGAATTAGAGTGAATATTTCACTCCAGGAAATTTAGAGAGCAACGTTGATCGATTTTTGCGTATGTTCGAACCGCTCCAGAATTTTTTCCGAGGATCCGGGGGACTAGATCGAAGTGCAGATGTCTTCCTTAGGGACACATAAATAGCTCATGAAAAAAAAAGTTGGGGAAATTCCCATAGCCCGAGATATGGGGTCTTGAATTTTGCCCCATATACGTACAACGTTGATCGATTTTTGCGTATGTTCGAACCTCTACAGTATTTTTTCCGAGGATCCGGGAGACTAGATCGAAGTGCAGATGTCTTCCTTAGAGATAGATACATATATCATGATAAAAGAAATTGGGCGAAATGCATAGATTCCGAGATATGGGAGTTTGAATTTTCCCATTCACGTAACCCGTTGATCGAATTTTGCGTATGTTCGAACCTCTCCAGAATTTTTTCCGAGGATCCGGGGGACTAGATCGAAGTATAGATGTCTTCCTTAGGGATACATAAATAGCTCATGAAAAAAAAAGTTGGGCGAAATTCCCATAGCCCGAGATATGGGGTCTGGAATATTACCCCATATACGTATAACGTTGATCGATTTTTGCGTACGTTCGAACCTCTCCAGAATTTTTTCCGAGGATCCGGGGGACTAGATCGAAGTATAGATGTCTTCCTTAGGGACACATAAATAGCTCATGAAAAAAAAAGTTGGGCGAAATTCCCATGGCCCGAGATATGGGGTCTTGAATATTGCCCCATACACGTATAACGTTGATCGATTTTAGCGTATGTTCGAACCTCTCCGGAATTTTTTCCGAGGATCCGGGGGACTAGATCGAAGTATAGATGTCTTCCTTAGGGACACATAAATAGCTCATGAAAAAAAAAGTTGGGCGAAATTCCCATAGCCCGAGATATGGGGTCTTGAATATTGCCCCAGATACGTATATCGTTGATCGATTTTAGCGTATGTTCGAACCTCTCCAGAATTTTTTCCGAGGATGCAGGGGACTAGATCGAAGTGCCGATGTCTTCCTTAGGCACACATAAATAGCTCATGAAAAAAAAAGTTGGGCGAAATTCCCATAGCCCGAGATATGGGGTCTTGAATATTGCCCCATATACGTATAACGTTGATCGATTTTTGCGTATGTTCGAACCTCTCCAGAATTTTTTCCGAGGATCCGGGGGACTAGATCGAAGTGTAGATGTCTTCCTTAGGGATACATAAATAGCTCATGAAAAAAAAAGTTGGGCGAAATTCCCATAGCCCGAGATATGGGGTCTTGAATATTGCCCCATATACGTATAACGTTGATCGATTTTTGCGTACGTTCGAACCTCTCCAGAATTTTTTCCGAGGATCCGGGGGACTAGATCGAAGTATAGATGTCTTCCTTAGGGACACATAAATAGCTCATGAAAAAAAAAGTTGGGCGAAATTCCCATGGCCCGAGATATGGGGTCTTGAATATTGCCCCATACACGTATAACGTTGATCGATTTTAGCGTATGTTCGAACCTCTCCGGAATTTTTTCCGAGGATCCGGGGGACTAGATCGAAGTATAGATGTCTTCCTTAGGGACACATAAATAGCTCATGAAAAAAAAAGTTGGGCGAAATTCCCATAGCCCGAGATATGGGGTCTTGAATATTGCCCCATATACGTATATCGTTGATCGATTTTAGCGTATGTTCGAACCTCTCCAGAATTTTTTCCGAGGATGCAGGGGACTAGATCGAAGTACCGATGTCTTCCTTAGGCACACATAAATAGCTCATGAAAAAAAAAGTTGGGCGAAATTTCCATAGCCCGAGATATGGGGTCTTGAATATTGCCCCATATACGTATAACGTTGATCTATTTTTGCGTATGTTCGAACCTCTCCAGAATTTTTTCCGAGGATCCGGGGGACTAGATCGAAGTGTAGATGTCTTCCTTAGGGATACATAAATAGCTCATGAAAAAAAAAGTTGGGCGAAATTCCCATAGCCCGAGATATGGGGTCTGGAATATTACCCCATATACGTATAACGTTGATCGATTTTTGCGTATGTTCGAACCTCTCCAGAATTTTTTCCGAGGATCCGGGGGACTAGATCGAAGTATAGATGTCTTCCTTAGGGACACATAAATAGCTCATGAAAAAAAAAGTTGGGCGAAATTCCCATAGCCCGAGATATGGGGTCTTGAATATTGCCCCATACACGTATAACGTTGATCGATTTTAGCGTTTGTTCGAACCTCTCCGGAATTTTTTCCGAGGATCCGGGGGACTAGATCGAAGTATAGATGTCTTCCTTAGGGACACATAAATAGCTCATGAAAAAAAAAGTTGGGCGAAATTCCCATAGCCCGAGATATGGGGTCTTGAATATTGCCCCATATACGTATATCGTTGATCGATTTTAGCGTATGTTCGAACCTCTCCAGAATTTTTTCCGAGGATGCAGGGGACTAGATCGAAGTACCGATGTCTTCCTTAGGCACACATAAATAGCTCATGAAAAAAAAAGTTGGGCGAAATTTCCATAGCCCGAGATATGGGGTCTTGAATATTGCCCCATATACGTATAACGTTGATCTATTTTTGCGTATGTTCGAACCTCTCCAGAATTTTTTCCGAGGATCCGGGGACTAGATCGAAGTGTAGATGTCTTCCTTAGGGATACATAAATAGCTCATGAAAAAAAAAGTTGGGCGAAATTCCCATAGCCCGAGATATGGGGTCTGGAATATTACCCCATATACGTATAACGTTGATCGATTTTTGCGTACGTTCGAACCTCTCCAGAATTTTTTCCGAGGATCCGGGGGACTAGATCGAAGTATAGATGTCTTCCTTAGGGACACGTAAATAGCTCATGAAAAAAAAAGTTGGGCGAAATTCCCATGGCCCGAGATATGGGGTCTTGAATATTGCCCCATACACGTATAACGTTGATCGATTTTAGCGTTTGTTCGAACCTCTCCGGAATTTTTTCCGAGGATCCGGGGGACTAGATCGAAGTATAGATGTCTTCCTTAGGGACACATAAATAGCTCATGAAAAAAAAAGTTGGGCGAAATTCCCATAGCCCGAGATATGGGGTCTTGAATATTGCCCCATATACGTATATCGTTGATCGATTTTAGCGTATGTTCGAACCTCTCCAGAATTTTTTCCGAGGATGCAGGGGACTAGATCGAAGTACCGATGTCTTCCTTAGGCACACATAAATAGCTCATGAAAAAAAAAGTTGGGCGAAATTTCCATAGCCCGAGATATGGGGTCTTGAATATTGCCCCATATACGTATAACGTTGATCTATTTTTGCGTATGTTCGAACCTCTCCAGAATTTTTTCCGAGGATCCGGGGGACTAGATCGAAGTGTAGATGTCTTCCTTAGGGATACATAAATAGCTCATGAAAAAAAAAGTTGGGCGAAATTCCCATAGCCCGAGATATGGGGTCTGGAATATTACCCCATATACGTATAACGTTGATCGATTTTTGCGTACGTTCGAACCTCTCCAGAATTTTTTCCGAGGATCCGGGGGACTAGATCGAAGTATAGATGTCTTCCTTAGGGACACATAAATAGCTCATGAAAAAAAAAGTTGGGCGAAATTCCCATGGCCCGAGATATGGGGTCTTGAATATTGCCCCATACACGTATAACGTTGATCGATTTTAGCGTATGTTCGAACCTCTCCGGAATTTTTTCCGAGGATCCGGGGGACTAGATCGAAGTATAGATGTCTTCCTTAGGGACACATAAATAGCTCATTAAAAAAGAAAGTGTGTGAAACTCACCTGTATCGATTTTTCTCGTACACTCCATATACCCTCTCTTTCATAATTCTTAAATCACTTTTATGGCTATTTAATCGCTTGTAAATATTTTTTTATTTTTTTTTATTTTTTTATTTACAATTTTAATATTTGAATTAGAAAACATTCTTCCTTAAATTAAAAAAAAAAGGTACAATTGATAAATTTAAGATTCAAAAATAAATTAGGTTAATAGGAAACTTGCATGATATGCAAACATCACTCTTGAGTCTTTGATAAGATAGACAATGACATAAAAACAAAAGTTACAGTATGATTTTGTTATTTATGTAGTATTCAGTGACCTTTTATCCAACTTCGATGAAAATTAAGCGACGATTTTAAACAATCTCACGTGACTAAGAGCGTGAGAAGCCCGAGGATTGGTCCATAGTGGATGGCTCTATCTCTCGACTGACAGAGAGAAATTGAAATTTGTAAATAGTACACATCACAGCCTGCTTAGTTCCAAATATGCCAGGAGATGTACTTAGACTCCTCTGGCTCCTCAGGCTTCGAAGCGAATTTCAGTCATTACTATCTAAATAATTACTACATAAATAACGAGTGTTGCAATTTTTGTTCTTATAATTTATTCTTTAATCCACCAATACCCAAATGAGCAGAAAATTGTCTCCAACTTTAAGGCTTATTTTCAACAAGAAATAAATTTTTAAAAATCAAACCTACCAGAATTTTCCACTTTCGAACGGTGATGATAAAATAAAAAATACAATTTTTTTCAACGAGTTAAAATATATTAGAAGCATGCACTCGACAGTTGTTCTTAAAATATACACTGCTATATATCTCAACATATTGACAAATATTTTTTAAAATTTAATCATTTTTTTCCCAGAAACTATAAACTTTAAAAACCAATTTCTAAGAACAACTACGTTTTTAGAATGTCGAAGAATATCTTGGAATTTGTTTTAAACTGTATTGTCCATACAATATTTTTATTTTCAAAAATCTTAAATTTGACATAAAAATATACAAGTGTATCTTTTAAGTACAAATTTGGAAAATTTTATGTATTGTGAAAACACAACAAATTTACCTGCGGTCCACTTGCAATTTGATATAAAACATAATTAAAAAATTTTTTTTTCGACATGTACACTACCGGCCAAAAGTTCGTGAACGCTCTGAATTTTTTAAATCATCAAATAATGCGTTCTATCTCTGAATCGTTAACGATAATGATAAAACTCATATAATGTCTTTTAAAGTACACAAATAAAGCTTTCAATTGGTGCATTTAGTTTTACTTCAGACGTTATAGTTTCGTAGTTGTCAAATTTTTAAAATGCTAAAATTTTCAATTTTTTTCTTTCGACTTGAAACACTAACAAAAAGTCTAAAAAATGTTTGTGCATAAAGTCAATTTTTGTCTAAATACTACAATTCAAGGGCTTTAAAATGGCTCTTGTGAAAAGTCGATACGATTTTCCGTTCCTGAGTTATAATTTTTTGAAAATTGCCAGTTTACCTCATTTTGTCAGAATTATTTGAAAAAAGGCAAAAAGTTGATAACTCAAAAATATAGCAACTCTGACAAAAAAAATCGTATGTACTTTTTACAAGAGCTATGTCAAAGCTCTTGAATTATAGTATTTAGCCAAAAATTGGAAATATACTGAAAAATTGATTAGAATTTTTGTTAGCGTTAAAAGTCGAAAGAAAAAAATGGAAAATTTTAACATTTTTAAAATTTGACAACTGCGAAACTATAACGTCTGAAGTAAAACTAAATGTAGCAATTGAAAGCTTTATTTATGTACTTTAAAAGACATCCGATGAGTTTTATCATTATCTTTAAGGATTCGGAGATAGAACGCATTATTCGATGAGTTAAAAAATTCAGAGCGTTCACGAACTTTTGGCCGGTAGTGTAGCTTTTTCAGTTTTTAGTAGGGACCTTTCCACCTCAACTTCAACAGAAGAAATAAAAATAACGAGATGTATTAGCTAACTCATGAAGTAAGAAAAGTAAAAAATACACGTATTCATAACTGCACATATTTATTTAGATATGTTTGTATACTTACTCATTACTCATATTAGTATAGAAAATAAATTGATAAATATATTGCTCTAAACAGAATAGTTACAAATTAATTAAAAGTTTTAATACATATCATTCCCCATGCGAGTAACGAAAAAAAACGACGAGTAGTAGAAAAATAGGAAAAAACTTGACAACCCTATCTCGACCTCGTCCTGTGTCAAAAATAAACATCGAAACCGCAGTGATTTTATTAGACAATCGTATCCATATCACCATCAGCCTTGTACCCATGACCCAAGCAGGGATAAAGCCTAAATAAACAATCCCTCGCAACAAGACACCACTGGAATCCATCGACCTTTGAGAAGACCTATCGAAGTATCCCTGCCCTTAGGTCCCGGGTCAGTCGTTTACGATCTTCATAATTTGTGTAACCTTATATAACCTCATTGTGTCCTCTCTTTCCTACTGCGATTAACCCTGTAGCCGCCAATGGGGCAAAATGGAAATCGAATGCTAATTACATCACATTGTATTTTTTGAATAGCCCGAAACAAGCCGCCGACGTCGGCTGTACAATAAGATCCTCTTTCGTTATAGCAAAGGCCCTTCCGTTCTATGACGTCGGTATAGATCACTGATCTAAAACGCATGGATTAGGTATAGACGAAATTAATTGACATCATTTTCAGCATTCGTTCTTATTGGTTCAGATGATAAATTATTTAAATACTGGTATTATTGATATTATCAATAGAAATTTGTTTAATCATAAAGTTTTTTCGCGGAGACAATATTATCCGATTATCTCTCTATAAAAATTAATCATTTATTAATTATATAAGCAACTAAACATTGTTTATATTAGATATATTCCTTTTACATATATTTTGGACCCTGAGGAAATAAAATTTAAAAAAATATATTGCATTTTAGATCAATAGGAATCAAATCCGAAAATGATCTAAATTAAAATCAGATTTTGTACCCATTCAGGAGCAAACCTGGATGGATTTGCATCAATTCCAAATTTTCATATTCGATCACGTTTCTTTGTATAAAATGAACAAAAATAATGAATAGTAGTGAAAGAAATGTTATTTTCAGTTCAAATTTGTCAACAAATCACATAAAGCTTGCGCACACGATTATTTGAAGTACATAGGAGTAATTTCGGTTGGTATCTCACATATATGCAAAATCAATGCTTATAATTTTCCAGATAAATATACATAAATAATTATACATACAATTTAATAAGATTCATCCGGTGATTTTGTCAAAGAACGATCGATGAGGGTTACGTCAGTCCCTACTAGATGGCGCAATAATGCTGGTCGTACAGTTACAAGTGGTTACAGCGGGATATTGGTGGATATACGAGAACGAACGGTGCCAAATAGTATTTGAAATATGGTTATTGGTTCGTGCAGTTATGAATTAGAAGATATTTGTCTAAAAAGGTTATTATTTAGGGATAACATCATGAATTCAATGCACAAAACTCGAGGTAGGTAACAATAAATCAATTTCAGGTATTAGTTAGTAACAATGGAATAGAGTAAAAGGTGAAATATGTTCGTGTAAGTCATTAAAAATTTCACATTTTACATAATTCATGGATTCCGTTTAATGTTCCAAATCTTGTTCACCACAAATTTACTTATTCTGAGGTATTTTAGTAGATAGTAAATTTACTATCTTATCGTTTTTCAATTTTTTAAAAACTATTATTATTCTTTCGAATTTGCATTCGAAGCACGTCGTGTGTGTTCGCCATGCTTATTGTAAACTGGCTTCGAGCAAATATTGTCCACGATATACTCTCGACTATGATATCCGGCTCCACTCTATCCATAAGTTTAGAGATCACTGGAGCAAACTGATGAAAGGCAAGCGACCTTGACCCGCATAATTGTAGTTACAAAAATGTAACGAAAGTTTCAAATAAAAATAGTTACTATATGTTTTTCAAAATTATCAATTTTTATTTTTTTTTAGATAGGGCAATCCCTATGGGTGAACTGCGTTTGTAATAGCCTTCTGACCCAGAGGAGCGACAGAACGCGGGAACGAACAAGCCGTTCTCTAACGAGTGTTCCGAAAATATGGGTGAGAAAGCACGCAGGGTGGGGCCGCGATCTAAGGCATGGCAGGAAGTGACGACATCGCGGATCGCGAATACACACCGCAGTATTATATCGGCGGCAGCTGTACGCCAAGTGGTCCTGGACGAGATCTTAAAGAGGCGAGTGATCATTCTTGATCTTCTTATCTTTTGACGATCCTCTGTTTTTTTTTAGTGCGAGCCGAATTTAAAAAACAATCGATTTTATTTAATATTGTCACAAATGATTACTAATGCTTAAGGTTCTCCAACAATCATAACTATATCTTATGGGAGTACAATAAAGAACATGCCAAAAATATCTGTTATCATTAAATTAAATGATAACTATCATATACAAACTTAAAAACCGAGATTCTAATAGCTGAAAGTATAAGATTTCCAAAATAGATCCAAACATCATATACAGTCTAATGAACTTCGATGTTATCAGCTGTTGAAAGAGACCTAAGTAAGATGATTTGTACAATTTCTTCAATTTACGTATTTACTTATTAACAATAATAACTTGCATTTACTTTAGCTTAATGAAACAGTTTGCCTTCGAAAGATGTCAGGTTTTTCGACATTTGCAAATCCGAATTGCCAGTGTTAAATTCTGTCCTGAACCTGTTTGGTTGATACTTGCTATCAATGTTCAGGTCCGAGTAGAACACATTTCAATTTATGAAAATTCCCTTAAATAATTTACAAATACTCTTTTCGAATATTTGCAATATTTATGGATTGTCACTTTTAGTCTTATACTCACTGAAAATAACAATGGAACCACCTAATTCTTTTTTTATTCTATGCTCTGTTGATGACGCAATCATTAGGAAAGAACCATGAATCCCAGTTTAGTCATCGGGTACTAAACAGGTCCGTTTCAAGTATTTCCTGTAGTATCATTCATTATTGGAGTAGGGTAATTCATAATTGGTGAATTTATTTTGTTTATATTCACATTGATCCCTTGGGACGTTGTGATGCATGCTGAGGATATAATTCCACCTATCGAAATATTTTAAATCAATGTCTACATATACAGTCACGACTGATCTCAAAATAACTAACTTTGAGTTACAAAGTATTAAAAATAAATATTTGTTGTTAGTTATATTGTTTTTTTTTATTACTAACATTGCAAAAAAATAACAGTCGATCGTATACTTTTGTCAATAATTTGTCACAATCTTAGCGCAAAGTACCAGATGTAAGGGAGCAAAATCTCCGGATACACTCTCATATGAGAAAATAATAAAAGCATATAACAATATATTTTACTTTTCAATGTTTCAATTCAATGTTTTGGTAACAATGACAATTTAACATTATTTATATCATTATATTGTACTAGTGACAGTATCTTCTCAAACTTATTTGTTGTCACACCTGCGGAAAAATTGTGCTTGTACGTACGACATGAAACATATTCAAAGCGAGTCCCGTTTAGGGTCCGGCGGGCGTTTTTCGCGTTTTCGCGCCCGCTACCGATTTACACTCTTTAGGTGCCGTTTCTCGTTTTCACGAGTTCGCTCCTGCTTTCTAATTTATCGGCATTATAAAGGCGCAGTTTTTTATGTACAGATTTGACAAAAGCACCGCATTATTAATTAGCGACTCCGGAAAACCCCGTGTAACAAATCTTATGCAAATAAAGGTCCAAAAACACTGGCATACTAAATTTCGAATAACGAGTTTTGAAAACAACGTCAATGATGACATTTTCATAAAAAAACCTAATTTTTAGGGCCAGGTGCACTCCTATGCCGATCTCTTTGACAAATCTGTCGCAACAATCTGGGGTATTTCCTTAAAGCAGTTAAATAAAATGTTAAAAAGAAATTCAAATTTTTGTTGTCATTTTAAAACATCTTTTATAATAACAATATTTTTTTAATTTTACAATATTTTGATGTAATTACAGTACTTTTCAACAATTATGGAAATTTTTCAAACAAGATTTCTTACAGTGCATGCTATGGATTTGCTCATAATTAGTTAATAACGCTTAATTCTTTCTGGTTAGAAATTCCACACTCTAAAATAAAAGATATAAATTTTAATAAATAGTCGATAAATCTGCAATATGGAGGAACGATGTATAGAAAACGAAAATTCAGAATTTATACATCGAGATACGTTCATGACGTGATAAAATAAAGATGACATGGCTGGCTAAATGATAAATTAATATTAGTTATACTATTAGAAATGAAATAGAGTAGATTAATATTTTTAAGAGCATATATCTATATATTATGTGCTGGATACGTTTTTGGGCAACTTTTTTTACAGTGTATAATGTCTAGGTTAAACATAAAAAGAGTAAAACTTTTTGAAATTTGCGACAAGTTTCTGAAATTTTGGACTTGCAAATTTAAGATATAAGTTTATAAACCCTAATTTTATAGCTACCATGATACAAATTGGTTTATATATTTCAGTTTTCTACGGCGATTATAAGAATTCTGCATAACTTCGCTTTTGGGAAGAATTTAAAAATCTTAACAAAACTATTAAGAATGCAAAGAATTAAACATAGTTAAAAAATAAAGTATATTGGAAACGTTTATTTACTTTTGCAGGTATTCAAGTGATGGTTGGAAAGTCCTAAATATTGTTAATGTTTTGTTAGTATTATATTAACCGCTACAGTGCTAATTTTTGTCATTAAACTTGTTTATTTTACGCAGCATATAAGTAGATAGGTTAGCTTCTTAAGTAGTATGATGCGATACAAATAACTATGTTGGAAGTCGACCGTACTATTTAAGTAGTCACGCATCACTTTCAAAGTAATAGGTCTTGCTACATATGTATGCTTCCTATATAATTTTTTCTTTCCGCAATTGTCAATCTTCGCATTTCTGTATTTATTTCCATTTTTTCTCATTTTTTCAAATTCATCGATAACGTTATATCCGATAGAAATGTCCTAATTTCTTTTTTTATTTACTCATGTATATCTTTTAGCTATTGTCTATTTTCATCTTTACAACAATGTCATTAAAATGTAATATAGCAAACAACAAAGTAATTTAGTAGTAACTACTATTTAAGTCTCTAAAAACTTCATATCGAAGGCTTAGATAGTATATATAATTTCGTGTAGTGATTTAACATTTATAACATGATAGTATGTTGCATTAAAAACAACTTTACAACATTTTATGTGGGAAAAATCGTCTACTGCCAATGAAATATTTAAATTTTAAAAAGAATTTTTAATTTTTTAGTAGATTCTAATGTTATATAAAATTCGCCGTCAATGTTACCAATGACTAGTCTAGAATTAGTTCCGAGAATTTTTAAAAATACCTAAATAAGAATCTAATCGCCCGGTATTATACCCTCTACCATAAACATTAAACAATTCAAATTTGCCGGGCCTGTGACCAGCAATAGCAGTTGATGGTATTTGCATTATTTCAAAATTTCAAAATTGCTGAAACATTTTACCCGACAAATTCGAGTTTTTTAAATAATTATTATCATTTGCCTAACACAAACGTGTTTAGTCGTCATGTCGGTCCCACATGGACAGTTTTGACTCTACTGGACAAACCACCTAATATATTTTTGTGATCAACAAATCAATCGGATATTCCTTCGTTCACATTATGCAACGAACATCAGCAAAGCCACAAAACAAATTTTAAAACCCCAAAATTTCGCATGAAGATGATCGCAATAAATTATAAAATAAATAAAATAAAACATTAAAACGTTAAATTTACAATGTATGCCCGCTTTTACAACCGACAACTTTTTTCTCCGCGAATTTCACGTAAAACGCCAATCAATGTTCGCTCACCATAGGCGGTAAAGTATCCGTAAAAAATCGCGCTGTCTTTTTATGCTGTTGCAAAATGCAGAGTTATATAGTCCATGCGGGTCTTATCCTCGGATGCACATCGAAAAGAAAATATACCGAGAACGAGAGTGCCGGAGACACCAAACAGATGCGTGACACATTTTAATCGAGGACCCAGACATCCTTCGAGACTGACGATGACCCTGGTATCTCACGGGCAAAAGATGACCCGCTTCCGTTGCGGAATAATTTATTATGTGACAACGTTCGCCTTTTTAATCAAAAACGTAAGAAATTTATATAAGTATTGAGGTTCTGCTAAATTTACTGCACCTTTCACGGTTCTTCAACCTAATTGTCGGGTCGATTAAAGTCAACGATACTGATGCGTAATCAATATTATGGAATTTGGAACTAACGTCAGTTTTACCATGAAACACTTTATTTTTATTTTTATGATAGTCTCATCAAATGTAAGATACATTATGATTAACCCCTTGACTTCCAATGACGAAAATTTTTTTCATTTTGGACTTTTCCCAGTCTGCCAGAAAAAGGCAATGTTATGATCTAAAGTAGACTAACAAATTCTGGAATTTATGTAAAATAAATCCAAATCCATTTCTAGACAGTCTAAAGTGTACAGAATGTGATGGCGTTGTCCATTTTCATAAATGTATCAAGAAAAATATATAAATCCATGAAGATAGTAGTTTTCACAATTTTTGCAAAAACTTAGTCACACTGAAAAAAGGAATTGGTTATATTTATCGAGATTCGGTAATATTTAACGAATTTCATGGTTGGATACGAGCAATTGAATATTTGGTTATATTTAATGCACAGCATGATTAACAGTATCCGTGAATATTCAGTTGAGCCAACTGTTCTGAAGTAAATGCAACCAAAATTTGGTAATAATTACCAAATATTTGTTTCGCTCAACTTCTGCCGTATTTATTACAAATACTTACGTTTAGTAATATTAAATTAACATCATCGCGTTATATTTAATAAGTATGGTATCATATTAACTGTGACATGCATTTGCATAAACCAAATTTATAAAATATTAGATCTGTCCCTATACATGTATCTAATCCCAGCTAGCACAGTGTCACAGTAGTTTTCGTCAAGTTGTTTGACGAAGACTTGACGAATGCTGCACGAAAAGTTAACAAAATGTACATAGTTATATGTATAGTTAAATGTACATAAAATGTACGAAGTTAACATTTCGACACGCATGGATAACTTTTCGTCAACGTCTGTGACAGTGTGCTATATAGCTGGGATCTTTGTGAACTAACCTATATCAACCTCGTATTTCGTAAGCGACGGTCTACTGAACATATGTTTCTGTTTCGATTACTCAATAAAAATTAAGCAGTGTAAGTGGGTAATACATAATAAAAGAAAATTGTGTGAAATATAAAATGTTTTAAGTGGATGTGTGCAAATTTTTATTTTAGATTCAGCAGGTTAACTTCAAAATTATATTTGAGGTTAGGCTGTCAAATTGTCAACTTACTTTCCTATACTTCCAGCCAATATTTGTTATAAATAATGTATAATGGAATCAAAATAGAATAAAAGCAAAGATAAAGAGTAAGATAAAGAATCTGACAGAAATATAATGAACGTATAATGTATACACTGATAGAAATAGTTTGTGCGGAGCACAAACTCAAGTTAAGATTCTGGCACTAACCCCCAGTTTGTGCGGAGTACAAACTAGTTTGTGTATAACTCAAGAATTTCTTGTGCTGTGCACAAACTACACGGTTTGTGCTCTCCCCAAACCGGAGGTTTATGATAACGAACTCGGATTCTTGACGCTTGAATTGTTTTTCGTTTACTGCAGGAAATGTTATATATTAAACAGATGAATGACATATATATTACAATTACATAATTTATTTATATTAATAGATGAAAGATTTCAAATCTAAAACATTGTTTCCGTATCCATTGGAGATTCACCACCAATGAAATATTTCAGATCTGAAACTTTTTATTTTATTTTATAACATTAATATTTCATCACCGATGTAAAATTTTAATTGTCATATATGTGTACTCTGTCACAATGTAAAGTAAATTTATCATAAGTTTATATGAAGAATCTATAAAATACTTAAGTATTTAAAATATATCCACAAATTTAAATATGATCAAAGCTTAAATCACGTCTATAATTCTTTTATATATGTGGTAATGTATTTGACAGTTGTCATTAAATCTTCGACATATGTATTAAAGTATAAGCTAAATGTAATATTAAATATTAGCAATTAAAAGCATAATGTATGTTCCTAGAAACTCTATGGAGACGATTGGAACTCTTGCTATCTAGATTTGTTTTGATATATTACTTACATTAATAGGTACTGATGCTTCTTGTATAATTTTGATCAATTCCACATAACTCTGATCTTTATTATACATCTGGCAGTGCGTGGTAAAGGTTACTGAAGCGTATTATTACCAGTGAAAATGGTTAAGCTCTATACTAAGACCAAAAATGTAATTTCTGGTTCAAATTAATCTATACCTGTATTTCTGGATAAGTTTTCCTCTTACAAACTACGTGAAATTTGTTTCAGACCGATTGATTCAAATTATCACATTGAAAAAGTTGAAACAAAATTATAAGAAATTTAAGCTCGACTCGACTTTTTGCATATTTGGGCAAAAAGTGGCTATCTGGTTCAGTTGTAATATTTTACTACAAATTTGGTTTTAAAATATGTGTTCAAACACAAACTGATGGTAAATGGTTGCATCTGAATCAGATGGCCACTTTTCACCCAAATATTGAAATAGTCGAGTCGAGCTTAAATTTCTTATAATTTTGTTTCATCTTTTTTAGACATGATAACTTGAACCAATCTGCCTGACACAAATTTCACCAAGTTGGTACGAGGAAAACTTATCCAGAAATACAGTTATAGATTAATTTGAGCCAGGAATTTCATTTTTAGTATTAGTATAGAGCCAAACAATTTTCACCGATAACAGCGATTTTAGATTTTATTAATTTGTTTAATTTTTTCAATATTTGGTTGGAAGCACACATATTGTGTATTTTATATTTCTTAATGTGTAATTAAATTAGCTTGGGTAGAAGCTAATATTTGATACAATGACAAATACTACTGTAATAGTGTTTGTAAGTACGCAGACTTATAAGGTCATTTGCAACCAAGGTATACCGAAAGCTATGTTGATAATAAAAAGTGCATTAGATATAAGTTTATAATACAGCTCTTAAAAAATTATAAATCAAACTTACATATATATATTAGGATAATAAGTGAGATACTTAATTGGGTAAAATGTGACCGGTTAACCTCAAATCATTGAGGTCGCCTGTCAAAATAAATCACAAAATTGCATTCACACAACACATTATACATATATATTTCATCATTTCGTGTTTTCTTTTATCTGTAGAAGAGAAAAAAAACATGAAAACAATAATTAACTATATCGATAAAAAAAGTGTTTTAAACAGCTGATCAACCGAACCGTTCGAAACAGCTGATGCATACTAACCTCGCTCCAAAACCCTATTCCATAAACGGTCATACAAGATGCATGCGCAGAGGTACTTTTCCCGTTTACCAAACCATTTGGTAACTATTACCAAATATTTAGTTCTAGTAAACGTATTATTGTTCACAGAACAAAATATACAATAAATAATACTAAATATTAATTCATATATAATATTCATATACATTAATATTTACATCTTAATCTGTAATAATGAACGTGTTCTTCGCTAACATTAACTATTCCACGTAGTTATTGTAACTGCACGACATTAATAGACCAACAAAATATTCGATAACTATAACCATTATTTTGTAACATTAAACAAATATTTTTAAAAACTGCCAACCATATGCATTTAGTTGAAATAACCAAGTCATGTTTTCAGTGCATGAAGTATGATATTGGGTTCAATCAATTGATGCATAAAAAATTATGTACAAAACTGACGAATATTTAGAAAATTTAAAATGACGGCTACAATATGGCGGATAAATTTTCCAAAAATGGAACCATTTTGGTTGAAAATTTTTTAAAATCCAACTTTAAATTCGTAATCAGCGGTCCCGAAAACCTCAGAGTAACAATAATAAAGTGAAATTATTGGAATCTAGAAAATTTGTCCGCCATATGGAATTATCAAAATCTGAATTCAAAATCGTAATCAGCGACTCCGAAAACCGCCGAGTAACAAATTTCAAGCGAAATGGTAAGAATTTGGAAAATTTGTCCGCCATATTGAATCCGCCATTTTGAATTTTCAAAATCTCACTTTAGATTCGTAATCAGCGTCCCAAAATACCAATATACGCCAAGTTAAAGTAAAATCTAACAAATTTTTTTCGGCATTTTGGGCATTTTTTGTGAAATTCTCGTGACAGTCATTGGGTTAATCTAAAAGAATAATGTAAAATACACGTTGCAATTTGTATTTTAGTAGATCAAGAAATGTATACTAATAATTAACAAATGCTCCAAATAAAAAAATGATGTGTCTTTTACCCATAGTTATAGTTTAGCTAGCAAAGGTTTATTTTACGCAGTGTATAAGTAAATAAATTCGCTGCAATTTTAGTCCAAAATTCGAAGAAATTCGCATACCATTTGAAAATAATGAAATATGTTATAATGAAATATGTTAATTGGTGGCTCAGACGATAGCGCACTGGACCACGGAGTCGTAGGTCATGAGTTCGATCCCCGCCGAGGGAACAATATTTCGAAAAAGATTTTCAAGCAGCACCTCGCAGTTCTTAACCCTTTCCGGCACACATTTTTCTGATAACCATTTTTCATGAAAATGGAGTACTCGGGATTTTTTGGGATCGTCGATTACGAATCTGAACTCAGATTTTGAAAATTCAACATGGCGCATTGAATATGATCGATATGAAACTGCGTACTTAGGATTTTTTTGTGAGTTCATATTCGTAACCAGCGACCCCAAAAACCTCCCATACCCAGTTTCGTCTCGATCAAATAATTTTTTACATTTTCGGTCGGCCATATTCAATCCGCCATGTTGAATTTTTAAAATCTGAGTTTAGATTCGTCATTAGCGACCTCAAAACTCCACGAGTACCCAGTTTCATCTCGATCCAGAACACTTACCAGCGACTGAATTTCTTCTATAAAAATGATGATTTTTAATTGTTTCTTGGTTTATAAATCATAATGTTTAATAAATATTCACTTAAATGCAATGTAAACACTTCTTCAACTCCCACTTACATTGGATTAAAAAATAACGACGCAAATGCATTATTTTGTCTTTAAAAACTCAAATTTTCAACTGGGGTCAGTGCCGGAAAGGGTTAAAACGAACCACATTGTTCGTTTAGGTACTACGACTATACAACATACCACTTTAAACAAACGACATTTCATCACAGAAATGCAACATACGACAGTTCAACATTCGACTTTTCAACGTACAATGATTTCAACACAAACATTTCATCACATGATCATTTCGGGAACCCTTCAAAAACCCGTATTTCAAAAATCTGAAACATTGGTAAATCGATATTTAAAAAGCCGACACTCAAAAAACGATGACTGTCAGAAAGTCAATGAGTCATAAAGCTGTAATATGCAATAAAACAACAATGTCAGCTTTTTAAATGTTGTTACGGACGGAATCGATGTTTTATCAACTGCGGTACCCGGCGTAGGTTTTTTCCCACAGAGGTGGTTTTCCCTACGCCATTGCACACCCGAATGGGGTACCTCTCAAAATGAAGCAGGCCTGTTAGGTAAATTATGTAAAAGGCCCTTCGAAATGGTGACGATCTCGATAAAAGTATTTGTATTTCGAATAGTATAATCGATATATATATATAATATGACGTTGTAGTCTATTTAAATGTTCGAGAAGTTGAAAAGTCGAACTAGGATGTAAAAAATTGACGATCGGGTTTTTTTCAGTTCGTTTAAGGATGTCGTCGGGTTAGGAAGTCCGCGCCGCGATCGAATCGTCACCGGTGATCGGAATAAATTCAATTTTTAGTTTGTGTCTGATCATATTGCGCGTTTTAGTTACAAACCCTTCCACCATTCGTTTACAAATGTCGATTTTTGAATGTTTCGGATTTTTGTCATTCGGTTTTTTGACATGTATCCATCATTTCAACACGAACCAAAAACAATGCATTTAAATAAAATAATTGAAAATAACAATTATATATTATACAGGCCGGGGAACAAAGTTCCGAAAATCAAAACCCCGAAAAGCTAAAATTTCGATATTGTATGAGTCCAAGGTATTTTAATTTGCTTTCTTCTTGCCAAATTTTCAAAGATAAAGCGAAGAAAATCACACTGGAGCCATACTATATAAAAATTTCGGCCTTTCGATGTGTTGATTTTCGAAAATTTGATCCCTGGCCATTATACACGACGAACATAGTACAAAAATCTAACCTAACCTAGCCTGACTTAACCGGACTTAACGTAACCTAACCTAACCTAACGTGACCTAATCTAACCTAACTTAATCTATTTTGTTAAAATGTTTAATATATTATGATAAAATGATTATATGTTGAAAAATGTTTGTGTGTTGAAATGTTTATGATGAAGTTGTCCTGTGGTGAAAACATACTTGTGTTGAAAAGTTATGTGTTGAATAGTCGCGTCACCGTTTGTTTACATTCCGCAATGTTGTTTCTCTGGCGGAAATCGACTCATGTCCGTTGCTGTACTCGGTGTAGGTTTCTGCAGCTCCTACATTTCATACACAAATATGGTGTCATCTCTGTAAATAATCTGCATGCTCGAAAATTTAATAAATAACTAATGTATAAAAATTCTGTTACAAGGGCGATATCGCCCGTGGATAATATCATTAAAAAAAACATCAATCCAGGCAGGCAAAAAAGAAACAAAGAAATTTGTACATACTAATAGCATATTTCTGCCTTCGTAATCTTTTTTGGCTTTATTTGCCTTCATAAGTTAATTTTACAACTATTTTTGTACAAATTTTCTTAGTTAGATCGACCATTTCAGTTTCACCCTGTGCAAGGATCACATACGTATAAATTGACTTTGGGACACCTGGATCGAGGTGGAAGGTGGAGGGTAAAAAAAATATCTAATTTTTATGAAAATTTCCCAATTTTTTTAAAGAACCAAACAATTTTCCATCCAAGCTGTTGACGGCTTTTATATTCCCATCAGTAATAATAATGATAAAAATCCCAACAGCATAGAAAATATATAATTACGATAAACACCGCGTGTATTACAATAATCACATTCGCCAAGAAAGCAGCGAAATTGTATTAGAAAGTAGACTCGAGCGGAAAAAGTAAATAAAACGCGATAAAATATTGATGCGAAGTGGCTGTTATCAATGGTAATTATTACGCCGGTAAAAGCCACGCAGTGAACAAATTTCGACATCGGCTCAAGGCACACGGAGGGAAATCCGGATGCTCTGTTAAAATATGTAATGTTTTAAAGTAATATCCATACGAGCGAACCTCCATGCTTGTTAAAATGCGCGTTCGCTTGGTACCGATAATACCGGTCGAGCATGCGCATTTGCATGCCCATGTAGGAACAAGTTGTGCTGCGCAGTAACGCATCGGCTTTCCCCTTTTCCTTTGGCGTGCAAGATCATGCACTTTCAGTCCATTTTTCAGCGAAATTCTGTGCCGATATGTGAAAATTTGCATCAATTATCGAGAAGGCGTCGCCTTTGGATGCCTTTCCATGATCAATCCAATTTCTGAGATTTTCAGCGGAAAAAAATGACAAATCTGACGAAAGATTACGTCAATATGTTTATTATAATTATAAGCTGTATTCTACTATATTATTAAGGTGGTCTTCGATGGATACGTCAGTCACATTTTTGAGTGCATCTCAAAAACCCGACAAATCGCAACAGACACTTCAAAAACCCGACATTTCAAAATGCAAACATATTTTGAAAGTCTGTTTTTTTCAAAATGTTTGGTTTTTAATGTTTTTGAATGTCGGGTATTTGAAGTGTCTGTTTTGTGATTTGTCGGGGTTTTGAGGTGCACCCCAGATATCGATTGAAATTTATCCTTTTCGTAATAAGACATTTCACGACAACCAGATCAACAGTGTACGTAAAATTTAGATTAACCCATTAACCTCCAAAAACACACAACATTTACCAAGAATCTAAGGATATTTTTGGGTGCAATTCCATAACTTGAATATCATAAAACAGGCATCTCAAAATCCAGACATTTAAAAAAACAGAAGTTAAAAAAACCAAGATTCAAAAACCAGACATTTGGAAAAACAGCTTTCCAAAATATGTCTGCATTTTGAAATGTCTGGTTTTTGAATGTCTGGTTTTTGAATGTCTGTTTTTCAAATGTCTGGTTTTTTAGTACCTGTTTTTTTAATTGTCTTGTTTTTGAATGTCTGTTTTTTGAAATGTCTGGTTTTTGAATGTCGGGTATTTGAAGTGTCTGTTTTGTAATTTGTCAGGTTTTTGATGTGCACCCAATATTTTTTCAAAAAGATTTCAACAAATTTAAATACATCGATTTTAAACGGTTTTTTGTGTTTGTGCGCCATCTTCCGTTCTAAGTTATACTGTTCAATGACATGCCCCATGTCCTAAGTTATATACGACTCCCACCACATCGTTTCGTGAAGCTTCGCGATACTCCGTGGCAATATTCGGTAAGGATCGGCATAGAAGATTATTTATTATCTTGTCCTCATTTAAATTTACCCACTTTTCAAAAATTATTCACTATTCAAAACGTTGTGTGATGATACTGATTTTAGTTGAAATTGATGAACTAGATGGCTTGATTCTCTGTCATCTCGGGTACTGGTTCTAAATCTGATCTGTGCGTACGAAAGATACGATGAAATTATTCCTTAAATTTCTTCTGGTGAAGATCCTCTTTTGATAGTGAACTTTTATTTAAAACATTCCCTCCCTATATTACTAGAGAATATCAATTTTTTTAAATAAATATAATAGTCCGCGTTTAGGATTTGTTTATCGGTAATTATAAAAAATTACATTAAACTCTCCGATTTTAATTTGAAATATCACATAATATGATCATTTCAAATATACTAGTTTAGTTATTAATAAAACAAGTTACATGGTGTAAACTACTCTTTTAAGCTAGTGCTAGGAGATTTTTGGTTTTTTATGCATGTTTTTCATCTCCAAAAAGTAAAGAACAGTTTTCTGATTTGAACCAAAAGTTCATAAAATAGTCGGAGATAATAAGTTTTGTTCCTTCTATATTGTAAGAAATAATAGACAAACATTTTGAAAGTCGTTAATAAGTATTATGACACTAAATTCACGACATAGTGGATTGGAATGTGTGGATTGAATATATCGCTCAGAAATGCAAAAAGCTCTTTTTCGCTGAAAATTGATGGCCTTTATTAACTTTACTGGATTAGATACTAAGATGTGCGATGATGTTTTTTCTTTTTTCTTACTATTATTTGTTTTCATGTTTTCTATTTACAAAATTCTTTATTTATTTTATATTTCTCTGAGCATTATAAATTTTAAATCACTTGCATAACAAATCAATTCTTCAGTAACCTGTTTTACATTACCATATTTCGAATCGAACATTTTTGTCAATTACATTTATACGGGTCACATTTTTGTCGGCCACATTGGATCTATCGTTTTGAATTTCGAATATAGGTAGTGATTCATGACTTCGGAAGGGAAACTACCTCATTTTAGACGCTTTTAAAATACTTATATTTATTTAATTAAAAGACGCCATTTTGGTTGTAGAAACCATTTATTTATAATTGTAAATACCCGAATTGAAAGCGCATACTTAAAAATGGTAAACAAAGGTTCGAAAATCAACTATGGATGAATTGTTTTTAGGTAATTGAACTTGAAAAGTCGGTATACTTTTGGCATTTTTTTATTTTATTGTAACTTATTTCATTTTATTTCATTCTATTCGAGTTATTATTAACTGTTATGTTTTTCACAATTTGATTTTCAGAATTGTATATAGAATTCAATTTTCTCTGTACTTCTTGTAAAAATATATTTCAAGTTCCGCAACATGCATTCATCAGCATTTCCATAGTTTTCCTATGCCACAATCAAAAGTTATATGCTGACAAAACTAAGAATTATTGGTTTGAATTGTTTTAGCTTTGTAATGTTTACTTAATTTCTCTGTGATTAATGTGCATATATATTTTATTTTGTGGTATATTTAAGGATATACCTTACGTTGACAGAAATGATAATGTTGAAGTTTGAAACGTTGGAGTTTAACGAAAACAATTGTTTTTCAATTCTTGTAATATGTAAACCCAACTAATGGAAAAAATGTTTCTAACCCCTTGGGTAAGGGTGGGGGGAGGGGTAAAAAATGAAAAATGCACATAACGCCCCATAAAAGTTGCAATTACAGTTTGGCCACTGGAATAGTTACTAACGATAGCAATAAATAATCTGACTTATTTTCAAAAAATTCGGATGGCAGGAAGGCGTTAGGTATGTTTTTCATCTTGTACCCCCTCTCCAACGGGGCCTTCCTGAAGTCGGATTTAGAAAATTCAAAATGTCATCAGACTTATTTTTTTTTAAGGCATCCGTATTCAGCAGCCCCAGAAAGTTTTAATTTTATTTTGATGTCTAAGAGCTTTATACTTTCAATGTAATAAATATTAATCGAATTCTCAAATTTTCAGCTCTAGGAAACCTCCAACTACGATATAAAAATAAATGAAAATAAATAAACAATGAAATAAATCAATAAAATAGCACCAAGATATACCATACATTATCTTTTTGCCACCAGAATGAAAGATTACAAATGAGAGAATAATAGATAATATTATTATTAATAATAAATATTAAACTTGCCATGTGCTATTTTGTGCCAGCTTATTGTGAATTCGATCAAAATTCAATATGGTGGGTAAAATATGGCGGACAAAATATGACTAACGAAAAAATTAAAAATCAGATTTGTCTAAAACTCAATAGTTGGCGGTGTTCGGAGTCGCCACTTACGCATCTGAAGTCAGATTCCAAAAATTTAAAAATTCAAAATGTGATTGTTTTTTAATGTTTTCTGTCCACCATATTGTATCCGCTACTTTTAATTTTCAAAATTTGGCTTCAAAATCGTAATCAGAGACACCGAAACTCCATACATTTGAAGAGTAGTAAAAATTGAATCAGTGGCAATAAATCGGAAGCTAAAAGGTTAAATTGAACGGGTTAATGTTAAAATTCCTTAAATTTTACTTCTGATTTACAAGGAGTTAGTCTTTATTATTAAAAATCATTAATAGGGGCTACATTTTCACTTCGTAATTAGTCGTGTTTTATTCATTCTATTTTAGAAAATAATAATATACTATTAATCGACCAACTGATTAAATCGTACAATAATACTCGACTTGCGGAAAACCAACATTCCGAGTTTGTATACACTATTTTACGAAAGAAACAGTGATTTCCTTATTGATGGAGGGGTGGGGGGGATCCCCGGACGGAATGCGGTTTTCCCGGGAGTTAGCCAGGTTGCGGATGTCGACGGTTTACCGGGGCACGTGCGAATTATCGTCATTAAATAATTCACTTAGAGGATAAAGAAACGGCGCCATACGCGAAAGAAAATTTCGTAAGGAAAAATTGCTATACGGTACATTAGAACCAGTTACATAATGGAATATGTAATGAAATGCACTCTAAGAAGAATGTTGTTTGCCCGGTCATCGACAAGATTACGTGCTTGTGACTAGTTCGCCTAGTGCCGATATACTAATATAATGAAACTATTGGTTATTTATTCTAAAGATTTTCAATGTGACAATTTACGTGGTTATGGATTATATGAAATTGAAGTTCTTCCGTTTAGAGTTGAAAAAGAACATAAATTTTCAAAGATTTTCTTTATCAAAAAGTGAAATTTAAGTAAAGACTTTAGGTACGTTGAACTTACATGTAAAGCACTCAATGAAGATGATTAGGTGATAGAACCAAAAGAGTGGCACCATTAGGAAACTGGATAATTTAGTAGATATTGATTCTTCATTAAAAATGGCTTTGGAACTATTTTTGGAGTTTAATTTCTTGACCGCTTGATAGAATATGAGGAAAATTCAAATGAATTTTGTAGATTTTCTTGGTTATGTCGGTCCATAAATGAAAAAATATTTAAAAAATTCTTTTAAAGACGTTTCGGTCACAAAATGTGTGCCTTCTTCAGTTTAATCTATAATAATTATACAAATTTGTACATTACTATTAAAACAATAAATAAATTTACAAATTTTGGAATTAGCTTACATAGAAAAAAGTCGATGTTTTTTGTTGACGGTTCGCATTACAATTTTTGTAAAGATTTTTTTGTAAAGATTTTTTTGTACAGATATTGATTCTTGGTTACATTTATTTTAGTAAGCATAGGTTGCTCGATAAAGTATGCTTGTACATGCTTAACACATATTTCAAACTACAACTAAATATTTTCAACCTTTTATATGCACATATAATTATGCTTAATGCAATTTAGTTATTCAATCTGATAATAATTTGCACTAAATCCGGCAGTAGAAACTGTACTGAATATCTGTTTTGATTTGTTATTACTCATATAATTAATTTAACTAAATTCATTTTAGTGTACGAATTGTCATCAAATATCAAATACGTACACGTAATATTTCGGTTAGTACAAATTAGAAAGAATGGCTGCTTTCACTATTTATAGTTGGAACGGCTTGCTATCTAATAGTCCTTTTCACAACTACTTCAATCATTGTCCCACAATTACTAGCAGCCTTTTAACTAAATTAGTTAGCCAATGTTGCTATCTACTTATCTTACACAGATCAAATTTTTAATCTACTCAAAATATTATTTCATAATAATAATTTAAACAGAATGGATTCTTATAAACTATTGATGCATGACGTCATGAAATGGATAGTTTGTATAGCAGTGTTAACTAACAAATGTTTCTTAGAGTATAATTCACTTTTGTTCCGTGCTACATTATCTAAACAGTTTTATTACAATGATGACTATAAAAGGTCTCGACGGAGTCTACATGGACTTATAGAACATAAAGCGATTTCAGTTTTATTACTGTGAGAAATATCAACAGAGTTTCTAGGTGAACTGAATAAAAACAAATATTCCAGTAGTATCAATTAAATCTTAATGTCAAAATACATATACCTCAATCTAAAAATAAAATTCTGTTATTTGTAATGCTTTAAAATGTACTTTATGTTTTTATTCCTTGGTATTTTTATTTAGTTTGTATCACTTGGGAGTAATGTATATGATATTGATAAAACTATAAACTATAATTAATAGTTTCATATAGCAAGACCATTTTTGTTTTCGTATAATCATGACATGGTAATGACACTTAACGCTTGCAACATTCTACAAATCTATCAAACAAACAAAATATGATTATTTTTCGATTTATAAACATGATGATAAACCAGTCAAAAACAAATGGATCGTAAAAAATGATAATTCTTAAATTATTTCCGAAAAATTGTAAAGTTTTCTTATATCTTTTCTTAAAAAATCTGGAGAGGATTTTTCTTTCTATGGTCATTATTCTGAGAAGTTTGTGCGATTCAAGAAAAATTATGCCAGGAACTTTGAATTTCGATGCCCGATTTGACGTCAGCAACCCAAAAAATACTCGTTATCAGAATTTTTTGGGGAAATCTGAGCAAATTAAAAAAAATGATGCCTGTCATTCTCGATTTGCCATTTAAGTTTCTGTACTAATGATTTAAACAAACGCTTCTTCTGAATAGAGGAGGCGACGCGAATTTGTACGAAATTTGATAAAAATTTCATATTTTTGACAGCCATATTAGATCCACTATCTTTATTTTTAAAAAATCCAACAACAATTAAAATTTCTCATTTATGAATTGGTATTGTAGAAATAATCATTTACAAAAATAAGATAAGTGAAAAAAGAAAATGTTCTTGAGAACGTCATTTTAGAACCCCTTTAGAATTCTGTAAAACTCAAATAGTGAAAATTCGTTGTTTACAAAGTGAGAACTCACAATAGATGGAGTGCAAATTCACTCTTACACCAGTGGTCCACTTTTCACTCTATAAAGAGTGACATTTCACTCCATTTGGAGAGTATGTAACATTATTTTCACTCACAAGTAACATCCTTTATTTAATTATTTAAAATCTCATTCTTGCATTGTTTTAATACGTAACATTGTTATTGTTGCTAGTTTAGTAACTTTATAGAGAAAACAAAAGATATCATAAAAAAAATAAAGAAATGATCATAATGGATCACAATTAGGGATAGTATGAACTCCCTAAATTTCTTCAAGTGAAATCTCTTTATAGAATGAAAATTCAGCCATTCTAGTAATAGAGTGAATTCTCACTCTTAAAGAATGAAAATTCACTCGTCATGAAGTGAAAATTGACTCTTAAAGTGAGAATTAACTCTTTCACTAGAGTGCTTCCATATATATTCTCACTCCATAATGAGTGATTTTAGTTACTTTTGATTTGAGTCACGTTTACAATTAAGAATATTGTAAAACGTGCCATAAAATAGCTATGTTAGGAAATTAGTTTGGTGTAATAAATTTTATTGCGTTTGTTTTAATTCACTGGAATATTTAGCCCATTAACGCCTGAATAACACAAAATTGAACCGCGACTTTGGACTCACAAATTTTAATCAAGCCGCTGTTGGCTTTTTACGCCACTACATTTTTTTATGTTTTTTAGTGTGCTCTACACGATACAACCATTAAAAGGAGTGAAAAATGGCATCTTGTACTTGTTTTATACGATTTATTTTTAGAAAATGACCGATTCTAACCTAACAAACATGTTATTAATACATGTACTTGAAAAATATAAGGGTCTTTGTTTTAAAAATTTGTTTTCCTGCAAATACCATTTTTAGCATTTTTTTAATCCCTATGAGTAAAATACGCGAAGTGATATAAATTTCTAGTAGGGCTTATATGAAAGCTTCAAACATGAACTTTTAAACGAAAAATTGAAAAATCACTATTAATAGTAGAAGAACTTAAGCTATGAAGCACCTCAAAAAAAAAAAAAAAAATTGTGTTGACAAGAACTGATAGAAAACGATTTTTTTTAAATGGTCCCATATTGGTTTTTGTAGTTACTGATGATAAATGGAAAGTTAGACTTAAGATATTCAAAATGGCCGACACAATATGGCGGACAAAATTAAAAATATTACGCGAACTCGTTTGAAACTTGTTATTCGGATATTTTTGAGTTTGCTAATCACTATTTAAAATTCAAAATGGCAGATCCAATATGGCGACCGAATTATTTGTAAATTACTCGAATTTCTTTATGATTTTATTACCCAAGGGATTTCGAAGTCTCCGATTACAAATCTAAAATTTATTTTTCGATACAGATAAAAAGTAAGAAGAATTCAGTTTTATTAGCATGAATTGTATTATTACTTTGAAGCTATAGTGTCTGAGAAACATTTATATAAAATACAACACGAAATTTGCCTCTGAAATTAGCTACAGGTTCCATTATAGCGTTAGCCAGTTATTAAAACTTACAAAAACAACGATTATAGTTCCTCCGCTATTCATAGCGATTTTTTAATTTTTCGACAAAAGTTGATGTTTTATGGTTTCATTTAAGCCCTACTCGAAATTTGTATCACGTCGCATTTTTGACACATAAAGATTAAAAAATACTAAAAAAGCAATTTTTTCGCACTTATATCTCGATTTTCATGGAACTGACCGAATGAAAAACTTTTGTGACTTCTTTTTTTGCTCACTGAGACCTAAAGATTCAATAAACAAAAGAATTTTAAGATAAACTAGAATCGGCTTTTTTTTGTTACCCAGTGTAATTTACTTGTTCTACTCATATTAACAAAATGGCTTACTTTATTTTATTCCCACGACGCTCGATAATTTGTTAAATCATATATTCAATGATTTCGGAAAATTCTGATTATGAATATTATGCAATATTACACAAATTCAAAATGGCGGACTGAATATGGCGAAATTGTTTAACATTTTTTACCGTTTTCGGCGGATAGTGTTCACTGGCAGATATTCGGGGTCTCCGATTGCAAATGTGATATCAGAAATGGAAAATTCAAAATGGCGGATCCAATATAGCGGAATTTTTAAATTTTTTTTAACTACTTTTGGTTGGAAAAGTCTACTCGGGGCTTTTGAATTCCGATTTTGAAGAGAATATTAGTAAGAAAAAGTAATTTTCGGCTGAATGATGAATCCGGTATTATATTTTGGTAAAAAATGCAACGTTGAATCCGTCATTTTGAATTTTCCACCTCTAACATCATATTTGTAATATTAGACCCCAAAAACCTCTTATAAGTAGTAAATCAACTATATTTTATAACCACGTGTTTTAATTTTATAAAATGTTTCCCTTAACGCAATAACCATTTTTTTACTGTGTATTTATTATAAATAAGTAAAAAATTCTATCTTCTTTTCCGTAAGTAGTTTCTTAAGTGAAAAGTTCTTAAAGACGTTATTTCTTGGATAAACGGAAAATAACAAAAGGTAATTTTTCAGAAATAAGTTTAAAAATAAAACGTTTTCTATTGCGTAAAAAATTAATGTGATCAATAACATCAGAAATTTCTAAATTCAATAATCTTCTTTTATAATTTAAAATGCAAATATTATGTTGAAAAAGGAATTTAGAGGAATAAAATGAAGTGTTGTGTGTAAAACGATTAAATAAGATATGTTTCGGTAAGAATGAATATTTTCGGCATCTTAACAAAAAAATCCTTTGCATGATTAAAATCGCAAGTATTCTATTAATAAGTGTCCATTCCTTCAGAAGTTTTAAAGATTCCCTTCCAAATTGATGAAAAATCCAATTGAAGAAGCTCATCTTTAAAACCGAGTGTCCATTATACAAATAAATAAGTAAAAAATTCTATCTTCTTTTCCGTAAGTAGTTTCTTAAGTGAAAAGTTCTTTAAAGACGTTATTTCTTGGATAAACGGAAAATTTTTCCGAAAATTTATTATATTTAAGAAATTTTTCTAGGCTGTAGACTGTGAAAAAAATCTTATTTTCATAGCAGTAAGCTACACCGGGTGCCATAATCAGGTATCCTTATTATCTTATTACGAATCGAGTTAATGAAAGGAAATAGTTGTTCCGGTGCGTTTTTCGCGTACTTGACTGAAATGTTATTAATGATATAAAGATCTCATCAAAATCCAATTCCTTAGAATTATACAAAAAAATCCACATCCAGTCCGAGCGTAGAGTAGTTCACGTAATCGTACGCCGTTGGTCGTAACTCCCCATTGTCGTTTCAATTACTGGAATCCTGAATGAAAGACATCGCAGCGTGGAGAACAGCTAAGGCGCTTTTTCATTTGGCGGATGTGTGTAGTTTCGAGCGATCGCTCTCTCGCGCTTTCATTCATTCGGTTCTGTTTTACACCAGATACAGCATCGCGCATGCGCCTCCCCGCTAAAACCATATAGGCCATTCATGAATGGGTAGTTTTGCTGCAGCTGTTGCCTTACGTCGATCAGCAACAAAGTGCGCAGAGCGATTAATAATCCCGAATACGTCAGCATGGCCGCGATAATCATTCCGCCATTACGTTTTAATAGAGTTAAAACGCACTCCATTTTACTGTACCAGTATTTATGTACCTAGCGGTACGTTCCGGTACTTGCCGATGGTACCCGATCGCCAGTACTCGAACGTTGTACAACTTCCACTTTCTCTCTTTCTTTATACCTACACAGAAACGTCGTTTCCGTCTCGCGGAAAGTACAAGCTGCAACGTACTGACCTTGTGTATGTGTGCGCGTAATACGTAATGGTATTGGTAGTGGTGGATGTGTATAGTATGTAGTAGAGCTCGCGTGCACGTTATTTTTATGAATGACTCGTCCCCCTGACTCGCGCGCGCGAAAGTACTCAGTCCTCGTCGTGTATGCGCCAAGTGTATATTTATACGTCCGACGATGATGGCCGATTAATTATCCTGAATTTACGTTGCGATGAACTTGGAAGGAAGAAATATTTTTACTATACGAGATTTCCCCAGCTCGAGGCTGGGATTTATGAACCCGGGAAGAAATGCAAGGTGCAAGCTTCATGGAGACGAGTCGTATGCGAATCTAAAACGAACGAACGATCGAAATGACAGGTTTTATTGCAGGAGCTTTGATATTTGGCTACTCGATGATCTTTTCCGCAGCTTCATAATCCTGTTGGATGATATTATTCACAGAATATGAGAACATATAGAGAATTGCCTCTTTAAATTGCTTGGAGTGAGAATTGCACTACTGTAAAAGAGACTAAACAAATCACTCCAATAAGAGTGGATTTGGCCAAAAAGAGTTAATACCTTGCGAGAAGAGTGAATTTACATATTTATAAGTGTGGATGAGACGGAAGTACCATAGCCTCCGTTTGGAGTGCTCTTGACTCTCGAGGTTCTATTTCGCTCTCGTTATCGAAACGGATTTGTATTTTGTATATAATCTCGATACTGAATATCTTATTTATTACATCCGACAGATATGTAGATGGTACTCTCTAAATTTCTTGGAGTATGAATTCACTCTTTAATTAGTGAAAACCGAGCAACTCTCGTGAAGGAGTGAATTTCTTTAGGAGTGGAAATTCACTCTTTCAACCAGAGTTGTCAACTCCACGACTCGGAGGGAGAGAGTAAACTTTTAATATTGTTAGATTGAAATTTTACTTTTAACCACTTCAGTGGTAGCTGTTTAAAAAAAAAGTGCCAGAAGTGACAGCCCTGTACTTAAGATATCGAAAAACGGTGAAACACCGGTTCCATTTTTTCCTAAAATATATCATTTAACATTTAATTAATCATTTAAAAAATCAAGTAATATTTCACATTTATGTCGGCCATCTTGGATCCACCATTTTGAATTTACGAAATCTGACTTCAAATTCGTAATCAGCGACCCAAAAAATTCCCGAGTACCAACTTTCATCAAAATCAAGTAAATTTTTTACATTTATGTCGGCCATCTTGGAACCGACATTTTGAATTTTCAAAATCTGATTTCAGATTCATAATCAGCGATCCCGAAAACCCCCGAGAACCCAGTTTCATAAAGTTTGGGTAATTTTTCGCATTTCCGTCGGCCATCTTGAATCCGCCATTTTAATTTTTTAAAGTCTGACTTCAGATTCGTAATCAGCGACCCCGAAAACCCCCGAGTAACAATTTTCAGCTGTTTTCCGTATAAAGAAAAATGAGCGCCGCACATTTTAATAAATTTAGCAAATTTACAGCCGCCATATTGGATCCGCCATTTTGAATTTTCCCATTTTGACGACAGATTCGGATTCAGCGACCCAAAATATCTTGGTATACGAAGTTTCATACAAATTCATTAAGAATTGTAAAAGTTATTGCAAAATGTACACATATGATCCATTACCATTGAAGTGGTTAAAGAGTTGAATATTCACTCTTTTACGAGAGTTGCTCGGTTTTCACTAATATAACCAAAGAGTGAATTCTCACTTCAAGAAGTTTAGAGAGTACTCGTATATTGTACTTCACATTGCAGCTTTTTATTAGAATGGAATATGAAATTAATATTTTCTCTATTATTACGAACTCAAAGATGTTTTTTGTTGCCGCAAAGTAAAACTATGAAAAATATATCTTGATTAAATTAATTTTTTCTTATGAGTAAAATAAAAGTTTCAAACACACTAACTATTAGAGAGATATATTCGCTCTTACAATAGAATAAAATAATGTCACTATTTGCAAAAGTGAATATTCACTCCAATTAGAGTTTCTCGGTTTTCACTGTCGCTTAGATAGAAAAGTCGCTTTAAGGGATTTGTAGAATGGTTGTTGAGGATACGAGCGACATTAAAACACTTTTTGATAATTGTTTAGATATGTATATTTACTAGGAGATAAATGATGAAAAACTGAACCGGAAGTTCCTTTTCCAAAATTGGATCTGAGGCTTAAAATTTGATTGCCGAGCCATCGAAGTTCGAAATCACCATTTTTGCAATAATTCAGTTCTTTTTGAACTTATGTTAACTAGTGAAAGTCCATATTAAAGATATTTTCAAGTTCTACAATTTATCTGGGAGGCTCTTTGACCTGCCATGAATATTTATTTTGTTATAGCAAAAAAAAAGGGGAAAAGTTACGATTTTTGCGTTTTTTCGCGTCTAAATTTTTTCGCTAAACAGCTAACGTAATATCATACAGGAAGAAGATGTAGGCCTTGAAAATGCGAACGATTTAACCCTTAATACCATGTGATTCGATATAAATTGAAACCACTTTTCGAGGTCACAGATTACGAATCTGAACTCAGATTTTTAAAATTTAATAATATGGCCGATCCAAAATGGCGGACCGTAATGTTGAAAAGTTACTAGATTGATATGAAACTGGTATTAGATAGCAAACCAATAATAACTTTATTTATTTTCGACCAACAATTTAGAACTAAATGACGAATAACTATGAATTTTTCAGTCGCGAATTATGACATTTTAACATTCTGGTCTACCACTTTGGATCCGCCATATTCAAATTTCCAATTCTGTAGTCGGAGTCGTCATCAGCGACCACGAAAACCCCCGTGTACTCACTTTCAACCCGATCAAGAAACTTTTTACACCTTGGTCCGCCATCTTGAATCGTCCGTTTCGAATTTTTTAAATCTGTGTAGCAAAAACACCGATCCAAATGCGTTAACTGCAATTTAAATGAGCAAAAATAAAAAAAATCACGGTGGTAACGTGGGATACCACCTTGCTTCTAAGGGTTAAAGAATTGGCGAAAAACGAGTTTTGCGAATACCAAGACGTATTTCGTCAATTCTGTGACTTTAAAATACTCCCCATGGGTTCAAATCTTCCGATTATGGATCCAATTGTTCTTTTTTTTTATGGCCTACAACTTCTTTATAGTGATATTTCGTTAGCTGGCGAAAAAAGTTGGGCGAGGAAAATCGCAAAAATTGGCTACAATAAGAGAAATATTCAATGTAGGCCAGAGAGCCTCAAACGTGAATTTTAGAGCTAATAAATAACTATAATATGAACTTTGACTCGTTAACATAACTTCAAAAAGAACCGAGTTATTGCAAAAATTCGATTTTCTCACGTACCTAACGCTGGTAACTTGGAAATATGTTGGGCATTACCTGTGGAAAATCTTTGTTTTTGTTTTAATTAATAATACATTCAGTTATCATTGCAATAAAAACTGTAAATGTGCTAATATAGAAATATTTGCTCGTTTTGTATAAAATCACTACCAAATATAACTGAAAAGGTTGTCAAAATGTCTTGCGAGTTTTCTGTTTAACAATTCAACAAATTTAACTTCGCTTTTACAAACTTATTCCTTCGATTAACTATTGAATTTCTGAGATAGTTAAATCAAATATTCCATTTTTGCGCGTGCAATGTACAATTGCATAAATATTCTTCCCATTTTTAGCATTATTGTCGTTAATATTTTCTTTTTGAGTTAATATTAAAAATATAACAAAGTATATTCTTCAAAGACCTGATTTCCACCTGAACAAACTTCTTGAGATAACGGGCTCTTAACCATCTCGTGCTAATTATCTCCCTACTTGCTTCCAGTGGCACTCGGTTCGAGTGTCCGCAACGCGTTATTCAAATGAACCGAGGCATAGAAAACAGCCACTTACTAAATGTAATATGTAAATTCACATATATTGTGGTGTTAAAAAAAAATTCTCGACGTCATAATCTTGACGCGCCATTCGAAGACGTATTGGGTTCATTCGGTCAGGGGGGTATCTGAATGCCTGTCGATAAGACCTCGCTTAGGTCCCTGCTTGATTAAACTCGCCATGGATTAATGGAAGCTCGAATTAGATTGCGTTGAAACTGATCGGTAAAATAAATAATCGCAATGTTCGAAGTAATAAAGCACATACTAAAAAAAGAAAGGGGCTGAACTATATTTGTACCGATAAACTGGGACGCCTTATAATTCTTGATTAAGTGCAGTTGCGTAATCGCTACTTATCAACAAACTTTATTCTCGAAGTTAGTTAATGGGAAGTATCGACTTAATAGGATTTCGCTTCTCCAACTTCTTTTTTATCGGTAGCCAATGGCATTGCATCATTGTTTCGTGTTTACCAAGCTCTGGTATTCGGATAACACTTTTTTGTAACTCGCTGAACTTGGTTTACTTCATTCGAAGTATGTTCATTGAGGAAATGAAGTGTTATGTAAACCTTGGCTTCATTGTTTATCAAGCTGCTACAACTTTACAAAATATTATTGTACAAACAAAATATAACTGGTATCTATCTCATTAACGTCTAAGAACACACTATTTTATAAAGATTTAAAGAATATTTATTGTCGTTGAACCAAAATTTTAATAAAATTTGGTTATAATGTAAAAAATTGTAAACAATTAATAACAAAATAAAGAAAGATTTTTCAATTAATATTTTCATGTCGAATTAATAAAAAAGGAGAAGATTAAAGAAGGTGCTTCCAAAATGACAATTGAAGTCAAATTTTTTATCTTTACGTACCAAATCTTAACATATATTTCTGTTCGAGAGCAAAATTTTGTGAATATTCACTAACTATTTTAGTAATGACACTAAGGAAAGGTTTATTTAACAAAAATAAGAATTAGTAAATAGTAAATCATTTTAACCAAACAGATTTATTTATGCCAACAAATCTTCTTACATAAACCCTTTTTTCAGTTTATGGATGAAGTATATCATTCAGATTTTCTGATATCCTAAATTTTGGAACATTTTCAGGATTTTTAATATGGATACAAAGATATCCTAAATAAATAAAGTAAAAATATATTTAAAATGAAGGGAACACCATTCTTTTACACATTTCAGAAAATAAAAGCAAAACGGAAGTAATTTGCGCGAAATAGATCGGAGCCAGGAAACGAACTTTTATCGGCTGACATTTTTAGTTTAGCTGAACCCAACTTTGTCGACACGCACTGCTTGATAATTAAGATCTGAAAATACTTTGGCGTTAAATAAATCAGCCTTTCAGCGGTCCTATACTTTTCGAGATCAAAGCAGAATTCGGTGAGATAAAACGGATACAGATAAGACCAGTATAAGATGATACTGAATTTAGTTGTTACCAACCGAAAATTATAAGCAAAGTAGGCAAGTACTGATTAACTATACATATGCACTCGGAAATATTCTACACGAAATAAGAAATCACATAATATGAATTCTGTTGGATTTATTACGATACATTTACTTTTATTCAGATAGCCTTTAACCATTGTTTTTTGTTACTAACCCTTCAATTAACAGGAGTTCTGCAAAATATTTTGTTTTATTTATGCTGTGAAAATGATTCTTCTTATGAGGTCATTGATCGATGAATTCATAGGTAATTTCTAATATTCTATACAGCAAAAAAATAAGTATATACCACCAAAGACGTTTTAATTTATTTCAAATAACTAATTTCTGGGAAGTTTTTTAAATATTATGTAGTGCAACTATTTGTCATACCGAATATCAACAGGAACAATGATCAAAATTATTTTAATAAATTCTGAACCTTCAGTTTTTTTTTATTTTTATCTGAAGTGACTGAAACCCTAATTATTGTGTTTAATTAGAGCGTAAAGAGTAAATAACAAAACGTTTATCTATAAAGAATAAGACATGATATTTTGAACAATATTAAAGAAGGGAGATAGTATACACTAATCCCTGATATTCTATATTATTTCTACAATCTTGTTACATAGAGCTTTTACAGTTAATCGAATGTCTTTTTAATTTCCTTAAAGTAAATTGTGAGCTGATGTATGTATTAAGTGTAGAACCATTGTCTTCAAATTTATTTTATCCTATCGAAATATTATGTATACTGAAGAATCGTCCTCAAAATATTTTGCACAATATGATAAAATATAAACAAATATTTCAAAATATTTTCTAAATTTTAAAAAATTGTATATTAATTAGAAACAGTTGAAAGCTAAGTAATCAAAGACCTTGTAAACATCCCTGTGAAAAGTGCAGAACCTCTTCAACATTTAATGAAATCCAGATGTTGCTAACATTCTACAATACTTTTAAAAACTGAGAAACTCTAGTTATGCGTTTCAGTTTTACTAGAAATTTAATTATATTTTATAAGACACACAAGTTTAAGAATGTTGAAATACCTTTTTTCATAGGTTATTTTGGAAATACATTATCCCAACTGAATGCTCAGTATATAAAATAGGATTCTGCTTTTTGTTTATTCCGACTTTAGAGTCGGTGAAAAGTTGAGGGAACAAGAAGACTTATTAAATCTTGTAACAATTATTCGTTATTATAACAATACGAGACCACATGAATAGGTGAATTTCTGGATTATTGATTAGTGTAGTATGTTCAATTCCAATTTAGAGACATTTTTTTATATAAAAATTACGAACCTGATGATAGATTTATTCAAATCAACCTGGCGGATCTAATAAAGCGGATCCAAAATATTAAATATAAATCGATTTTTGTGGTTTTCAGTAACTTTGTTCATTGTGATTCGCTGATTACGAAATCATTCATTCATCAGATTTTCGAAATTCGAGATGGCGAACCCAAACGGACGGGAAATATCAAATATTCATTGATTTCGTGACTTTCAATATTCGTATGTTTTTTGGGTCGCTGTTAATATATATAAACAATAATTTACAAATGAAAGAAATAAACAAAAAATGTTCATAATTTCAATCTTATAATTGCATTATGGAAATTTCGTACTTTTTGTAAGAAAATGATAAAAATCACAAGACACTTTTTCCTAAGATTTTCATTTACAATAGCCGCAATTTTTTCCCTTTCATAATTTCAAACTTTATTCGTAAACATTATGATCCGTCATATTTCAGCTGCCATTTTGAAATTGAAAATGAGGCGGATATTAAAAATCACATAAATCAAAGAATATTTCGTATTTTGTGCCCGATACTTTGGATTCGCCACAATACAGAATAAATTCTTAATCAGCGACTCAAAATACGCAAAGGTACAGATAACCATAAAAATCGATGTATTTTTAAAATTTGAGTCCGCCGAATTGAATCCGCTATTTTGATTTTAACAAAACTAACATTTTATTAAAAAGCCAATAAAAAATCTAGTACTTTAGATACCTTCCGCGGAAACATGGAGTGCAAGCTGTCATTATGGAATAAAATTGCTTAGAGACATTCTTAGGAACATTTTTCTCTTAACCCTTTTTGTTCCAAAAGTCCGGAATTTGGACACAACTTTCAACGATGTAACTTTTATTCCAAACATCGTTAAAAAAAATTGAAATAAGTCAAAATCGATAGATTTGGACCTCCTCTTTCAAATGCCGTGGTCACAAACAGCCGGAAATTACAGAGAAAAAAGTTATGACCATTTTTTCGAAAAAAATACTGATTTTTTTGTCGTTTTTTCCCAATAATTGCTTTTTTTGACATTGAAAAGGGCAGTGCTGATCGTTGCAAAACACACTAATCGCGTTTTTTTGCTCAGACCATTCTTCTCACGTCGGATTTTTTTTTCAAAAAACAATATGGCGGCTTCAAGATGGCGTCTGGAAGTTGTAAGTTTGAATTTTCTCGCACAAATATCGATTATTTGAAGGTGTAACGGCTCAAATCATGGAGAATTGCAATGAAAAAGTAATTATTATCATTTGTGAATACCTATTCTCATCATGATTTATTCATAACTTCATAACCTCAAATTAGTTAGACACAATGGGTTTATACCGATTATTTGTATAATTTTCACACAATTTTCGACGTTTCCGTAACATTACTTATGTGTGGAATTAAAAATGACCAAATACCCTTATGACCGATTAATTATCGGTTTATAACCTACAAATTTAGTACAGTTCGATATTTTTTTATTTTTAAAATACTTTTCTGCATTTTTTTTTTATTTTAATTTTATTACTTTCATTTTCTTGTATTCTAAACACACGTGAAGGCAATGAGAAATATTTGTTTTTTATTTTTGTGTTTTGTTTTGTATTTTGTATAAGATGTGGGTTGACCTGCACTCAATTTGTTGGTTATAAACAGATTCTTCATAGGTCACAATCATATATGGTCATTTTCAATTTCATACGTACGTAGTGATACGGAAACGTCAGAAATTGAGTGAAAATCAGACAAAATATCGGTAAAAACCCATTGTACAAGACTAATTTGAGGTTATGAATGAATCATGATAGGAGTAAGTATCCACAAATGATAATAATAACATTTCATCCCAGTTCTCCGCGATTTGAACCGTTATGCTGTCAAATAATCAATATTTGTGGGAGAAAATGTAAAATTACAACTTGGAGACGCCATCTTGAAGCCGCCATTTTGTTTGTTGAAAAAAATCAGACGGGAGAACAATGGTCAGAGCAAAAAGACGCGATTAGTTAGTTTTGCAATGATCAGCACTGCCCTTTTCAATGTCAAAAAACTGAATTATTGGGAAAAAACGTCGAAAAAATCAGTATTTTTTTCGAAAAAATGATCATAACTTTTTTCTCTGAAATTTCCGGCTGATTCTGACCACGGCATTTGAAAGAGGAGGTCCAAATCTCTCGATTTTGACTTATTTCAATGTTTTTTAACGACGTTTGAAATAAAAGTTACATTGTTGAAAGTTGTGTCCAAATTCCGAACTTTTGGGACGAAAAGGGTTAAGAGAATTTAACTGCATCAGCTTCAATATTAGTACAGTCGGATGCCAATATTGATGGTTATGATATTGATTAATGATACCAGCGGGTCCATGCCGTTTTCCAACTACATGATCAAAGACACCCATTGCACACATTCATCGAACATCTTTGATTAGGCATCCCAGGAAGGCTCCTAGTTGGCGCAATCAAGAACGGTGCTTCGAAAACCGTCAACTCCTTGGTTTAAATAGCCACCCTGGGAACCGACGTCCAATGAATCAACGTACCGCCTCGGAGGCGACTTTGTGCAGAGACGGCGTTTTTGCCCACCACCAGGCCAGAATTCGAGATATTTAAATTCTCGCTTGTGTCGAATCCGATACCGTGCTTCCAATTATCTCTTACGTAAGACATGTGCCTTGTGTGAAATTCAAATGTATCTCGCTCGGATTTCTCGGAATCGAGAGAGATAGAGCCTGGTTTCCCAGACACGAGAGGGGGCGCTGATGGGATACTACTAAGTCCTCTTTGCGGAAACATATGGCCGTAAGTCGGTGGCCGTGGAACATATCGTCCGTACATAACACGTGTGCTCCCGATCGCTTACGTATGGGATCGTATACGAGTCATTGCACGCACGCACTGTATTATGTCGATTCGGTATATTCTTTCCATGAAATGGCCGGTGTTATGCGACTCTCTTTCATCCCCGTGCAGGAATGAATCGTTTGACCGTGACCCGTTGACCTTCGCGGGTACCAAGACAGACCCACACACACAATCCGCCGAGACTCGCTCCGTGTAGGACCGGAAGCGATCGGATTGCTGGACTTTTAACAACCAAGGTCTGCATGCGAAATTCTTGCCCGCTAGCTACTTAAGACGTCTGTTTTTGAAACGATGACGTCAACGTCTATCGAGTTTGCAACCCGAACCTGTTGTCCCCAAAGTCTGCGAATGATTCAAATATCTCGGGGAATTCTGCATGACTCTAATTGAAAAACTCTGAAACTTTTTTGTTAACTGCAAATTCGTTCAACCCAATAATTAATTAGTCGATAATAACCTGATCAAAGAACATTTTGCGTTTTCAGAGACACTTTTGGAGTGATGTCTGATGATGATAATGTAGTTGAGGCAACTAATATCCCAGTTCGTTAATTCCGCTTTTGGGAAGGACTGATCTGAAATCGAATCAGAGAATTCGTTCGTAATTTTTGGACAGGATTTAATAAACGGCTTCGGTTCATTAGTCGGAGGTGTATAATACTGTTCAAACACACAACAGACGAAAGATGAACGGAACGCTGCGACCGTAATTCGTTAGGACAAACCTGCGAAATGTTCACCGATGATCAACGGTAATCTGTACCACATTTGTCGCGTCAAAAACTAATAAATGAATTGTCGCGAATGCTTCAAAACGGTAAGTAAACCAACAGCTGATTTACACTTCCGTAAACAAATTTTCAGGTCTCCAGTCAATAAATTTTATTCAACCACGCTCCATCAATGATACGTCTCTTTCTATAGACACATCCTAAGGTTCTTTATAAAAATAAATCTGAATCGGGAACTGCACAATGAATAATGAATAATTATGGTCGTAAAACATGATTTGCAAGTCGCAATGAAGATTTATAACGCGATCAAGATTTATAAGGTGCGACATGCATGCATATAATACAAAATGTATCCATGAAAATAGACAAAGAGAAAGAGCGAGATGGAGGCAAAATGAACCTGTCCGTGGGCGAATGAATCGCATTATTCAACTCTGCACGAATCTGATGTTTCCAGGTGTCTCGGAAACTAGTTTTCATGGATGATGAAAATTAAATTTACCTTTTTGCTATCGCCGAGTAATATAAAACACGAAGCACCTAGGTTTTATCGGCCATTAACCATGCAATCAAACGATGTAAATCTCTAATTGATCATCATTTAATTGCAACTCGCGACTCGTCAACGGGTAACCGCCGAAGATGTTAGAGCGAGGAGTTTGCGCATTAATCACAAATATCGCTGCGATTACTTTCATGGAATGCAAATTACTCTCCTGACCCCGGCATCGAATTCGATGTGGAAAAATGAATTGACCCCAGAACCGCGTTTTCGTTCAAAAGACTATTTCCATACACGCCTCCATCACGTGCGTGCGTTTGCGCTGGAAAAAGAAGACGCACGATGGAAAGAAGGTAAAACCTTGACACGATAGCGATAGCAATTGAATTTCATGCGATTGCATACTACGGAGTCCAAGATAACTTTACCCGAGAGAGGCATTCCAAGAAACGTGAGGCAAGTACGTACATATATAAGTAATAGGCTCGTGCAGGTTAAAGCCGGCAAATTGGAAAACTAAGAAGAAACACAGATTTCCAACTGACGTAACAATCAACTGGTATTATTGGAAGCTTTCATAGGATACGAACATGATCATGAATATTATAGATTTGGGTGCAGTTGGATCCAGTCTGTCAATTTTTAATGCATCATCATCCCTATCATGATCATTAGTTCAGGTTTCAACTCCTGCCGATCAAGTTTATTTAAAAAATCTGTTTAGTTTTAACCCAAATAGTTCATCTAATGAAAATCTCATATAATTCGCACATGACTTCATTTCATGATTCTTAATAGGCAGGTGGCAACATTTAAATTTTAGCATATGCAAATCATCAACACCATATCCCATCAAATTTTCCTGGAGTTTTCATTAGGTTTCAGTATTTCCAAATATCCAGAAGTGGACTTTTTCAACTTTTATCAAAAAGTTTGATAATGTTGTGCTTTCAAAATAGAATGAACCTGTGACATCTCATGTAAACTGCGTCATTTCTTTATAATGTAGATGCATCTCCTAGACAAGGATTTTACATCCAGCTTGCAGACATATTTTCTAATGCAATTTCTCTTAATTTCCTTTGTTTCCGGTGGAATTTCAGACATTTAGTAAACTTCATTACTAAAAATTAATACAGATGAAGCATATATTTCTGTTCTAGGCATCTTCTGGGCATGGTCATCAACGATTCTTATTTTGTAACAAAATATTATCATTATCTTAGGTATTCTTTTTATAAGGAACTTAATCACATTTCTATTAAAACCACCCAATTCTAATGTAGTTCAAAATTTAATTCGACAGAGTTGTATGATGCATCAAAAAATTGCTCAACAGTCACGAGTTTGCAACCAATTAAAATTCAACAGCCTGAACTCCACTGGAGCGATGATACCGACCAGTCTTTCCTATTTAATTACACAGTCATTCATACTTTACGGCCCATGATGCAACTAGCGAGCATTGGATTTCGCAACCAACCGTAAGACGTCTACAAGAGAAATTTTGCAACTATCGTAGTAAAACCAAAACGCACTGAATCAGTTTTTAATCGTGCTCTAGCCTTTCATTGGAAGAATTTCATCAGATTTTCGATCAAAATGGGACAATCACGTGCCGCCTTCACCGCCTAAGCGACCGGACGTTGCATTTTCCTCAACGCGGAATGGGAATCGATTCGGCCCACGCGGAATTTAACGTTCTTGAAAAAGCCTAGACGGGAAAATGTCGGGTCTACTACCCACAATGCGTGGCTCGAATTCGCAAGATTGGCGAAAGGCGTGGCAGCCGAGGATTAATTTCCCGCTGGAAATTACTGGTACGAGCAAACGCGGAAAATTCTCCAGCGGGGGTGTTAGGCCTGGGTCTATTATTATTCCTCTGTATCTGTGACACTTGGACGGTTGCACTGTTATGGCGTCGCGGGCGATATAGAAACGTCCGCTTTCACGCGAACGACAGTCGCAAAATCCCTTGTACATGTCTTCCTCTGGTTCCATCTCGTTTCCACTCCCCTAGGAGTGTCAGCAACGATTCTCGCTTGCGCACTAAATAGGCATTTCCCCCTTTCTCTGTGTCTTCCCTGCCAGTCGTTTCTCGCTTCCTCGGAATAAGCGCTTTTCGCCATCTCCGTTGACGTGGGTGAAATTTTCCGACGTTCTTATTTAAATCCAACCTGATCCACGTCGCGTTCCGTCTCGGTGATGGAGAGACGTGGCGTGAAGATGAGAGAGACACCGCACATTCCTAACTGGCTGAAACCGCTTCTGTTAGGTAGCTCAGGCGTTTATTGAAGATGACCTTAAAGGGCACCGCAAAAGATTGTTACCAATGTCCAAAGTTGTTAAGATTGTCCTGAGCTCTTACCTAAAAGCATCGTGGTAAGGATATCTTCAGCAAGGCCAAGACTTCATGTAACCTCCCACTGGTCTTGGTCTTAGTCATCGAACTAGCTCAAGCGAGATTTTAGAATAACCTTATTGAGGTCAAATAATTCATCCGCTCAGTACTCCTCATATTGCTTGTCCCTTTGACACTCGTTCTTCAGGTGCGAATGACGAAGACCGCCTAAATGTGATTGGGGTGGGGCCAATATATACTAGGGCAACTTTGTAGATTAAATCAACCCCATGTCTCGTGGTCTTGGTCCATGACAAGAATTTTAAGCCCGTAACGTCCTTAACCCGACCTGCTTTGAATTTACGTTATATTAATGTTGGTATCGACGTACTTCTTGTGACTTTTGCTCCTTCTCTCCCGCTCTCTAGCGCATGCTGCCTCTCTCTTTCCCGTTTTACGCCTTTCTCTCTTCGATGTCGAGAAGCTATCACGCGCGAAGATAACCTGAATTGCATTTAAGCGACCGAGACCGTTTCGTGCTCGCGCGAAAGGAAAAAGGAATTCGAAGAGATGGCTGCCAGGTCGAAAGTCCTACATGACTCCTTGAAAAGGACGCAACTTTTTATCCCAACAAGAATTATTGATTTACACTTTTACAAGTTTAAATACTCTCTCGGACTAATTAAACAACTCTTTGCATCATCTTTTTTTTGGGGACCACTGATAACTTGAAACGAGCAAAAAGCTCCTGACGTGGGTGTTGTTGCAATGATGAGACTTGACAACAAAATTTGAGTTGAATTTCAAGTATTTCGAATCTGCTGATAGTATATAAGTTGATTTTGAACTTTACTGTTTTTAAAATACAAATGTTTGGATACAAACAAAACGAAGTACATTAGCGCTTTGCTGGCACGATAATATGAATTATTATGATACTTAAGTTATAAATAGATGTATCTTTGTGGCGTCCAAAATCAGTTTTCCATGAACTTCCACATGATCATTAGCACACTTCCAAAATAATCAAGTCAAGAATGTATGTAATAATAGACCAGAAGAGAAAGTAATTATACAATTCATAAAATATGAAATGATTATGAATTCTTTTTTCTAAAAATTACCAGAAACTAAAGAATCAGAATTACGCATTACTACGCTAATTCTCATAATATTTACAATGTACAAAGTCTATAATTAAATGTATCTTTGTCGTTTGAAAATGGCTACGACGTTCTCTGACACCCCCATATTAGTGTACTTCGCAAATAATATAGAGGTTAAGGAAACACTTTAAAACCCATAGAACTAGTTAAACAAAAAAACGACAAATTCTCGTTTCCCTTCAGAAGCTGGCTTCGCGCCATTACAAACGACTTAGCTAAGACTACATTGAGTGTAGCGCGGCCGAATCTGACGCAACAACACGCCAAGTTAATTTTCTTCCGACTAGTCGTAAAGTAACACTAACTTTTTTTACCAACTATGGGTCCTCCTGAAGTGTGTAAACTCTTATTAACGCCATTCCTAAGGAAGTGCGAGCCCAACGGGATCGATTTCGTCCCACTATTTAGCAGGTGCCTAAAACGACGTAACTGGGTTCAAATTAAACACGTGCAAGATTCCAGGTACCTTCGCGCGTTTATTTTCCACGTGTATACTTAGGAAATTTCTCTGGTAAATACATAATTAAGATGGACCCTAAACACGAAATCGAGGAGGAGATCCCTACATACTCTCCCTTTCTCGGAACTTGACATAAATTGCACTATAGTTTTGCACTTTGAACAAACAGACACACACGTGGACTTTCTTGTTAGGTTAATTTTTCAAATAACATTTGAATCATTATTTAAACTTGATGAAGAATTTGCCCGTTTAAGCAGCACATATATTCACTATTTCCAAATATATCTCCAATAAGAGACGTCGTAAATCAAAAACCTATCCCGTTTTCCTGCTGACTACAGAAATTAAAATTTGTTAAAATCTACTAATTAAAGAACAAAATGTCCAATTAAACTATAAATAATTTGTACAAATAAAAACAATTACAGTTTCTTGCCTAAAGAAAATTTCAAAAAAGTAAATTGCTACTATTGAATGAGTAGAATTTTACCTAAGATTTAGTTATTTTTTACCTTTTACTAGTAACAATTTACTTCGCCTTAATAATTTTTCAGAAATTCAGATTTGGAGAATTAGAATTCAAATTCCACGAAAAAACCGCAGCTCAAATATTGCATTTAAAAATAGTAGCAATATAAAAAACTGTGACATTTTCATTAAACAATCTAGGATTAAAAAACTCACTAATCGCCCTGAATCGACAGTAAAACGCTCGAACTTAATCCCACTAAATTAATAACGGAAAAGTCAATCAACTTGTTTCTCGTTCTTGTTCTCGACGATTAAAAAAGCCGAATTCCTGCAAAGGCCGTCTGTAACAGCCCAAGCTTTTCATGCATTAAAATGTGCTCATTCGTGCTAATAATAAAATACGGTCAATCCGATGCTATCGCTATAAGTGATGGTCGTTTACAATTAAAGTAAATGACATCGATTTGATATCCTGAATGTGGAATACATAATTTGCAATAATCTTCAGAAACTGCGATTTGCATCTGAATGCTTGCTTTCTTGTTTTCGTTGGTGGACGATTTTTCTTCTGGGTACTAGCAATTTGTTACGGAAAGCATAAACTCGCTTCGTTTATTTAAGTTTTCGACTGCCATCGTAATAGTTTTTTTTGTTCATTACATCCATGATATTTTTCGATACAATTTTTATTTAGGATCTAGTCAAATTTAACAACCGACGTCAGATCAGCACTGGTCAATTACGAAATCAATATGAGACCTACTTGATATTAAAATGCCATTTATGAAACTATTTATTTGTGTAAATACAAATAATAACCGATAAAACGGAAAACTCTAACCAACGTGAAATTTCTTTTCCATCGTAGCAGCTTTTACCAAGCGTCTCTTACCTAACGAATTCATGGCGCGCATACCGCTAGATCATTTTTTCGCTGGTAAGAAAGTAAAATACTAGTTATAATACTGTCAAACGTCTAGTCTCGAAACGTGCTATGTGCAGTTTAAATGATTCATGCCTGCGATCAAACAAATTATAGCATATCTCGCCAATATTCGAGAAACCACAGCACGGAATTATGTGTTATATTATCGCTATCTTCCTTTTTTTCGTGTTTACCAATGAACTCTGACACTAGCTTAGCGACTGTGGCCGAATAATATGCCCCGGATCCCAGGCTGATAAGCAGTGGTGGGAGATACGGATGAAAAGTTTTCCAAAGCTCGATTGTACAATTAAAAATATTTGTTAGTACCGAAAATTACGTATAATAATTTGACGTTATCGAAAGTGACTGATGTCTTATAAATTTATTTTTACTTCATTTACCAAGAAATATGATTCAATAATACGAGATTGTATCACACAATAAATTATGCTAAATCATAATGTTCTCGAAACAAATATTAATGTGTAATTTAAATTATAAAAATTGTATAAAAAAAGAAAAATAAATAATTTGAAAAAGTGAGAAAGATTGACCAATTTTTATAATATATTGGGGTTTGCTTCAATTTTAGTAAAGCTTGTAACATCAGAAATAGAATTATTAGAGTAATACTTAGAATCTCTCGAAACCAATGCTATGCCATATTTTTACATCCTTTTTGTGATTTTCAGTTCCTTAAAAAAATTTGTTCTTTTGGATGATTTCTCTGTCATCTTGGAGTACATGTATTTATTTAAGAAGCAAATAATAATTTTGAATTAAAATGTAATAGAAAGAAAATCAATTGCAAAATATTACGTAGTACAAACATGCATTAAAAATTGAAATTTGCATATTTTCACAGTCAATAATTAAAAATGTGCAAACCAAAATTTCGTGATCTTCAAATTTCTGCACCAGGAGAAAAAATAGCAAAATATACTAAAAATGACTTCCTATACAGGAAATTAAAAAAATAACTATTGCCAGTAGTTAAATTAACTATCTCTTGCAATAATAGGTTATACTAACAGAAATTCAATTAAATTACTGTAAGCGAAAGTAACTTCTACTCTTTGCCTTGTAAGATACATTAATATCCTGCTTATCGCTTTCGTTAATTCATAAATTAACAAAACGCATCAGGTCGATTATAACCTACTTGATTATTGACTATTTCGATATTGTAAACATTACTACATTTTTCTCTTAGTATTTCTAAATGACTTCTAGTTTAAAATTCGTTTTTCTTATTGTTTGAATTTTGTGAAAAAGTTGTACACTTCAAAAAAGAGTAAAAGAAGAAAAAGTAATATGTTTTTAAGAGAATAACATTAATTACGAAGTCATTCACATTTTACAAATTTATATACCAAAAATTATGTAGTTCTATTCTTAATAATATAGGACTAAACCATTACTGTTTAAATTTTATGAAAATTAAAACAATTTTTATAATTATTATGGGAAAATAATTGTCCTGCTATATTAATCAAGATCATATTATAAAACTATATTGCATTATTTAAGCTGACATGACATTATCTTAAAACATACTATAATTTATCTTCCACTCAAATGTACATTTCTAACGCTGATAAAAAATAATTATCGAAAACAAAAGAAAACAATCACATATCTTTTACGAAAACGTGTGTATGGAGATATATTCATTAATCACATAACATTTTAAATCAATTTATCGAATTCTGCCATGGTTCGATCGATCGATAACATGCGATTACGGGAAAATCGTTGCGAGATTCAAAAGGTGAAATTAGATTTTGCAAAAAATCGATCGTTACGATCTGAAGCCATAAATAAGCTTGTTTTGCTTGTCTAAGCCGTTCGATCTTGCCAGGCCGCGCCATTGTGCAGTATGTGGGAACAATGTATATCATTATTTTATCTTTGAAAAATGAAACGGAAGAACAATTACCTGATTGCACGTGATCCACAGAAATATCGAATTTTCGTGTCTAAGCGGACCACCCAGCCCAGAGCCCCCGGTCAGTCGTTGCTGCTTCAAAATTTCTGAATGCTGAGTCCCGTATTGCTCGAATACCTCCAGCGACCTGCATCAGAAATCGACCATTGAAAATTACGCATTTTTTAACAAGCATACGCGTTTTGTGCCGCCACCGATTGTTCGAAATTACTTTTGTGCTCCTGGCACGATACGATTGTAATAATTCGAATAAGTATAAATGGGTCGGAAATATTTTCTCATCATTTATTAAGACAAAGTAACTCAATAATAATAATAATTTGCATAACATTTTGTAAGACAATATTATTAAAAAACGAATAATAAGTAGATAATTTTCTAAACTTTTACTTTTGACCAAAGGTTAGAACGAATCATTGCGTTCAGAATTAGTATTAATTCCAGTGTTTACTAAGACGTTCTTTTTTTTTATAAACCTTACATGCTACTTGTGAGTTTTTATTTTCGCATAAATTAGCATCTTGGGTTATTCGGCATTGATAGTTTCAAATTAGAATCCAGAATAGAACATAACCTATCTAATATGATGAAGGCGTTCACCAAAATTTGGGTATCTTAAAAAAGTGCCAAGGGAAAAATTGTCGTTACAGTAACATTAGAAGCTGTCACTGTGAGCCTGACAGCGTACTCTGCACGATAGTATGAGCTTCACACTAAAAAAAACATGCATAATTTTTGTCCCACCTGCAGGAAAACTTTACCTTTACAACCGTAAAAGCGGGCAGAAAACGACGTTTTGCCGCTCGCTCTTGTTATGACAGGCGTCGCTGGGAGGAACAACAATTTCCGCCCGGTGAGGATTGTTCACGGTCAGATAGGTTTTGAATGTTTTGAAACCTGCAAAAAGTGGTAATGATTGCCGAAGGCAATCAGCATGGTATCCACTGCCTCGACCCTCCCATCACACTTGCTGCAGTGACGACTTTTTCGCTCCAGTGGATCATTTTATGTACATACATTGTAGCGTAGAATATTTTCATCGCCTTTGATTTTGTTTGTTTTTTTTTTAATAATGAACATAAACAGAAAAGATAGAACTGGTAATCATATTGAAAAAAGAAATATTTGAAAACAATTATATACACGCAGGATCATTTTAATCGATGCACCCGAAAATCGCTGCTAAACCGATTAAAAAAACGTTTGCGCAAAAGGTAATCAGAACAAAGGGGATTTTTATCAGTTAATATAACTTTTATATTATTTCTAAAAGTTATATTTGTTATAACTTATATTAACTGAAGATTTTTTATAAGTTAAATTACATAACTGTAATAATGACTTTAAACTTGGCGTCAATTTTCAAGGCCATATGAAGGTCAACATTTTTTAATAGAAATTTTTCACACCGGATTCGAAAGAGCGGTAAATTCCGTAGTTTATACATTTTTACAGTGACCTTAAATCCGGTGTAAAAAACATAGATTTCCCATAAAAAAAAAAGAAACATTGGCCTTGAAACGACCTTGAAATTAGACTCCCAAAGGTCAAAATTATTATCATTGTTAAGTGACCGTCTTTATCATGAGCAACTTTTGTCTGAACATTAGTAAACCATAAAAAATTGAAAAAAAAACACCTTTTGGACATATTGTTCATTTTTGACCTATGTAAGGTCACTCTAAGAATGCATAAACTACTATTTTGACGTGAAATTTCCCGCTGTATCCAAATCCTTCATACAAATTTGAGACTCCCACTTACAAAAATAACTTTAACCTTAAAATGTCCTTGAAGATTGACGCCAAGGTCAAAGTTATTATTGCAGTTAGGTCAGTCTCTTTGTCCTGAATAATATTTTTCTACATTTTTTTTTATTCGACTTGAAAACATAAATATTCGGCTACGTCGTTTAAAGTGAATCACATTTTATAAAAATAAATTGAATATAACGAATAGGGCATTCTAGTTGCATCATTGTTTTTGTAAAAATTCAGATTTTATTGCTCGGAAACCGTGGGATTAAGAAGAAAAAGACAAGAGATATTTGTCTTGATAATTGAACTAGTATACGATAATCTTTTTTTCATTAGCAAAATAAAAAAATGTATCGATGGCCCTTGCATTTTGGAGCCGCCATTTTGAAATTCGTAATTTGAACACAGATTCATTATTAGCGACCCGAAAAACATAGGGATAGTGAAAACCACAAAAATCAATGAATTTTTAATATTTTGCCGCCACCATATTGTAACCGCCATCTTGAATTTAACAAAACGAACCTTATATTCATAATCAGCTGCCTCAAAAAGCCCCGAACAATGAGTTTTGTATAATTAGAAACTTCAACTTGATTTTGTCTGATTGTGAAAAATGTACAAATTTTTCGTCATATCGAACGCCATTTTGATACTAAGACAAAAAGTAAAAAAATGTTTTATGGAGATTCCTTTATTGGACTATTGAGTGTATGTTTCTGACACATTTTGAGTCTATGTGTAAAAGTCTATGTATAAAAAACGGTTTTTGTAGATATTTTTGCAAAAAACTATTAAAAATTGGATTTTTTACAAAATTTTCTTAACGCTATTCGAAAGAGCAACCTTCAACAAGGCTAATCCAGGTTGTCTCGATTTTTTTTTCATGTCTGTTTCATATTAGAAATAAAAACTGAAGTCGAGGTAAAATTTCAGTGCACTTGGGGGTTAATGGGTTAAGTTAAATTACATAAATGTTTAAATTTTGGGAGAAAGATGTAAAAAGGCTATATTTTTCTATTCCATATACATCATCGAGAAGTTAATTGGAGAAACGTGAATATAAAAAATGAAAAACTTTTAAAAATATGTCAAAAGGCTATTTTTTGCATTCTTAATATTAATCTGAACTAATGGTTTTTTAAGTTTATATCTTGCCAAGTAGTTAACATATCGTTTTTATAGGAACCTTTGAATTCAGAGTCGAATACTCTTTACAATTTTTAATTTCGGCATGAGTATTGGTAAACGACTTTTATTTACCTTAAACGACCGATAAAATATGTGAAATTAAAAAGTTTCAGCACAATGTAATTATAATTTATTTACATTATCTTGCATCAATCCTTTAAAGAGAATTGCTGTAGGAAAATGATTATATTTTGCGACACCAATTTTGTAGGTTTTTGGTTTTACACAGTAAGCTCAGAAATGCATGTCACGCGATACAATCCAAGAAACGTCTACTTACTAATGGATACTTCGATGAATAAAAGTATGGATAGATGAGTTACTTGATTAATAGATTAATGTACGACAAAATTAGTGGTCAAATGAATTACTAACTTAATGAATGAAAAAATAAATGAACGAATTAAACTACAAACTAATTGTATGTATGCTATTTGCAAATTATGTATCTAAATATATCTTTACGAAAACAGACTATTAGAAACGTAATAATTACACGAAAACCTGTTCTGTATTTAGACAAATGTCTGCATTTGCAGAATTAATTTTTCGGTGATTTTTAAACATTTGAATACGGAAACATTGCTAAAATCCATAAGTGAAAGCTGGAGCAATAAAACTGTACAAACGACCTTATCGGTCTCACATCGACTGCTCGTGGCACTATAAGATTGACAATATTTTCTCCATGTTACAGGATTAAGTCGTTTAAAGAATTAAAGATAGAAATTCAAGGCACGAGATTTGATTATCTATTTAAGGAACACAACTAAGAGATCGCGTCTTCCTTTAATTCTCTTACGGCGACAAAAACACTTTTTTATTTTTGAAAAATCAAACTATCACTTCTCTTTTACACGCTCCTACGAGGCGTGTCAAGATTAACAGTAATAACAAAACAATTCTAAGTAACTGGATAAATATTTCACCTTTACAGAACCATTTCTACGTGATCTTGCGCGGTGTTAATCTGGGTAAAACGTTCTCGACTCGAGAAACGAAACGTCGGATCCGAATTCGAAAAATCCAACATGGACTGGTTTTCCCGGTTTGCGAACCGCTTGATCGCGACTAACTTAGTGCGTTTATATTAATAATGATAGTAACAAACGCCCGTTCGATTATACTTTGTAATTTGTGAAATTTTGTTTATTGCCGGTCTCGGCGCATTATTATCGTATGCTTGGGTATACGGGACGATTTTCTCTTTCATCTTTCGAAATATGCGACTCCCATTACAAATGTTACTTATCCATTAAATTAACCTCCCTTTAGGTAGCAGGTATATATTCTCATTAAGCGTAATTGTACGAGAACTGGCTGATTTCCCGCCACGTCTTGGTATATACATACCGACGGGACAGGAGTATCGTTTTTCAAGAAGGCACTCGGAAGTCTTAAAGCGACCAGTCTATATGCGTGGGTGTCCCGACGATTGCCTTCCATCTTTCTCACTCTAACACCCTTGATAGCTTTCTGTCTTTGTCTTTTGTGCGTAGACTCATCTACAATATTTCTTTTCACTCTTTTGTACTGTCTCTGTCGTCACTCTTCCTCGAGTTGCGAATCCTATGTCCGTCTCTTTCAGGCGCGTCTTGCTTCCGTCTTCTTTACACGCTGACGACCCCATGCGACGACGGCCTTTTCTATTTCCGATGGTTGACAGTCGCGTCTATTTCGGATGCCGCTGAGTAAAAAAAAATTAAAATTAACATTATGCAGCGTCGCGCACACCAGAGGCCGGTGTGTCTAGCCGTGAAGGGAAGCGCGAGGTAAACGACCGTCGGCGAACCTAGCGATACGATGACATTTATTGACGTAGACTAACAGCTGGGAGACCTCGAGTGAATGGTCACTCCAGGAACTCACCTTCGCCCTCTGCATGGAAAACGGCAAAATCCGAGGTTTTTCGAAAAAAGGTCAACTTTGCTCAAATCCGTTGGCAGTGTGCCGAAAAATAGCTGACTGAACTAAAACTAAAGAAATTAGGTTTGACTAACTCATTAGTTTGTGAGTAGAACTAGAGTTTTTGTTACTAGTTGTTGATTCTTCTAAACAATCATCTGGAGCTCATAGGACTAAACAAACGGCAGGTTCAACCAATATATTCGTTACCACGACCAGGCGAAAACAGTCAAAGTTTCACTATTTGAATCCAAAGTAAATATCTCAGTGCTAAATGAGTGGCTACCAGCTTTACTGAATAAACAGTAAGAAACAATTAAGCCAAAATAGTAAACAAACTCGGCAAAAGCGAAATACCAAATGCAAGGTATTATCCAGTAGATATTATTGGTCTACCACTTAGATTAATATATTATTGTTACTACAAAAAATCTAGATAAAACTCTCAAAATTTATTTCAGTGAGAATTCATTCACAAGTGAAGATTGATCCATTCTAGTGAAAGAGTGTATCTCTCTTAACGAGGGAAAACTCAGTCTGTATCATGTGAAAGTTCAGTCTTAAAGAGTATGATTTGAATTTTTACTTGAGGGGTTCAATTTTCACTCTATTAAGAGTGAATTTTCACTCCATAAAGATTACATATGCGTCGGTTTTATACTTTTTTTTTTATTTTTTTTTATTTTTTTTAATTTTTTTTTATTTTTTTTTATTTTTTTTATATACGTCTATATGTAGAACTTACTACATCTCAACAGATGTGGCCATAAAATCAGATCTTTTTTCTTTGTCCAATAATTCAACATATATTTATTGTTTTTTATGACCATTACAGTTCTGAATATTACAAAATCAAGCCCAACGTTTCGACCTTTTGTTGGTCCTCTTCAGGGGCATCTATTGAAATATATGTTGATTGAGAAAAATAGGTTCATGACTAAATTAAATTCATATTAAATTTGTCCAATTAATATATTCTTTCGCGACGTCATTGTTTTCAAATAAAATAATAAATAATTGTAAATTTAAAGGCTCAATTGCCTCCTATTGTTCAGCGGCTAAAATCAGATTTTCAGCTTCTCTGACTCCTCCGTATGTTCGATCATGTGGGCGATCGAACAAGGTACCTGCAGTGATTCCATACGTAGATCGAAGCCATTAAATTCATCACTAACAAGTAGAGTACAGAAATCATATTTCTAATTTTATTTTTCATCATCATTCACGTTGGCGGAAATAAGATAAAGCGATAAAAATAAAAAAAAATCATTGAATTAATTTTTAATATATCCAGTGCATTATGGCATTTGTTTTCTGCAATAAGTTAGTACATTTTGTTTTCATATGAAGAGAATATTTGTTTGATTCGGGAGTGATATTATCCTTTAACCTTGGCTATTACTAAAATTTTGTTTAACTAAGTATTAGTCATGGATCAAAAATCCATAAATCATTGTCATCATTGATGAAGATCGTCGTAATTGTTGATTTTGAATTGATGGTGCTATTTACGATTATACTCATTGGATGTTGGATTAGTCATTATCACCTACAATCATCATCCGACATCATTTTTTGGTATCGTCATCCTCATAATTGCCTTTCAGCATTTTGAATCTACATTCGAAGTTCTTTTTATCGCTATCTTAGAGAGGATTATGCACACCTATGTACACTGCATGGGAACGGCCGACCATGAAATCGGAAATGTACAGCTGAGATAGGGTAACGAAAGTGCACCAATTAGCGATGCCTCGGCGATTTAGGAAGGCTAGCGTCGTATAGGTGGAACGCATGCTCAGACAGGAAGTTAGACTGATCACTAGCTCGTAACAATACCCGTGCTGTATGCGTCTATGAGCCAGACAAAGCTTCCGACATTCTTGACGTTACTCTAGCCAGACCAGGTCATAGTGCAGTTTGCATGTTAATGTATATAGGTCAATCACGTGGTCAAACATGTCGATTGTTCGGGTAGAGATTGTCAAATATCAAAATAAAAATTTTTAGTTAATAACAATTAGAGCATTTTAAATTGGTCGAATTCAGTTCAAATAATTCCTGAAATTATTATAAAATAACTAGAAATCTACTGGTCGTACCAGAGGTAAATGCTAAAATTATAAACAGAGAAGAAAGGGTTTAATCAGTAATTAATGAGGTAGGAAAGGTTTTACCAAAATCAATATTGCCAAGGAATGGTCATAATACGCCCATATTAATCCCACAGTTTTTGAGATGAGTAACAGACATAAAACGGGGAACACCCGACCTACAAAAACCAGACATTCGGACTTTTTAATATCAGGGTTTTCATTATCGGGATATTTAATTCTTAGGTTTTTCCAGTGACAGATTTTTGATTGTCTTCATTTTGAGGTATCGCGTTTTTGAATAACGGGTTTTTGAGTGTCGAATTTGTGAGGTGTTTTTGAATAACGAGTTTTCATATACCGGGTTTATGTCTAAAGAACATTAATTTTACGTTACTTTTAGGTAATTAATTACGTTGACAAAATATCGACGCCTCATTGATTTAAATGGTATACCTTCTGGACAGCTTAGAGACGTAAGAGGGGAACCTAGTGGCATACAATAAGAATACAAATGCAAATAATACTAATAATGACCGACTTTATAGATCAGAATAAATAATAACATAATGGGGATACAGTAATAATAACATATTATTACAATTAAAGCGCGAAGAACAGTATCGCTAAATTGCTTTATAGTCTGATCACCTGAATCAGAATTTAGCAATAATTTCTAGCTAGTCTTTTCTACTAGATAAGAACTATATATTCCTATTTGTATTAATGAATATTGCAAATTTTCTTTTTGACAAAGTCGGTCCCATAATCTGTGTACCTTTTTCTGACAATTAAAGCAGCGTATTTAATCACTAATACAATTATTTCATTTAAATGTGGTGACTATACGTTGACTACAAACACAAAGTTTATTAGCTGGTTATAAGCAATGTATTTCTTCAAGTTTGTTTGACGAAATATTTTAACACTTTTGAAGGCAGATTTTGATCGCTATTAATTCTTGTCATAAATATAATCATTTATATTTCGACTAAGAAATTGTGCACAACTTGCGGTTCACTTTCGTGATAGTTGAGACCCTGAAAACTTGTCTTACCGGACGCACTTATGGTCTGTATCTACTTACTTTGGCCAGTAGATTACGATCAATGGGACTAGAGTAAAGTTCATATGTGGGTGAATTTAAAAAATGTGATACATTGTGATTTACAACTTGAAAATTTAAAAATGTTTTTAATAATATTTTATTCAAGAAACTATTTCTAAATCAATGCAACTTATCGAATATTTAAAAAAGTAATTGTGAAAGTCTATATTATACAATTTTATAAAAGTAAAAGAAAACAAGACAATTTACAAAAAAAAAAACAAAAAACATTAAAGGTCTATTTTCATACCTTATTTCTGGATTGTCTAAACCACAAAATCAAAAAAATATCAACATTTCGCATACGTGTGAAAGTAAAATTTTTTCACGATTAAAAAAAGTTGGTCGAACATCTGCATAAAAGTGATCCAAACTGAAATTATATCGTATTGGATGAAAAATCGATCACTTCTTGATCAAAATTAAATCTAAAGAGAATCTGATCCGAAATACATTGACCTAATTCCAACCTTTTTAAGGCCCACTTAGGATGAATATTTGGTTATGTTTAAACTAATCTGCAATCATAAAATTAAATTTGTTATACAATTTCATATTCACAATGAAATACTATATTAAATTAATTCAATTTAAAAATAAACATTTCCCAGCGAAAATCAAAGGAAAGATCTCGACAAGAATGATAAAAATGTTATAAAAATCCGAAATATTGTAACACCAATTCTACGATATCCATTAAAAAAATTCTAAAATAAAAAACAAAAACTGTAAACCCTAGAATTCTGGTGGAAATCGAATACAAAAGATATTTGTCGTCAGTTTTGTACGTTTCATTTCAAAATTTGTAGTGTTTTTTCAATGGACGTCTTGGAATTGTAGGAACAGTAATCCAGATTTTTCCAACCTATAATTCTTTGCAAAATCGTTGTTGTTGTATTTCCGTCTTATAAATAATTAGGTTTAAGATTGCAGATAAGTTTAAATATAACCAATTCATCTGAACTGGGTCTTAAAAAGGTTCAAATTACGTCAATATTGAATATTGGATCACTGGTAAACATAGATTTACTTTTGGTTTAAAAATGATCGATTTTTCGACCAATATGAACCAGTTTCAAATTTCGTTTTATATCAAACTTTGCTTAAACAGCTGATCTGATTTGGATGACTTTTAAATCTGCCCGGATTTAATCAATTTTTATGAAATATGTCTATCGACTTTTTTTTTACCTGGGCTTTACGGTATTAATGGTTTAAGAAGAACCGTTCGGTACTTTGATATTAATTAGTTATTTTTGTAATAAAGGCAAAATATGGAGTTTTCCGCGTCGATAACACTGGCCAACAAAATTTTGTTGCCCAAGCAATAACAGCCAATTCTTATAGGATTTTGTCCGTAGAATACGAATCTGACCTTAAAAATACTGGATTGGATCTAGTTTATGAGCAATTTAGGTTTGAAAATGTAAAAAAACGGATATTTTCCATTCTTTGCGCTATTGTAAAGCAATAAAGCGATACATTATAAATGCCCGCATATGACGAAAAGACAGCTTAAATATTATCCTTTGAGACCCAAAAATAAAAAAAAACTAGGTATTGTTGACACAAAGCAATCTTGTGCTTCAGAAAATGTTCATGAAAGCATTAAACAGTATTGAGGTGCCCTCGGACACAAAAGCTGTTCCCAGTTATTCAAAATGTACAATATTTAGATTTCTGTTTTTGGGTCTCAAAGGGCAATATTTAAGCTGTCTTTTCGTCATATGCGGACATTTACAATTTATAGCTTTATTGTTTTATAATAGCTCAAATAATGAAAAATATCCGTTTTTTTTACACTTTCAAACCTAAATTGCTCAAAAACTAGAGTCAATCCAGTATTCTTAAGGTCAGATTCGGATTCTACGGGCAAAAATCTATAAGAATCGGCTGTAACATGTTAGGCAACATGCAGTTTTTGAAATTTTTTCGAGCTGTGTAATAGAACCCGAGAGACGGCAAAGCCGGATCGAGATTCATGAGGGTGAAAATTCTACGCCTGAGATTCAAACATTGTTTTTCGTCACAGTAGGTGTAAAGTACGCTTTTACGCGCACTTTTGCGGGCGCAAAGTTGAACTTTACACCCACTAGGCGTAAAGTGAAAAATCCGGGGAATGTACCTTTTGTTATGAATAAACAAATATACCCCTCTCACTTGGACAACCAAGACTCTCCCCACTACTGTAAACAATAACTCATATGTTTATATGAGAATCAATAGGAAATCCGGATGAAATTCCCGAAAAACAAAAAGAAAAACAATGCAAGCAAACAACAGTGAAAATGCAAGCAAACAACAGTGAAAATGTTAGCAATGCAACCGCTAGTATTAACGACACATCGAAAACATTTACGTTCAATCTTCATTTCAATAATTGAATTAATTAATTATTAATATAAAAAATACAATGTATTTGTAATACAATAAGAAATTATTTATTACGTAATAAGTTCAAATTTAGTATTATAGATTAAATTCTATGCTAGTTTAAACATTTTTTGCTATTTTAATCTAAAACTTTGTTGTCAATAAACATAATAATAACATTTAAAATTCAATAAAAATCACGAGTTGAAATTTACTTACAAAATTACAAGTTTATTTACACGCTACAGCATTAATTAAAATTAAGAATATTTATGTACAATTTAATGTCAATATATGTTTCTATTAATAAACAATATAATTAATAAATATTTTTCTACTACTTTATTCTAAAACAAAATCCACTTTTAAGCATGTATATTCAAGTATTGGGGGGGCCTCGCCCCCCAAACCCCCCATTCCTCCTACATGCTCCTGTCCTTCCGCTCTCCTACTGTTGTCTTATGCTTTTCGTAATATGGAAGCGTCTTTCCGCCTATATGTGACGAAAAATAATGTTCGCACGTGGGGCTTCGCCGTCCCTCGGGCATGAGAATTGCATACGGGCGTAAAGTGTGACTTTACACCGTACGAAAATAACTATTTTGATGGAGTATGCCTAAAATATTTTACGCCTCGATTTGCGGGCCTAAAATGGTCACTTTACGCCTCCGTGGGCATAACATTTAATGTATGCCCCTGGAAGCGTGAAATAGACGTTTTAAGCCCGCAATTGAGGTCGGAAAATATTTTACGCCTACTGCATCAAAAAAGAATTTTCATTCATATTTAGAATACATAATTATGTAATTTTCATAAATACATAACAAATGAATATTATCGACTAAATCAATTAGTGCCAGGAATTACCTTTTGTAATTTTATTACTAAATTTGGCATAGGAAGATTTGTTTCCTACACCGATGTATCCAATTTGTACATATTTTTATGTAGTGAAATCACTAGCCAATGTTAGTTTCGCTATTAGTAACATCCCATGTACAAATCATTTCCCACCGAGTTACGCAATTCGGTACAGAGTATTCAGCTGTAGGGCGAGGGAAGGAGGTGACCGCATGCACGTACTATCATGATTCCGGAAAGGCATTTGATTGGTGAACCCAGCAGGGAGGAGGACACACCTGATGAATGGAAAAGCGACTTTCTCTATCCAGTGCCGGGAGTCAATCGAGTACGTAACCACACGTAACCTCGACACCTTCGCCCTCTTTCAGATAGTCTAGATTATTTGTTGAGAGTGGACTTATTACCTTCGTCGATTTACGGCACGACTCTCCAGTTCATAATACCTCCATGAATGGCAGCCATTCACGACTGTGTTACAGTCAGTACTCTACTTATAAAAATCATTACAGTCATTGTACATTGTTTGGTTTTATCAGTTTTAACAAAATCCACAGTTTCTAACCTCAAAAACCATTTTTACGTGTTATTTTACTACAAGGAACTATGTTTCGGAAGTTGTGTTTTGAAGGAATATTTTTTTATTTAAGTACGTTCAGGATACGTTATACATTGAAAATCTCAAATTTTATCAAAATTCATTGTTATTATAATACATTTTTAGCTCTTCGTAAATGTTACTCAAGAGTAACATCTAGAACTGCACAGTATATTTAAGAAAAACGAGTGCGGGTCAAAAAACCGACAAATCAGAAAGCCGACAGGTCAAAAAACCGACAATCGAAAAGACGGCAGTTAACAAGCTCACACCCAGAAAAACAACGAATTTTGACACTTTATTGCGTAAATTTTTTAAATCGTCATATAAAGTAGGTGGCCCTTAAAACACGAAAAGTTGACATTAAAGTTTCATTACACATAAATAAATAATAATAAACAAATGAATTTGAAAGAATACTGATTTGGTAAAAAATGTTTGTATCAATATTTTGTATTTCACAGCTTCGGAACTGGTGATTACGAATATGAAGTCAGATTTGAAAAATTCAGAATGGCGGAACCAATGTGGCGGACGCAAAACTAAAAATCCATCGAATTATTATGAAAGTTGTTACTTGGGGATTTTCGGGGTCGCTGATCACGAATATGAAGTCAGATTTAAAAAATTAAAAATGGGGGATCCAATATGTTAGACGCAAAATTAAAAATCTATTGGATTGTCATGAACTTGATTCTTGACACATTGCAATTAGCTACCACGAAAACCCCCGGGTAAAAACTTCCATAACAATCCGATGAATTTGTAATTTTGCTGCCGCCATATTGGATGCGCCATTTTGAATTTTAGAAATTTGACATCCAATTCGTAATCAATAACATTGAATATGTTTTGAAGGATAAAGTTTTATATAATAAAGAATAAAATTAAAACATATAATTAATGCTGTGAAGATTTTTATTTATACTCTTAAATATTCTTGAATAGTAATCCTTCACTACACAGCTGGTTTTTGTTAATAAGTTAGCTCAACATTCAAGTAGGCGATTACGAATAAAAAATGTAAAATATACTATCTTTAAATATGTGAAATGATAACTAATATATGCCAGTTTATAAAATAATTTACAAATGATTTGAGAAATATAAATATTATAAAAAAAATTTCTTTACAAAAATATGATTTACCTAAGCGACACGTTACAGTGTCTCTGTTGGTAAAATCAACCATAATCTATCCAAAATAAATTAAAATTCTTATAAAACCGCCATTTTCAATACGACATTTAAAATTAATTAATCGAAGATCAGATTCGTAATCAATGAACCCAAAAACAATGATATACAAAGTTGCTAAAAAATTTAAAAGACTGTTTATGTTTTAGACAGCATTTTGCATTCATCATTTCGACTCTTCACAAACTGCCGTCAGATCTTCAATGAACAACTCGAATAATTTCTTAAACACTGTTTTAAGGCAAGTTTTTTTTTAATTTAATGGTTTTAAAGCTTTTCTTCGTGTACAGTGGTCCACCCCTTAGTCTATACTCCTACTATCCTATTCCTCTCTCTACACTATACCAGTTTCATTCCGGAAGCCTATACTTTTCTTCCCCTATCTTCTCCCACCATTGAATCAAACTTTGCGACACCTGATGGATGTATGCATGTATGTAGTTGACGATACGACCACGTGATTCTCCTTTGCGTACAGCGCATGCGTGACACGTAATTGAAGAGAGGGCTTGATGCTAGGGTGGGGATATAGTATAGAAGGCGGAGCCGCCATATTGCTGGAACCATCTCTATAGGCTAAGGGGAGGACCACTGTATAACAATGAATATTATCATTGTTTGTACGATACAACTAACTTTGCATTAAAATGCCTAACATACTCAAAAAAGGTACGAAAAAGATTTTATAACTTGTGTTAAATATATTCAACACTACGATGTAAAAAGATAAAAACATGTTCAAAATTGAATTAAGAAATGGTGTCAATTTTAGAATTGATAAGAAATCACTAGTTTCTAGTATTAATTTATTAATTTCGACAGATAAACATAATAATAAAAGTTTTTTTCTCTTTTTGGTAGGTTTTAGTGTTAGTATAGTGTTTAGTTGATAGATTGGAACAAAACTCTAATTTCACTATCTTTATAATGAAATGTATTATTGTCCATGACCCAAAATATTTGACAATGGAGTTTGAAAATAACTACAATTGTTAAAATGATCTACGAAAATTGAACAAGTAGAGGTAAATAAGTTGTGTAATAATTATTCTAAATAAATAGCTCTTTTTATATTAGAACTCGAACTGGTAATTTTTCAAAAATCAAAGTTTTGTGAAGTAACGTTTAGACTAAGTCAAGAATTTAAAAAATGGTGCAATTTCATTTTTGCACAAACATGTCTCCTAACTTTTCTTGTAAGTGAAGATATTATTTTCGACACCAGAGACAAAAATAGTGTGAAAAGCATAATTTAACTACTGTATACCAAGATATAAATGGGGGTATTCTTTCGATAATAAAAATTAGGATAGACACCTAGTTCTAATGGCCCTTGCCTGACCCTTTAGTAAAATTCACCTCAGTAAAATTTCGGGTCTTATTTCTACAAACTTAATTAGTTTTGTGATAAAATAAGCCACTTTTTATGTATTTTTTTAATAATCTGGTAAAAAAATATTTATATGAAAAATCCTTTTGGTAAAATATACAAAATCGAATTACTTTAGTTCTTTCAAGATTTTTATCACATTCAAAACTTTACAATAAAAAATCGGTCGTCTTGTTTAGGATAGAATGTTTCATATATGGAATAAGAAAATATAAAAAAAATCTATTATGAAATTCTTGATGCAGTACGGAGAATTTAAAAATTCGACAATTTTTGTGCTCCGTTATAAAATATTGTAAATACATACAAAATGTTAGTATGACAGGAAAGAAGTATTGATCATATTAACTAATTACCTATTACCTTACAGCCTGTGTAATTAAATAGCGATTTACGGCTAATACTGATGTTTTATTGCCAAATCAAATTCGCACTGAATAAACGAACGGTTATTAGGAGATTATTAACTGGGCAATAAATGGATGGCAATCTGACAGGTGAAGTGCGAATAATTTTAAAACGGAATCGGTAACATACGTATAAATCTAAGTGTCGTCCATCACTGCTTTCGAACTGTTGATTACGCTAACAGCCTCGAGAGAAATCGAGCTCAAATGTGGATTATCATTTATCACGGCAGTTCAGGGGTATGGAAAAATGTTCGTAGCAGCTCCTACGTAGACCTATATAATAAGGCGAACTTTCCCGTAAAACATGAGAAACTTTCTTGCGCGTTGTGAATTATGCTTTTTTAGCACATTTTGGCAAGGCCGTGTTGATACTGCTAGCGTATTATTAGCTGCTATGGTCGTAACTATTTTCAATCTATCTATGTCAGTTAAAAAATTGTTTATTAATGGCAAACACATGATAATTTATGATGTTTTTAAATTACTGAAAGTTGAATCTATTATAACAGAGTAATATTTGTTTATATACAGTTTTTAAACAAACAAATTATTTTTATAACTTTTTCATATATGACTAGTTAATAGGGTGGCGAAAAAATAAAAAAATGTTGAATTTTGACCGGCATACATCAAAAGTTGATTCAGTATGTGAAAAAAAGTATTCTCAATTTTTTTCAGATTTTTCGGTCAATATTTAGAGGTCGCTGTCTTTCCTTAAAGGTCGTTTGATGAACTAAATGACATTGAATTGATATAGTACATGTTCTGTACGAAGAATGATAAATGATTATTTTTTTAATGAAATAGACATTCTCACGCACATTTTAAGAGGTCTTGAACCTATTTTGATCTAGTACAATATGAGATATGATTTTTTGAATCTGTGTTTTTGACAATTTTCATTTAAAAAATGTCTGTATTTTATATAATAAAAATCTAACAATAAGCTATTCATTTTTTTCATAAAATAGACATTCTCATGCACATTTTAAGGGGTCGTGAACCTATTTTGGCCTGGTAGAATATGATATATGATTTTTTTAATATATTATTTTTACAATTTTTATTTAAAAAATGTCTGTATTTTATGTAACAAAAATCTAACAATATGCTATTATTTGTTCATAAAATAGACATTCTCACGCATGTTTTATGTACCTATTTTGGTCTTAGTCAAAGGAACATTTATTGTAAAAAAGAACGTGACTTTCTTCATTAATAACAAAAGTATACTTACCAATAAACACTTTGACGAATCAAAAGTTTATAATTTAGTTATTTAGTGTTTATAACTAATAGTTTTGTTATCCTCATTTTGTAGTTTGTTTTGCAAGTTTCGTCAAGAATCTACAAAGCAGTAGTGAAAAGTAAAGTGGGTCATTTGTGGGTATAAACAATGTAAAATTTAATTATAAAGTGTTTATCACATTGATTTTGTTAATCAAATTTGGTCTTTGACTTCTTAGTTACATGAATTTTGAAAAAAATAAACATTAATTAAATACAAATAAATGTTATTTTCTGCAAAATATGACAGATTAATATTCATTTCAGTTATTTACACGATTTCATTTTGTTATATTTTGGACTTTGGACTTGCAGTTAACATTGAAAAAGTCTATTTTTTAAATAAATTTAATATATTTTGCATTATATTAAGAAGAAACGTAGCATTGTGATTCCCGAAACATGACTAAATTCCATTTTCACAAACTTTTGGCTTTTTTTCGAAGAATTCCAACTCAACCAGTAAAAATTGAAATTTTCAAAAAATGATAACTCTAAAACGAAAAATTGTAGCGACTTTTTACAAAATCCAAGGTCTTGAATTGTAGTATTTATGAAAAACTTGGCGATTGTTATAAAATTTTGTTACACTTTTTGTCAGCGTTAAAAGTCGGCAGAAAAAGTTGCAAAATTCGACATTTTGAAAACTTGACAGCTAAGAAATAACAATGTATAAAGTAAAAGTGAAAGCACTAATTGAAAGCTTTACCCATGTACTTTAAAAGATATCCTTTGATTTTTTTTAATATCGTCAAAGATTTTCGAGAAACAATGCAGTATTTGACAAGTTTGAAAATTCAGAGCGTTCACGAACTTTTGGCCTGTACTGTAGAAGCATTTTTTTGAGTAAACTAATTGCCTTACAAGCTAAATTACAAAAGAAACCATTTTTTCAAATTTTGTAAACGACAAGTGTATACAAAACAATCAGCACATTTCAACAACTTTCTCATTTATACAAGTGGCGTGCAAATTACAATAATCACGTTTACAAAAAATATTTACATACCTATCAATAGCTAACGCAGTTGAGATAAATATCAGCATATAACATATGGTATCGGTACGCGATGCAAACTAGCCATGTAACCAAGTGAATAATAATTATTTCTTTGGAAAGCCGAAGGGAATCGTAGGACTGCTAGCGGGTTTAGCGACGGTCAAGTTAATTGCATCTTACGCATGATTTTGTAATTAAATAGATACCTTTCATCCCAAAAACTAACAGAGTTTAGAACTAAATTTTTTAGTAAGTAGATATTTCTTACGTATAATAAAATATCTCTTAAAATTGTTATATCTCAAATTCATGCAATGTATACACATTAGTGGGAGTCTAAAGTAAAAATATTATTTTAACATGTCGGCTATATTTAATATTTCATTTTGAAATTCATTTATTTCTTGTATTATTTATGTATCAATCACATTTGTGTATATTTAGCATATTTTTACGTTTCTGACATTAATAAAATATTAAACATATGCAAAAGGCACGTTCCCGGAAAGAAATTTCAACTGGGCACTGGCCGAAATTCAGCAAAGCTACCCTGGTAGAATTTAGGATCCAACTGGGCTTGTTACGCTTCCCTGACTGGGACTAGATCAGATTTGAAGTACTAAAAGAGCTATGGTAACATTCGGAATCTGCATTGGTCGGGTTACCCCGTCCGGATCCCATTCAGAACCTGATTTCTATTGGAACCAAATCTAGTTAACATTGTAAACGAATTAATTAGGATGGATCCCAGCTGGGACCCTGTTTCTGTTCGAGTAAAATCGAGCCACTTCTACCCGGGTAACGACTGAACGACAGTGATTGGTCACACCGCATATCAAACCTTACTTTCCTGTTCTGAGTCTCATCAGATCACACGTTCCATTAATTCCTGATCAAATCCGTGTAGAAATGAACGATAGATTGCTGATGCTACCTTGACAGATCAAACGTTCGTTTCTGATCAGGCCATGATCGGATAAAATGTCACATTCATAAATAGAGCCTCGTACAGATAATGTTAGGTTTAATTTTGAGTAGACCCTCGTTACGTTACGTTTATAATCAGGACCTCGTCGGATAAAACGTTACATTCGTGATCAGGAATTTATTCGATCAGGTGTTGTGCTTATTACTGATCATATTGTTATGCGAAAAAATGTTACATTTCTGATCAGGGTCTGTTGAGATCAAACATTGTGTTCCTGATCAAAACCTCCTCATATCAAATGTTACGCTTATTTCTGATCAGGCCCATATCAAAGCAAAAGTTATTTCGAATAAAACTCTTATCAGATCAAATATTATGTTTACTTCTAATCAGACCTTATCAGAGCAAACGTTACGTTGCTGATCATGACCTAATCATCCTGATCAGACCCTCATCCTACCGAACGTTGCTTTCCTAATTAGAACCTAATCAGATCAAACGTTATTCCTAATCAAACTGTTACCAGATCACACGTTACATTGCTGATGAGGCACTCGTGCATTTTGTGGTAATCTTATCAAAGCCTCGCCACGTCAAAATATTAAAATATTACGCCTTCTACAGCCCAAACGTGTTAATGACAGGAAATATGTTATTCTCAATACACATTTAGGTAAGCATTTCAAAAATCCTGATTCAACGCCAATATTTGGAAAAGAAACTTATATTCCATTGCTATTCACTTTTAACATATGTTATATTTTATGGGTTGGTTAGCTTAATAATAATAATGAAATTAACAATTTTCGAAAATATCGCGATAGGTTCAAACATCGAAGGACGATTCCAGAGTAAGGTTTTAAAAAGTTTGAAGGCTAAGATTGTTCGAAATCTGATCCTTCATCAACGAGACCTAAAGTGGCTGATGAATTAATGACGTTAATATATGTCTTTCTCGGCAATGGATCGTTTATTTATGTGTTCCTTTACGTACGGTTATGGCCGACGGTGTAAAATGCTGGCATAAATTATACGCGTACAAACGCAATTTAATTACCGTAAATGCGCAGCCATGTATATTGTGTTGGTTGCAAACTGCTGGTCCCATAGTTGCGAGCACATCAATTTTCGAGGACCTTTCCTAATTTATTTACGGTTGCTAATGAGAACTTATCTACACTAATAATATTTTTAAATTGTTCGATGGAGTCAAATTTATTTAAGGTCGCGTGTACTTGTCAGGCTAGTTACGTGGAAAAAGAGTTTTTAAATAGTTATGTTTTAAATTTAGCTAATGCAGTAAAATAAGTTAACGTTTTGGATTAAAATCTCATTTTATTATGGGACAGTATAACTTTTAGGTGGTACTTAGGTTTTAAATAAAAATTTTCTAATGTAGTCGGAACGAAAGGGAAATATTAAAATTTGTTCCAAAGTATTGTCTCAAAGTACCGACCTTGTACGGAACATCCTGAGGACGTCCTGAATTGGCCCCGAGTATTTTATATTAGTCCTGGGCGTCCACGCTGATTACAATTAAATTCTTGCAACAACCATCGAAGTATTAGTAAAATATCTTGAAAAGTATTACTTCATCTATTAATGCCTTTTATATCTCTTTAAATGTTTGATAAGTAATCAACATAACTTTTGATATAGTGACCCCTCACTATAATCAAATCTAATCAGGTATGCAATATTTGAGGAGGGACTAATCAGGAATGTAACGTTTGTTCTAATAAACGCCGGATCAGTAATAAAAGTAACATTTGATCTAATGAATTCCAAATCAGGAGTGTAACGTTTGATCTCACGAGACCATTCTCATGAATGTAACATTTTATCCGATGTGGTCCTGATCAGGATACGACGTATCAGACATGCAACATTTAATCCTACAGGGATTCGATTATCAGGAATTTATGGAACGTTTGATCCGACGAGAATCTGAACAGGGATGTAACTACTCAGGCAACCTGAGTTTTTGTGACGTCTAAATCTAACTCTAATTAATCACTAGAATAAGTATAACATACCCGAGCGGAAAATTATTCAGGCTGGAATCAGGTCCTGATCATGAACCCTGTGAACAAAATCAGGTCTTGACATGCCCCCTTATCAGACCCTGGCATATCGTGTAACGCTTTTTCTGTTAAGGTCCTGATCAGGCTAATGTACAGGATCTGATCAGGACCTTACAATGCACAACATTTCGCATGCTTTCCAAATTTCATGGTGAAAATATTTACAATAGTATAACGAAACAACAAATTAATTTTTAATGATTTATTACTATCTGACAAGTAAAAAGGCTGCATAATAAAGAAATATTATTTAAACACATATACGAATCGTATACATATCCATCACATTCAATGTGTAAAATATGCTGTGTCGAAACGTTCCTAAAAGTAGGCTAATATACAAAATAGAAACCCATTTCCTTAACAGGAATGAAGTAGATGCGCGATCACGCCTAGTGGCGACTGAACGAATTACATAAAATTTAGAAGTTAAAAAATTTAGACGTCCTTATCAGGCTCTGAGCAGGCCCCCTGATCTGCGCCTGATTTGAAATTTCTAAAGCAGTTAGTGATTCCCGGAAATTGAAAATATGACAAGCCTTATCAATTCATGGTTTGGTCTTGATATGGAAATTTACAGGCTTCCCTATATCAGTTATACTTTACTTTAACTCAATCAGGGTTTAACCAAGGCATATTCAGGCGAACCTGATTAGGATAACTTACTGGAACCTGATCATGTCGTGATCTGGGTACATTCAGGAGTACCTGATTAGGATAACTTACTGGAACCTGATCATGTCCTGATCTGGGTACATTCAGGAGTACCTGATCAGGAACGCCTTACTGGAGCCTGGTCAGGCCCTGGTACATATTTAGACTGCCTGAATAAATTTCCGCTCGGGATATTACTATAATTTGACCGCTTTTTGAAACAAGAATTATAATTCGGTTTTCAACAGCGTATTTGCTAAATCGTTTAGAATCGGCTTTGATGAGGTCGATTCCAACGGTACGGATAACACCTCCGAAAAGATATGTGCATCATCCTCAACAATCGCATGATGTGAATGCACAAGTACAATTATGCTACCAATAAGTGCGTAACTGACTGGTTTCGAAAAATGTGCAACGAGTTGAAACCGATTCCGGGCAAGCTACCGACCAGCCTATGGCTAACCGGGCAGCGAAAGGAATGTCGCGCGTTCTAATTTCTAAATTCCAGGCATATGAAAAATCGCGACGATCGCATATACAAGTCCGCGATAACTATCGCGGCTAATGAAACGCCCGAGTCGCGTTTGAAGTAGCGGAAACTTCTTGGCGAATAATGTCGTCTGGTGTAAATGCAATAAGAGCAACGGTGAGAAACGAGGCGAGAAGCCTTGCGCAGATAGCGATTGGGCGAGTCCGATAAGAGAAGTCTGCACCGGCCACTAATATCTCCGTCTCTCCCTGACACTCCGTATGTCGTTTCTCTTTATTTTCTATATATCTCATTCAACATTGCACTTTATCTCGGCTGGTACCTTTATTTGTTTTTATTTATCGAACCTCCCTGTATCGACGCCAGGTTTCAGTATTTCTGATTTTCGAAATTCTCGATACTATCTTCTTCCAAACGTCAGGTTTATCTCATTTGCATGGTTTATTCCATCGAGTTTTCTATTACTTTTTCCATTAGTTACTTATCGAAAGATTTTGTTTCAGGTTTATAAGGCTCCGACGGTACAGCCGCTTTCAACGTTACGCGGTGGAAATTGTACTAATCGACAAACCTGTTTGGTTGGACCTTGCTTGGTTTCGCGGTATTAAACGATTGGTTATGAGCACAAACCAATTTGGTTGGAAGTACCAAACGTGTTTAGTTATCAGAACGAAGGGCTCGGTCGTTTTACTCCAGCTTATAAGGTTATGTCATAATAGTCACTTCCAACTAAGGGCTAAAAATAATTTTATTATTATCTAATTACATATATTTTATTATTTGACCTGATCGGTTTGTTTAAAACGTCTTTGGTTTACGTCTTCAACCGATTGGCTATAAAAACCAAACTGGTTCGGTCGGAGGTACCAAACCAGATTAATTAACATATTCAATCTGTTAGGTTCCGATAAAGAAACCGTTCGGTTGGGTTCTATTCGATTGGGTTTTCAGTTGATTCCCATATAATGGTCACTTTCAATGTTACATGGTAAAAACATTATTCCAATCATTTGTTTTGTCATATAAAAGCATCTAAAAATGTAAGTTTCAGATCAAACCGTTCGGCTCGTGCAATTGAATGATCTGAATTCTGAATTGAAACAGTTTATTTACCAAAAAGTTCAGTTTATTTTCTGTACAACGTTGAATCTCTAAAATATTCAATTATGTCTTCAATTAGTTAATATCAATATTTACGCTTGGTCCAGTTGGGACGTCCCGGGCGAGATCCGGTCAGGTTGCCCAGTTCAATACTGAATACAACCAGGGTAACCTGGTCGGATCGAGATTATATATCCGGTCAGTGACCCAAAAATAGATAGTTCTCTGGCTCTAATTCAACTGGGGTACCTTATTATTACTCGGTTAGGTAGCCCCTACAAATTGCAAGTAGGGCAACCCGGCTGGATTCCGGTCACATCCCGAAAGATTAGCTGTCTATACTGCCGCTAGGGATGAATGCAACATCTGGGTGAGAATCCTACTTGGTTCCCGGAGGGGGAAGCTTGACAAAATTGGCCAGATTCCGACCAGACAGCCCAGTCAGATTCCAAATACAAGTGGGCTAACCCAGCTGGATTCCGGCTAAAGCCCGATCTACAATTCTACCAATGTTTCAACTAGTTTATTGGATTATTTGTAAAAAGTCACATCCAGGAAAATCACTGTGTCATTCTCTAATAGTTTAACTTTTAAACACGTACCCTTTTCAAAAAATGACCTATAAAGTTTTGGAGTACCCACCATATTAGAAACTCGTGGCATATTATAACCCTATTGCTATGGTATTTAAAGAGTAAAAAATAGTTATTTAAGTGTTAAAAATTCGTGACAAGATGTATATAAGTTTTAACGGATTATGGTCTATTAGTTTATAGGTGTTATTTTCAGAAAGAAGAATAATCACTTTTTGAATGTTTTCTCTTTTTTCTAATGCAATATTTCCGTTATCGAATTTCGTAAATATGATGTCTGGATTGTTTTGTTTAATTTCTCCTAGCAATAATTTTGTTTGTCATCGAGAATTTATCTTTCCGTACAATATGATGATTTTTTAAAAATCTTGTCTGAACATTGACTTTAAAGCCTCACAATATGTTATTTTATCCGTTTCTGTGTCTTGTTAGCTTCATTTATTAATGCTTGATTTATTTCTATCGGTGCATTATAATCAGGTTCTAGTTACATAATTTAAATAATATTGTCAGGAACGTGTTTATTACAAAGATTACTATTTAACTTAATGATTTCTTTAGTCAATTTTTTGAAATTTTAGGATGGCGGACATTGAATACGAAAACTGCAATGAAATTTATTGGTGTATTCGAAACAAGGTACAATTTAAGGAATATGCTAGTCGCCAATAAGTTTAATTTTTTTAACAAAAAACGCATATAACTTTCTTGTAGTTAACTTTATCGAATTTTTATTAAAAAAATCTTGAAGGGCATAGAATTTTACGCCAGAAATCCTGGCACTGAAATGTTTTCAAATGAATTTATACCCAAATTATCGATGATCAAACAAGTGAGTTAATGATAATTTCTTTGTAATTTTTTTCACTTTCGAAAATCATATTTTCCCAATTTTCTTGCTGTACCTTTGTTTCGTTGATTTCCTCTCAAAACGTGACGTTATTCCATAATTATTTCTTCACTCCCGGTATTTATGCTACGCTAATTTCGTTGCGAATCCGGGCAAAAGGGATAAATAAATTGAAGAAGCTCACCATTATGAGGGTTGCGCTATTATAAGCGCGGGTGGAATATAACGTTACCAGCTTTTATTAGCGACTAACTCGCTTACTAGCGTTGCGGCGTTAGGAATGTCAACTCTCGCACCTCTCTCTCCCTCTCTCTAGTACTTTTTATCTTTCCGGTTTTCCCCGGTATTTGAAAAAATTTCTGGATGCTTTTTTTTCCAATTCTTGACGTACTAACGTAAACTCGAGCTATCGATCCTGTTGGCGTTTGCAATACGCAAATATATGTCACAGATCCGAAGTTATGCCTATTGCAACTCCGCGTATCAAATCGACTTTTAAAGGCACCATTGGGCATGGAAAAATACTAACGTGTTTTGCCGGAAAATGACGTGATATGATCGTATCTACATCTTTATTACGAATCTGACCATAAAATTTCTTGTTACAATGTATTAAATTGTACTACACGCTGTATGTGATTCGAAACATCGACAGTAAAAACGAATATGTATGTACTTACGTAAATATCTACAAATTTTATCATATAACTGTACTTGGGAAATATTGCAATGTGTATTTTATATTATTCTGTCAACGACCTTGTGTAAATTAAGTTTAAGTTCCGATATCCATCTCCTTTTATCTGATTAGAAGTCAGTCGATTTGACTCTCAATAAAGATTTTTTGGAGCTAAACGTTAGCATGTCAATAATTATAAACTAGATATTACATTTTTTGAAAGTTTCTTGGTGAAATGGTCCACTTAAAAAATTATGTTTACAAAGAATTTTTGAAATGTTTATGTACACATTTTTAACAAATAAGAGTATAATGAGAATAAAGTGAATGAAGTACAAAATAGAAACTTCTTTTCAAATGTGGATTTGTAGAAAACTTAATTGACAATTCGTAAAATAAAAATATTATAAAACGTTCTAAATTTTTTTGAAGAACTAAAGATAAAGAAGATGTACAATCTAAATTTCTTAAAGTGAAAGTTGAGCCACTCTTTGCCAAAGGTGACTTTTTCTCTATTTCTAAATTGGAAATTTCACTTTATTAGAGTGGCATATTTTCAACCACTATTAGTAAAGTGAAATGTCCACTTTAAAAATAGTGAAAAAGTCACTTTTATCAGAAAGTGGTTCAACTTTCACTTTAAGAAATTTAGAGTGTATACGTCAATTTTTCAGATTTCGTGGTTAAGAAATACAAACGTTCTTTATTCTTAATATGTGAAAATAGTGTTTACTACCGTGATCTAAGAAATCTATTTGATCTATTAAGAAACATATTTGATCTAGTCAAAAAATCACACAGGACAAAATAAAGCACTTTAATTATTATTTATACCTCACGAACCTATTTACATTGCTTCAAAAATATGTAACTCAAGGAGGAGTCTTGAGTTCACTCGGGTATTATATTTTTGGATTACAATTTCCTGAAGTAGTTTTGTTCTTGATGTAGTTCAACATTGTAAAACTATCCTAAAATAACAACATTTTGTTGACGTATAAGTGTAAGTCGATTCTGACAGGATTTTTGCTCCAAAATCCAAATATTACTGCCAAAATAACAAAACGCTCTAGTTTTTGAGACATTGAAGGTCAAAGAGGTAAGAAATCCAATATCAGACATTTTGAGCAGGAGTTGGCAGTTCAAAAAAATGCTGATCTCCTACCAATAAGTGTCATTCCCACCTATTCTGATAGGATTTTCCGGGGTCCACTTTTATCTAACCATTTAAAAGTATCAAAACCCGAGTTCCTATTCCTAATCAGCGTCCCCAAAAAACATTGATTCGCAAATGTCAGCTACATTCCGTGTAATTGCATGCTAAAAGGGTTAATAACCTGACTATGTAACTACTATGTTTTACTAACTAATATAAAGGAAGTAGCTATGTCAGCATAATTTAGTCAGTTTTACCCATGTTTGCTACTACGGCATCTTTTAATAGTTACACAAACCAATCGTAGTATCCCGCAAACTGTCATTTACTGATGTTTTATGCAACTAGGTGGGCTAATCAGGGTCATTCTATCTTTTAGATAGTAAGAATAACTAACCACTTGTTTCCTTGTGAAATAATGTTCAGTATCGTTAACAACATTGAAGAAATGTTTGCTTATTCCATCATCAGACTAAGAACTTTCCTCCCACTTTTTCAAGCAAACAACAAAACGGAAACCGCTTTTCTTATTCCACCATTCCCCACGTCCATTTCACTGCTCTCTTATCGGCAAACGCCTGTCAGATTTCCTACATTTCAATTCCCCTCTTTTAATGCCAAGCGATCCAATCGCGATTTGCACTCCAACCCCTCCCGAGCTTCTTTAATCTTCCTCGATTTCCCCATGCCGCCCCCCTCGGTTTTGACAGTTTTTCCCGCGGGATAACTAACGTCTGGTCGTTCTGCTGGACGCTCGCCAGGAACTCACTCCTAGGTTTTTCTCGGTTGCGTGAAATTTCCTTCCTGCTCGGCAACCTTGCACCGCGAACACCTTCACCCGCGGCTGCAACGTGGGCCCCAGGTAGATTCCTGCATTCCGATCACCAACGGTGAACGCAACCAGAGTTCGTATGGGTGCACTCGCTCTTCTTGGTGTATATTTATACGCGGATGCAGTTGGCAAGTCTAGTAGCCGAGTGCTGCGCAATCTACCTGCGTGTGATACCCGTGTAATAATCATAAGAGTAACGTTACATATGAGGCGTCTTTCGATGAAATTTCGCATTTCAAAACCTTTCCTGTAAAAAGCTGTGCAAAATTCCCTTAAAATATCAAATAAAATACATTTCCGGGTATGATTATGAAATAATTTGCGGGTCAAGATCTACTAAAATATTTACTTCGATTTTATTTCAGTGGCTACCGTGTCTTATTTGTGAGCAAAAACTTGCATCTCAAAAATTTCGTAAGACCGCATATTTCAAAAGCTGCAACCCGCAATATAACGCCAGTAGCACAAACCACACAAGTTGCGGTGACCAAAATGCAGTAAATTTTTGCTGCAACATCACCGCAGCTACTGTGCTACTTAGTTACTCGTCATGATTTTGGAAATACGTGATTTAACACTACCCAAGTGCCAATCAGGAATTGACTTTTTATTACGTGGGTTTTGTAGAGAATCGAAAAATATGAGATACGTATTTTTTCTTTTCTGCGGAGATAACGATTTAAGGGGTGAAAATAGGGGTTGAAATATTGAATTTTTTAATAAAAAATTTAATTCGGATATATTTACGAATAGTGCTGACAAGCGATTTAGTTGAAACTTCATATATTTATGTAATTTGAGGCGCTGATTACGAATATGATCATGAAAATTGCCGGCAAGGTCATTTTCAGGATCAAAACCCCAAAACATACACTCAAAATCGCGTTTTTTGCTTTTTGAGGTATATATATTGAAAAATATGAGTTTTATCAAATAGGTAAATATATATGTGAAGAAATGTGTAATTAATACATTTATGCGGTCACGAATATGACCACGAAGATAATCGTTAAGGTCATTTTCAAAGTCAAAACTTAAAAAGCCGCACAAAAACGCGGTATTTCTTTTCATATATATATATTGAAAAGTATCAGTTATTTCTAATGGGTCAATATGTATTTGAACAAATGTATATTTAACTAATTTACGTATACTCTCAACTTAATGAATTAATATAAACAATCTTTGCTAAACAATTTGGCCAATGGTAAAAAATAAGACGAGGCTATGTCTTAAAATTTCTGATAAATGACTGGATTCAACCTCTATTTTTACTCCTTAAATCGTCATCTCCGCAGAAAAGAAAAAATAGGTATCTCCATATTTTTCAATTCTCTACAAAACCCACATAAAAAAAGTCAATCCCCGATTGGCACTTGGGTAGTGTTACTTATGAGCCCTAACAGCCATTTCCATCCGTTTGAAATCTTCATAAAAAAAAGTCACATACATCAAGAAAAACACACAAGACATTTTCACTGCTTTTACTGGAAGTAATTAACCGTTATCTGGTACAGACAATTCTTACATCATATAATGGAAAATTGTCTGCTATAATATAAGCAATAAATTGTGTAACTTGTTGTTTCACATTTATATTGACTTTTTAAGTTATATATATAAATAAATATATATATAGTATGAGCGTATTAAATTGACATCAAGGTAAAAAGAGAAGACTAAATACAAATTTTAAATGCAATTAAATCTTCTTTGGTATGCTAGATGGCGCCCAAATCCATAAATAAAATCGCCCAAAATTAGTATTCATGAGAGTACCGACCTCTTTCAACAAAAAGAGTAAAAGACCACAATTTATTATTATCTTTTTGCAACTTGATAAATTCCCCAGCCAATATTTACTCATTTATTATGCACTTTATCCGTATATATTTTTTTTATCATCGACTTCGTTTTCGGATTGGGACTCCATCTAGTGGCCCTCGGGGAAAACTCACTGTTTCGAATGTATAGTAAAATTACAATAGTATTGTTTGGAATATGATATAATAGCCATACATTTCGAAGAAAAGAATTATTTTTTTGCCCTCTTGTTTCAATTAACTGATTAAAAAAATAACATTGGAATTTCGGTTTTTCTATTTTATTCTTGTCGAAAATAACGTTACAATGTTCACGGTAAAGTTATTCAAAAGTGTTTGAAACTTCGGAAGCATTACTACGCACGACGTATTATTCACGATTGCCTGTTGAAATTGAAATGAGTGTTTTATATCTACTTTTAAAGATGCTCGTATAAGAATTCATAAACTCTTTGATAACGTAAGCTTTTTTAATGTACACAAATGTACGTAACTCGCGATATTTCAAACATGATTCAATTACTTAATCACTGGAGAAAAAAGTTAAAAACAATATATAAATTTCCTAAAATGGTTTATTTGACATAAGTAAATATATCTACTTAATTCAAGTAACATATTGTCAGTTTGAGAAATTTCATTCTTAATTTTTATATATTTACTTTATATAAACATGAATTGATGTTTATAAGCACGATGAACATTTAATTAACATAATTACATTGTACAGTAATTAAATAACCATTTATTTAAGGTGAGTATAAAAAAAAACAAATAAGTTGCATTTACGATATGTTGGTTCCTCTTCGTCCACCATGTGGCGCTCTACCTTGTATCTTTCACCCGCAAGCGACCGGAATAAAATTATTCTTTCAAGCGAGCTCTAGACAAGCGAGCATGTAATTGAACAAACATCATCGAGAGAAGCCTTGTATTCAGATTATTTATACAGAACGTGGAAAATACGTGTTTTTTCATTAGATAATGACATTTTGAAGGAGAAAGAAACTAAATTTAATTAAATTTTTATTATTATTGCGTAATGCAGCAAAACAAATATTCTTATTGGAAATATATTTGAAGCGCTTCGGAAACTCGTGACATAACCTAAAAATTCAACGATATGAAGATTTTAGTACCTAATCAATGAGTCCTTTATAAATCGAAATTAGTACAAAACGAAACAGAAAACAGTAGGCATTTGCTGAAATGAAACCAGTTGAGTTTAATTAACCGTTAATAAATTTTAAAACGTACAGTTAACCCATTAACGCCTGAAATGGCATTTTTTATACTTCATTATCAATCAAGTATTTCATATCAAAATCGAAGTTGAAAACAAT